>JARUPZ010000037.1:1676221-2276221 GCA_031213475.1 Nereocystis luetkeana | reverse complement strand
GGGGGGGGTATAGGAGAGAGGGCGGGGGGGGGCGAGGAGAGATGAGGAGGGGGGGGGGGGCTGGGGGGTGTACTCATTTGTTGCTTGTCTCGGTCATTTGACCATTGATCACGCATCCCTTTAGAGACGGAGGGGCGAGGGGGGGGGTATCGAGAGAGAGTGTACGCGTAGAGCACAATCGATCCAATCAGGGCAATCGCCTAGAACAGTGCAGTGCAGCGAAGCGCAGTACAAACGGACAGCCTTAATAGTATGCCCGGCACAGGCGGTGCAACGCAAATACAGTACAGCAGAACAGGGAAGCAAGGCAGTCGCAGGAGGTGACCACTAACGATATCATTCGGATAACAGCACCAGGTATCTCCAAGGCCAACCAACAAAGCCTAAGTCCCCAGATTGTCAAGACACAGACATACAGACAAAGGAGGCAACAATTGATAGCAACACTTCCTGAACGAACATATTGGTCAAAGACACCAACCAAGAAATATAAATACGAAATTACGACGGATCACGACGAAATCGAGACAAACCAAGTTGACCGCGTACGTAGCACACATGTACGCACTGCTTTTCGTAGGAGACGGAATCAAGATAAATCAAGAACAACGACCTGTTTTTTCGTATGGCTTTTCGTTCTTGTTTCTTTTTAGGAAGCGTCATCAAGATGTATTAATATTGAACGGGGTTGTTTTAGGAGACGAAATCAAGATAAATCGAGATTACCTGCGTGAATACACCGGAAGAAGAAGGGATTGACACCTCACTCTGGAGGGGTTACTGAAACCAAGTTACTTTCTGACAAAAACCCCAACCCGTCTTTCAATTCCGACGTCAGTGGCGAGCGTGGCTCCCTTTTCTCTTTTTTTTTTTTTCGTGCACCCCTGTTAAACGAGTTCTTCTTTTTAGGAGACGATACCGAGATAAATCAATAGAAAAGGAACTGTTTGTTTTAGGCGGCGGTAACAAGATAAGTAAAACTCTACGACTTTTTTTTAGGAGACGATGTCAAGATAAATCAACAATATATGTAGGAGACAATATCGAGAGAACTAAATCAATAGTATATATATTAGGAGACGACATCAAACTGTTGATCAAGATTGAATGAAGTCTTCTTTCCTTATACATGCGAAATTACTCAAGATACACACGGCTGAATCGAGACAACCAACCCTAACAATATGGCCATGGGTGCACATCGAAGGCAACGAAAGAGTCCCTCTGGTACGTCATAACGGCGTGAGACAAACCAACTGCGAAGCTGTGCGCTCTGACTGCTCTGACTGCTCTGTGTGCTGTCACTGCTCACCTCTCGTGAATCCCCGCCGGGAACAGATGCTTGCGAGCCGCTCGAGAAGGAGTGAAGGACGCGCTCGCCACGTTGTTCGATCTGGGTTACATCGCCAAAGGCAGGGGACAGTCAGGTCAGGTCAGGTCAGGTCAGGTCAGGTCAGGTCGGGTCAGGTCAGGTCAGATCAGATCAGATCAGATCAGCCCAGATCAGGTCAGATCATGTCAGATCAGATCAGACCAGATCAGGTCAGACAAACTCAGGTCAGGTCAGGTCAGGTCAGGTCAGGTCAGGTCAGCTCAGACCACCACTGAGATGTACCCCACCCCTTCAGGAGCTCTATGCCACTTTTAGTATACCCCACCCCACCCACAACCTTCTGAGAAAACTGAAAGTGTAACCCGACTCTAATGGAGGACCAAAGTAAATAGGACCTACGGTACACACAAAACCCTATATATATCGCTATTTTGTATCAATATTTGGTCCTATTTACTATGGTCCCCCGTCCATTTACTATGGTCTCCCGCAATAACAATGCCCATAGCCTAGGGAGATATACATATCGAAAAATACGGCATGTACACAACTAAACATGCCAGCGATAAGGCATGCTTTCTGGCCTCGGTTCAGTTGCCCCGCCGGTCACAAAAAAAAACGCTAAAAAAGATATTACCAGGGCTGGGCAATGGCTGACTCGGTCAGCGGCGATTATGTTGGCGTCAAAATCAATCAGTGCGCTTGGTTGTAGCAGTGTACTGTCTCTCCTCTCTGCTCTCTACTCCCGAGTGGGTTTCCGTACTACAATATGGCGAGTTTCTTGGTCATACATACTGTGCCAGTGCCCAACCCTATCGATACCCTTATGGCAGCACGCGCCTTAAGCCATATCAGGTCAGGTAATATTAGATCATGTCAGACCGGACGAAGCCCGGCCAGGTGAGATCAGTCAAGTCAGGGCAGGTGAATCAGAGAGATCTAGGCAGGCGATATCATATCAAGTCAAAGCGAGATAAAGCCCGGCGAGATCAGTCTCGTCAGTCCGATCAGGTTGCGTGATATCAGATCGAGTCAGGGTGATGTCAAGCCAGGTTAGGCAAGGTGGCAGTGGCGTATGAGACAAAAAAAAAAAGTGGAAGCAGGAGTCGTGGGTTTCACCGCATCATGGCAAAGCATAGCAAAGCACCGCACAGCATAGCACTTAGTGTAGCAAAGCGGAGCAAAGCATAGCGTAGCAAGGCATAGCATAGCACACCATAGCACACCATAGCACACCACACCGTAGCATAGCACAGCAGCACAGCACAGGCACAGCACAGGCACAGCACGGCACAGCACGGCACAGCACGGCACAGCATAGAAGAACATAACTACACACACGACACGACCCCCCCGGCCACCACCACCACCAACATCACCACCACCGCCGTCGCTGCCGGCTAGGCGCCGTGGGAACAGTCCAGAACAATCTCCTCTATGACGGGGGGCCATAGTTAATAGGACCAAATCTTGTTCTCGAAAATAGCGAAACATATAGGTGTTTGTGTGTACCTTGGGTCCTATTTAATATGGTCCCTCGTAATAGGACAAACGCGGGCAAGGGGGGGGTGAAGCCACAGTAGGGTGATAACAAGCGTGTGTGAGCGCGAGGCGAGGCACCTGTTAAGGATGCCGTCCCAGTGCACCGTGTAGTCGATGCCCAGCCCATCCGCCGCCATGGCCACGTGATCGCGATGCACCTGTGACATCCGAGGGGGGAGAGCGAGGGAGGGAGGGTGATAAGGAAGGAGCGGCGGTGGGACAGAGGGAGGGAGTAAGGGGGAAAGTGAGAGGGGGTGGTTACCAGGGGCTACACAAAAAGAGAAAAAACGCCCTTTGTTTTTTTGCGGTAAAACCCAATTGCACGATGAGTGTGCAAATATATCTCTGCGCACCTTCAGTTTATGCTATGGCGGGGGACCCTAGTTAACAGGACCTATGGTGTACATAAAAATCTATATATTTAACCATTTTTACTAACAATATTTGGTCCTGTTAACTATGCCCCCCCGTAATAGTGTACCAGGTAAATATCTGCCATTCTGGTCCATGGGGGGAGGGGGGGGGGGGGTGTACTCGATAGGAGATATGTACTCGATCTCATGCATGGCCGTAGTCGTATGACCATAGACCCTCGCACCCCTACAATACCGGGACGGAGCATGTCGGGTTTTCACCGACCAGGCAGACATTGCTTGCACCAAGCGCGAAGCGCCGTGAGGTGTCTGGTGGGGGGGGTGATACATCCCTCTAAACCTTAACACTGAAAACTCCCCCAACAATGAAGACCACAAATACAAGTGCACCTTGGGAGGCATCCGGGTCATGCAGAGTAATGACACGCACACATATCATACACGGTCTGCAAACCTGTATCTCGTTAGCCTTGATAGAGGTGAAGACTCCCTCCAGGAACTCCCGCGGCAGATCCTTGCCGCCGTTGATTTGCCTGTAGGCGTTTGAGCGGGGGGGGGGGGGGAACATTGAGATGCATCCCCGTCAGGAATCTCAGAGGGTAATTCGTACTTTCGGGCAACTGCGCCTTGTTGCGCTTGTTAGCAAGGAAACTGAAAGCAGAAGCAGGGTTTTTATCCTCAACTATTCCCATTTAGAGTGCGCACGCACCAGAACAGTATCAACACCAGCAAAACACAACACGGTGTTCGCGCACAATATGTAATGCTACTACTGCGCAAGTCAGCAGTCCAACCCAGAGCCCAAGCTAAAGCGCCCTATCAACACACTACTACTACTACTACTACTGCTACTATTAATACTACTACCAATACTACTCCTACTACTACTACTACTACTACTACTCCTACTCCTACTTCTACTCCTACTACTGCTACTACTACTCCTACTACTACTACTACTACTACTACTACTATTAATACTACTACCAATACTACTCCTACAACTACTACTACTACTACTACTACTACTACTCCTAATCCTGCTACTACTACTACTCCTACTACTACTACTACTACTACTACTACTACTACTACTACTACTACTACCACCACCACCGCCACCAACACCACCTCATCACCATCACCACCCCCACCACTCCTGCTCCTACCACCCCACCACAACAATAGGCAATACCTGTTATTCCGTACGAAATCCTCGAGGGTCATGCGCCGGTGATCCGCGATCTGTGGGTTATGCAGGTCGGTGTTGAGCATGATGGCCGAGAAAGCCATCGTGAAAGCCGCATCAGCATTCACAAACGGGTGTCGGCCAGAAGCCTTCCCCTGCTGGTACTGCTGTCCCGCAAACGCTTCCATCAGTCGGTCGATGCACTGGGCCTGGTTTTCCAAGCGACACATCCGGCAGTTGGGGGGGAGGGGGGCGGGGGGGCGTACTCATTTGATGCTTGTCTTAGAGGGGGGGGGGGGGGTACTCGATAGGAGAGATGTACTCGATCTCATGCATGGCCGTAGTCGTATGACCATAGACTCTCGCATCCCTACAGTACCGGGACGGAGCATGTCGGGTTTTCACCGACCAGTCAGACATTGCTTGCATCAAGCGCGAAGCGCCGTGAGGTGTCTCGCGAGTGGCGGAGAGTGAGCTGCATCCTACTACAGTAAGAACCGCTTCTGAGGCGGACTTGCATATGGATGACAGCTTCAATGAGTAGATTTAATTTCCGGTGTAGACATTTCCAGAGATAGTCGGGGGCGGGGGGGGGGGGGGGGGGGTACTCGATATCATGCATGGCCGTAGTCGGAAAACCATAGACCCTCACATCTTTGCAATGCCGGGACGGAGCACGTCGGGTTTTCACCAACCAGGTAGGCATTGCTTGTACCTTGCCCGAAGCTCCGTTAGATGTTGGGCGACTTACACAAGGGGTGTGAGCTGCATCCTACTACAGTAAGAACCTCTTGCGAGGTGAATTTTCTTGTTTTGGATGACAGCGTCGAATTCTATATATAAATATATATTCTGGCGTGTCTGAGGGGGGGGGGGGGGGGGGGCGAGGCAAGGGTCAAGCACACGAGGGAAGGAAAGGAGATGGGGGGAGAAATACAGTCAGGTACAGGACAGTACAGCACAAGTATCGCACCTCTCCGGGCAGCCTGAACTCCTTGAGGAAGGCCCTCAGAGCCTCGACGAACGTCTTCTGCCTCATGTCGAAGAGCTTCACGTACTCTTCCAGAACCTTCGGGACCCGACGCGGACGCAAGCAAACGAACACACACACACAAACAGACAGACAAACGAACAAACCAACGAAAACAAAATCAACAAACGCATGACATTTACACACAGTGAGCAAACAACCTTGCGCACTATATTTCCACCATCACCGCCACCACCATCAGGAGGAGGACCTATCCCATCCCCATCCGCCGAGGCCTTCCTCACCATAACGCGGCCCGCCCTTCCACCCTCCCTCCTTCCTACCAACCAACCCACAGACCCACTGAACCATCGAAGCCCCACCCCACCCCAATCCCACCTGCCCGTCTGCACAACCCCCGAACGACCAACCTGCGCGTTGAAGGGGTATTTGTCGGCAGGGCCTCTGCTGAGGTACTCTCCGAGCATGCTCTTGTCGAGCAGCAGCGTGCCCTTCAGGAACGACGCCGTCGCCAGAGCCGTCGCCGGCGTGGGAATTAGCCCCAGCTCCTGGAAGGCGACGACACGAAGTGTGCACAGTCCAAGCAAGCAATCGAGCGAGCGGAAAAGTGAGTAGGCGAAGGAAGGAAGAAAGGGGAAAAGAAGGAAAGGGAAGAAGGGAAGGAAGAAGGGAAGGAAGAAGGGAAGGAGGGAAGGGAGGAAGCGTCCACACCGTCCGAGACAAGTACCCCAAGCAACCTCCCCTTCCTTTCCCCCCCCAGACCCCGAGGGCTGCTCAAACAAGCACCAACCGTCCTACCGTGACTCGCCAGCAGCTCGACCACACGCCTTCCCGTCCTCCTCCAAGCCGCCCAGAAGCGTACCACGGACACGTACCATCGACAACCCTTCTCTCTCTCCCCCCCCCCCCCCCCCCTCCCCCGACTCCACCCCTCCCCCCCCCGTCATCCCCGACAGCTTGTGCGCGGGGCCAAACACCTGGTAGAAACTTCCCTCCCCGGCTTCCTTCCCGGGCCCGGGCCCGGGCCCCGGCCGAAAAAAGGCACGGGCCGAAACAAGAGAACCGAGGCATCTCGCGAACTGACAGAATAGACGCCACCTAAGAAACTCTCCAAAGGTCGTCAGAGCACCAGTACCTCCGAGTACGTGTCACTCCGGCTTGAAGTAACGTAGGGACTCGCGAGTATACGCTCAGTCATTTCACCTTCCAGCACCCTAGGGACTCGCGACGACTCAGTCATTTCAGCTTTCGGTACCCTGGAGACTCGCGAGGACTCAATCACCTCAGCTGGCAGAAAGTACCCCGAGGACACTCACTCAGTCATTTCAGCTTCTGGTACCCTGGGGATTCAGTGCCTCAAAATGACTCGGAATCGCGAGTCGACGACTGAGTCCCGATGACTGGTACTGGTACTTTGTGACGACGTTTTGCAGTATATTTTCGAAGGGTGAACACAAAAGACACAAAGCATGTATTTGCTTTCGTGTTTCACTCATTCGCTCAGTGCTCGCGAGGACTCAACAATTTCAGCCTCTGGTGCCTCAGGGACTCGCGAGGACTCCGTCATTTCGGTTTCTGGTACCCTGGGGATCCGCGAGCACTCAGTCATTTCAGCCCCTGGTACCCTGCGGACTCAGTACTTCGCAAGGACTCGGGACTCGCGAGTCAATGACAGAGCCTCGATGACTCGGGCTCGGACTCTGGCGACCTTTGAAACTCGTAATCTTTGGGCAAGGCTCAAGTTCTCATTCTTATTCCTATTAGTTGTATTTTCATGTGAGACAGGGTGCGCCCTACATTACTTTCAGTACACATTACGTGGTTCTCTAGCGTGTTTTCGTGCAAAAACAATACTAGACAGAACAACCCCTTTCAACTCCAAGCTCACTTACCCACTCTAACGACCTTGAACGTAATCCCCGTTCGACATTCATATCAAGAGACCAAGCGGGTGCACCACACCTGGTGTTCGAGCGTTCGCGAATAATTTGGCTGGAACCAATTTGGCCGTGTTTTTCTCCCAGCCTGTTCTCCATACATAAATGAGCCTAACCCATATGCGACCTTCCTAAGAACGAACCCAACACGAAAACATTTACTGTAATTTTATTTTTTTTAGAAGTGGCCTTGTGGCCACTTTTTTCTCAAGTATCCTCTGGGATGGGTTTTACATAGCTCTGAGGAAGGTTCCATGATTGGGCGTCATTTCTACAAGAGGAAGCGTGCCACAAGAAACCCAACCAAAACGGTTTCAACTTAATGATTTTAAAAGGACCCTCTTCACGGCCGTCGAGGTAAAGCGCTGGCATCATAGACAACAGACCCTCATCATACCGACACACCGTTGCATCTACCTGTTACAATTTAACCGGGACTGTAAGAACCGTTTTATACTCATACCATAGTCATGTGGTGCTTATATTATAGACCAAAGTATTACTTCCTGAGGCTCCTTCCTGCCTCACTTGAGAAGCGTTACACTGCTATCAATAGGGGTAAACCTCACCCCAACACCCCAAAAGCTGTTTCTCGAGATGGAAGACAAGCTTAACCGGATGATGTCTCACGCAAAAATATGGCAAAGCACCACCGCTCTCATCGGGAATATAACCTCCGTTTGATACTCATATCAGAGTCCAAATGGTGTTTACGTTAACGATGTCGGCATAATTTCCTCAGCGAAACTACTTCGTGGCCAAAATGCGCCATTTACACCCCAACTTTTTTTTTTTTTTTTTCTCGTCCCATTCATGATCTTCGCACATCTTCTTCTCTCTCTTCTTCCAACTCGTAACTCAGATCCGGGGTCACATAGCAGGCTCTTCTCCCCCCTTCCCGCTACGGTACGTGCCTTCATTTTTTTATCGCGAGAAGATTTCAGCCTTTTCTTCCCTCGTCGACTCGCATCGAATTGTGCCTACCCACGCTGCAAGGCGCTCTCAACAATTGGATCCTTTTTTTATTTTTTTATTTTTGCAAATAAAGTCAAAGTCCGGCCCACCTGGGGCTCGAACCCAGGACTCAAACAAGTAGAATTCGAGGTTAACCACTTGAACCACCGGGGCGACCGGCTAATGCACAGTATTACTGGGGACCATAGTAAATAGGACCAAATATTGTGAGTAGAAATAGGTTAATATATAGCTGCTGGTGTAGACCATAGGTCCTATTAACTATGGTCCCCCGTAATAGTGGTCCCTCTCGTATAGTGCCGGTGTGTATGCGCCAGCCAATAACACCGGCACTACCCGTAGCGTCAACTGGCACTAAAATACTCCGCACACTGCCGCACTGCAGCATCCCACCTGTACCAAGCGATTTTACCGGCGGTATAGCGGGCAGCCGGCACACTGTAGCACTCAATCGGGACTATAGAGGGACCACTGCTGCCATACTCGTATCATAGTACACGGCTCACCTGTGCGTACTCCAGCCAACCTTTCGACCCGGTGTTGAACCGCTGCGCTGCCAGCCCGAGGCGGCGCTTCATCTTCTTCCTCTCCTGCAACACCTCGGCCGTGCGCGCCCTAGCACTCTCGAGCCAGCTCAGCTCGTCCAGCACCCCCCTATCCCCGCCCCCCCCCCCCGCCTTCCCATGGCGGAGCAGCAGCTGCTGCTGCTGCTGCTGCTGGTTATGGCTATCAAAGCTCGGCCTTCCGGCCAGCCCCTGCAAGCCGCCCACGCTCCCCCGGGCGACATCTTGGTCGCTGTCAGAATCCGACACCGAGCTCCTCCTAGATATGTCATCGCCTACCCCTAGCACGCCCCCGCCCCCTCCCCCCCCAGACCGAGGGTCAGGAGCAAGAGGGAGATAGAACCCCGCCTGCTGCCGTTGAGAGGGTTTCCAGGCCAAAGAGGAGGAGGAGGAGGGGGCGGAGGAGGCGGAGGCGGGGGGAGCGGGGGAGGGGGCATGACACCTCCTGGAGATGGACTCGATGACGGCCAGGATGCCCTCCAAGGCAAGCCGGTTTAGCGCATTGACCTCCTGTACGGTACACCGAAAATACGGGTGGGTGGGTGATAAAGCGGAGCGGGGGAAGGGGTGGAGTGAGGTGGGGGGGATGAAGGGGGGGGGGGGGTCACTGTCATGTATGGCCGTAGTCGTATGACCATACACCTTTGCCGTGCGCAGGTTCCCGGTGATGCGAGGAGGCGGGAAGGCGACGGCTACTAAAGCACTGACAAACATAACCTAAATTCCAGATATACATAAATGTGCACACGTCAGAGGTGGTAGCGGCCGAGACAGTGGTCAGCTGCAGGCGACGGAGAGGGAGCGATAAAGTGACGGGCGGTTTATAGCTGACGAGCGGGTGCAACGGCGCTGGAGCGGCACGAGCACCCGTTTGGAGGCGACTTCTTTCGCGGCGAGCGTAACATGATGCATGGTTGTTCTTGGGTCCGCTACTAGCAGTCTGAAATACTGAACACCCTCACAAGAAACAGGACAGCTCGTCCAGCTTGGATTTCTTACATGAGAAAGGGTGCGTTCTAGCATACCCTGACTTCAGTACTAACGACGGCATAATGCATCGGTTACATGTAAATCCCAGCCTGCGTTTCTTGCTGCTCATTTTCTCATTACCTGTTCTCACACAATAGAGTCAACTCAACTGTTGAGTAAGTTTGTCGCTTATTTAATTGTGACATACAATAATCACATACCTGGAGGTTAATCAACTCAACAGTTGATCATTTTTTACGGTCACTATTGCTCATTTTCTCGATATGCGTCCGGTATTGTACTGGTAGAACGACATTCCTTCCGGGGGATTGGTATACGAGCGTTCGAGTACTGAGAGATGTTTCTGTACGCAGGGATACGCGCGCGACAACTCGATCGTTGGTTTCGATGGTCTCTCTGATGTGGCTTGGCTCGCTCGCAGCCCTCACTCTCTCCTGCCTCTCTCTTCTTCCTTCCTTCCTTCCTTCCTTCCTTCCTTCCTTCCTTCCTTCCCTCCTTCCTTGCTGCTGTCTTCCTTACTATTCCCTTTTATGGAGAGCACCACTACGACAATACCTGGTATGTCACACCTCGAGTAGATCATCATCTAGATAATCCATTGATAGGTCCGAACTTTCCGTTGTGAGAGGCTTTAGCAGGATTGGCATAGTGCACAGACCCAACCCAGAAACATGTGCCACGTAGGTCATGCGGCTTATACGGGTGCGGCTTATACGGGTCCCACCCGGTAACACGAGCTACATCATGCGAGGAACACGATCGGGAAACACATCTGCCTTGAGAGGTCTATATACAGACCATGAAGTGCGGGAATCGATGGCCTATCCGAAATGTGCAAGTATTTCATATGCATGTGCGTGCGTGTATATGTGCGTGCGCTTGTATATACGTGTGGTGTGCGGGGGGTATATGCGTACGCGCGTGCGTATGCTCGCGTACGTAACGCCCATAATCATACAAAAATACCACGCCCCTGTTGCTGCGGCCAGTCAGGCTGTGGCAAGCCAAGCCGTGTCTCGTTCACCTCCTGTACCGGTCCAACACACATCGAGCGACGGCAACACCCAGTCTCGCTCTCCACCGCGACGCGGCATGGGAGCAAAAAACAGGAGCATGCCTTCCGAAGCACAGTCCGCGCGGTCAGAAAACAGAAAAGCACAGCAGCACAGCAACAGCAGCAGTGCTCAAGCCAACGAGGCGTTGCAGCGAACAAAAATGCAAACAATCCACAACGCCCAACAAACAAACAAAAAACCCAGACAGAACCAAGCCGTGCATACAAAGTGCTTCACCGCGACAATTTCCGGGAAATGTTGAAAATCTTATGCTTTCGATTTTTTTTTTTGTCGTGAAAAAAACGGGAATCAAGCTGTTTATTTACGCCCTCAAACTCGTGCGAGTAACTCTACCCCTGCTCTTCCTTACCTCGCGGGCGAAACGTTTTGAGGGCAAGGACAAGGAATCGCCATATAGAGCGAGCACCACCGCCTCGTAATAGTGGAAAACCAGAGTCTCCCAACCTCAAAGTCGCAGGCAGAATGCCGCTTGGCCGCGCGCGAGCATTGGCTCTTCTCGTTTATATCAGCGACATATTCTACCCCTCTCCCCACCCTCCCAGTAAATATCCCTCTAGCCCTATCAAACTCCCCCCTCACCCCCTTTAGAAACGCCTCTTCCATACAAAACAGGGCCTGGCTATCTCCTCTCACCATGCCGTCGCGAGGCAGCGCGTGCGTCGAGAGCGAGTGGCAGATCGTCTCGAACAGGTTGGTGCACTGCACGTCGCAGTCGTAGTTGATGTACACGTCTATCATCAGCGCAGGCTCCCTCGTGAACTCCAGCAGGCTCTCAAGCGCAAGCTCCTGCTGCTCCGGCCCGTAGCTCGACCCATCCAGAACGCGCAAATGGACGCTGCGACGAGTGAGCGAGCGCGCGCGAGGCAACAGCAACAACAACGACGAGTACGCTCGTGAAAAGGATACATAATATACGTAAAAAATAGGCCCGTTGGAACGGTCTACAGTAGTTCCGGCCCACGTCCAGGCCGACGAGCGAGAGCGCACACGACAACAACGACGACGGGAGTAATCGTTAGAAGGACACACATGCGCATGTATCCGTTGGACTTATGTACGTTGACGGTCAACTTTGTCCCTTCAAGGCGTCGTTCGACCCACGACCCTTTTAGGATTGCAGTACCGTTGTGTCGACAAACCCCTCAAAAATGATAAGTAGTCTGCCCCCAAGACGGGACTGCACTCCTAAAGGGGTGAGCATGCCTTGATGGATACGCGAAAAAGGAGCAAGAGTGCCGTCAACCATCGTAAGCATATTCTTAGCCGTTGGGCTAACAAGTTAGAGCTGACCGCGTGGTGTGGTACGTATGCCGCCGGCTTCTGAACAGGATGTGCGGGGATTCAGGTCAGTTCCTACCAGCATCATTCCTTTGTCGTACAGGGGCCTGGAGGTGCTTGGCCTCGATGAGTGCAGCAGCGTTTGGCAATGGGGTGAGGGTCGTACCAACAGCAACCCGCCCTCAACGCGTAGGTATTTTGTTCGTTAGAAGGGGCTAGGCTAAGGGTCGGGAGGGACTGACTTCCCCATCACAGACAGCGAGCCCAGGGGACATTCCTCTGCTCTCACAATACACAATCTCACATAATCCCGCCTCATCTTATCTCTCATTCCATCTCATCTCCCATTCCATTTCATTTCATTTCATCTCATATTGATATCACATCATATGGATCTTCGCATCATGGGATACAATATGTCGTGTCGTCTCGTCTCGTTTTACGTCATTTCGGATGAGGCCATCATGGCACAGCAAAATAGTAAAAAATGTAGTTCGTGCATAAAGCAGAATACGTCCAACCCTTGATTCCCAAGCAGCTATTACGGGGGACCATATTACCTAGGACCAAATATTGTTGGTAAAAAGAGGGGAATATATAGGTTTTTGGGTGTACCGTAGGTCCTATTTATTATGGCCCCCCGTAATAGTCCTCGAAATATGGGCGTCCCTGACCAAGTAAACTTAATAGTTTCGGGTATGCTAACATAAGTGGCCTAACGCGACGCGCACACCTTGCATATGTAAGCCTATTTTCTAGAGCTGGGAATCGGCCAACTCCAAGTCACCAACTAGCCAGTAGTCGGAATGAACGTAATCGTTTCCAGGAGGTGCAAATTATTGGGTTTCAGTACTTATCGGGATGACATTGGATGCGAAAATACATGTTTTCGTTTTTGAGCGCGGCTCCCTTGACCGAAAGGGGGGGACGAGTCGGCTTGCTTCACTCGCCTGACTTGATTCGGCAAATCGGCTGGTCATCGGATGGCTTCACCAGCCGACTAAACGACCAAAGCCAGCCAGATGGATAACGGCCCCTATTTTACCTCTTAGCTAGTGGTCGTAATTTTTTGCCGACTCGGCCCTCTACTATTTTCCCGATCCCCACTCCATTTTCCCGATCACCCCCCCCCCCCCCCCCCTCCCCCCCCCCTCCACGACCGCCGCCGCCACCACAGCGCGCGTCGTCCGGAAAACCCGTCCCATTCTCCCACCAAGCTGTTTCCTACGCTTGGGAACGTTGTTCAAGTCTGGGTGGGATCCTTGGTACGACAGAAGTAGCACGTTTTGGGCGTGCAAGAGAAGCCCCTAACAAATCCCGCCTCACCTCGTGAGGAAAACCTCCAGTTGAACCTTGAGGTGGTCCTTGATGGAATTGAACAGGTTGAAAACCACCCTTAGGGTGAGGCTCAGGACGTCGAGGTCGTCCGTCTGGCTGTTCTGCAGCAGGCGCTTGCACAGGTCCCCCCGCATAACCCTCACCAGGGCAGGGATGCGCCCCAAGTCCGCTCCCGCCGCCTCCAGCGCGATGTTGATCAGGCTCAGGCTCAGGACGCACTCCTCCCTCCCGTTCGACCGCGGGTCGCTCAACAGCGACAAAAAACGCATGACCTTTACCAACACCCCCTCCTCTTCCACCTGGCCACCACCCCCACCCCCAACCCGCCCCCCACCGCCACCACCGCCGTATGGCGCGCCCTCCACGGCTTCTTCAGTTCGAGGCCTACCCGGGGATGTTGGTTCCGTAGCCCTGCCATCCCTATCGCCTATCATCGCCTTCAACGCCCCCCTCCCAGCGACGACAACGCCGTCGTCTAGGCTTCGTGCGGCATCGTCTTCCGCTGTACTGTCCAAAGACGGCCACGGTTCCTCTTCCTGGTTGCGCCCTAGCGCCGCCCCCCCCGGCCCAAACGGCCCAACCCGTTCTCCCCCGCCCACACCGACGCCCCCGCCCCCCCCACCGCTTCCCCCTCCCTCGCCGTCGCCACCACTTCCGCCCCTAGACTCCCCATTCTCTTCTGTTAGCGACGACCGTCCCTGCGCTCGGCCAAGCGTGGGTCTGGTAGATGACGCGCCTGCCGTCGCTTTGGCGTCCAACCCCATCGATCGCTCGAGCCCGCCATCACCTCCGACAGCCCCCTCCCGGCCTCCACCGCCGCCACCGCCGCCGCCGCCACTGATACCCGGCTGACCATTTGGCGAGCCAGCAACCTGTCTCGCATGCGCTGCTGCTGCCGCTGCTACCGTGGGGCCTTCCGTGGCTTCCAAATGCATGGCGGTGGCGGCGGTGGCAGCGCTGCCGCCATTGGGCGAGGCGACGCTAGCACGCGAGACGCGCGGGCAGCTGAAGAGCATGAGGACGATGTGCGCCAGGGTGTTGCCCGCGGTGTCCCGGAGCAGCCCGTAAGACGTCGTGCCGTCCATGGAGATGTTGTAGAGGTTGTAGCACGCCAGGAATATGTTCCAGCAGCTCTCGTCCTCGAGAAGGTCTCCCACCTCGCACCGGAGGCACAGCGCCGAGAGCTCCAAAAGCTGCCGTTGAGCCCACATTGGGGGAGCAAAGCAAAGCGTTTTAGCCGACAAAAAATGGGTTGGATGGGAGGAGGGAGGTGGGGAGAGAGGACAGGGGAGGGTGGGAGGACGGGGGGGCGGGCAGAGCGGGCGGATAAGAAACGATTGCGCGGCCTTCGCGAGGCGAGTTTTGGTACCGCCACAACAACAATATCTCGGGAGATACCGTGGAAACCTTATGGTAGAAGCGCGGGGCTACTGCACAGGGGTGGTCGGAGCGGGGGGGGGGGGTGAGCAGGCTGGTCGAAGCGAAGCCGTTTCGAAGCGAAGACGGCGCAAATAAAAGGTAGCAGCAAAAGAAAAAAAGAGGGGCATAACTAGCAAGGGTTCGAAAGGGTATCGTAGGAAGCAAAACAGCAGAAAACACACATTTTGTTCAGACGTTTTCGTGCCGTTGTTGTCACCACCTTCCCGAAATAATCGAGCCCGTGACCACCAAAAAAGGCACAAGGAGTCTCCAAGTACAGTAGGGTAGGCAAACACGTCAAAACGAAACTCAAGGGATACGAGGGTGAGTTCCACGATTTCGCGCGAGAGAACAAAACAATAAAAAATAGAAGCGCGCCACCACTGCTGGCTTAACAGCACGCACGGCAGCACGCCGTAAACCACCAGCACCTAAGGCACCCGTTTCCTCCCCTCTACCTCCCCTCAACGTAATGCATGGTTTATGTTTTTAGCACCCCTTCACCCGGCATGGGGAGGAGTTGGTTGCGCGTGGGAGGCACGCTTACCCGCCAGCTTCGCGGTGGCGAAGGCGTGGGCGAGGGGGTGGTTTTGGTTGTGGTGGGTGGTGGTGGCAGGAGTGGGAGTGAGGGTAGTGGTGAGTGTAGGGGTATGGGTGGGGTTCGACGCACCTTCATGAGCACCAGCTGGTCACTCTCGGGGTCTGTCTCCTCGAAGTGGCACCTGTTGATCGCCTGCACGAAAGAGAGGGACATACACATAGAAGAGAGAGAGAGAGAGAGAGAGAGAGAGAGAGAGAGAAAGAGAGAGAGAGAGAGAGAGAGAGAGAGAGAGAGAGAGAGAGAGGGAGAGAGAGAGAGAGAGAGAGAAAGAGAGAGAGAGAGAGAGAGAGAGAGAGAGAGAGAGAGAAAGAGAAGAGGGTGGGGGGGTGGGGGGGGGACAAGAGAAAGAGGATGACCAGGAAACGGGATAGGCAGCGAACGGAATGCAGTAGGTATGAGTGGGAACGCTAGACGACGCAACCCTACAAGCAAGCACAGGCTCTACTTGCTGTTATTTTGGCGCATGAACTATGCGCAACGGTATGCGCACGGACAAATGACGCAGTAACACCAGTACCACCAGCATCAGACGCAGCAGGAATGGGGAGGGCGAGCAAGAGCACACTGAGGTCGGTGGGGGTGTTTCGAGGTCGGTGGGGAATCCGTATATCCTCTCTGCAGGCGCAACGCCGAAAGGAGCCAGCGAAGGGCAAGACTCCTCCGAGATTCTGCACCTCCAGCGACATTTTCAAGTACTCCCACTGCTATAGAGCTACGAGTGTGCTAAAATGATGTATCCTATCGCGTATTCACGTGACATCCATGTCTCGTCGACGGCGAGCATCGGCCTCTCATTTTCTTTCGAAAACGCACACAACCAGGGAACCAGCTGTAACAGCGAGAGAAGCAGCAGTGAAATCAGTCAGAGCAGCAGCAGCAGCAGCAGCAGCAGCAGCAGCAGCAGTCGCAGCAGACGCAGCAGAAGCCCCAGCAGACGGCAAAGCCGCCAAACCAGCCGCCACAGAAGTCCAACCAGCCGCAGCACCAGTGAGAGCAGCCGCAATCACAGGAAAAACAGTCAAAGCAGCAGCAGCGACGGCAGCAAAGCAACCTCGTGGACACAACGATCATATGACACGTGCCGCGTGTATTGTAGATGGCGTGCATCTGGTAAATAGGGGATACCTGCGCGACGAGCGTGATGCCTTCCTTCACCCGAGGGCAGTCCTTCCGGATAAAGCCGTACAGGAGGAACTTGTGGAGCGAGCTCAGCGCCACCCCGGTCATTGGTCCCGTCGTGGCCGGCGACTCCACCACGGCTAGGAACGGGAGCAGATACCTTTACGTTTTCGTTGCGTACGAGAAGTTCACCAAAAGGGGGGGGGGGGGGGGGGGGCACATTAGACGGAGAAATTCAACTGCGTTGCGTTCGGAGTGCGGGTACACGAGCCGAGAGGTTGGAGCAGCCATTGGAAGGGCGAGAAGGAGGGAAAGACGGAGGGAGGGAGGGGGGGAGTTATAGGGTAAGGGAGGGGGGGTGGGGGGGTCGTCCACCACTTTCTGGGGGAGGCCACAAGCGACAGACAGCCACGATTGCTGATGTGTGGGTCACGCGTGCACATACGGAGCTTTGCGTGTCGTCTGTCAAGAGCAGGGGTCACTCTCTCCTCCTTTTCGCAGTTCTTGTGGCGCGCTGCATCGCCTCTACAGCAGTGGCACACTTAAAAAAAAGGAACTGCGGTCAACACCGCCTAGACATGAACCTTCACATACCTCCTCCCACAACGGCCTCGTTCTCGGCTTGGTCCACTTTTACACTGCGGCATATTGCAGGCCGTTCGCTGACCGCAGCCGGAAACAGCAACAGCAGAGCACAATTTCTGCAATCTCACCGCTCGCACTTTCTGCACTATCGCCCTCCTACGGACGAGGGGGAAGATAAAATCTGCTGTTACTGCTGCTACTGCTGTTGCACTGGATCATTTCCTTCCTCCCTACTGCTGCGCCGAGGCACTCCTAACCCCCGCCCCCCCCCTTTTCAGCGCGGCGCTAGATCAACACCCCGAACGAGCCATAACCGGTGTGACCGAAACGTAAACTACACCAGAAATATACACCCGGTACCCGGATTAAAAACAACGAGGTACAATGTCAAATAGCAACGTATAGGAAGGTAATACTTCTGTGCTAATACTATTAATAGTACTATTAATAGCAAGGGGGCAACGACCGCAACCGCTGGGGCAACCCTCCGACTCGACATGGAGCCGAGGAGCGAAGAGTCGGGCGGGCTTGGAACATGGGAACACAAAAAAAAACAAGCCCAACCGGACTATTAATAACAGTATCGGTACGGTCACGCCGGGCGCTTGGTTCACAGGACCCATGCTGTCCAAATACTACGTGAGATACACTCCAATGGCAGTGGCATCATCCCAAGGGTCGCCACAGCAGCAATATCATCAAGTGATCAGTATTTTTTCGCCAGGCCCTTGCCTTTTAATAATGTACGCGGTGCACCTCAGGGCATGCCGGAGTACCTCACGCTATTGACGTACCACCGGTCATAGCTTGGAGAGGAAAACCTACTGGCTGACAAGTGTGTGCACTCCGAGAGCGAGAGCACGTTAGACCATCCGTCGATCTTCGGTTGAGGTTGAGGCTGAGGCTTGAGGCGCGTCCCCACGCTCTTTCCTCCGCCTCTTGCCACTGCCCTCTGCGGCAGTGCCATGCTTTCCATCTCTCCGACGAAAAAAACTGGGTTACCTTGTACGTTTTCAGCTCCAATGCCATGGCATCGTGGGAAATAGCTACGTTGTCAACCAATAAAAGTTACCAGGTATATATAACAATACCACCTCGTGTGAGTCTAGACGGGGCTACTGCTTGCGGTCTACCAGGTAGTTTTTAATCATCTACTACAGCAGTACAACAGTAGTATCGAGCTGAGTGCACGCAACAGCGAGGGCGCTTTGGGCCATCGATTGTTGTCTGAGGCTTGAGGAGCGGCTCCATGTCCCCCCCCCCCCCCTCCCCTCTCTCGATCTGGTTGCACCTTGTTGTGGCCGCACTGCACGGACACCTACTTTTCTTGGAGTTTTCTTGAAATCATCGCTGTGTATGATTCCTAGCTACAGAAGCGTTGACGGAGGCAAGGCTATGTAATACCAGTCTACAGCTGTACGTGGTAACTCACCAGGTACACCGCTGTTTGGAAGGATGCAATGGTGGCATAGCTGCGCTGCAAGCACGACCATCGCCGCGCACTACTGTACGCTGGCTCGTAACACCTACCAGGTACGTACCGAACCCGTACTTCCGAGCTCAAATGACAACATTCCAGTCCTCAACACTCCGACTCTACCGCACCGCCGGCACGAAGGAGAACTCATACACATCTACTGCAGAACCGATACAGCAGTACTACTACTGTAGGTACCAGGTATCACATACCAGGTATATACGTAGTATCATAACGTAGCTGCGGGGGAACACACCGTGTGCAGAGCACCGCCCTTAGCTTGGCTTTTAGAGCCGCAAGCTGAGCACTGCAGCGTACCAGGTACATATATACCAGGTACCTGGTACGCGTCAGGGTTGTGGAGTGAGAACGGTTCACACTTGATTCACGCGTCATTTTCGTACAGACGCGAATTATCCGCAAAACAAACATCCGAGCGCCGAGCGGGCAACCCCGCTCAACCCTGCTCACGCCCGTGCGTGCTTGCCATGCCGTGCTTTCGTACCCCGTGCCCCACCGTGTCTCACCTGACAGTGTCCACGTTAGCAAGGTCGTCGACTTCTTCCAGGTGGCTGTGCAGGCCCTTGAATGCCCTAGCCAGCGGGCTTTCGGCTTGCAGAGGGATCTCCCTCGTGAAGCGCTCCCGGCTTGCCCACCTCGCGTTCAGCCGCAGCACCGTCAGCACATTGTGGATCTCGCCCTTGACGCAAAGCACCGCGTTTGCGTTCACAGAGGAGGCCATCCTTCCACCCGGCATCGACAGCAGAGTCGAGAACTCGAGGGCACCGACGTGTGTTGCTTGATGGCTAGGTATACGGTACCCAGGTTGGTGCGGCAGTTGTTCGGTGATGGGAGAAGGAACCACCCGCCCCTTCGCCTTTTGTTCGTCTACTGCTGCCTATCTTTGTTACTGCGCAAACTCAGGGGAAATCCTCGCTAGGATCGCGCAAAGGTTGACGCAGCGCATCGGCCGCTTTCAGGCCTACCAGGTGCAGGCTAGTAGTCCAGGCTCGCTCTCTGCGTGCTATGTGTGCCCCGGTGCGAGCTTCTGCGTGCATTGTGTGCTGGGCCAATCAACTGCCGGATAAAATTGAGTTTCGCCGCTTTTTCATGAAGATATGTAGGGATGTTTGAAGCGGGATCAATGAAGAGGCGGAGATGCGCGTTTTTCGCGGTTTTCGCCCCGCACATCTCAGGCTAGGCTAGCGAGGTCATGATCGCCTCCCGAGTGCTGCCGGTACTTTTATGCCTGGCGTGTTGCTTCTCTGAGGCCTTGGGGTTTCGACCTCAGACGGGTTCGATACGATCGGCAGCGGTGCGATGGACAGGATCAGTATCACCCTCTGAGTCGCTGTCTGAGTGTCGACCAAACCGGCTGCAGCAACAGCAGCAGCACTACGCTGCTGGACAGCAACGACGGCGTGGCAGCGGCGGCAGCGATGCTCGTCGCAGTCGAGGCCCAGCAGGAGGACTTAAGATGCAGCAGAGCGATGAAGATGCTAGGAAGACCAAGCTGCGGTTGAGGTAGGTCGTCGAGGCTTCGTTGGCAGAGCGAGTTTTCTACTGCCAAACATCGCAGTTCGTCAGACTCTGGAGAGACGCCGTCAGGCGGTCAATGACGCGATACGAGCCTGCAACCCGCTCTGTTGTTCCACGAGCACATTGCTGACGCATCGACTGGACTCCCGGAATAGACCCAGGCCAGACACCTGGTCAGGTTCACCGCTCGGTTGTCATACGATAGCTGCCCGGCATCTCGTTGCGCTGCGCCTTCGTGTTTCTGTGTTGTGATGCAATCAAATGTCGAGACATTCCATGTTGTTCATACGTCCGCCTGCGCCAGGTACCTGGTACCTGGTACCAGGTATGCATTTTGTTCATGCTTTCATGTGTTTTTGTTGCTTTCTTCAGTTGTCGCTGCCTGCAAGCCTACACAGCGTAGAAACGTTCTGCTGCTGTAACATGCGCGAAGATCTTCCTTCGCTTACTGCTGTGTACCAGGTAGGTGTCTTGCGAGGCGTGAAGTTGTCGCAGAAGAGGAGACTTGTTTAGTCGTCACCACCATATTACTCCTCGGTGTTCACGTATCATGCTATTACTTCTACCAGGTACCTGGTACCTGGTATACAATAGTAGTATACGTACACCAGTACAAAACGAGTAGTGTAATCAGTGAGCAGGTACGAGTACCAGATACGAGAAACCTGGTAGGAATGGTACTACTGTAGGAATGTAATCGTATCAGGTACCAGGTTACAGGCATCAGTTATTACGGGGGACTATATTAAATAGGACCAAATATTGTTAGTAAAACTAGCGAAATATATAGGTTTTTGTATGTACCGTAGGTCCTATTCAATAGTCCCCCGTAATAGTACCGATACCACAGTAGGAGAGGTACCCCCTTCACTGAAAGGCCTAGGTACCCAAGCCAGCGCCGCCAAACGAACCCGCCGGCACCAATAAGCTGTTTGCTGCGGGACGTACGCTGACCAAGCGAATCGCTGCCCTTGCCTTGCTGTGCCTCGCCTTGCCTCGACACTTTTCTGGCTCCCCATCCTTTCTGCTCACTTGTCGCTGGGCAGGGTGGAAGCGGAGTCACCCTTCCGGAAGGTAAGCGCCGATCGAACCCGCGTCTGTCTCCGCGCCGGTGGGGGTGGGGTATGCATCGTATCGTAGCGGCGATACCGCTGATGGCTCGCCCGCGGACACATATGTCACCTGTGCTTTGCCGAGAGCCCGCGAAAATGACGAACATGAAGCAAAGCTGTTGATGGTCACACAGTATTAACCGGAACTGTCTTCGTCGAAACTCGAATGATTCTCGACATGTATAGAATCGCCCATTGAAATGCCCTGTTCACGGCAGTCAGCGGTGTCAATGAGGGCGTGCTTCGCCGAACTAAAATGTCTCCAACTATTATTCGGAATATTTAGGCACGCCACTTTCTCGTTACCAACTAACCCGAGATTGTGTCAAAGCTATCACCGTGTTGCAGGGGCAAAGCTGGCACGGCACTTGCGTGGTCGGCGTGTCTCTGACGCCGGCGCATAGAAAGTGCCTTCCTTAGTTTTTCCCACCATGGTCGGGGGTGTCAATGCGCATTGCCATATTACCACGGCCGTTGCTGCAGAACCGTTGAATTCGGGTCTTTCAGTCCGGTTTGGTTTCGTTCGATGCGGTTCGGCTCGGTTCGGTTCGGTTCGGTTCGGTTCGGTTCGGTTCGGTTCGGTTCGGTTCGGTTCGGTTCGGTTCGGTTCGGTTCGGTTCGGTTCGGTTCGGTTCGGCTCGGTTCGGTTCGGTTCGGTTCGGTTCGGTTCGGTTCGGTTCGGTTCGGTTCGGTTCGGTTCGGTTCGGTTCGTGGTGCGATTCGTTTCGACACCCCTACCCCGTGCGGTCGCCCTCCTTCGCCTCTTGGACCCTTCGCTGACCTCTCCCCGTGCCGTGCCTCCTCTGGGTTTCTCGTGGTGTTATTTGTGCAGGTTCGTATCTTCATATTCAGCTCCTTCGTGATTTCTGCGACGGTGGGCCTGCTGGTGTCCACCACGCGTGCGCTAGCTCTTTCCCAGGGCATCGATCAGGGCCAGGGCGCCGACGAGTGAGTGATTTTTTTTCGGTACGTTTTACACGGCCGCCTAGAATTATAGCGACCCCTTTTTAGCTAGATATGGCCGAGGATCTACGCCGTCCGCCCGATAATCTCGGGGGCGGGCGGGGTTAAAGTCTTCCGCTGGCACACAAAGTTGACGACAGTTACAAATATCCACGGCTGTTCACGGGTCTGGTCATAAATCGCGGGTCGGGTCGGGTCAGGTCAGGTCGGGTCTGGTCGGGTCGGGTCACCTAACCAGACCCGACCCAACGCGTGAATTTCTGACCACCTTTGGACCCGGCCCGACCCGACCCGTGAGATTTTGAAGACTTCCTGACCCATGAGCAATCCCGCGAGTTCTAAAAAATGTTGTTGGTGTTGTTTGCTTTTGCAGGCGAGGTCACACCGTATTGGCCGAGTCTTAGCCCTGGCCGATTGCATGCCTTCCTGTTTACCCCTTTGATCGTGCTGCGACATGGTACGGTATGGTGCCTCACAATTTGTGCTTGTTTTTTTCATCCCGTTGGCCATAATATTCAGAACCCAACGATTGACTCAAGAACCAGGTATTCCCGTATGCTTACACATCGAATCTGGTCCTGATTACTGTGATACTGTGCTGCCGTAACAGGCTGGCCTTGAACATCGCCGTGGACCTCGCCGCCATCGTGGGCTCGGCTTTTCTGGTCAAGAGAGACCTCGCCGCGCAGGACGCCCGCATGGCGAGGATGGAGATCGGCGCGAAGCTGGCCGGTCTGAAAGTTCGAATGCAGGTAGTGTTTATGCTGTACGCACCACAGTCTTGTTTTCGAGGGGAAGGGGGGGGTATACTCATGCTAAGCATGACCATAGCCGTAACTATGGCCGTAGGCCCTCGCATCCCTATATTGCCGGGACAGAGCACTTCGGGTTTTCACCGACCAGGCTTCAAGGGGAGGGGGGGGGGGAAGAGGCAGGGGTGATATGCTGTACGCACCGAAACTTTGCCTTCGACCGGGTGGGAGGAGAGGGGGGGGGGCGGAGGAGGCATCCTTTCGGAAGGTCTCGACGCGACGCAGCCCGCAACGCTTCGCCTTTTATCACTGCGCCGTGCCTGCCTGTTTGCCTGCCGTGAGTGGAGAGGGTGGGGGGCAGGGGTAGGGGGTCATGAAATCCTTTAGCCTCCGTAAAAAAACAGGAGGGACTTGCATTTGACTGTTGTCGGTTGTCCCTTTTAACATTTTCCTTATGAGGGGGTGCAGCTTGCAGTTCCGCCCCTTCTCCTCCGTAAGGCGTAAAAGCGACCCCAATGACGCCCCCCTCCTCGCCCCCCTCTCCCCCCCCCCCCCCGAGAAATGCCCTCACAAACGCAAACGGAACGATCGTCGCTTGTGGGAAAAACCATCGGGTTGGGTTTCCCCGTTTTTTTCGCGGCCATGTCGTCTAACAACGCCTCCAACCTCCAACAACCCCTCTCCACCCAACTCCCACCCCCCCCCCCCCCCCCCCCCCCCCCCCACCTCTCCTACCCCCCCCACCTCTCCTACCCCCCCCACCTCTCCTACCCCCCCCACCTCTCCTACCCCCCCCCCTCCCCGTATGAGATCGAGCACGTATCTACTATCGAGTACACCCCCCTCCTCGTAAAATTCTTGACCCTCGCCAACCCCCACCCCGCCCGCCCTCGTGGTATGGTATGGCATATTACCGACACCGCCGGGGCGGTGTCGTCGCTTCGCTTCATTTTTATTTCGTGCAGCTCAAGGATGACCAGTCCACCGTGACGCTGTCGGCGTTGAGGCGTGACCGCGGCAGGGACAAGAGGGTGGCCGTTCTCGTCGGGGGTATCGACGCCGTGCGCTCTTCGCTCGAGTCTGCCCTCCCCTACGGTGAGGCCCTCGAGAACAGCGACATTCTGATCGTGCCGCTGGTCCTCGAAGCAATGGGGGGGGGCGGGGGGGGCGCTCAGGAGCTGCGGGCCTCGGGCGGGGAGAGTGATCTGGAGTCGGCGGCAGGCATGGCGCACGTTGCCCTTCCCGTGACGCTTAACCGTTGGCAAGAGTACATCGATAGTGAGGTATGCGCGGGTCCATTCGGCATTGAGGGGAGGCGGCGGGGGGGCGGGGGGGGGGATAGGAGGTGGGGGGGGGGGGGGGGGGGGGGTACTCATGTCATGCATGGCCGTAGTCTCATAATCATGGACCCTCGCATCCCTATACTGCCAGGACGAAGCGCCCCGGGTGGATGGGAGGGGGGTGGTGAGGGGGGTGTACGGGGGAGGGGGGGGGAGAAGGGTTGCTTGTCCGTTGTTGTACAGGGTTCCTGACTTGTGTTAATAGCCGCTGGTAATTTTTGTTTGTCTCATATGGTCTGTCAATCGTTTTTTGTACCTGATGCCGGCATTGTTTTTCACCGGCAATCGCGCCTCCCATGCTCCACCCTCGCTTTCCCGACTCGCCACGTTACGCAACCCCTCCCCCCTCTTGATTCCCCCACGCGTCCATGCACCCATGCACCCCACCCCGTCCATCCATGCGTCCCACCCATGTCAGGTGGAAACCGCCGTGTCTCAGGGGATGGACCCCATCTCGGACGGGTTCAGCCTGGTGCTCAAGAAGAACGGCCGCATCGGCGCGAGGTCGAAGGGCTGCCCTCCCTGGGGGACGCTGGTCGGCGATGTAGAGAGGAGGGCGGCTGCCGGCATGGATACCACCAACATCTGAACATCTCACCTGACTCTCACAGTCACACGTACCTTCCTGGACGATAATGTTTGGACCAGTGGGGTGCTATTAATGAATGAATACCCAAAGGGTGCTTACAGTTTCGCTCAGAGTGATTTAGAACCCGCAGCGTGACGCGCGATCGATCGAAGTATCGCACGTGGTTATCTGAACAGCGGAGCTGACGAAAATATAAACTCATGATTTACAACCTGTAGCGTGACGCAACGATCGGTCGAAGCATCCCCATGTACGTAGGTACGTACTGTACGTGCGTACGTGCCTACTTACGTACGCAGCTGGAATATAATAGGGGTCTCGACGAAATCCTCGACCTCAAGAGCTGAGTGAGGCTGCTTGCTGGCTGAGAGGTATTTTTTTCTGTATTGTGTAAGAATAAAAATAGAAGGAGTGGAGACAACAGCACAGCGGACCACCTACTACTGTGGCAACGACGGCTAGCCGAGGCGGAGGAGCGCAAGAGGGGTCGGGGCGGGCGGAGGGCGAGAGTGAAACCACCACCATACTCTTATAATCCGGGCTGCCCGAGCAGCAGCACCACACCAACGTCTGATTTTTTCAGGGGAATTGAAGCCGCGCTGTCGAGAGGAGGGGCGGCGGGGGGGAAAGCCATGCAGGCCTGCACGGAGCTTCTGATAGGCTTGCGTCTTAACGTCTTGAACGTTGTTGGTTTTTGCTGTAGTGCGCCCTCCCCGCCTTCGGCGTTTTTTTCAAGGATTTGTACGGGTGGGTTTCGTAGTGTGTGGGCAGGATTTTCAAGAGGGTGGAGATCTCGGGGCCACGCGAGTCTCGCGGCAATAGGAGTCCAGGTATAGCGACCTCATAAACGACAAGTACGGTCTTGTCAAGCGTCTAATAAGAGGAGCTTGCAGCAAATACAGGCCTAATCGAGATGCGCGCCCGCGCCCGTGTTTTGCTGGTCCATATATTGCAGTGCGGACGGACATACACCCTGCTCCGGCTACCGGGTCTGCTTGGTGTGGCAAATGCTGTACTACAAGTATATACAGTCACAAAAAAAGTATCGGCAATGCCATTCGCTTTGAAACCCCAAAAGGGATGCGCACCTGTGGCAATTTTCTGATCCTTCTCACTCGAGGTACCGTTATAACTCTAACTCTCTACCAGGCATATATTATTAACTCTATATACTATCACCCGAAAACTGGCTGATGAGCAAAAACGCACGCTTAACCCCTTTGGAGTCCAATAAACAAAAATACCAATGGCCTCTTGTTACGAGCAGGAAGCGCCCAGCAGGTACGAGTACCCACCCGCCGGCGTTCGTGTTGTGGCCGTACCGTACGACGCCTCGCTTTACAACTGTAACTATAGGAATCATCCCCCCAACCACGCAGCGACTGTTTCCGCTGCTGTTATCGTCAGTCTTCGCTGTCATCTGTCCCCTCAGAAATTCCTAGGGGGGCTGACCCGACGAGCACGCCTGCCGATGTCTGTGACGATAACTAACGATGTTGAGGATCGATCTTAACGAGGACAGTTTTTCAGTTTTTTTTTCTCAGTATTTTCCCGAAGTTTCGGTATGTTTTCAGTTTTTCCCAGTATTTTCCCGAAGTTGCGGTATTTAAAAAAACCGAAATTTCGGGAAACACTTGGAAAACCTGAACAACACTCCTCGTTAACTCCTCCTCTTCCTCAGTTGCGTGAATATTTTTTAGGGTTGCTTGATGGACCACCTTTTCGAGAACACGGTTGGCGCACACTGCGCGCGGGACGAATATATCTAACCCCACTATCCCCGAGCCAATCAGACCAACCCTAAGGCAACCAGACCAGAATCTCGAACAGTGAGTGGTAAGCTCTACGGATATTTTGGCCCAAGAAGTCCGACCCCCACTTCTCGTAAAACGCGTCAAAGGGGTTAAGTTAACCCTCTTAGGACTCCGGAGGGGGAAAATGACCATTCCAAAATTGACTGCGATTACGGCAACTGCTACTGTCACTGCGTGATTGGGGGGTGATACAATGGTTGGGGTCGGGGGGTCCGAGTTACAATGCAAGGAGTCGAACGACACGGGGCGCAAAACGCCTCTCCCCGTACTGCTTGCTGGTAGATGGTTGATAGGACCAAAGGTACCAACCATTGTTTGGGTCTCTCATCTCGGGACCGCAAAGGGGTTACGCTGCTCGTTGCCGCCGGGGTCTTGCTCTACGCCGACCGAGGGCAACGTCGAAGTTGAGACGGAGGAGTAGGTTTGCACGGCAGGCGGTGATGACATGGCCCGGTCGGGGGTTTTCGACAAGGCCCGTTCGGTGGTCTAGACGTTTCGCGGTGGGAACCCTTCCCTCTCCACTCTCGACTATCGACCATGGATCCTATACACCAGGATTTTCTTTTTCAAGCTTGCTTATATATCCATGCGAGAACGAAGGTGGAGGTGGTGGTGGTGATGATGCTCTCACATTATTTAATAGCTCATGCCAATAACCCCTCCTGGTTTTCCAAGCTATATATCCATGCGAGCGAGTATGAAGGTGGTGGTGGTGGTGACGGCGATGATGGTGATGGTGATGATGTTCTCGCTCTAACTCTACCAGGTAATAGGAGTCACAATGTCGAGCTAAAACGGTTTCCGTTGGGGGCAAAGCAAGCACATCTCGAGAACTGTAGATAAACGCGTCTTGTTTTTCGGCGCCGTCTAAGTTACAAAATCTTGTTTTTTCTTCGCCGGGTAATACCACAAACTCGCCATGTGCACGTACGCATCGTAGCTTCACGGTTAGCCCACCACATGTACTATCGAAGCCGCCCCCAGTCGTTCGCTGAGCTGAGAACACTGTTCGGGTGGGGCCGTGCTCGAGGTTCTTGCTGAAAGAAGCCAGAGTCGTCCAACACAATTGGCTCAATTGAAGACGAGCGCTTGTCACAGCAAACACGCGCTCGCGTGATCGAAGGGCAAGGAGAATTCGACACATCTCCAGGGTGCGACCAGTCGGTATGCCGAGGACAAAATCAGGAATCGACGTCGGAGGGGCGTTCCACGATAGAGGTTCACCCTAAATTTGCTGAGGCTCCTCACTTGAGGAGCTCCAAACTCCACCCGAACACTGACTTCAGCAAAAATGATATTGCTTTCCGATGAACAATCCCATGGCGCAAGCATGCAAGTTCGTAATTTTCTTATACAAGATTGGAATTTCGACAATTAATTTTGATTTTAGGAGCCCCGTCATTCAGAAAATATTTGAGAGGAAACGTGCTACCTCTATCGTAGAACGCGCCCGGAGGTATAACCATGTTTAGGATCTAAAAACGTGGAACAATCTCCTGCAAGCACCCCTCCAGCAACATTAAACTGGTGGTTGCTCTCCAACAATATCCGGGTCAAACATCGACCCCTCGTAGCCATCAGTAACAAAAGAAAAGAAAACTACTGTATATAGATCCAACGAGGGAGCGTTAGCTTTACTTGCACGATCCACTTTGACTTTCCCTACCCGCCTCATCTATGCAAACATGTCAGCTCCAGCGTGTGTCACAGCGGATTGTGCTCTACAGCGAGGCAAACTGTTCCACAACGTAGGTACATATATATTACAGAGTAAACACTACCAGGTGCATTTTGAGCGGAAATGGTCCTTGGATGAACAAGACTAAGACTATTCAAGATAGTAAGCCGTATGAGGTACAATATACGGAACCCTGCCTGAATACCCCGAATATATCCGGGTTTTGTCTCGCGTTTGAAAGCCCTCCATCCATAGCAACAATTGTAATGCTAGCGTGTGGGGCCCGTCGTCATTGTCGCCCCCCCCCCCCCCCCCCTCTCCCTCCCCGCCCCGCTCCATCCTCGGGGCGTTCTACGATAGGAGTATCACAATTGGAAAAAAAACGTTTCCGAGCCACGACAGCGTCCTTACCGGGCTGTAGCTGAAGGAAGGATGAGTATGTCAATTGTCGGGCAAAAATGCGAACGTACACGTACGAGATGCGTGCAGCATCAGTCCTATTCACATGTTTGTCCCCGTTCAGTTCGGCATTACACTATACCTTGGGGGGCCTAGGAGCCCCAGAAAAATTACGGCGAAGCTCTATCGTAGAACGCCTCGCTCTCCTGATCCGACCCATGCTACCCCTTCCCGGCACCGGCACGCCGCCAACTGCACAAACATCCCTCGAGCCTTCCCGCTGTGAATGTTCCTACCAGGTATCCCTCTGGGCGAAAGTATGAGGATATTCAGACGTTAATGTGAACGCTTAAAGATTCCTCGTTTTTTTACCCAGAGTGTATGCACTAATATACATACGAAGTATACATACGAGGTTGCATCTTCTCTTCATGCACGTCGCCGCACACTATTTGAGAGAGCGCGCAGACCCTTAATGAGGTGGGCTAAATTTTCCCACCAGGGAACAAAGCCGGCGACGTTATACCAAGCCCCGTCCTCGAAATCGTCGTCGATTGGCCCTCTGTGGAGGATGCCGCGCACCTTTGCCGGCACGTCCTCATCTGCGATGCCTTCGAGGGCGGGTGTCGGCCCCGTCGTCCACAGACGCGGGGTGCGCAAGAGCTGGTTCAAGCTATGGAGTGGTAAGCGAAGGCGAGGGTCCTTGTGCAGCGTGTCCTTGAAGACGTCGATTACCTATTGTTGTGGTAGAGTACAGTAGAGCGCACGCGGTTACCAAGCGGCGGCGAAAACGCGCAAAAATGTTTAAGGGGGGGGAGGGGGGGGGGGGGGGGGGGGCACGGTCATGAAGGGAATTGCATACTATGGCTCCGCAGCTTTAGGGGCGTGCTTGCGTGTGCCGCCATTAAACTGTCCGATGCGCTAGGTTTTGATTAGTGCGCAGCGGTTGCCTTGGAGGTCTAGGTCACACTTGTTGCGCCTCCTCCAGGGTGTAGAGTCTTTCGAGCGGATGTGTGCGGCCCAAGTGGAACGTACACGCACCGCACCGGAGCGTTCGCACCACTTTGGGACTAGCTTCGTCGCCCACCCGCCGATGCCGAGTACAAACACCAAAAACAAAATGAGAAATAAAAAACCGGTATTTCGTATGATAGTAAGCAGACATTTATCTATTACATCTGGTACCTATTGTCCCACGATCCGTAAGAGCTGAAAAACAGGAAGTTATCAACAAACATCGCCATGTTTTCTTCAGCGTACAGGTTATATATAGGGTGTTCACGAGTCCGTCGTGCCCCAAAAACGCCGTACCTGGTATTTTATTTCGATTGCAAATAAATCGTACCTCGTTCCTGAACTCCAGCGCGCCGATTTCAGGAAACATCGCTTCCGATAGGATGGTCTCCTCCAGGTTTCCCATACGGCATTCTTGCGCCATGTATGTTTCCTTGGCGACAGGGGTTGGGCAGGGCGGAAGGGGACGGTGGCTTACCATTCGAGTGGGAGATTTGTTCCCTTTGGGTGTTCAAGATAAGCGGCCAAACCACTGGCTGGTAGCGTTGGTGCTGTCAACTGCCTATGTACGGGCGGCGTGGGCTCCCAGCGGTATGCACTGCAAGGGCCAGGTCGCGCCCGTGCCTGCCGTACGACTCTGTGCGTCCAACCATTGCAACTCGGGCACAAACCGTTGAATCATCTCCCAGTTACGCCGTGGCCGTTACTGCAATGGCCATTATTTATCGTCAAGTTTCTCCTCTGATTTCCCTCAGAGGTTTCTTCAAAACCATATCGTCCGTGATAGGTGACGGTGGGGTGTCCCCGTGCCAGATGTGACCTGAAGAGCGCCGTTGATAAGCGATATTTAGCGGGCCCAACAGAAGGCTGCCGACCGCTATCTCGTAGTATATTCTCCAATATGACACGCGGGTTTCCCAGACCTTGATGTATGTTTACGCACATAATGAATATCCGCAAAAGCACGAGCGCAATACACAACTAGGAACACCGCCGTAGCAGTAGCAGATGAACTCGCTTTGGGCGGCAGATGTTTATTGCGACATGCGGGGCGGGCCCGCGGGTGATCGCTCCGCTATGATCCCCTAACCTAAACGGCATGCAGCCTCGTTTTAAGTTTGTAGCTGATGAGATTCCCGCTTTGTCTATACGGATACATGAAAACGACATGCGGTTGTAATAGTAGGGTGCTCACATAGAAGTCAAGTAGCATGTCCCAACCCGTTTCGCGGGTGTCTTCGTCCGCCTCCCTGAATCTTTCTCTGTGCACCTTGAAGAAGTTTCCGAGAACGGTCTTCGTCAGGCAGTCGGGGGTGTGCTCCCTCTGCTCCAGCATGATCTGAATGGGCGGGGAGCGAACCGTGACGACGCCATCGGCAGCAACAGCGAGGCAGACTGAACGTCACGAAGTGGCCCACGCTTCTAGTGATGCGCTTTTGTTCTCTAAAATAGTGACGTGCCGCTACTGCCGCTGCTGCTGCTTCCAGCAGATAAGACTGCTTCGCTTCCGCGCTCTCACGCACATAGTATTAGTGTGTGCAGTCTTAACGTTCGAAACTTTGGAGCGTCGACCGAGAGAGTCATCAAACGCTTCCGTATATCACAGCCCTTGCCATGCCACGACGACGCCTCGACGGCACCCACCTCGCCGGAGGTGGCGGGCAGAGGCGACCCAGTCAACAGCTGGTGAGCCACGATCCCGAGGGAGTACACATCAAACGAGGCGTGCATGTGTACGAAGAACGGCAAGCTTTTATCCCCGTCAAGAGGCCCGGCGGCCTCGGGCGGCATCCACGGCGGAGTTCCACCATCCGCCAAGCTCTTGTCAGCTTCTGTTTTTCGGTTAGGATTTCGTAATATAGTGAACAGTTTGCTTTGGTGCCACGTTCAGCTTGCATTTAGGATAGCGCAATTGTGAAACGTTTTGATTTGGTGTCAGGTTCAGCTTGAATTACAGTAGTTCGGCTCGTGTTGGGGGTATGTGGTAAGCATCTGTTTGTAGCTTGCTTTCCGCTTGACGTGAACCCGAGAGGAAACTACGATACCGCAAATGGCGGCGCTTTTTCTTCTTAAAGGGTAGTCTGCACACTTTCCTCCGGCCATCCCCATGTCGGTCAGAACAAACTTGTTGTACCCCCTGTCGTGGAGGATGTTGCCCGTCTTGACGTCACAGTGGACGATGCCACGGTCGTGAAGGAACACCAAAGCGTCCCCTATCCCTGCGAGTTTGCTTTAGCGCGCGGACAGGGAGGGAGAGAGAAGGAGGGAGGGGGGAGGGAGGGAGGGAGGGATGGAGGGAGGGAGGGAGGGAGAGGGTGACACGGTGAACTGGGAGGTACGGGATGTGCTGGAAATGCTGGAACGAAAGAGAGCCCCTTGCGTTTCGATGTTGGGGACGGTTGTGCTCTAAGGTATCCGTCCACACACGGGATGGTGGAACACCGAAGAAAAGGACGACACGTATCGTTTATTTATGATGTGGACGTTTCTCACGTCATAAGGTCGTTCTTGGATAGCGTGGCCATCATGTCCCGGTTTTCGAGTAGGCCGTCGAGGTCGCCCTCCATCTTCACCATCATAATCATTTCTCGGGCCTCACTCGTACATAACGCAGTCATGAGGTTGGCATGCCCCTTGCAGCCAAACCTGGGAAGACACGTTCACATGTTCGATCGATCAACCATGTGAGCGGTAAAAGGGTGTCAGCGAGTCAGCATCTCCAGCGGCCTAGCTTGCCGCGATGAATGTTGTCGAGAGCGTTTAAGCGAACGAAAAACACGTGACAACCAGCGGTATTTCACACTTCAGGCGTTTTTTTCAGCAATTTCTTCCCTTCTAGCCCCTCGCGCCCGCAACTCGAAAACAAACTATACGACAAAATGTATCTACAGGATACCAAGCCCGCTCCTGCTTTGATATTCCGGTCCCCCCCCTGCGACCGCGATATTTTTCGGCACATGTGTCAGCACTGTCGCAACACCGTAATTCAGTCATAGAGGCCTATATCAGTAGCGGCGCAAACCCAGAGGCACAGGGTATTCCAACCTCTGACATACGAGGCACAAGTACGCACAAAATGTTAAGCAAGAAGCACGCCGTCAAGCGGAGTGAAGCGTTTTGCGGAGGCGTTCTACGATAAAGGTTCACCCTATTTTTTTTCTGGGCCTCCTCACTTGGAGGAGCTCCGTACCTCACCCGAAAGCTGACTTCAGCAAAAATCAAAGTGTCATCCCGATGAATGATCCCATGGCCCAAGTATACGAAAACGTCATCTTTCGAAAAAGAAAATGGCCTTCGGACGATTTTGGGTCAAGCAGCCCCGCAATTCAGAAACAAAATAGCGGAAATGGGCTACCTCTATCGTATAACGCGTCTGCGCGAAACTACATCCATTTTCACCGTTGGGGGGGTTTGGGAAGTCGTACTTGGCGTCCCCCCACAGGATAATCAACAGGGGAAAAACAAGCTAGGGGCTACGCTATTACGGGGGACCATAGTTAATAGGACCTATGGTATACATAAAAAACTATATATTTGACCATTTTTACTAACAATATTTGGTCCTATTAACTATGGCCCCCCGTAATAGACGTCTGGGGAAAATATGAAGGAGAAGGAGCCCGCAGCAAGGATGAGAGACAAGCACAAGCGATTGCATTGATACAGGGATAAAGGGAGAAGAGCATGGGCGCGATATCACGCCGCAGCATGGAGGCCTCAATGACCTCCAAACTATGTTCGAATTGAGCTACGACGCAATGTTACAACAAACAGCAGTCTAAAACCAGAAAAAGAGGGGATGCCAGCATGATGGACCCCTTACCCCGGGAAGTATCATTTGCTTGTTGTACTTGTCAAGAATGAGCGATTCCGCCCGCCCATCGTTGATAGCAAGGTGCATCGTCTACAAAGACAGAAGCTTTTTTAGTGTTCATTTCATCGGGGTGCCTACTCTCTGCGGCAACATGCCGCGTTGATTGTCAGAGAATCGGCTGAGAATCATCGCGGGAGTAGTAGCCCTGAGTGAGAGTCTCCGCCTGGCTGCAGCAGGAGGCCTCATCGTTCCCAAACTATTCGCGAACTAAGCTACGACGCAATGATACAACATAATACTGTTGTTGCCCCCTGACACGCCAGTGCATAGCGACTTCATGCGGAGCACGTAAAATTTAGAAACGGCCGCTGTTCGGGCTTGCTCTATGCACGCAGGCCTTGGTGATAATGCGCGTGCGATGTCAGGTGGCGTCAACGCGCCCAGACGCCAGTGGTAACATCAGCCTGTTTTGATGTTGCAACGGGAGCCATGGGCTAAATTGACTCACGACACGAAACTGGAACGTGGGAGTGGGGTGACCTTGACCTTTATTTTTACCAATCAGCTGGAGGATAACAAAAAAAAGCACAAAAAAATGTGCATTGTATGTGCTGTGTGTATTCCACCTTGTTGTGCGGTTGGCGGTATCTGCAGGTGGATAAATCGGGGCATCACGGACATCACAGATCACTCTCACCTTTGCAGGACTGCGATCTCGCTAGATAGGCCACCGGGTACGTCAGCTCCCTGTTGGCGGGGTACGAAACAGGTTGCGGGGCCGGATATATGTATAAAATAGTCCAACCTTTGCAATCAATATCCGGGATTAACCCGGGATAAATATGTAGAGAAGTGCACTATAGTAAATGAAAAGAAACTACTTCCCGACCACTACTCGAGGATAGCAGGGCGATACACCGCCGGACAGACAGAGGTATATGGAGGCAGGAATTACTGTTGTAGCCAGACCGTATGTTCGATGTTGTGCGTGCGCCAGGCGACACCCTGTCCTTACAGCTTTTTCAGCGATTTTTCCTTGTCTCTTCATGCGGGTAGGGTGTCCGCTCAGCTCAGAGACAGCACACATCCCCCTCGCAACCAACACCCGATCAACCGAGTGCCCTCCCACCTCCGTAGGACCCTTGACGACGAAGCCTTGTCCCCCTGAAAACCGCAAGGCGGCCTCGTGCTTAGCCGGGTCCACGATTGAAATATCGCAAACATCGCCGAATGCACCTCCACCAATAAACCTCCCAATGTTTACCAAGCTTCTGTTTTCCGCTTCCAGAATGTCATCTAGAAATGATACACCCGCTGCATCCAGCTCGGTTCTCCGCAGGTATTTGTAAACTCGGTTTTGCAAAGAGGTTCCCAGGGTGCGGGGGCGGAGCATCGGTGGCGACGCGGGGTGTCCCCTCTGCCTGTGTACGCCCTCAATATCTTCGCCGAGGGCGTTACACCCGTCCTCCTCGTCGTTTTCTTCTTCCTCATGGTTGTCCTCCCCCTCGTCCTCTTCATAATCGTCCTCAACATCGTCCTCCCCGTCCTCATATTCACCTTCGTTGTCATGACCAGTATCCGCGTCGAAGTACTCATCTTCGCTGTCCTCGTCACCCGGGTATTTATCCTCGTCACCCTCAACTTCGTCCTCCTCAACAACCTCCTGACTCGCATCCTCTTGCCCCTCCCCCCTCTGCTCCCGCTCCCTCACAACCACTTCATCCTCCTCCTCCTCCTCCTCCTTCTCTTCCTCCTGGTCCTTATTTTCCTCCTCTTCACCCCCCCCTTCGAGCACTCCTTCCTTATGCTCTTCCTTCTCCTCCTCCTCCTCCTCCTCCTCCTCCTCCTCTTCCCCCTCCCCCCCTTCCCCCCCAATGACTTCTCCCTCCTTTCCCCCGTGATTTGTACCACAGCTGCCACCACCGCTGCTCCCATCACTCTCACCACCGCTTCTCCAACCCCGAGGCCAGACCCTGCCCCTGCCCCAGCCGCTCCACTCGATACCCCTGATCCACCTCATGCCCCCGCCCCCGCTCCAGCTGTCGCCTTCCCCACTCCCAAGCCAACCTCTGCCTGTACCCCTGTCCCAGCGCCCCCCCCCCCTGTCCCCACCTCCCCCGCGTCGGTTTTCGCTTCCCGGAGACGAAGAACAGGGTGGGCTCGACGCCGAGCCGACGGTCCCTCCAGAGCTAGAGGGGTGAATTCGGAGGGCATTCAAGGTTCAAGCATAGCGCTGGTTCGGTTCGGCTGTGTCTGGAGGGGGGAATTGTTCACGCGCTGCGGTGTTCGTGCACGTGCTACCAGCTACCGTAGAAGGGCGTACGACTAGATTGATTGGGTTTCAGAGTACTACTCAATCGGCGTCGCTACATCTCAGCGGTATAAAAAAACCTTCGAACTTCTTTGACTTGTTTATGGTAGACGAGGACAACAGTTTCTTGCTCTTCAAATGTCTACTGTAATCGAAACACCTCCCCTGCTCTTGCGGCAACCCTCCGCCGGTACAAGCCACCGCAGAGACGTACCCGATTCCAGGCTTTGATCGATAAATCCACGAGCCAAAAGCGAATCCGCAACTAGCTTCTGGCGCACGATCCACCTCAAAGAAATTAGTGAGGCCACCGATGATATGTTTCACAAGGTATACGTACTCTAGGCCGAACAAGCCACGAAGCATCGACGCCGAAACTTGTACAGCAAAACAAAACGCTGCGCCTTCGCAAAGTCGTGGTATCTAGCATCACGTACCAGCGACAAGCTGCGAGTGTTGGCGGCTCTGGGGTCTCGATGCATCGTGGTTGCCCTTCCACGGAGGCGGCACAGTCGTATCCCGGCGTGACCTACGATGTGGATGTAAACAGGCGAAAAACGAAAGGAGGGAAGGAGAGATGGAGGCAGGGAGGGAGGGGCGGTATAATAGTGAGGACGAGTGGTTGTGGTGCTATCGTGAGCATGTCGCCGTTTACGTAAATCTTGTTGCGGGGCTGTGGTCCAACAAAGCTTTCAGTTTTTGTCTTGAAAATCATGAAAAACACAACACAAGCGCGACAGGTTGGGCGGCAACTGGGAAGAGTGGGAGTTGTTCGACTGATGTTCCCGGTGTAAAACCAAGACCTGATGTACAGTTGTCTTTTTTGTGTCCGATCTGTTCCTCTATGCCTCTTTGATGCCGAGCAAGCCTTTCGTTTACGTAGTGTACTAGTAGTTTTGTGTCGTATTTTGTCCCTGCTGATGGGATTGGCTTGAGCCACCCGGCAAATCTTGTTCCGTATTTCGTACTCGGAAACGCGAAAAAAAAAAACTCTGGCCATGTACATGTCACCAGATTATCACGACTTTTTAACAAATTTCGACCTCGAGGGTTCAAAAATTGTCGAGCCCGAAAAACAATAAATTACCTAGAAAATGACTGTGCGGAGTAAGGACTAGCCGGCTCAACGATCACCTACAGTAGAGTTGGGGCATGCTCAGCTCGGCAAAAGGCACCATACACATGTAATCGAAACGTTTAGTGTTCGGGGCATATTGGGTTATGTACGCTATGCGCTACCATCTCCCACTGATATCCCTCAATCTAACCCCAGAGGGACGCACGCATGCTTTCGATCGTATATTGGTCGTTGAACTCATATTTCGCGCACCTCGATGAGCCGGCCTTCGTGCTCATCCCTAGTGATCTTGGGCGGTGGGCTGACTTCCACCACGGCCCGCTCGGCCAACTTCTTCTTGGATTCTTCTTCGATTTTTACACTCTGCGACCGAGGCGCAGAAGGGGCTGCGATGCCCTCGATTCCCCGTCCTTTGCTGGCGGTGTTGTTGGGCCCGGATCGGTGGAGGGGCGTCCGTGGACCTTTCAGTAGGTCTTTCAGTCGGAGGGTCATACTGCCTCCGCCCCCCGCGATCGTTCCACTAGTCTGTGCGTCGTTCTCCAGGCCCAGCAGCGCCCTCCGTATGGCCCTGATCCTGTACCCGTTTGGAGGCAAGTCGGATACCATCTTTCGGAGCTGGCTCGAGGAGTGTCGTGGCTGGTAGCCTGCGGCCCATCGCCTCACGACGGCCTCCGGCGTCATCGAAGGGACCGGCTGTCGCTCGAGATTCGTCTCCGTCAGAGCCGCAAAATCGGCCGGATTACAGTTTATAAGCACCAGCGGGATCGCCGCGGTGATGTAGCGCTGTGCATGCTCTCTGGGGTCGCCGAGATGGCGAAGGTCAGAAACCAGCCCGATGTGAATAACCAGCCCGATGTGAATTCGGTAGGGAGGGAGTGGGGTGGGGGGCGCGACGGGAGGAGGGGGGGAAGGAGAAAGAAGGAGGAAGAAGGAGGAAGAAGGAGAGGAGTTTCAGCGTATCAAAAAGCACGATCACAGCATCCCAGAGCAGGGCAATGAGCGACGCAGCGCGCTTGTAAATGGTTGGTGTTGACCCCCAGTCAGTGTGCTCGGTAGTGGTTTATGCGATGTCGAGTATTTTAGTGTTTTGCACTAGAACGCTCACCGTACGATTGAGCCTCTGCTAACGTGATGCATCCAGCGTGCTCTATCATGTACACGGTATGGAAACTTCAGACCGTGTTCGGTAGGATACCGCCATAGTAGCCCATCTTGAAAGCGACGCTACAAAAAACCGCGAGATAGACCTACAGCAGTGTTGACAACACTCACTCACCCCTGTAAGCCCTCGACGATAGCTCGTATATTTTCTTGTAAACAGCCAAAGTAGCCCACTCGGGGTGCTGCGGCCACGTGGTGTCCCTCAATCCCCCCAGCCCTAGCCGATGGCCCCTTCAGTTGTACCACGGAACGAGGGGTCGAAACGTTACTGCGGAGCTGATTTCGGTAGCCGATACAGGTTCAAAAAGAAAGCGATGCAATCCTGTGGGCTACGGTAGGCATGAGCGATTCATTGCTCTGCCGCTTTCCGCCAAACTGTACCAACGCACAGCAGCAGTGTCAGACGTCGCCAGGTTCGAGCAAGTGTCATCTTCTCGTGGTAGCAATATCTGCGCATACTAACTGACTTCGCTGACTAATGAGCTGAATGAAAGAAAACGAAGCATCGCGATGTGGAAAACACACGGACTCGGAGATTGCGGAACTCCAGTAGTAGTGTTGCAGCAATCGTCCCCGTAGTATCACCACGGAAACCAAAAAAATGAAAACGCTGCATAACGATAGCGGTGGACACTTTTCCGTGCCGGAGATAACTCGTAGCTCAAGAAAAACAGGGGATCGAGAAACGAATGTCAAGCAGTATTGGTACGTCACGAGCGAGCTCGACATAATAGCGGCCCTCGGGTACCAGGAACACACGCACTATCATGGGCGTGGAGTACGCTTTCGCGAGAAAAGTGTGCCCGAAAAGCAACCGGTGCAATGACGGCGAGTCCTTCGATATCTCCAATTTTTGCTTGCCGTTGTTTTTTCCGGGTTGATTTGTGCGTCTCCGACGTTTTTCGCTTGGTATTGTTCGTGACCGCTTGCCGTCAAAAATCTGCGTTAACCTGCCCCCCGCTGAGCACAGCTTCATAGGAAGGCCTCCTACAGCAGCACTACTGCATTCCTTCTTATTTAACTACGCTCGGTAGTGTTGATGGTGACGATGTTGAAATGACCCTTCACGACTATGTCGGTTTCGGTATGCCCCGCTCGGTCTCCATCATGTTTGTGTCGCATTATATCCCTGCTGATGGGATTGGCTTGGTTGGCTTGGACCAACCCATCAATCGTGTTCCGTGTTTCATACTCGGAAAGGGAATATATTTCTCTGGCTATGTACATGTCATTAAATCCTCACGACTTTTTCACTTTTTTTTCGAGCTTAAGGGCTCCAAATTGTCAATTCCAAAAACAGATCAATAACCACGAAAATAACTGAGCGGAGGAAGGACCCGTCGGCTCAACGATCACCCACAGTAGAGTTGGGGCGCGCTCAGCTCGGCAAAAGGCACCATGCACATGCAAGCGAAACGTTTAGCGTTCAGGGCACATAGGGTTATGCACACTATACACTACCATCTCCCACCGATATCCCTGACTCCAGCCTAGAGGGGCGTACGCATGCTTTCGATCATATGCGTATTTTGTTGTTGAAAATATATTTCGCGCACCTCAACGAGCCGGGCTTCGTGGTCATCCCTGGTGATCTTGGGCGGCGGGCCGAAATCCACGGCCCGATCGGTCTCTTTCTTTTTAGATTCTTCCTCGAACTTTGGAGCGTGCCAACGAGACGCTGAAGGGGTTGTGATACTCATAATTCCCTTTACCCGCAGCTGGCCATCGACACCCTCGACTCCCCGTCCTTTGCTGGCGGTGTTGTTGAGCCCGGATCGGTGGAGGGGCGTCCGTGGACCTTCCAGTAGGTCTTGCAGTCGGAGGGTCATACTGCCTCCGCCCCCCACGATAGTTCCACTAGTCTGTGCGTCGTTCTGCAGGCCCAGCAGCGCCCGCCGTATGGCCCTGATCCTGTACCCGTTTGGAGGCAAGTCGGATACCATATTTCGGAGCTGGCTCGAGGAGTGTCGTGGCTGGTAGCCTGCGGCCCATCGCCTCACGACGGCCTCCGGCGTCATCGAAGGGACCGGCTGTCGCTCGAGATTCTTCTCCGTCAGAGCCGCGAAATCAGCCGGATTACAGTTTATTAGCACCAGCGGGATCGCCGCGGTGATGTAGCGCTGTGCATGCTCTCTGGGGTCGCCGAGATGGCCAAGGAGAGCAACCACACCGAAGTGAATTTGGTAGGGAGGGAGTGGGGCGGGGGGTGTGACGGGAGGAGGAGGGGAAGGAGGAGGAAGAAGAGAAGAATTATCACACACGATCGCAGGATCCCAGAGCAGGGTAATGCGCGACGTAGTACGCTCGTAGATGGTTGGCGTTGACCCCCAGTCAGTGTGCTCTGTAGTGGTTCGTGCGGTGCCGATACTTTTATGGTTTTGCACAGGAGCGCTCAACGTAAATAACGATGAAACCTCTGCTGACGTGATATATCCAGCGTGCTCTATCATAGACACTGTGTGGGGTGGGGACTCCAGATCGTGGTCTGCAGGATACCGCCATAGCAGCACATCTTGAAAGCGACGCTACAAAAAATCGCGAGATAGACCTACAGCAGTGTTGACAACACTCACTCACTCACCCCTGTAAACCCTCGACGATTGCTTGTGCTTCATCTTGTAAACCGTCATGATATCTCGACCGGGGCACTGCGGCCACGAGGTGTCCCCCATCCCCCCTAGCCGATGGCCCCTTGCGTGGTGCAACGGAACGAGGTGTCAAAACGTTACTGCGGAGCTGATTTCGGTAGCCGATACAGGTTCAAAAAGAAAGCGATGCAATCCTGTGGGCTACGGTAGGCACGAGCTATGCATTTGCTTTGCCGATGTCCGTAAAACTGTACCAACGCACAGCAGCAGTTTCAGACGTCGCCAGGTTCGAGCAAGTCTAAGAGCCATCGTCTCGTGATAGCAATATCTGCGCATACTTACTGACTTCCCCGACTAATGAGCAGAATGAAAGAAAAGGAAGCATCGCGATGAGGAAGAACACGGACTCGGAGATTGCGGAACTCCAGTAGTGTTGCAGTAATCGTCGTCGTATTAGGGCCCATCTTAAGGGCCCATCTTCACGGGGACTTTTATTTTTTTCAATTAGTTTTTTTTTTGTTTTTTTTCTAATTTAAAAACTTGCATCTGGTAGGCCGAACGAAGAGTGGACGACCAAGCAGGCAAATTACAAAAATTCAATTTGAGTGAAAAGTCTTTTGGGACTTTTTTCGTGTGATTTTTTTAATTTCAACTTGGAATTTGGGAGTTCCTCGGTCTTGATGTAGCATGTTCATGGTGGGTCAACACCCTCGGCGGAGTCTGGCAGGGGCGATTCTTGGCTGCTTCGGTAACCACGATCGAGGCGATAAAGCACGAACCTCAACAAGAGGTGACCGGAACAATAGTCGCGCCCACGCCCACACACCATAGCATATTGTACCCCGGCGGTGGCGCCTCAAAAGTAATCATGGCCGCCGCAATCACAATTTTTCGGCTCGATTGGCCAGCAATCACGAAAACCGAGCAAACGAGCAAAAAAACGGAGGATGCACTCGAGACCCCGATAGCGGCATCACCGCTGCTGTTCCGCACGTGGCGCTTGAGGGCTCCCTCCGCCCACCCAAGGCACCCTGAGAGTGATAGCTTCCTATCCTGCGCGACCAAAAAGAAAAAGAGGCTGGCGGCGGTGCGCACGCGGCAGCGCAAAACCTTCGCTCTCGTCTACGCGCGTCACTGTTTGTCGGCTGGGCGTTTCATGACGCGGCGCGTTCCTCCAGGTTATTCCGAATTCTTTTTCATTGACAATTAATACGCCGTTCCCCGATAGGACACAAACACGTTTTTTTTTTCGAAAGCAAATTAACATACATTGAAATTAAATTTTATTTCCAAATAGGGTTCCCCGTTAAGATGGGCCCTTCCTTATCACCACAGAAACAACGAAACAGAAGGGAAAAAAACGCATAGCGGTAGCGTTGGTCAAATGGAAAGCAGGCACGCTTCGGCGTGGTGGAGAGTACGCATTTTGCTCAAGATAAAAGGGGACCGAGAAAACTAATGCTTAGCAGCATTAGTACGTCAAGAGCGAGCACGACATGACAGGCACACACGGGCTTTAAAAACAGGGTGGAGCACGCCTGCGCGAGAAACATCTGCCCGAAAAGCAACGAACGGGCGCAATGGCGGTGGGTCCTTCGTTATTTCCAAATGCTGCTTGCTGGAGGACCGTCAACAATCTGGGAGAAGGGATCTTTAGGTTGGTAGGCAGTTCAGGTGTTTAGGTTCCTGTTGAGATCAAGGTACGGGCGAAGACCCAACCCCCAATCCCTGACTCTAAGCCTAACCCTAACCCTAATCTTGACCCCAAACCGCAGCCAAAACGGGCCAAAACCCGATATAAACGCGGCTGCGCCGCGTTTGCATCGAACCAGGAAATTCCCCAGTTGCGGACGACGATTCCGAAGCGCAGACCACGCTGCGTATTTTTCAAGTCAAAAACACCCCTAAATATCCTTTCTCCCAGATTGCTACGAAACCTACTCGCTTGCTGTCGTTTTTTTCCGCGTTGATTTGTGCATCACCAGCGTTTTTCGATTGGCATTTGCCGTAACCGCTTGCCAGAAAAGTCTGCCATAACTTTGCCCCACGCTGAACACGGCTTCGTGGGATATTGGGGTGTCCTAAACTGCAGCAGCATTGAAGCAACAGCAATCATATTACTGCTGTATACGTATACTGTTGTCTGCCGTACGTACCATTTTGTCTCGACATGTACATTGCAATTGTTCATATTGTATAATAGTAATGTTGAATACAATCGGCCCTCACATTTCTGCACAACAAAGTGGTACCAGGTATTATATACCTGGTACGTAAGAAGATCAGTCGCTGGAACCAACGATGGCCACGAATAGTATCGTTCGATTGGATATCGTGAAGAAGCATGCCAGGCACAGTACTGATATGTGAGACCGACGAACAAGAGTAGTAGAGCATCATACTCGTACGACGCACGAGTATAGAATGCCGACATATACCTGGTAGGAGTGTTTGACGCAACTTTGCGATAGACAAAAGCGCAGGCAATCCTGTTCGTCCACGCCCAAACTGTTCGATTGACCTCGCGGATAATATCGACGTCGAGGGGCGGGCAAGGCAAGCTTGTCGTATGCTGCTCCGGACAAGCAGTGCGAGAAAACGTCGTTCATCGAGCTGCAAACACGGACGGTTTTGCCCACTGCGCTCGGCAACCGAAGAACGCTCGCAGATACTGGTATCTAGCAGACAGCAAAACACTGTTCGTAGCTCTGGCGCAAAGCTGCATCGGCAGATACACGAAAAACAGCTCAGACGGAGTCGAGAAAGACCTCGAGGTGAAGTATGACGACTGACCACCTCTGCAACGCCCTTGCACGCCCCCCGGGTTCACGCGTGCGCCGTGTTATGGACTCAAGTCGCGGGGGAGACGCTGCAATCTCAGGCAGACGCAGAAAAAACGAGACCACCGTGAGTGCACATGTAGACAGCTCGCAATATTGGAGGTATGCACATCTGAGTTTTTCGAGGGGAATCTCTCACGTTCGTCTGCACCTTGTTTGTCGCCTCCACGTTGCGTTCAGGCTGTGCACGGGCGGCGGACCCTGCAAACTCGGCCATGTTGGGATGTTTTGGCTAGTTGGCCGAGTCAGACCATCCTTCTCAAGGGGGGGTTGGGTTACCGAAAGTGACCACGGCGGAGCTTTGATCTGTGGATATCTCGCACGTTTCACAAGCGGCAAGGTTCCGGTTCGTCGACTTTATTTTTACGGTTTCATGGCTGAAACGCTAAAACGGGTTGAGTCAAGCTCCAGTTAAACGCTAAACCAGTCACAGCTGACGTGCATGTAACAAATTTATAAAAACCAACCAGGAAGGAAGCCCCATTTCCTCTGGCATCGTTGAAATCCAAGCAAGGGCTCAGCTATGTGTTGCATCGCGTCATCGCGCCTAAGTGGCAGATGACAAACGGATATCGCGTGTTCAGACCCTTGTCTTGCTCTGTGGGTTGTTGCAAGTTGTTCGTCCTTGAGACGCACTTTGTTGTAGTGTTTACTGTAGGTCTAAAGTTGACGGGGTTGACGCTGATTCCCGTACAGTGCGGCTAGAAAGGCTCGAATTTTCCACAAAAAAACGAAATTGGGTGAAAAAAGGAACACGGATCAAAAGGGATGACAAAATATAAGAAGCAATTATCAACCAGGTACTACAGCAGTAGGTAAGCAATAGAAATAATAGAAGCTATCCACGCTTATACCTAACATGAGAAACAAGGTCGCCCCGGAGTTTGACACTTTGCAAGAAACGCCGAAATCATAACCTTTCAGCACTGGTGTTCCCTTCGACAAGACCACAAATACACACCCGTGCTTGCGGTCACTATCCCCGAGAGCTGCTCTCCATTTTTTAGTCGTCCGTGAGATGCGATTTTTGCGATGCAAAAACAAAAAAACCAAGAAACCCTGAAAACAGTGGAATTCTGGCCGAGAATATAAGAAACCCTAACGTAAGAAAAGCAGCTGATGAGGGCAGACAAAACTATACTTCGAGCCTGAACGCCAAAAAAAGACGTTTCTTGACATCGAACTCCCACTTTATCGATCGGTCATTTAGCAAGCCCTGATCCCGCCGTTCAGAGGGGGGGTAGAGTGTTAAAAGGATTACCTTGGACTGGGTAATCGATCGATCTTTTACCCCTATAGCTCAGTAGGTAACACCTTCACACCCTAGAACGGCGCGAACCCCACGCCATAGAGCGGTGAGAACCAACCCGAGAGGCACGAAGCAGGTGTACCCCGCCTCTTTAGCATTTTTGGTCACTCACGTGGTCGAATCCCTGTACAACAGGGGTGATGTGGCCGACGAGCGCTGCCGACCTTACTGTAAGGTACTTTCGTGTGACGGGTTTCTCCTGTACCGGAAAATGGCGTCAAACACCTCCGGTATACCGTTTTTTTTGGCAATCTCCCTCTATCATACCGATTTGGGCGCTAGCGCACGGCAGCGGGGTTCAGTAGAAGGGGTTTCTCACAGAGGGTTTATAGAGAGAGGTTTGAAGGAGGGCCTCTCACAGAGGGTTCCATTTATACGAAGTATCTGGGAGGGGGGGGTACAAGGTTGCCAAGCATTCAGAGGCGTTACAAGGATCGCGTCGCTGCCCCGACCAGACAAAAGAGCGGGCCCCATCAGACGGCAGGGGGGTGCATCCGGTTTCCATTCCGCAAACTCGAACACTCTCCTTACACACATCCACGCATACAAATCATGAAACACAAACAGAGCATTCGACTCTCACACACCAACTACAGAGTGGACAAGCACGCACATGCCAAAGCGGCGTGAAGTTGCCTGCCGTGCGCGCCTAAATACTCGGCGTGCCAGTGCTTCATACCTCCATACACTATCAACGGGAGTGCGAAGTAGTAGCGCGCGGTCAGCAACCATGAACGATGAAGGCTGAAAAGTTTTGTGTTCCCCGTCTGGAATGACAGGGGGGTTAAAACTGCCGACAGCCACAGCCCCGCGCACCCACGACCGCATTATCCTCGTAAGTTCCGTTGTGGTCTGGTACATACCATTGAACCAACCGAGGTTTTCTGTGAATAATAACAACATATTCCACCGTCACCACTCTAATATTTTCATGTTCCACGTTTATATGAATGCCCCCCTCGGAGAACTTGCACGGTGGGACAACTAAATACTCTCCAACACATGGGGGCGATGCGCCCTCGCTCGGGGTAATCGAAACAAAAAAAGAGCAAGGCACAGTAACAAGGAGGAGGTGAAAGGAGAGGAATTAGCGGCAAAAGCAAAGAAGCTCAAGGTTATCGTTCGTTGGCGTTTCTCGTTTCTAAATTTTTCCCTGGGGACGAGGCCGGGGATGAGGCAAATGCCGTTTTCCTGCGCTACGAGCATATTATTGTGCTCGCCCCCCCCCCCCCTAAAAATGCAGTGCTCAAATGACTCAACCAAGCAACAAACGAGTATGCCCCCCCCCCCCCTCCCCCCATGCTCCGTCCCGGCATTGTAGGGATGCGAGGGTCTATGGTCATACGACTACGGCCATGCATGAGATCGCGTGCATCTCTCCTATCGAGTACACCCCCCCCCCTACAAGCTTGGTGCAAGCAATACCTGCCTGCTTCGGTGAAAACCCGACGTGCTCCGTCTGCGTTAAAGGGATGCTAGGGTCTATGGGCATACGACTACAGCTATGCATAATACCGAGTACACCGCCGCCTCCCTCTACAGGAGCAGCCCGGGTTCTCATTCACACAGCCAGAGCGCTGTACTTGAGCATCCCCAAATCAACGCTGGTTGGCGCTACTAACGTTCGCGTCGACGCTGTCCAAGACCCCTCGCTCTTCCAACATTCTCTTAAGGTTGGGGTGTCCCAAAACCGGGTGCACGCCTCCCCCTCTCCAGTCGCCCTTCCACATCTGCTCCGCCACCGTGACGGCTCGACGGGCCTCATTGTGGCCGTCATCTAAGGCTACCGCGGCGTGCACAACCCTGCAAAATTTCTCCGCCGTGGGTGGGCATGCGTACTGCCGAGCGAGGGCAGGGGGCGGGGGAAAGAGGCGGAAGGGGGGTGGGGGGGGGGGGGTGCACTCGATATCATACATGACCGTAGTCGTATGCCCAGGCGGAAGGGGGAGGAACGTACTCATTTGTTGCTTGCCTTAGAGTTATTTGATCATTGGTCACACATCCCTTTCAAGACAGAGCACCAATCCTAGTCCTAGCACTGACATCTCCCACATTGTCGCCCACTACGTTAATTTGGGCGGGGGGTGTAATCATGTCATGCGTGACCGTGGGGGGGGGGGGGGGGAGGGGTGGCCAGCATTAATGAGGTCTCCCGCGGTTGATTGCGCTTCTTTTGACTCCTGTCACTCGTGCTGCTGGATTTCTCGAGTGCTATCTTCCAACACAGTGGTACTGGTGCCGCTCAACCCAATGACCTATTAAGAGGCGCTAACGAAACAGTATTTGTCAGAGCAGTCAAAGTCACGGTAGGGATGACGTCTTATGATCTTCTGAGCCTCCTGAGACGTGAAGCTCAATCCATATCTCACCGGAAACATTGACTTCAAAAAATAACTTTCTTCGCGCAACCCGACTAACAACTCTGCGCGCTATTAACAGTTGTAGCACAAAATAATTCCATGTCGAAGCATCCTACTGTATAGCCGGTATAATAATTGTTTCTCACTCGAGGAGCTCAACCGGTTGGAACAGATGTGCCTTATGAGCAAAAAAAGAGCAACCCCTCGTACCGTGGGATGAGTCGTAACACAGAGAGGACACACTGTGTACCGGGTAGCTCCCCAGATAAGGATCTCCGTCAGTCAGAAATATTTGCCTCGAAAGGCAAAAAAGTGCTATATACATACCCCTATCACAGCACGCGTCCGATGTCAATCCGGAAGTAGTTACAGAAGGGAGCCAGACTTCGCGCGTACCTGGCAAGTTTCTTTTTCGGGTTTCCTCGGTTTTGCTCGACTACGGTATGGCTATGCATGATAATAAGCGCACCCCTCCCCCCTATTCTTTTTATATCGAGTACCCCCTCCCCCCCCCCCCAACACGCTGTGTTACCCCCATCATTGCTGCCTCTGGAAGTGACCACAACGGAAACTAAATTAACTCATTAAAGCTGCCATCCATATGCAAGTCCGCCTCGCAAGCGGATCTTGGTAGGATGCAGTTCACCCTTCATGCGATTTGCCGAACACCTCACGGCGTTTCGCGTTTTGTGTAAACATCGTCTGCCTGGCCGGTGAAAACTCGACGTGCTCCGCCCCGGCATTGTATACAGGGATGCGAGGGTCTGAGGTCATACGACTACGACCATGCATAATATCGAGTGCACCCTCCCTCTTCTTGCTGGGAATGTTCTAGAGTGATTAACGTTGAAGCTTGTGCTGTGCATTCACGAAGGACAAACGCAATAAAGCTTCCTCAGTTTGCTCCTGGGGGCTCCTGTGGCGTAAAGTCCGAGTGTCTCTTAGCTGTCCGGCTGATTCACCCTAAACTGCAATCGACTCACATATCAGACTACTTTCAACACGCCATAAAACGGTACACCTTGGATTACTACGCCATTTGACGGCACATCGTATTCTTGTCCGGTATACCGGTTTATGTCAAGCCAACAACATACCTGGTTAAACGCGTGCTGCGCGAAGGAGATGGCCTGCCCCACATCGCCACTCCGAATGAAGCCATCAACGATGCCGTCGATCGCTATCGAGTGCGGCGCGATACCCTTGTTGGTCATCATCAACATCACCTGCGCACGTCATCGCGGACACGAAGGAGGGGGTGGGGCAAGGGAGGGTGGAAGGGTCAAGGTCTGAAGATCACGCCTTGAGTTGGACGGGGCACTGTTGCTCTTGGAAAGCACGTGCGTCAACTACTGTACAATAAATAATCAGGCCCAACAACCGTAGATGAATAAGTTCCGCCGCAATCACGACCACCAACGCCAACACCACCACTACCACATAACACGCAAACAGCCACAAGAGCATGAATAGCAACATCTCAACCGGGGCAACCCCCGCCATCGACAGCGCTGCCCCTGAAAAGCTTCTGCGTGAACCGCTGCACAATAAATAATACGACCCAACAACCATAGATGAATAAGTTCCGCCGCAATCACGACCACCAGCGCCAACACCACCACCGCCAACGCAGCCACACAAACCACAGCGGCAGCAACACCAACACCAGCCCATCGCACGCACCAGATAGCCAACTCGGCAACAGACGCAACCTGGGCTAACCTTCGGTAGATGTACGACTGAGTGGTACACCACGAAGCAAATAATCATCAAGCACGATTACCTCCCTGGTATTGACGAGGGTCTGAACTACCAACTATACGAGTAACTCTTCCAAGCAAAGGTAAGGAATACCGCGTGTATGACGCGGCTCAGCTAACGCAAGTGGTTGATTGACTAAAACCTTTAGCCATAGCCCAGCTTCGAACGCATGGGAAAGTTATCTAAATGGGTTCGTAACAGGTAACTAGGCATTCGTGAGCACTATATCATTATATATTAACCATGCCGTTGAAGCTGGGTCAAGCGCCAAGCACCACTAAATATAGGAGCGCGACATCAGTCATTCTACCTACCCCCCCCCCTCCCTTGAAAATGACACTGTATATCGTCAACTCCCTGTTCCGCACCTCCCAAGCACCATCGCAATCCCCCGACTTCGACAGGGCGTGTATGAGAGTGCTGTAGGTGACTCGATCGGGCCTAACGCCAACGTACAACAGCAGACCCGAGGTGCACACCGGGGAAGGGACGACAGGGGAGATAGGGCACGTCACATAGGGGCAGACAGTAGAGTTGGACGTGGAACGATACCGACAAACAAAATACCTTCTCGTACTCGATATGATTTCGACATTAGGTACATCAGAAAACACGGGAAATGCCAGGGGACGGAGGGCAACAAAACACGGTCGACACGACATAACATCAAAAGTTACGATATCATCGAAACTTCGATAAAATTGATACATACAAAAAAAAACTTCGCTAAGAGTTGGCGGGCTCCTTAACCGAGGAAAAAAAGTACTTACCCAAAATCGTCTTTGATTTTGAAACATTTTTTTTTTTTGTATATATACGCGTTGGACATGGTTGGTAGGTAGACCCTGTTTTTCTCAGCCGGTACCTGATGCTCATGCTGCCACGTCGCGGACGAAGCAAGCGCGCATGACTTTACGTTCTCCGTACTTTCAGCAGACGTTTTCAGATTTCGGGGATGCCCTCCATCTGTCCCCGGTTTGACTTCAAAAGTACTGCAGTAAGGCCATGGAACCATTTTTCCGTTCATCTGGTTTTGCCCTTCGACTGTCTTTTTCGAAGCCAGGTTTCGGGGGAATTACGTCTAGTATGGAGTGCCTCAGGCGAGGGGCCTCTGAAAAAAATTGGGTCGATATCCCTCCCATAGAACGCCTCCATACATAACAGGGCAACAGGGTTCCAGCACATGAACTGCACCCCCAAAAAACGAAAGTGGGACATTGACTGCACCGAGCGCGGTGTCCGGCGAGTCGCATAAAAGGTGAGTTGCATCCTGCTAAGAACCGCTTGTGAGGCGGACGTTCTAGGGCGGTGGGGGGAGGGGCTGGAAGGGAGGGGGGGGGGGGGGGGCTGTGGACGTAACGGCTGCGGTTAGGCGCGGCACAACTGGTAACGCCAATACAAGCAAAACAAAATAAAACGGGAAAAATCACCCCTACCGGCAAAAAGAGGCTGTGGCAGTGCGGTGCCTTCGGTTGTACCTGACATTCGGGGTAACCAAGCAGCTATGTACCGCGCTTCTTCCAACATCGAGACAACCTTGACCTGTCAATACCCATGCAGCAGCAAGTGACACATTTACCCGCCGTGATTTCCGTGCATCTCCTTTGAAGCGAACGGCAGGATTGCTCGTGCGAAGTTGTGGTGGCCGTATATTATAGCTGTAAAAAAAAACATGGCAATGGAGTAACTCACTCGAACCCAGCGCGCTCCATCACGTCAAGCATCTCGAAGGCTTGGTCGAACATGTCCAGGCGGCACATCACCTGACCTCAAGAGGAGAATGCGGTGGCGGCGGTGGCGGCAGCGGTGGCGGCGGAGGTGGCGGCGGGAGCAACAATAAGGTAAAACCCGTCAACACAACTGCAGTATACGTACGGCAGAAAGCAGATACCTGGTAAAAAATAGCGCTGCAAGCAAGGATGAATGGGAGGGGGTGTACTCAATATCATGCATGGCCGTAGTCGTATGACCAGGGGGGAGGGGGGGTGGGTGTACTCGATAGGAGATATGTACTCGATCTCATGCATGGCCGCTGTCGTATGACCATAGACCCTCGCATCCCTACAATGCCGGGACGGAGCATGTCGGGTTTTCACCGACCAGGCAGACATTGCTTGCACCAAGCGCGAAGCGCCGTGAGGTGTCCGGCGAGTCGTATGAAGGGTGAGCTGCATCCTACTAAGAACCGCTTGTGACGCGGACTTGCATGTGGATGACAGCTCCAATGAGTTAATTTACTTTCCGGTGCAGGCAATTCCAGAGACAGCAATGGGAGTACTATGTAACTGCCTCTTGGGTGCCTTACCTTGAACACTACGTGATACGACCATTCCCACTTGTGCGGAGTAAAGGTTGTTTACCTCGCACAAATGATCTAACTCGACAACCAGCTGTGGGCGACCGCCAAAAAAAGAATTTTAAAAAAACGGTACCCTGGTTGTCTAGCTCACGCAGTGAGCGGCATGTTTTACAGTGTCGTTGCCAACCGACGCCAACCCAACCTATATAAGGCGGAGGGTGGAGGGGGGGGGGGCAACGTGACCGAGCGAGCGAAACAATCCGAAAACCTATACAAAACCCCATGAAACACGCGAAAATAAAAGGAGAGGAAGCTCCACACCACGAGACGGTCAGATCCGAATCGCGCACGTGAAACGACAAAAAAACAAACAAAACCCCCACAACACGAATGTAGAGCGTCTAGACTTAAGGGACGCGCACAAATAAAGGACTAAACAACACCGCAGAGAAAGAACCAAGAACCACCGCGAGCAGGCGACAAGGGCGAAAAAAATGCCGCTCCGCTAGCAAGCGGTATTTATGTTCTTGCTGTATACCACTCTGAGTGTCGTTCAATTTAAGGACCGCTTGGTCTTCATGTTAATGTCTAAACGGTCCTTATATTCACAGACACCGAGAGTGGCATGTTTTCATCTTCCGGCAGATCGGTAACTGCGATGACGATCCCACTTCCAAGGCCAAGTAGCTTGGAGGCCCCGCAGACGTGGGGAGAGTTCTGATGGGGTTGACTGTTACTTAGCACTGCAGTCCCGTTTTGGGGACAATCCACTCAAATTCCAAGTACTTTGCCCCCGAAACGGGACTGCGGTCCTAAAAAAAAATGGGTTATGGGGGGGGCCATAGTATTCAGGACCCACCATGCACACAAACACCACCAAATTCCAGTATGTTTACGAGGCACATTTGGTCCCGATTACTATGCCCCCCCGTAATGTAACGTTGTGGCATCCAATCCTATTACGGGGGCCCATATTTAATAGGACCAAATATTGTTAATAAAAATGGTTAAATATATAGGTTTTTATGTATACCATAAGTCCTATTAACTATGGCCCCCCGCATTAGGGCAAACTGCGGCCCCCTTTCGGAGACAAGCCACTCAAATTCTAACTAGTGTGCCCGCAATAACGGGACTGCTGTCCCAAAAGAGTTCAAGCTCACCACGCTTTCACATACTCTATAAAACACGTCGTGTGGGTCAACTTAACCGGTCGCTCCCTCCCGTTGCAATTGGCAAGCTGCTGCCGCTGCTGCTGCTGCTGCTATACTGCTGCGGTTATCTCGGGGCGTGTGAGAACTTGAAAGTTTTTTTTAACACATAATTGCGCGTAAAAATGTGGCTTTTCATCGATTTTTGCGCCTAACTCACGCCCTCGCGCTTTTCATTCTTGCAGACGACAACAACAACAAAAATGACGGTTTCACATAGTAGGGGCTAACTACTTTCATTTCAGAAAACAAACAAGCAGAAGGAGGAGCGACAAGCAGTCTGTCCGTTCGGCTACCGCCTGGAAGAGCCAACAATATCGACACGTGTTGTGCTGCGGCAGGGTTACACGTACCAGTACTGTACGTGTTGCCGAGGTTGCTTTTTACTTGAGGAGCTATATAAAACACTACCTGGTATTTCGTCTGCCCGAACCCGGAAAATATATAATGCACTCTATTTCCAGGACGGACGAACCGTCTGCACGAACTCCGAAAATTGTAGATACAGTCTGAGTCAATTTATAGGAGCAAGGGGCTCTCTGGTCTGTGCTCTCCACAGTATCGGCAGATACAAAGCGCGACTGCTGCGAACCGGAACTGCCGCTGTGCACTGTGCATAAGTGCTGGCGTACTGAATACAGCAGTAGCGCCTGCTGCTGCTCTTGTTGTACCTTGCCTCATGAAAAAACGCAACTAATGAAAGGAATTGACAAAAGACCAAGGGTTGGGAATGCTTTGAGATACAGAAAGAGAAGACCACCGTGTGGTATATAAATACGGGGCTCTACTGTTACGAAGGACCATATCGAAAGTGATCAGGACCTATCGTAAACAAAAAAACTACCAGGTATACAGTTCCAGTATCTTTACTACTAGAATCATATTTGGTCCTTCATAGTATTGATTGGTATGTTTCCCCGTGATAAATCTCACCCAGAAACTGACTTTGAGATAAATGTGAAACCTTAAAACCCCATAAAAAATCTCGTGGCCCAGCTGTCAATAGGCGTATCACGGAAAAACTACGTAAAACACTACTAGTAGATGTATCCCAACGGTTTTTGGGAGTAGCTCCTCGCACAAATCAAGGAGCTCCGTGACGCCAGCCATAAACATATTGGGGCCGACAATGCTACCCCTATCCCCTGTCGCAGCACGCCTCCAACCATGACCCCAGCCTTTTGGCGTTTCACCTTGATCATGATGTTGAAGGAAACTAGGTTCGGCGACACGGGTGGGTGTAAACCGTTCCCCCCTTCCCGCATTCCCGCCATGAAATCAATGGCCTCCGTGCAAACCCGCGCTCGCGCTCCGTCCCCGCCTTCCCGGACCTACCCGCGACGGGGTGGGGGGCGGACACCCACGCCAATCGCGTATATATGTAGAAGAGAGAGAGCAAGGGTAAGTAGTAGGGATGGAGGAGGGGAGGGCGGCGCGATAGCTTTTATTCCATCAGCTTAGCGGCAGGGTCGAGGCGGACGGTATTCCAAACGTTAATCATACACCTCGGAGGCAGATCATCTAGATCATTCCTACCTCATGATCTAGATCATTCAAGGAAGATATATCTATTCCCGATCCGGAATGATCTAGCTCATGTTGACAGTTGGGACTCGTGCAATCTGCGTGATCTGTGTCTCATGGTTCCTGATTGTATCTGTACTACACTAGATAGATCCTGCAAAACACCTCACAAACGCAGGTATGGATCTGGATGATCTATCTGATCCATCTGTAGATGATCTATCTGATCTATCTGTTGGTGGTCTAGATGATCTAGATGTACAGTATCTAGCTGATCTATCTATAGATGATCTAGATGATACTACCTCTAGTTGATCTATCTGTAGATGATCTAGATGATCCATCTGTGGGATCATCTACAGTAGATGATATATCTGTAGATAATCTGGATGATCAATCTGTAGATGAAACATATGAGTTATCTGTAGACCGTGTATCTGTAGATCATCTATCCGATCTCTCCGACACGCGAACGTTTACGCTAGCATACTCGTATTTCCAACCAGTTTGTCTCCCAAACATGTGTGCACTACCTTGGCGTCGACAAAACCGCGCCGCAACTTCTGAAACGGGAGAGGCACCTCACCTACCCGTATAATGACAAGCACGATAACGTGCATCCCGCATCGGGAGGAACTCCCACGATCATTGTCTCGGCAACGGGGAGGGTGCAGTGCATCTGCTTCCGGGCGATGCGCCCCTACGGGATTATCTCTCCAGTTTTCGTTTTGTGTGCCCCGCCCCCCCCGAGTAACTTATCGGAGCTGTCATCCATATGATGCAGGAAAACCCGCCTCACAAGTGAAACTTAGCAGTAGGATGCAACTCACCCTTCATGCGACTCGCCAAACACCTCACGTTTGGCTTCGCGCTTGGTGCAAGTGAGCAATCTCTACCTTGTCGGTGAAAACCCGACGTGCTTCGTCCCGGGCATTGCCCGAAGGGATGCGAGGGTCTTATGTCCATACGACTACGGCCATGCATGATATCGAGTACACCCCCCCCCCCCCTCCCAGCCCCCCCCTATTTTATATAGGTTGGGTTGGCGTCGTCTGGCAACGACACTGTAACACATGCCGCTTACTGCGTGAGCTAGACAACCAGTGTACCATTATTTTTTTTTGGCGGTCGCCCACAGCTGGTTGCCGAGTTAGATCATTTGTGCGAGGTAAAGAACCTTTATTCCGCGCAATTGGGAATGATCGTATCACGTAGTGTTCAAGGTAAGGCACTTAAGAGGCAGTTACATAGTACTCCCATTGCTGTCTCTGGAATTGCCTACACCGGAAAGTAAATTAACTCATTGGAGCTGTCATCCACATGCAAGTCCGCCTCATAAGCGGTTCTTAGTAGGATGCAGCTCACCCTTCATGCGACTCGCCGGACACCTCACGGCGCTTCGCGCTTGGTGCAAGCAATGTCTGCCTGGTCGGTGAAAACCCGACATGTTCCGTCCCGGCATTGTAGGGATACGAGGGTCTATGGTCATACGACTACGGCCATGCATGAGATCGAGTACATCTCTCCTATCGAGTACACACCCCCCCCCCCCCACCCCTGTTTCGAAACCATCAACGGCTCGGAAATTTACCTCAGGGAGTGTTACATCTTATCGCTCATCTGTTTTACGGTACGTCCACCCAGGCAGTGTACGCCTACCTATATATATAACACCTTCTTAGGAACACGGGCTAAACCCAAATAGCTCCACTGTGAGCAATACATCGGCAAGTGCTGCATACCTCGTGCAGGGAGTCTTACGCCGACGATAACCGCCTGGCGCTGACGCGCGCGCTCAACGCGGCGATGATCCCTGGGAATGGTGTGAAGTGACCATACGCATACGCAGAAAGCAATACAAGACCTACTACAAATGGTACACGCCTACATACGCACAGCACCTTTCCTAATTACGGGCGCAACGTCGACTAAAACCGCGTTGCTAGTACTACTACCACTACAAAAAAATACTAACATACGTCCACGATACGCCTACGTAGTGCAACATACGTACCAGGTGTCGCACACCGCGTGCCGTACCTTCCTAGTCTTGGCGGCGACCGCGAACGCCTCCAAGCCAAAGTTCAGCATCGCGCAAGTCGGCGCATACCCTTGCCGCACCACGCCCCTCACCAGCCACTGCAGCGCCTCCGTCGGCGCCGCCGCCAGCTCAAGCTCCTCCTTTCCCCGCGCCGAGTATCCCCTCGACAGCGCCCGGAACACCAACCCGTACACCCTGAACGGCACGCCTACCCTGGCACCCTTCTTCCTGCCGTCCACCGCCTGTAGGGCCGCGAGGGCCGCGTGGGCGTGCCCCCACTCCGCCAGGACGGCCACGCGTTCCAGCACCTCCCGGCGAGAAGAGCCGGCGGCAGCGGGGGGATCAGAACAAGAAGCAGCACCAGCACCACCAGGAGAAGGAGGAGGAGCAAGACGAATGTTTTCAACCTCATTTGCCTGCACCGAACACGCCCTTTCGACGCGGCGAACTCCCGCCGAACCGTAGGAGGAGGAGCACGGCCCGGCGGACGCCCCGCCCCCCCCCGCTTCTCTCATCCGTCGCCGTAGCTGCTCGTAGCTTTGCGCGGCGGAGAATGGGCTCTCATCACCGCCCCCGTCACCGCCCCCACCGCCACCGCCGCCGAACACCCTGGAACTCTTGCCTGCAACAGTCTGCTCGGGGTCCCACTCGTCCGGTCCACGGTTGGGTGAACTCTTCACCATATCGAGAATCGCGGCCCCGACGCCCCCCCCTCCCCCCCCTCCTCCCTCCCCTTCTGCTGCATCTCCATTGGCATCTTCTGGAAACCCCTGTCCGCCCTTCGTTCCATTCTTTTCTGCTCCGGCTTCGACGTGATCTTCACCGGAGCCGAAGCCGTCTAGAGCTCGAGCGAGGAGGAAGGTTGCGCGGCGCTTCTGACGGACCGTGCCATGTCGCTTGACGATGGCGTCCAGCTGGGCTGCGAGGGACGGGGGCGGGAGTTGCCCACGGTCGTGCTTGGGGGGGGGGGGTAGGGGGGGAGGACGAGCAGGCGGACGGGGAGGCGGAGAAGAGGGATAGTTGGATCGGTGGATTGATTAATAAAAAGAAGGAAATGGCGCAATAATGGATGGAAGGATGGATAGATGGATAGATGAATGAATATATCCGTGCATTGATATGTTTTCATTATTAACGAGTGAAAAAAAATGAATGCATTCAATGGGTCGATCGATGGAGAAATCAAAGAACCAGCTCGCCACATCGATTCATGAAAGAATCCATAAACTAAACATGCGGATCAATGAATCGGTGACATTAACGAATCAACCAAATCAACCAGCCGAAACTAGCGCACAAACCCGCCCTTCGGCAGGAACAGCCCGCGGGAGCAAATCCTCACAATCTCTTGCAGCACGTCGATCGCCACTGGGATCCCTTCCGGAGGATTCTTGGTCACGTGTAGGAGCGCGAACAGCGCGAGCGACGGCAGGCCCGGTCCCGGCAACTCCCTCCCCCCCTCCACCTCCCCTTCACGCCCGCCCAGCTCCTCCGCAGCGGCCACCCCAACAGCTGCAGCCTCCAACGCGCCGCGAGCGGCCGCGCTGATAACGGCGGCATCTTCTCGGCCGAGAAGGTGGGACGCTGTGAGTATCGCTTGCAACGTGGCCGTGAGTCTCGAGTCTACGTCACCTGCGGTCTCGGCGGCGGCGACGGTGGTGGCGAGGGGAGGGGGCAGCGGCAGCGGGGAGAAACGGAGACACATGGATAACACGAGTCGCCACCACGCGAGACGGAGAGCAAACACCGGAGGAGACCGCTGTGTCTCTGCGCTCAGAGGACCCCGCTCGGGGGGGGGGGGGGGGGGGGAAATCGCCCCCCCCCCCCCCCCCCCCCCGATATATTGTCCTTACTGCAACGCCACGCTCGGACGGCAGCAACAACGGTGAGGTAACCTTGAAAAAACACACACACACAGAAATGTGCGATGCAACACTGCCCCTGCCACTGTTACTGCCACTATCTTCCCCTTCTCCCCGTGCCTCTCAGCCCTTCCCTTCCCACCCCTCACACACACCACGACTGCGCCGTCCTCGAAGCTGAGCCTCCGCCGCAATCTCTTCCACAGCTTTCAGCAGTGACATTCCGTACGCGGAGTCCCCCGAGTCGAAGCCCCCCCCCCGCGCCCCGAGCGCCCTCAGTAGCTTCTCGGGAACGCGCGCCGCTCGAAGACCCGCGGCGCTCTCCGCTCCCGTCTCGCTGCCATCCTCAACAGCGCCGGGGTTGTCTTCGGCAGCAGCGGCGGCGGCATCGTCGCCCGCGGCGGTAACAGGCGTGGAGACGTTGCTCCCGCCTGCGGCCGCCGTCGCCGCGCTCCGTCGGACCTCCGCCAAAAGAGCCGCTAACTGCGGTGCGGTTCCATAATTTCGGTGTTTTAGGTTCAGAACAGAAAAGAGGGGGGGGGGGGGGGGGGGGGAGCACATCCGGAGGGTCGACCGGGTCGCGGTAGGTAAGAGGGGGGGGCGAGGAGGGGGAGGGGGGGCGGTACTCGATAGGAGAGATGTACTCGATCTCATGCATGGCCGTAGTCGTGTGACCATAGACCCTCGCATCCCTACAATGCCGGGACGGAGCATGTCGGGTTTTCAGCGACCAGGCAGACGTTGCTTGCTTGCACCAACCGCGAAGCGCCGTGAGGTGTCCGGCGAGTCGCATGAAGGGTGAGCTGCATCCTACTAAGCACCGGTCGTGAGGCGGACTTGCATATGGATGACAGCTTCAATGAGTTATTTTATTTTCCGGTGTAGGTATTTCCAGAGACAGCAATGGGAGTACTATGTAACTGCCTCTTGGGTGCCTTACCTTGAACACTACCTGGTACGTATTACGATCAATTCCCTTGTGCGGAGTAAACGTTATTTACCTCGCACAAATGATCTAACTTGACCACCAGCTGTGGGCGACCGCCAAAAAATAAATAAATAAACGGTACCCTGGTTATCTAGCTCACGTAGTGAGCGGCATGTTTTACAGTGTCGTAGCCAACCGACGCCAGCCCAACCTATATATGGAGGGGGGGGAGGGGGGGGGGGGGGAGCGGGTCTGGGTTACCGGCGAGCGGGGAAACTTGGCTGTGTGGAGGGTCTGCAAGAGCCCCCCCCCCAGAAATGGTTTATCTTTGCGCCGGCCGTCTCTCATGGCCGATCATTTTTTTACTAACGGCGCGTATAAAAAAAAGGAAAAAAATCGAATTATTTTCCCGGCGCTCTTGACCCGGGTGGCTGTGGCTATACAGACTTTCGCGTTTGTTTTCCCGGAGGCGTCCTCGGCGTGTTAAGACACCGCCACCACGAGCGTTACGGTTGGGTCCCCGGCGTGTTCATGAGCGTTTTCAGTACGGAAATGTTGAGAGCTATTCCTAGTATAGTTCAACTCTGCCCAACCCGTTGGGGGTATGTAAGATATCACGCAAAGCGCAACAGGGGTCTCCGTCTTCTCCGCTGCGGCTGGAAGCACCACATAAGCAAACATCGTACAAGAGCTAAAATAGTAGATCGGTTTAACGGTGTCCACGATGACCACCTATGTACTTCTTCAGCACGTATTTTTGTTCCCTTTGGTTCCCAGGTGCCTCGTTTCTCTGTGACATGCGACGCTTGTTCCACTGCCGGGAGGGCACGCTCGCGGCAACGACAGCAGCCGCAGCAACAGCAGCAGCAGCAGCAGCCTAAACCCTACCATGGTATTTGTTTATAGGATGCTCTCGTCGTCGTTTTTTTTTGCTTGTATTCATACTTGTGCCCTATTGATGATGCTGCTGCGTACGAGATATGAGTAACCTTCGTGTGATATACCTCGAGTTTAGTTAATTTTTTCTACGTGCCACAGCTCACGCGACCGCGCTTTAGAACTCTGGTGGTGCACATTGCAAGCCCTCGCCATTCTCGTCAGCTGCTAGACCTTTGTCACCACCCGAGGCTGGCTCCATCTGGCGCTTCTTCGTGCACGATGCTACGAGCTGCGGGCTGCGGGCGGGGCTTGCTTCGTGCCAAAAGCGACACGTTACCGACGAGCTTCTCATCATACCCCCTATTCTCTTCTTTGTTTTGGCCATCATATGGCCATCATCGTGTGAAAACCCTACTCTAACCAAGGAAACCACATGCGGCACGAAACCGACGGCGGGTCAAAAAGAGCGACACGCTCCCGACGGGCGTGTTCCGACACTAAAAAAATCGCCTAACCCGCCAAGTTCTCGTCGCCACCCCGGATGCATCACGCACACCCAAAAACGGGGAAAACCGAAGCACGGACCATGAAATCCCCTTCTTACACGGAGGACGCGTGTTGCGGCAAGGGTATGAGAATAGCACCTACTGCTGTACTTGTTCTGAGGCTCCTTCCTCGCTTGACGAGCGCCTTACCTCAACCGGAAAAACCGGCTTGGAAAACGCATATAGGCTTACGCCGATCTCGACAATCCCATTGCCTTCTTCGTAACGAAAAATATTGTTGCACATGTGGGATACCACTGGAGGGTAGCTCGTTACTCAGTTGAGGAGTTCCGTCGGTCAGAAACATTTCGGCCCAAAAAAGGTACACTATCACCCCTATCGTATCACGCGTCCAAACGTGCCGTCGGTAATTAGCAACCTGCTCAAGGGGGAGGGCCCAGGGGGGGCGGAAACTTCGACGGCGAGCGCAGAAAGGGCAATTGGCAATATTCACCCCTTCCTTGCCTATCACCGAAGGCGTTTTTTTAGGGTTTGCCAAACACGGGGGGCGCACCTCGCTTCGTCGGCCGCACCGGGCCAGCCCACGGACGACCTCAGCCAGTGCGAAAACATCACCGCTGCGGACAAAGCCGCCCCCACAGCGCATGTAGGATTCCAGCGCTTCGAGCGACCTGAGAGCGAGGCAGACGTCATCAAGTTGCACACACATAACAAAAAACACAAAAAACGTCGAAAAACAAATGACGATAAGGTGAATAACTAAACAAACAAACTTTTTCGATGAACACGAGTGAGATATATATGGACAACAAAACCTTTATTTTTTATCCTCCGGCGGATTGGTAAAAATAAAGCGTAAGCTCACCACACTTCCACGTTCCAATCTCGTGTCGTGTGTCAATTTAACCTATAGCTCCCGTTGCAACATCAGCACAGGCTGCTGTTGCTACTGGCGCTTGGGCACGTTGACCCGACCAGACCCCCGAGAGGAGCTGTAGCTTCACACTTGATACACATACCATACACGCAAATTATACTCTAAGGGAAAGGGGGGGCAGGCGAGGGACGCAAACGGGGTTCGTGAGCGAGTCGATGTGGTCAGAAGTGGTTCCGTTGGAGCCCAACACCCCTCTACCTCGAGAAGGCGAATAGGAGAAGCTTTGTGCGCTACGACAGCCCCATCAACGCAGCCCGAGGCTCGTAAAACGCCACCCTTGCTCTGACTAATGGTACAGGTGATCTACATTCCGCTCTAGACCTGACAGGTTATAAGACATCACCTACCAGCCTAGACTACGCAGTCAGCGCTGACTGGCTACAGTAGCACAGTAGGCTACCCCTTCTCCTTCTGACCAACAAGACCGTCCACGCCTCTTGCACCTTGCTCGGTGGAAACGCTGCCCCGTCCAAGGGCGTCGCCCTCCCCTGCCAATGCCAACCCTCTCCCTACATCCGTCCAGCAGCCCTTGCTGACTACCTAGCTCTCCAATCCTCGTACGTAGTTCCTCTCGCCAGCACGAACACACTCCTCCTTGCCCCGTCCTCGCCCAGCTTTGAAGCCCTTGCTGGCTACAGCAGTACCTCCACGGCCCATCGCCCCATCAAATGACTTACAGTGGTCACACCTCGAACATAATGTAATCTAGTCCCTGACTTGCCGTTGTGGAAGGTTGTGTAGCATCTGTCTACAGTACCGATTCAACCCAGGAAACATGTGCCACCTACGACATGCGGCTAATACGGGTCTCACCCGGCAACATGAGCTACTGTAGGCCATACCAGACCGGCGACAGACCTGCCTTGAAATATATCGAGAGCATGAAGCGGGAATCGACGATCTGTCCCGGGCGTGAATGATTGTACACAAAAAATCAGTGAAAAAACAAACAGAACAAAACGTCTTTTACCTCGTCATGGCAGAGTCAGAGCCGGCGCCCGAGTCGCGGGCGCACAGGGCTAACGCAGAGGCGCGCGCCATCCAAGACCTGCGCGTTACTTCCTGTCCGCTCCCTGCGTCGCTCTCCGCCTCGGCCGACGCGCTTGTCGCCGCCGCCGCCAGCGCTCCCTGCATCTCGTCCCACGCTTTATCCACATTTTCTAACAAGGCCTGAGAGGGGCCGGCGGCGTGCAGTACAATCGGTTAGGCTCTTTGAGTATCGGTCGGAGTTGCCTTCCACGTTGCAAAGAACAAGCTGCCATACAGGCATGTTTCAAGCTGGATGCTTCAACCAGTGTGCCCTTAATCCGGGCGTACTAAGTATCCGAAAATGACCCCCCCAGGGACAACGGAAGAGTACCACGGGCGTCAAAAATAATAAAAAAAGAATTTTAGACAAATACGTTATGTCCAGAAGACTGCAAATATGGCAAGAAAAAGGATTGCGTCATCTAGGCCGAAGTTTATCTTCCCGGTGCAAAAGGGTGGCTGTCATAGCTGTCTTTTACATCGCTCGGTCGGCAGCACGAGGAAGTTCTGGCCGCTATCCTACGGCTCCGTGCGCATCGCTTCCAACGGAGGTGATCGACAACATCAGATCACCTTGAAGCGCGGCGCTTTTTGCTCGATCGCTGTATTTTTCACTGATGCTGCTGGCGCGCGCTTGAACCGCTTAGAACTTTCCGCACCCATTTTGGGAATAACTTCTTGGAATAATATTGACTTAACCCTTGAACTATTAATAGCTACCGTGAAATCTTGTCCCATTATAAATCCACACAAAACGTGTTAAGGCGCCGGGACGAGGACGAAGACGGGAAGCAGCAGTGCTGGCATACCTCCTGGGTGTCCACCCCGAGAGATGGGTAGCCCGCGCTCTTGGCGTGGGCGGCCATGCGAGCCGTGAACAGGTCTTGCCGGACGGCGCCCCCCTCCGTCAGCAGCCCTCGCTCCTGGTGGTAAAGCGAGAAATGATAATCACCCGAAACAGCGAAAATAGAAAATTTATGGTGAAAATAGAGTTGGAGTGCAAAAATTACCTACGCGCGGCTGGCGTTTGAGGTGCGTGCGTGCGTGAGAGGCGGAGAGAAAGCGAGTCAATGCCCCAAGCGGGCCGGGTCTGCTACCTGAACGTCGTGGATCCTCCCTAATTCCTCACCCTGCGGTCCCCGGCCCGGATGGGTACACACCGTGCCGATTGCACGGTTAGCCCCCCGTCCCCCACCGGTACCCCTGCCTCCTTCACTACACGGGTGTGTTCCCGTCTACGCAATATAGTCCTCGACGAGTGGCGTGCCTCTGCGGCGTCTTGCGCGGTTATCTCGACCTCGACCGTCGCACACTCGCCGGCGCCACTATGCTGCTGTGCATTCAATTCGGGTTTGGCAGGTGCGTGTACGTGTACCGGCGGAGCTAGTAAAAACACACACTAGGCAGTCTCGCTCATCACCACACTGATACGAAGAAGTAGACCACAACCAACAAACCCGTCCTCGACGCTGACGCTGCCACCGCCACCGCCGCGCTGCTGCCACCGCCACCGCCACCACCGCCTACCGACACCACCATCCCTCACCTTTGCGTGTACCCAGACTGCCTCCACTTCCAGCAACAACGGAGGCCTCGCAACCGCGCACGCCTCTAACAACGATAGGAAGACCTTGGCGTCCACCGGCGGGCGACCCGGGGTTCCGTCCATCTCCGCGATCTCCGCGAGGGCCCCGGTAATGTCTTGTCGGCGACAGCGCGTCCGAATGACGCAATAGAACATTACGTCGATCGCGTCTTTCGCTATAACGCTATTGCTGTCGCCGCAGGAGTCGTCAGCGGTGGTCAGCGACCCGGCCGTCGCGCTTTTCAGCAACGTCAGGACGGCCTGCAAGCGTGCCATCGCAAGCACGTTATCGCACGAGCGTCATCGAACGCGTGCCATCGATTCCCGGAAGGAGGGAAGGGGGAGGGGGGGGGGGTCGAGCGGTAAAAGGCGAGGCGGCGAGGGGGGGTTGAGGCGGCTAGGCAGCGAAACGTACCGCCAGGTGTTGAGCTTGCCAGTGTTTACCCATGATTAACGGTGTTACCTGCGCCTGCCTGCTTGATCGTTCGTTTTGTTAGTGTTGGTGCCGAGGAACCGGAATCTACGTATGGCGCGCGTGGAATAGGGCGAAAAAGGTAGTACTCAAAGCGTTGGGCAGGGTAGAAAAAAAAAACACGCGCCGCTGATGGCGTGCACTGCTTGTTGGCGCAGCTCATTCGTGTCCGCGGATGCTGCACCTGCAGACGGCAGCCCGATGTACAGCGCGACTAATGCCGGCGTTATGGAAACAACTTATACTTTCACTACTGCTGTTTACAGGAGTAAATGTCTTCGGGAGGACGAGATTATATTCGTACTTATATGTTGATACCAGGTACCAGGTGTACTATTAATACTATTAATAATAATATTAATACAGCAGAAGCCATCGGCACCCTAGTATGTAAGCATTCATTCGTACGAGTACGTACGTAGCACTTATTTGCTACCAAGGTATCTCCAACCGTGCGTCAAACTCGGACATGTATTATTGCGCCTTGCACCAGGTATCTGGAAAAATATACGTACGCAGAGTGGGTCTTGTGAAGTGTTACGCAGTACGAGTAACCCGCAGCACATTCAAGAGCTACGATCGTATCGACAGGTAGGTTGGGGCTACTATTAATAGTAGATCTGCGATATCGAAGAGACCTGCGAGAAGGTACGGTAAAGCGTAAAACTCAGAACTCTCGTGAACCTATTGTCGGTCCAGGCATGGGCAAGTAGCAGGTATTGCTGCTGCCGGCGCTGCTGCGACCGCTGCTGCTGCGAGGCTGCGAGGTCTGCATGTCAAGATGTACAGGTACCGTAGGCTGTAGGTTCATACTTGTAGTTCGAGAGGTGTTGCTTTCGTAAGCCATCGCCGAATCATAGTGTTTGCACGCCACGGAGCCGACAAGAGCACCCTAGATCCGACTCCAGCCTTCGCACGTTGCTGCGCAGCTGCACAGCTGCACGGCAGTCAAGGGTTCGTACCACGAGATTTGAGCCCACTCTCTCACTGACCTTGGAACTCTGGGTGTCTCTTGTGCCCAAGAAGTGACGGGCCACAGCTCGGGTAACCTCCACAGACGGTTGCTCTCCAAGCTGTAGTACCAAGGCTCGCAGTAACGCCACCAGTAACGGGTTGTTAGGTCTTGGCTCGCACAGGACCTTGAACAACTCCTGTTCCAAAGCCATTGCTGTGGTTTCGGCATCGGCTGCTGGGTCGACAGAGGCAGCAGCAGCGGTGGTGGTGGCGGTGGGTGCCGCGGTTGCTACTGTTCTCCCTGAGATCGAGGAGTGTGTAGGGCGCTGCGACGGTCGTGCTGCCATCACTCGTCCCCAAGGAAGTACACTGCGCGGATTTCTGGCGGGCATGGCCAATGCGAGCACCCCTCTCGATCCATTCACGCTCCTGCGCAGGAACACCGCCATCCTGCACCGCGGCAGGCAGTGCAACACACGCACGTGAGTCGGCTTGTGTTTCGTCCTCGGGCTCGGGTGTCTCACACCGCGGTGGCGAACCAAAACGCCTCGTAATACTTGGAACACCCTATTAAAAAAAATTAACAAACAAACGGCGGGGCAGACCGCTGCCGGTCGCCCCCGGTGGTTCAAGTGGTTAACCTCGAATTCTACTTGTGTTTGAGTCCTGGGTTCGAGCCCCAGGTGGGTCTTTTTTATGTTTTTATAAAATGATGAACTGCTGTGAAATACGTCAGCTGTGAGTCCGACTGATTACATACCAGGTACCATGGTAGTTGATACTCAACTTTGCAAGCTGCGTAATATCTACCAGGTAGTATATATCCCGTTTTTACTGAATTTCCAATTTTTATGATAAAAGCCGTTCGCGCGTATTCTATATGTATGTATTCCCTTGTCAAGGATATAGGCCACAGTGACTCCCCTGGATGCTGCCCGGGTCAACAGGACAATATACAGAATCATTCTGCGCACTGATACTATATAACCCAGATAAGGGAGGGTAACATGACTTTACAACATGTTGAAATCTTTTCATTTTACAAATATTGATTAACCTATTGACTTTTTGTATGGGATGGTTCTAACTGCGAATATTTTTTACTGTAGCCGTTTTGCTGCTGCTGTGATGCTCGGATTGTATTTATTTGATATGGCTCAATGTGGCACCTAAATCAGGCATCGGTACTCCCGAAATTGTGTCGGGTGGAGTTTTTCGAGGAAATAAGCTGCTGCTATTTGCAAAAATAAAAAATAAAAAGGATTCAATTGTTGAGAGCGTCTTGCAGCGTGGGTAGGCACAATTCGATGCGAGTCGACGAGGGAAGAAAAGGCTGAAGTCTTCTCGCGATAAAAATGAAGGTACGTACCGTAGCGGGAAGGGGGGAGAAGAGCCTGCTATGTGACCCCGGATCTGAGTTACGAGTGTGGGAAGGAGAGAGAGAAGAAGATGGGCGAAGATAATAAATGGGATGAGCAAAAAAAAAAAAAAAAAAAAACGTTAATAATAATAATGCCTGCTCTTCTATGCATCCAGAAATCTCCTCGGCTGCGACATGGGTTGTCTACAAGGTGGGATGCAGTTGTGCGGCAGTATTCCGGGGAAAAATAGCTAAAAATCGCGCCGGCTTGCGACAGAGGCGTCGCCCCCAAACTGACATGGCACATTAACGAGTACGGCGACTCCGTGCATCCATTGGCACCAGTCAAGACGGCGTGATGTGCGGGGGATGCCGAGCGGCAGTTGCTCGGGGGCACCGAGTGGTAGGGCTGCCATGTGGAAACCAGCACGTTATGCACGCGCGGTGTGTGGTGGAAGCTATTCGAAGGAGTGGGTCACACGCACAACTCATTTGCGCTACACAAGGGTGCACAGCCCGCCATGGGAGACGGGAATCACTGGATGCAGCAGTTCAGGCTGATCCTGGACTCCGGGTTACGGTCGCAGGACTTGGAGGAAGGCCGGACAACAACTACGATGAACGGGGGGAAGAGCTTTGTTACCCGTGGGACCATAATTCGTTGGGAATAGCAGGGCCACTCGATGATGTTTCTCTCGAGCATCTCCAACAACGTTTCATCACCGTTGTTAAGGTGCAGCCGGGGCTAGCTACTGCCCATGCCAAGCTTCTAACCCACGTGCTCGGTCTCCTGAACCACGCCCTCGGAGCGCATCGGCCAAACAGACACTCCGAGACGCCGCGTTCGCTCCTGAGGGCCATCAAGCTGTGGTACATAGTGCCAGCACTGCTACACTCGCAGGACAGCCGCGTGAAGCGACGCGAGAGATTCGCGTCCGTCGAACGTGGTGACATCACGCTTATTCTCCCGTGGTTGGTGGAGTACACCAGTCGAGCATCGACACGGCGCAGGGGGCCAACCTACGAAGCCACAGACGCGGCTAAGTACGAGAGAGCGTCGTCAGCCTGTCGCCACTCGGGCGGGGTTTCGGTGGCAGCACGCGGTCTTCTCGCGGAAGCTCGAGCGCCCGGCGACGAGGTGACATGGGAGCGGGTGAAAGCCAAATTCCCGGGGGAAGACCGTGCCTCCATCTCCGAGTCGGCAGTGGCAGCGGTGGCAGCAAGCTCTACGGAACCGGAGGAAGGGAGTGTTCCCAACTGGAGTCCAGAGCAAGAGTTCGATTCGCAGGTGGCCCTCGACATCATCAACTCCCGAAATGCGTTATCAGGCGCGGGGAGTGACTGTCTACGCTTCTCACACCTGCAGTCGATCATCAGGACCGGCTTCGGTCGCGAGAAATTTGGAGCTAGCATCGAGGCCCTTTGGAGGCGGATCTTCGACGACCCCGGTGCATTCCCGCCGGAATTCTGGCAGCTCTTCTTGCAGTCCAACCTCACTGCCTTGGGGGGGAAAATGTCGACCCGTATGTGTAGGTATGACATGGAGACGACTTCTCGCAGCTGGGACGATGCGGCAGTGGCGGCCACGGCTGGACGAGATTAATCGTGAGGCAAGGCAGTTTGGGGTAGGGGTTCGAGGGGGGGTGGAGCAGGTAGCTCTACGCGCCCGGGTGCACCATGAGGCAAGAAACTGGCTCATCCTAACTGACTGTTCCAACGCCTTCAGCACTGTAAAGCGGACGGCAGTACTTGCCGAGGCGGCCACTTGCGTGCCCGCGCTCACGCCGTTCATTGCTAAATGCTACGGCGAGAGGCCCGCCCCTACGTTCTTCCAGATGGATTCGGGGGAGCGGCGCAAAGTGGACTGTTCCAGTGGCGTGCAGCAAGGGGATGCCATGGGCCCGGCGCTGTTCTGCATGCCACTGCTGCCAATACTCAAGCGGGTCCGTGAGGAGTTCGAACCCCGGGGTGTTGAAGCCTTTGCCTACCTCGATGACATCAGCATCGGTATGTCAGAGATCACACCGGACACGGTGAGAGTAGTGCCCTTTCTCCAGCACGAGCTGTGCGAAATAGGCATTGCCATTAACCCCAGAAAGACGGTTGCTTTGCCTCCCAAAGGGCATATGCCTACGTCGGAAGAGATAGCACTTCTGAGGGGCATCGGTGTTCGCATTGCGGAAGGGGGCGGGGTAAAGGTGGTTGGCGTGCCCATAGGCACTGATGCATTCGCGGTGAGCAGCGCCGTGGAGATAGTCCGAGATGGGGGAGCAGAGCAACTCGCGCGCATCCTGCCGCGTATGCCGGACAAACAGTCGCCACCAGTACAATGGTGCAGCGGACCTCCTACATTGAGCGGATAATGGACCCGGAGCTGTCACTACCCGCGTGTCAGCGGGCAGACACTAGCGCAATGTGGATGCTCGAGCGCCTTCTCGAGCTTCCAGGGACAGCGGACGGATCGCCGTTCTTTGCGGACGGATGCCCGGCGAACCGGTTGACGCTACAGCCGCACCAGAAAGCGCAGGCGAGCCTCTCCACAGGGGCCGGGGGGTTTGGACTGTCGTCGGCTGAATCAAGGAGAATGTCAGCGTCCATCGGGAGCTTAGTGGCGACGGTGCCAGAGGTCCTCGCCGACCTCTCCGGTCCATTAGGGGAAAAAGTCCGAAGGGAGTTGCCCAATTCGGACCTCGTTCGCCGCATATGGAGCAGCGTCAGGGACCTTCGCGATATCCATGGGGTATCGGAGGAGGCAATGGCAAACGTAATCCCGGAAAGTTGGCGGAACAGGGCGTTCCGCGCAAGCGAGGAAGGAGGGACAGAACAGTATGATGTGGAGGTACTGCCGGCGCATGACGCCCAAACGATTAGCTCCCACAAGGCGCAATACAAGCTGGGGCAGCAGATCAACCGGGTACGGTACCAACGGTACGTTGCTTCTCTGGACCAGCTCCCCGAGGTAGCAGACCCGTCGGATCGGGACGACGTGTTCGTGGGGACGGAAACCAGAGGTCTAGCCAAGGCTCGGCAATGAAGCCTATCGGGACCAGGCGCAGTCGCCTGTTTGCGTGCAAGGCCCGTGGACATGGCACGTATCATACCGGCTTCTGAGTTCGTGTCTATGGGACGGCGCTTCCTGGGAATGGAGGAGCCCATAGCGGCGAGGTGCCCCTGCTGCGAAGCGACGGATGTCACCACACGTCACGCGCGTACATGCCACCGAGCAGGCGCACAGGTTAACCAGCATCAGCCGCTAGTCCACGCGCTGTCTCGCACCTTTAAGCGGTTGTCCATCCTCCACCCAATGGAAAGCGGAGCGCCCTTCAACGCCGATAGAAACCTCCGCATGGACATAGTGATAGAGAGGGGAGGCCTCCGAGACGCTACGTCGTCAGAGTACCGCAACAAGGCGATACTCCTCGACGTCACGCATGCAGACCCCCAAGCGAGGGTCCACATGCGGGCTGGCAGCGCTGATCGAGACGGTTCAGCCGCTTCCACTTCTGAGGCGCGAAAGCGCAACCACTACGCTCGTGCAGGACAAGTGTCCTTCGACGAGCGCAGCCATAAACTTGTCACCCTCGCGGTGGAAAGCTTTGGACGCCTCGGGAAGGAAGGTAGCGATTTCATCGACCAGTTGGGGGCGAGCATCTTGGAGGAACGGACGTGGGATCTTTAGCAAGAAAAGGGGTTTGTAAGGAGCACCTTTTCCAGGTCATATCGGTGACTACCCAGGTCGCGATCTCGCGCAGAGTGCACCGATATAAGCTCGCCCTGCGAGACCGCCAGGCCACCAGGGGGAGAAGGGAGGAGGAGGGAGGACTACTTCCCATGGCGTGGGGGTGGAATGTAGATGCGGAGTAGGAAGCGTGGCGTATAGATACATAGTAGGTAAAATATCTCGGTAAATGGTGGGGGTGCAAGTGAGTACACGCAGGGAAGGAGAATTGATTCGATGAAGTTAGTGGTATTCGATGAATTATGTCAGCTTTTTCATTTTGAATGAGTACGTTTACGTTGTAGGCAGTGGTTGCGCCGCGTCTGCCACAGGCGTTATATGTTAATCAAGCCGTAGGTGAAATCCGGACGAGTACTGCAGCAGAGTTCGTACTATTAATATCAGGTACTACTATACAGCTACTACTGCCATACTGTGCATGTGTAGGTGCCGGATTCCCGACCTCGATGGCCCCAGCCGTAGCCCAAGTCACGCCGAAAATACGGCTTGAGCGCGTCGCCTTCTTTGTCGATGCACTAACCTCCCCCACAAGATATATGATACCATATGCTATACGGTACCAGGTACTACTGCCTACTACTACATTCCCTTTGTATGATATACGTATCACGCAACAGATGTATGAACTACGTGTATTAATAGTATCATACCAGGTATCTGGTATTGTTGTTTGTTGTTGTTCTCACATTAACTTTGACGAGTCCGTGGTCTCACAAAGGTGATGGAGCCCTATTAATAGGAAGACCCGAAAAACAAACAAAAAACGAAAATTCGGCTGCCTCAAAATACACGAGACAGAAAGCGCACACGAGCTAAAACCAATGTGCAAACTGAACTAACATGGCCGCGGGTATATCCTCTCAACTATAACATAGAGTACCCCCGTTCCCACCACTAACCAACTCGTGGCTGCTGACTACAGCGGATGCTGTCTGAAGTGCTGCCTGCACCGTACGAAACGCACGGAAGTCGTGAAAACGAAAGAGAAACACACCTGCCTGCTATCTGGAGTGCTGTCAGAGTGAAGACTCGCGGATATGCAGTGAAAAAAGGAGCAATCGAACCTTACTACCACACGAATATCAACGATGGCCATCTCTTCCTGGACTGTCTGACACAAAAAGGTGCAGCACAGTTATGATATCACGTCCCTGATAATTGCGTAGGTTATTCCCCATGAAGGGTATACAACTCGTTAAAGTACAAAGACCAGTGACGACGTTAATAACAAGTACCGGTAGATACTATTCTGCCTCGTGAAAAACAATACCAGGAAAAAACAAACTATGACTGCCCCTCTCGTGATGATAGTGTGCGCGCAGATTATGGGCCTCCGTGCACCGTCTTGCTGCCGCTCTTCATGGCCGCCTCATCGCCTTGGCCCAATCCACCCGCTCCTTTGCGCGTGCACTCGTTGCCATTCCCTTCCAGTCGATTCCCTTTCTCCGCCATTCTGAAAAACCAAATACTCCTCGCACTTACTTGCGGTTCTGACGTGAAGCCAGCAAGAGCCCGAGAGCGCATACTATTTGTTTTTTGTTGTTGTATTACTTTTGTTGTATTTGTTTTACGCATAGTACCCCTTGTGCTGCTCTCGTGCACGCCACCTCTTTCGTCTGCTTGTGATTCATTTGCTGGCTGACGTTACACTATAGGCCGGGCGTGCCCTACATTCGTCGGCCTTGCGTACGTTACGCTGCCTGTAAGGCTCTACCTGCGATACCACAGGTACTTTACCACCAGGTACAATACGGTGGTGCATGCTTACTGTATTAGGATACATACATGCCTGGTACCTGATGTACAACGCAATATATATGTTGATGCCTCAAGTAAGTGTTGGTGACGTTGATGGTGTCTGCATTGTAGCTTGTGCACTATTACTACTTGTACAATGTACCACACGGCACCGTCTTACACGCACTTAGGGTCATTCATATTGGAGAGCCTTTTTTAGAGTGAACGCCCGCAATATATTTCGAATCAAACTGCTACCAACAGACAAATCTGAAAAATGGGAACGAAGCCTAAAATGAGAACCAAGCCGTATCTCCAGAACCATGTGGTGTATCAGAGAACCAAAATGATCCTGCGAAACCCCTTGGCCAGCCCTGTGAGAGGAGCTCGTCAGAACGGTCATGCTCCATCTCGTGCCTTCGGGTGGGCGCAAAAAGCGATATACGCTGGCTCTATTGTGATTTCTCTAGATGCTGGCTACCGCGGCGATGCCGAGGACTTCCAGCCTGAGCGACAGCTCATTCGAAGGCTGCTGTACAGCCCCACAGGACTGTCAACTTTTTTTCTTGGAGTTGTACACAATTGGTTTGCTTTCTAAAAAAAACCGTCCGTTCCCATTTTTTGTTTCGTTCTCATTTTTCCGTTTTGTCTGTTTACCGGTAAAAACTGACACACGTCGGATAGATCATCTACATATCACAATCTAGAGCATGCACCTGGTACGAGTAGATCTTAGCCTGCCGCTATGAGATGCTGTGCAGGATCTGTACAGTACAGATCCAACCCAGGAAACGTGTTCGAAATAATTCAGATTGATGATGATGATATTATCACATTATTAGCTCACTTCCCTGAAGTCCTGCCTGTGGTTACAAAACTGGCTGTTGTTACAGAATCCATCTCGATGGGACAAAACGAACAAGTACGATTTAGTGCGCACGGCAGTATCATACCAGTCCTTAAGGGAAACGGTACTAACGAGCTGACGTATACCATCCCGTATCACTTGTAACAAATAACACCAGGGACATATCCATGATGTTTGTATGTACACTCGAAAAAAAGAAAAAGAAAAGGAACAAGGAAAACTACAGGAAAAATATTCTACTACTCCCACCTAGCAACATGAGCTACAGTAGATCCCACAGATCGGCAATCTATCTGCCCTGAAATATCTACATCGTGAAGTGGAAATCGGTGATCTGTCCGATAGGTATTTCACCCTCTAAAATATTGCCGTGCTGTGCTCACGAAGTTAGATTACGTACATACGGTAGGCGATTATCTTAATAGTATTATGCTCGTATTCGCCTTCACCTTTTCTCATCAACGTCTGGCGTCCTCCATGAAGCGGGTCTGCCTCCGCCTAGCTAGGTATGATGTACGTATGTTGTGTCGTAGGTGCCACGTATCAGTACTCGGCGAAACAAATACGACAAGCCTGGCCGGTTCTTGCGATGCTCACGCGGACTTGACCACCGCCGCAACGCTGGAGCAACGAGCACCGCCTCTTGTGCTTCTGGATGGGGGCGACCCAAGTCGAATCGGCCGGGCGGATGATGGGTTGCTGTGAGAGTGACATCACTACGTATTGATGTTTGTGGCGGGCGAATATATATGGGGAATATTGTAATCGCGTTATACCGAATATATCGAAGATCCAAGCATAGAATAAATAATCATCCGAACGAGGTGACAAATAAAGCACGTAACCTTCTTAATGAAAAATAGCGTGTTGTGCATCGCGGTTGATGTTCTGGCTTATTATAGCGGTGGGCGACGAAACCATTGCGCTTGGCAACTGTGGGAAAGCCTCATTCATGACTATCACGGCGGGGGCATAAAACTCGCCCCCGCGCTCGCTCTTCTATCACGGGGGGCCATAGTTAACAGGACCAAACATTGTTGGTAAAATTTGTTAAACATATAGGTTTATCTATACCATAGGTCCTGTTATCTATGGCCCCCCGTAATAGTAGGCCTTGCTGTCTCGCAATAGCGACAACCCGAAACAACCTATTTTCCCGTACATATCGTGGGCAAGACGTTCCGTAGACTTCCTCACCACACGCAGGAGTCAAAAAGGCTACAGGCTATGTACTGCAGGCAGGAGATTTTTCAATGCGATGGGCTAGCAACCCCTATTATTGAGCGGCGGAGCCGCTTCGGACCGACAACGCACACAGTTGCGTTGTCGTCGAGTGGAGCTATCGACCATTTTCCTTGAAGCCTTCCCTCACTTTATCAGACGTCGTCTACCCAGTGAGTCGTCGATCGGTATCGACGAGAGACGGAGCCCAAATTGCGCTAGCATATTCCCCCCCTCCAATTTGAATGCGGGGGCGTAGGCGGTGTGCTTGCCAGCGATGGGAGCGGAGCATTTGTTCATTGCTCACAGAGCTGTCTTTTATCATTGCATCGTGTATTCACTGACTCGAAGGACCACCCGCCGACATCATCAGATTCTGTCGTACAATATGTCGCATATATATCATAAATCACCCCGCTTGAGGTCCACTTCGTATATATATAGCCTGTGCACGTATATACGATCGAGCACGAAGAAGCCGCTTTCCTATTTATGATAAGGCGCTGTCCACGGGTCTATTTGACATTGAAAAGGCGACGTGCCTGACTGGATGAAAAACGTCTCAACGGCGTGCGCTGCGACCAGTCTAGGCGCTGTCTAGGTCTATGCTGGACCGCGTCGATCACCGCATCGGGTTCTCCAACGACCATCCACGAATTCAGCCCCGAGCAGCATAAACTGGAACCTTGAACGCCCACAGCACACGTACACCTGCGCACGAACCATTGTTTACAATAAATAATGGGACATAGACGAGACGTATTACGCAGCTTGCAAAGCTGAGTGTATCAACTATTTAATCAGTCGAAGTCACAGCTGATGACGTATTTCATAATTTTATTAAAAAAATACTGGTAACAGGGATTGCGGTTCAAACCAACATTTTCGGAGCCCCGATCCCATTGGTCGAGCCCCCCCCCCGCCCGCCCTTGGCCGAAGGGGGAAATACTTGTACATGCTCATTAGTACGTAAACGATGGGGCGCCTTGGGCGGCAATCTACGTATAGTCCAAATCATCTCGATAGAGCAGTACTTGTAGATATTCAACTTGTTTCGTGTTGCCATTTTGTGGCTTTGACTTTAGTCATGCGTGGCCCTCTGCGGCGGTTCATATACGAAGTATTTCGTTATGGATCGTTGTCTTGTACTATCTGTGTGCAAGCCATAATGTTTCGGCACGGGCAACCATCGAACAAACGTGGTCACCGCCACACACAGCTGTCAGCTAGCCTTGCGTCGATAGTCAGCGCTTGAACTTGGAAATACATTAATACTTGACGATCAAACTGTCTTGACACGACGGGCATTGTTTTCTCTTGTTTTGCCCTTGGGTTTTATGCTGCCTTTGGGTCTTTCGCGTGCCGGCTTTGTCCTGCACGTCATGCGGTTCATATTTCATACCAGGGTATGCGTCGTTGTCTCGCACGGCATGTACACCGTGTACAAATCATAATATATCGGCGTAGCAAATAGCGTACACACGTGGTCACCACCACGCAACGCTTGTTAGCTCTACGTAGATGTCTAAATCACGGAAAAAAATCGTCTTCACCACACAACTGTTTTTCAGCCTGTATTGCCCTTGGGGTTTCTCGGCTGCGGGGCCCTCGACGGTGGTCAATAAATTCGGGTCGTTGCCTTGTTGTACTCTCCGTGTATATGGTCATTTTGTTCGGCGCGGCAACCATCGAACGAACGTCGTGACCGTCACACAGCTGTCTCTAAGGTCTGTCCTTTGATGCCATGTTATCGTAGACCCATGACCCCTCCAGCACCCTGGAGACCGCGTTCGGCGAATACAGGCTGACACAGCAGCTGCTGCCTCTCGGCGTTATGAAACTCAGGCCCCCGCACCACCCACCAGAAGATGCATTCGTGGAGACTTGAGTGCGATGTGATTTTTTATCCTGTGAATGTGTGAATACGTTTGTTTGAGTCGTATGATGGCGGTATACTGCTGTAGACTGTAGCCCTCGTAGACATGATACTGCTGTATGTGGCAGGTACATTACATGCAGTTAGGTGCATTCACAGGACTTGTTACACCCCGTGAATCTCGTGTTTGGTCGGTCCCCCTCGACGCAGCTTGCATATAATTGTAACCTATTCGTACTGACTGCTGCACCCAATACTACTGTACAAAGAGCGCAGCTCTCCTCTCACATTCGCGCATGCACACACCATCCATGTATGTATGTGTGATATGTACCAGGCATGCTACTATACGTATATTATGGTCTCCCGTAATAGGTAGTCCAGGCGCGCCTGGAAACCAGATCGTGCCATCGTCGAGGCGAACCGGCACTCATTTAGACTACTAAAATCCATAGTATTTACGGATGCGACAACCTGAAGCGAGATGCTCGGAAGCCTCCATAAAGAAGAGTAACCCTTCTACAAACACAAACACTTCACGTTGACCGCACCCGTCGTGCCCCTCGCTTGTGATGCTGCTTTTTTCACCGCCCACAACGTCGGCCAGTGTCCCCAATACCACGTTTGCTCGGGATGCGATGGGCTCATGTTATCCCTCTTCCTTCGACGGACTGCTGGCGTCACTCCGGGAGACGGCCACTGATGGATCGTCGGCCACCACTTGTATGAACTCCGTCGCGTAGCAGGGGCATGTTGATATACCCCCATCTGACGTGATGCCCGCTATGCTAGACCTTTCGATGCGCACGAGTCCATCCGCTGCAGAAAATGCCCCTTTGTGCGCCGTGCCTAGCTTACTGTCGGGATGAAGGTTCGCCCAACAGAAAATTGCGGGTACCAAATTTGCTGTTTTTTTAGGCAAGATGCCACCGCCGGATGTACACGGCGGTTTCCGTGTCCTATTCTTATAGTTGTTGTGTGCCAGCAGGGTGTGATTCTTGGGGAATTGCAGATGCACGCATAGGAAATTGATGCCAGGAACCACCACACACGCTGCCCATTATCGTAACGAGATTGACGCGCCCATTATCTTGTTTTGAACAGTAAGAAGTTCATGATGTTGCAGTGCAGCATTGTATGCTACAGGTGGAGTTCATGCCACAGGCGGAACGTTCCCTTGCGCCCATATCGAATGCTCGTGGGGGGGGGGGGGGCAAGTAGCAACGCCAAGGGAAGCTCCAGTGACATTGGTACGCTGAGATGGCAATGACATAACCTAAATCTCGCCGTAATAAAATATGTGCATACTATCCTGCACACCAGGTATTCAGTACTACGAACAGCTTACGATTCGCCGCTTTCTCCTGCCCCATACAACTATTGCCGCACATTCCTCTTCCCACTTTTGCAGCACTGACTGGGTATTGGTACGGGTATGACATCAAAGAGCCTGCTGCCCGGGAAGACGAGCGGCAGGTACTTCGACCCAGCCAGAAGTTGTATGGCTCTTATTATCTCAAGGCAATATCGGCATGACGATATTATTGCAGAAAACATGAAGCTCGGTAGATTTCGAAAGTCGGCATGCTCAAGCGTCAAATTACAAGTTTGGGACGCGATCTACGATAGAGATAGCACATTTCCGCTAATAAACTGTTTTCTGGATGGCGGGTCTCCTGAACCCCAAATCGTCGGGATGGCAATCTTGTTTCGAAAAATGGAGCTTTTGTATACATGGGCTGAGATTATTTATCGGGATGCATTTTGACTGTACTGAAGTCAGTTTTCAAGTGACTTACTATTAGTATGGAGCTCCTCAAGAAGTGAGGAGCCCCAGAGAAAATAGAGTGAACCTCTATCGTAGAACGCCTCCGTGTTTCTCACAAGGGAGGTAAGTACGTGCAGTATTTGATTTGTTTCTTCAGCGTTTCCTTTTCAGAATTTCAACGAAGTTAAGGATCGGCAACAAACTGTTGCGAATCAAGTTACCTGCACTCGGAAATAGCCTTGAGTGTGAGTCCGCGCCCATGCACAAGCCTTTGGCTTTAACTATCGCCTACTGTAGTCACATCATATTCTATCAACGTGTGACGGGCACATGCTGTGCACCACGAACACCAGCGACAAACCCTAACATAGTTAAATTATTCAAGACGTTTGTACTTCAAGTGTGTTGCACCTTCAATTGCTGGTCGCTCGATAGAATGGCCACAGCATGTCGGTGACGATGTCTGGCACTCAGTGTAAAATGCCGCAACCGCTCCAAGCCGTGTAGCTGGCGATATATATTTGGTCTAATGCCCTTTCGGTCCGACATACCGCTATTCCTTTTGCGCACTTTTGCCACTCGAAATACTCAGGGTAGGTGGCTTAAAAAACACTGCACCATGGCTCCGACCATTACTACCGTCTTGGGTGCCGAGTCCTGCCGGCAACATCAGTGAAAGAACCGTTGCTTTTGCCTTACCCTCTTAGACTATCTGGCCGGCTAGCAACCCCTGTGTGTTGCCCAGTGTGCGGGCACTGAAAATCTGAGTCCGAAGGACGAAAAACTCGGGAGTAAGCTTGCTGATCGTGCGTTTCTGCAGAATGTCGAGACCGGTCGGAAGTGAGCGACTTGTAGGGGATTCCGCGCCTCGGCGCAACAATTGGAAGGCACCGCTACGCACGGTAAGATAGCATATTACGTAGTTAAGAAGGCGGTCGATGGCAGTCGGAGTACCTTTGCAGTGTGCTAAGAAGCCATCGTGGCGCTAGCTTCACATTAATTGTGGTATGGTATATCGAGCGAGAGTCCAACAGGCGAGGAGTGAGAGATCGGGAGCAGATACGGTGTCTATTGATAAGGGGGGTATAATAACTGATGTACGAGCAAACATAGCGTAGTTTTTCTTACTTTTTAACATGAAAGGATATGCCCTCTTGATGTCGTGCCCCTCTTTTATTAACAGCAACATTATTTGATCCACACTCCAGTAGCCCAAGTCATTAAACCATTTGTTCTGTGTGATCTTGACGCGATGCACCTGGTATCTGCCGGAGAGAATGTATGGGTGGATGGTTCTCCGATCTAACGCTTCCGATCCAACGTAACCCAATGCCTTGGCATTGCGCGTAGCTGTTGATAGTGTTCCGTCGGGAGTGCTTGGTGCGAATGTGCTGCTTCCCAGGGGGCACTAAACCCGACTGAGTGGGGTACGTACACGACCAGAAACGATTTTTGGTCGTGTAGTGTAATCGACATCTTAGGGTGGAGAACTTGAACCTGTGAAGAGAAAAACAGAACAACGATGGTGAAGCAGTGTGGGCGAAAGGCTCGTTGAGGAAGTACCATCCCCCACCGACGTTGCCGAAACGCGGTGCATCTTTTGCCACGGGCGCTTGCAACTATTGAGAGAGGAGTTCCGAGAAAACGGAAACGATTGAAAGGGTACGTACACAAAGTTGGTGAGGCAGTCGCCAGCTCACGCGAATGAGAGAATGGACGAGATTGGATGTGTGCCACTTCAAGCTGCCTGTAGGATACATTGTGGCGTTATTCTTCGCGAGGACAGGGCCCTGGGACCTTCAAAACTGGCACTGCAACGAGTGGCGTGCTAAGTAAAGGCATTTTTTTTGCGATGTTTACTTTCCAGAATGATAGAGTTGCGCGCTTCGCCTTTGATAGTTAGTTACTGGCAGATACTAAAGTACGGCAGCACAACACTGCGCCAGTCTCACCTGCAGTGTTTACGTGATTGAGCTATATATGTATATACCAGGTATATAATACAATACGTGGAATCACACAATGTAGGCGTAAACACCTGCTTGTGGAGATATTGAACCTATGTAGCAAACCCCACAAGGTGTCGACGACATCTCAATTCGGTAAGCCTAACGGCGTGCTACACTGCTGTTCAATATCTCCACATACATGACATGGAGTTTTTTCCTCCCACGTTGTGCAAGGGAGGGGTCCCGGCCACACCACGTGTATCCGCAACCACTGTAGCCATAGAGCATATACCACAATACCCTAAGTACTTGTTGGGTTTGCTGGTACCATACGTTCGGGTCCGCTATTAAGAAACGTCTAGTTAGCGTCGAGGTTCAATGCCTTATTATTATGCTTGCCACCCGACAATGTGGTAGTGTTGTTCTAAAAAACGACTATTAATAACAGAAAGTGAGTGAAGAACTCTCCAGAACTTATTGTGTGTGAAGCTACACACCATAAATTATACCAGGTATGCTCCAAAACGTTTTTATATTTCTCGGGGCTCTCCTCGACCGGCAGTTTCTTATTTTCTGGGCTCCGCTGGAAACTCACGTACAGGGCAGGACGCGCCTAGAGTGCGCTGCCGAAATCCTATAGTATCACCATGGCTTAACTCTCTGTAAGTTGCTAATTATAGTACTCGGCTCTGATGCGTCGAACTACCCACAGTGCTGAGTCAAAACGGATACAAACAAAAGCTCTAATAGGACTCATGGAGGGATTATGACCAGAGAGAGTTTCCAGAACAATAATAACCTAAAACAGCCGGCGTGTTTTGGGGATCCAGTTAGATGTGTAAAGAAAAATTGGAAACGACTAATCTCAGGCCACTTCTTATGCAGTCGGATTTGCAGTCAGTTGGAAATGGTGCCATCAGCACGTTCGCACGAGCTTTTGCTCCGAAAACGTGCGAAACTGCTATTTCCCGCCTCAGAATGACTTGGATTTTTCTCCAAGACCTATCTAGAGCTGTTTCCCGCTTCTCCATGAGCCCAGTTGCAGGAAATCACCTTCGGTCGTTTCTTCCGATCCGATCCTTGATCGTAATCGTATTTGACCCAGTTGGATCGGAAAAGTACCGAAGGTAATTTCCTGCAACTGGGCACCACCTGGAGAAGCGGGAAACAGCTCTAGATAGGTCTTGGAGAAAAGTCCAAGTCATTCTGAGGCAAGAAACAGCAGTTTCGCGCATTTTTGGTCCAAAAGCTCGTGCGAATGTATGTATGTGCCGATATAGCACCATTTCCAACTGACTGCAAATCCGACTGCATAAGAAGTAGCCTCAGTAAAACACTTTCTTCACTCTGGGGAACATTATTTGTTGTTGTAGTCCGCGCTTCTAACTTTGTTTTGTGTTCGCGAGACCTCAATTATTGGGGCTTAGTTTTTTCTTGCTATTCTTTATCCTGCCATTTCCTGCCAGGCACAATGTATCTTGCTGGCCACAAAATTAAAAAAGCAGTTTTAGCCGTATTTCTATTATTATTTCTTTTGCCATCCGACAATGTGCAGCATGATCTTCAACATGGATCACTCATAACTTTCCCGAAAGAAGAAACCGTATTTCTATTTTTTTTTTTTCAAGAGGAGAGAGGAGGCCCAAATTTAAAATATTTATTGACAACGGGCCTTTAATGGCCAATCAAATGAGTTGATTGTTCTATAATATATTATTATGCATGGCTTTATTAATAGTATAATATAGTGAACTCCATACAAGTATAGAGTATACCTGGTATACATGTTTTAAATTACAACGTAATAATATCGTGTGGGTTTTAGCATATATATATGCATGCAAAAATTACAATAGACGTCGTATGTATCAAATTTATACCTTGTATGGGTTTTAGTATATTATACTAAAATGCCATATAAATCTAATGATACCCAGAATATGATTAATCAACCACGGAAGACCGTTTGATTGTTGATTGCCAACACTACATCAGCGCTACTGACTGTACTCGTAGGCACAATCGACAACGGATCAACCAACATTGGCGTCGTCACGTTCATTAACATGTGATCATGTACCTGGTAGTGTAGATAGATGGGTTAACGACCCCCCCCTGGTTTAAAACCCTTTACGAACTGCAGTCTCATTTGGGGACAAACGACTCCAATCCAGAGTAGATTGTACCCAAAACAGGGCTGCCGTTCTAAAAAGGTGTTTGAACCCGGTTTAACTAGTTTTACCCGTCTTTAAAGTTAGTTTAACCGGTTAACCGCACATACATACATTAAAACCGGCAGTTTTGTTTTTGAAAACTCGGCTGTGCATTAATTGTGCTGGATTTCCAAAAACCGCGGTTAACCCTTTTTTCCGGTGTCCACCTCTAGTCACGGCCCTCGCGCACATGTTCGCTGGGTGTTAAACAGTTGCAGCCATCAGGAGCTGTCTGATACTTTTTTTTTTTTTTTTGTCAACACTTCAACTTTCCAGTCTAACTCGTGGGAGGTTTTACCCTCGACGACCATTTATTTGTGGACAAGCCGTGGTCACATGTGTCTACCCTTCTCCCCCCCGGTACGTGCCTTTATTTTTTTGTCGCGCATAGGGTTCAGCATTCCCACTGCTCGTCGATTTTCATCGAATGTAACTCACGCTCTCGCGCTTTCCGCTAATAATCAATTTATTTATGATGCTGCTGTAGCACAGATTTTGCTAAAAAATATATCATTGATAGTCGTTTATTAGAACAACACTACACATTGTCGGATGGCAAGCATAATAATAACGATGGATACAGGACTTACTGCTGTATGTAGGTGATATATATATATTATGCTGAGTATTATACCGACGTACGAGAAAATGTGTGTTTTGTACGTACGAGAGGAGTTGACCAATCACATCAACACGGGTTTGTTGTACCACCTGTATAATAGTCTAACGGTGCCCCTGGGACCAGTTCTGCCGTAGCAGTTGACTCGCGATCGAGAGGACGCAGCGAGGCAGGGTCGTCAAAACAGATCTGAGGTGTCATAAAATCTGGTTTAGCTTGATACAACTTCGAAAGCAAAATGCAAAGGTTCGTACGCGTAGATCGTAACCTCTGTCTGATGTGTTGATAATACATTATACCTTATATTATCAGAGATTTTCGGTCGGACGGTGCGGATCTCCTGCTCCACCCCCCACGGCTGGCACAAAAAAAAACTTGAAATCTTTTCGCCGGCCGAGTAAAATATTTAGCAGAAGGCGGCACTTGCACTGCTGTTATGTATAACGTATGTAGAGGCGGTGGAAAAGGCTTCGACCCGCGGCCTCGATAGAAACGATGTTCGAATCGAAGGATAATAATGGCTGCTGTCCAGGACGGGGGTGGGCTCGAAACCGCCGGTTGCCCGCGTACCTCGCTCGAGTGCAAATATAATCGCCGCTGGGTACAGTGTATGGCTTACACTACTGTAGTACAGTAGTACTTCTTGTTACAACCGGCATTGGTCATCGGTATACACCCTGGTATCTTGATACCAGGTACATACTTTACTAATAGTTCATGATATAGGTAGGGGCGTGGGTGAAAGGGTGTCACCTGTCATAGGCATCCACACTGACATACATGCAGGCACATGATGCACTGCTGTCGACGCGAAGCCGTTTGGCAAAATAAACTGTCAGTCCACGTTTTATTACTTTGGTCGTTGACGCCATCGTTTTTCGGTGTTGCTTTTTTATTGGTCGTTGACGCCAGAGTTTTCGTCTCCATAAAACGGGTCCAACCCCATCTTGAGAGAAGCACCCTCCTCACCAAGACAAACACGCCACAGCCTAGGATCGAAAACGCTATCCAAATCGCAGCCGCACACCCCCACCCCCCATCCTCACTCTTCAAGCGTCGGTCAGCCAAACAACCAGTCAGCGCAGCTAGCGAACCCAGTGCACCGAAACACGTGCCCCTGCCCCTCTGCCGTTGCATTTAGTTCTCTGCGCAGTAGCGATGATGGCTGCTACCATCGCGTCCGATGTGAGTATATAAGCGCGATGTGTGGGTTTGCATCTATCTTCTTCTGCACACCGCAATATGGCAGTTCACAATAAAGAGGGCCTGGTCTACTGAAGCCACTAAGCCCTTAGAGGGCCGCGCCTCCGTCTCCTCTGACGAATGCCCGCCCCCTCTGATCGCATCCGCCACCTTGCTACTACATCTCATGCGCATGCACAGGTTGCGTTTGTTGGGGGCAAAGCACCCGGCTCAAGACAAGCTCGTCGAGTTGGAAGGCCTGGCCAGGGAATCATCGAGGCAAACCGAAAGGTCAGGCAGGACAATCAAAATGCTCGCATACAGGGTGGCGTCAGGCCAATTCGCATTGTTCGTACACGCTGAGGCTGCGCGCACCCTTTGCATGCTCAGGGAACGCGCCGCGCGGGCTTTGTATCCGGTACTTCGACCGTTGTGTAGGGGTGATGATTCGCATATTGCGCACACGACATGTATGTGGTTTTTATTTATACTCGACTGCGGTGCTCGGCCGAAAAATGTTGAGAAGTACACATTCGCAACTAGATTTTGACCATGCCAGGCTATCCGACCTTTGCTCGATGAGGATCGCCAGCAAGCACATCACACAGAACCTGCGCAATGACCCTTGAAGGGTTCATGACCCCTCTAGGTACAGAAACCGCAATATGCACGCATGCGCTCGCAATTTTGAATCTGCCGTTGAACATGGAGGTGGTGGCCCTTATCAATCATCAATCAGAATTTTCAAATTTTCTTTCGCGCGGTTTACTCTATTGTCGGCAATCCTTCTCTCTTCGAACCCCCGAGGACCCGGTTCCACTTGCGTTCATTTTCGCAACGAAACCCCTGTATGTAGTGGTACCCTGGACCCCCGTTCGATCTCCAGGATCTGGACCCGTATCCCTGTGCAGGCCGATTAGTTTATGTGTTAAGTGAGCATCGTGGAAAACCATTAAATAGAAAAAGCGTACCTGGTGATATTTGAAAAAAACGTTTTTCTGTGAATCCTTCTATAATACGTGGATTTTCAAAATCCTACGTACGGGTTGGGGTGCCTTGTTCCCCCGTGAGTCGACACCTACACGCGCGGTACAGCGAACCGGCACAATACACAACAATACAACTATCCAAGTACAGATAACCTGACAGCGCAAATATGCATGCAGCTCTTTAGTTCGTCACGCCCCATGGTTACGGCCGTTGCCATGCATGGATCCCATCATACGCTCGGGCGGTCGTTTCGACGACAAAAAGTGCCTCCTTCAACAAACCCGCACAGCCTGAGGATTCCTTCGTTCCTTCTGTGCTCCTTTACGCTTCCGCATATATTATCCACAACTAACTGACGATGGCCGCGTTCCCTTCCTGGTCTCGAACTCAACCTGCCGTGCCCACGTTGTGAAGACTGAGATATGCCGGCACTGGATCAGTGGAGCATGCCCGTTCGGTGGTGAGTGGCATATATTACGTGTGTAGCTAGTTGTCTTGCACGCAGTCAATGCGGCATGCAACGAGATTTCAGATCAATTTACACAAAGTGGCGCCAACCGGAGGTGTCCACAATCATACACACTACTTGTTTTTCAAATGCAAGTGAGTGCTTTGCATTTGCATGCAAGCGTATGCGATATGTATACAAGCTGCATGCAAGTGATTACCACGTATGAAAGTACTGCACGCTTGCAAGCAGTTGCATGTAGCAGCCATACAAATCCAGGTAAGTCAGGACAACGCAAGCAAGTGCATCCAAGGCTAATGATAGCATATATTAACCGAGGTGTCACCCGGGTAGTCCGAGTGGTGGCCGCCGTGTACCAGCCACCGAAACCGAACACGTGAAAACAAAACAAAAAGCAGAACCCGTCGTCGTAATAATTGGTTAAACCCCTCGCTCGTCTCCCTTAAGATGCTACGGTATTCATTTTCCCTCAAGAACGGCTATCGGAGCCAACTTGCATGCACGCTTGCAGCCAACCTGAAGTTAACTTGTATCCACTTGCTTGCACTTGCATGCAAGTTGCATAATTGCATACATTGCATGCAAGCGCATGCAAGTAAGTGCGTGCGAGTGCATGTAAGCGGACTTCAAGTTGGCTATAATGGCATGCAAATGCATGGCACTTGCTTGCAACTTGCATGGATTTGCACCATTGCATGACTACTGCATGCAACTTGCATGCGCACGCAAATCCATTAAAATGATTTCAATTGCGCGCAAGCAGGGTTACATGCAACTGCCATCAAAAACTATAGTGCAAGATATCGCGCTGCAGTGAGATTCAATGAAACATTCATGCACAGCAATGATATCGTAAATACTTCCACAAGCTATCACGGCGAGAAATCCAGGCCAAGTCTAAGCACGACATCACAAGGCATTTGGGCACATTGTCCCGACTTGGTGCTTCTAGTTCAAGTCGTTTGTTGTTCGCACTTTATCTTTGAACCATCCGTGTCCACGCCCTCTCGCTCACCGCTACCCTCGTTGGTGTTGCGTACTACCTTGCTATATTTTGCGCTCTGCTTGTTTGCAGTGAAGTGCGCCTTCGCCCACGGTGCACAAGAACTGAGGAGCCTGGCGGTTGACACGTGAGTAGTTGATAGCAGCATATATCAAAGGACACGTAGTGCAAATGCTGAGGTTGTTGGGTTGTATTTGAGTCAGATCACGCAGGCAGCTCCCCAAAGGCAGCTCCAGTTTCCGTTGACGTACAACAAGCTGAAGTTCAGACCAAAACCTCAGTTCAATGGTGACAAGTGAAGCTTGATGACCAGCACAAAAACTGTGAACCAGACTATATTTGCTGATATTACTGCAGCATCTGGCCCCGATTTTTTGTTACGTGCGCTCGTTCCCGTCGTCGGGCCAATACGACCTGCAGGTGAAAGTTGTGAATGCAACAGTCTAGGATGCTTGCATTTGGTAGTCACGTTCTTCGAGTACCACAGTTACCATGTCCTGGGCTATTCCCCGTGCCGAGGTTTACTTCGCCGATTGGTACTGGGCGTAGGTGCTGAGGTTATCTTCGCCCCCACGCGCATGCGCTTCTACATCGATACATTTATACGCCCTTTAACAAGCAGTTTCCGGTTTCATGCTGCCCCTAACGCTCGGTGCTAACGGCCACCACAGGGAACGCACACGCCTCAGCGCCACGAGCACCAACACGGGCCTGTATCCGAACATGGTAAGTAGCGATGCCGATATTGCGATGTTGCCATATATATTGTAACCGTTTGTGTCATCATGCGTATGTTCCGTCTGATTCCACAACCAATACAAAAGCATCTCAATGTTGTGGGTGCGAGGTCATACGTACGTCGTTTCTTGTTGATTGTTCTATTCACCTTAGAGGCTGGTGGAAGTCCCAGAATGAATACGATCGAGGCCGTTGCGAGTTACCCCTTCCCCCCCGTTTCTTGTGGGTGCGAGGTCGTATTTCGTTTCTTCTGCGGAATGCTTTATTCACCCCGATTGCAGGTGCGAGCCCCAGAATTATTACGGCCGATGCTGTTGCAAGTTACCCCTCCCCCCTGGCTAGGCATGAAAATGAGTACCCCCCCCCCCCCCCCCCCGTTTTTTTTGCTTACAGATGACTGGAGATCCAGCGGCCTCAAATGGCGACCCATGGTGAGTCTCGCCAAAAATAGGCATGTGGAGCACAGCCAGGTCTACAGTCATTATTGGTAGACAATCAAATAGCTTTCCACAACCATCGCACGTCTGAGTGATCGGAGGTATTCGGGAACGATCCAGGACAGCAGAAGGGGCGCCCGAAACTCGATCCGAAAGCTTAAAAAAATGCCTTGCGTGCGCGTACGAGCACCACTTGCTGCGAGGCTTGGTATGGCATTGCCAATTGGATCTTTTCACACGGCTCATGCCAATTCCCCGATAGCATATTACATGCTCCCTTTAGCGCGCATCAGCACTTAGAAAAGCCTGCGCTTCTTCCTGTATCGCTCATGCCCGTCGTTGAAAAAAAATGACAATCCCCCACCCGCGTTTGCTCTCCCCTCACTCGTCTGCTGCTAAGGTGCATTGCCCGCCACGACCGCACTATGTGCAGCGCGGACAAGCCGCGGTTCCTGCCAGGCAGCAAGGACGGCTTGCACCGTGCCCCTCGTACCAGCGATCGCGGCCTGGACGGGTTTCTACTAGACAGGCTGGCACCTTCTGATGCAATGGACGATGTGCGTGGCATGCGCCTGCTATTTCCCACAAATAACGTTGGCCGATTGAACTGACTCATGGTACTGTAGGCGTTGGTTTGGTAACGGGGCTTGCGTCAACCTACAGTACACTACTATTTACTTTTTGGCGGCAGTTGAGTGGAAGCTTGCGTACTCTTGCTGCAAGTTGCATGCAAGCGCATGCAAGTGCAAGCAAACTTAACGTTGCTGCTAGTTGCATGCAAGTGCATGCAGATTGCAGGCAGTTGCATTCAACTGACGTGCAAGTTCAGGCGAATGTTTGCAAGGTTTGTGGTACCAAATGTTTTGTTTCGCCAGACACATCGACCTAGAGTATTTCCAAACACAGCGACATAAATACTTTCCAAGTATAGCGACCAAGAGCATGTTCAAGCACCGCGACATACAGTAGGGTAATTCAAACACAGCGACCTGGAGGCCACAGCGACTTCAAGAAATTCCAAGCGCAGCGACCGAGAGCTTTCCAAGCACAGCCTTGAATCTTTCCCGGCGCATCGACCTAATGTAGAGTATTCCCAAACACAGCGACCTAGCGTATTTTGCAGCGCACAGCGACCTAGACTGTAACGTAGAGTACTTCTAAGGACGACAACCAAGCAAGTCTCTGGTGTTGGGGTTAGTAATAGGGTTTGTGTTAGGGTTCCGTGTCGGAGTGGTCTCGCACGCAGTTGCATACTGCAAGTTTGCATGCATTATTTGCATGCAACTGGTTGCAAGCTTGCATGCACTGCATGCAAGAAGCATGCACTCCATGCTTAACTGCTGTAATCAACCTTAACAGCATGCACTCCATGCTTAACTGCTTGCGTTCTGTGTTGTTGCTGAGCAGAAAGAAGGTGAATAACGTCATACCAGGTAGGCGGAAGACGCGTGTCATGATAGGGGAAACACTTTTTGACAAAACTGTTGATGTCACGATAGATAGTGGTGCACCGGACAATTTCTGCGGTTCCCTACTTACTTGAGGAGGGTTTTGCACTGGAGTAAGACCCTGACCTCGAAAAAAATGAAAAGAGAAACCCGATGAACAATGCCATTTGTCGAGAAAAAGTGAAGCACAATTGATATGACAATGGTATTGGGTAGTTCGTCGGTCGAGGAGCCCGGTTAGTCAGAAATATGTTGGCAAAAACGTGTCTGTTTCTGACTGACGGAGCTCGTTTTAATGAGGAACTACAGAGTGCCCGTTAGAGTATACCTGGTGCTTGTTTTTGAAAAATGCATATGTATTCTTCGCATGCCTACAACAGTTAGTACGTAGGCCATGGCTTTGTTCGTCGGGTTACCCTCGTTTTTTCTCAAAGCCTGGTTCTGGGTGAGTGACCACCGTAATGGTATAGAGTTCCTAAAGGAGGAGCCGCAGAGGCATCAGATGTACTCCCACCGCAACATGCGTCGAAATTGGAAGGTATTGTGCGGATCATGGACACACAAATCGAAACATCGGACAAATGATACAAAGTCATTGCTGTGCTTTTCCCCTGAAACATTGTGCGGGCGCCTTTTGACGCCACAGACGACGCAAGCCCAATTTAAACTCTCATGTTCCAGACACAACGCTAGTATTTTGAATCGAATCGTTGTGGGCGTTACTACGCTGGGCTCGTTTAATAGCTTGCGTTGAGTTCTGTGGGAATGTGGGACACCAGAATCAACGCTTCCTAAGGAAATATCGAAACCCGTGATGCGTATGTGTCGTACATGTGCATATCGAAGCATTGGAATCGTCCCACAACTCACCTTGGCTTTCGGCTGCTCCTTCGCCTGCCCGTTCGTGGTTATTTGCTGTCTTCCAGCTGCACTTGCCCATGAGCCGCCTTCGGCTGGATTCGCAACAGACAAGATCCAACAGGCACGCCGCTCACACGTGCGTACTCTATCCATCTATACTCCACAGTTCGTACTTCTCGCCTGCTTCGATTTTGACGTAATGCAGCTCAAACGATATGCGTTTGCGCGTTGTTCTCCAGTTGGACGCTTGTACGAATAGGTTGCCACTTTCATCAACAAGCTGTATTCACTATGTCTTCTGCAAGGTGCTAGTGAGGACATACCAAAGTACCGACTGGCTTGACTGCAAGACAGTTAGAGTAGAGTACGGCATACCCAAGTGAAGGAACAAACTACTCCGAAGAAGGTATCCGACGAAAGGATTAGATGCGCGAATGTCGGCATGAATACCCCGCCCTGAATCGTTGCTCTTCTTACGAATCTACTCCTTTTAATACACACATTATATTGCAGTGAACCTGAAAAGAGGTGCGGAATTGGACGCCTCTTGCCTGCGTTGAGATTAACTTAGAGCAAGTATTTGTATCATACGTACACAAAGTTGAACAAACCACGGGTCCATGGGCTACAGTAGTCACCCCGACCTCCTTTACATCACTTTGACTCAACTTTCCCATGCATGTTTAGGAGGGAGATGTTCAGGGGGGATATGTCCAGGGGGGGCTTCTCCCTTTGGGGATCTCCTAACACCACGCTGCAAGGATCTGCTTCGGGCCGCACCGAAACCACCAGCCGCCAGTACAAGGTGCAGGAAGAAGTCCCTCGCCGCGTGTTCGACAAAGCCCATAGCAGAGCCGAAATCGGAGAAGTGCCTCGCCGTGCCTTCGAAGAAGTCAATACCAATGCCTTCAGCACAAAGCCCGCCGTACTCACCACTGCCGTCGCCGAGGGTGGACTCCGAGGCAGCATCCGTGAACGTGAAACATGGGCCAGAGTCGCTCGCGGCGGCTATGGTCCCGCTGGCAACGATCCCCTGTGCACGCAGGGCGACCGTTACGGTGAATTGGTGGAAACGGGTTGTCGGTCTGGTGAAAGCTCTCGTCCTCGTCCCGTCGTCGGATATGAGTCAAGCCAAGAAATCGCCCCGAGGGCCTGTGGTGAGTACGATATACTGATAGCACTGCACCGCAACATGTACGCAAGCAGGTAGTCCACCGTTACGCGTGCTACGATTTGAGCAGCACTTTTTAGCAACAATAGTGTGATGGAACTCCTAAACCGAATTACTGCACCCAGTATCGTTGTCATATCGTTTATGTTTTACAGTATTATCCGTCTACTTCGTTCACTCACAGCATACATATGTAGGCTATATGGGGTTATTCACCCAGTCGCATCTTCTTTTTGCTCAGAGTCAGGTTTCGAGCGAGTACGGAGCTCCTCAACTAAGGACCGTTATTGTCGGAGAGTTAATTTCCCAAAAGTTCCAAATGTTGAAATATTAGGAAAATTGTATCAAGGAACGGAGGCGTTCTGTCGCGATTTGTGATAGCATGGGGAAAACTACCCGGAAAGTTAAACTTCACAAATTGAGAAGATCTGGAAAATCTAGAAGGTAGTTGATTTTCGCGGGGAAAAACCCTTGGGAATTCGGGAAATGAAGCTCTCTAATTATATCGGCTCTAAGAAGACTGGGAAAAAGTAGGTGCACCTCGGGTAGCATGCGTCCGGTGATATGCTACTGGAAATGTAAACATTTGCCCACCTTCCGCTTGCAGTCTCCAATCACCAGCGCATGAGTGGTCACTTAATTCCTTCGCAATGCGTAAAAGCTCGAAGACATTGTAGTGGAAAGGTCCTCGTACATGACTCCAACATACATCCACAGCATCTGAAAGGGACGGGCACACTAAAACCTGGCTAAGACGAAGCCGCCTTAGCAAAGGTAGGGGTTAGGTACCATGTGTGTGCGGTGTACAGGCTAGACGGCAAATTATCCCGATTGTATAGCATTATGAACCGTCGCAGCACGGAGTAACTTATGGAGCATAACCGGACATTTGGTCAACGTGGCATATAGTATGGGCCCGCCGACAAGAAACACCTAATCTGGGCAAGCCTGAGATTCCTATTGGGGCAACACCTTCAAACAACCTCGAGCATAGGCTATTAGATACCTTGTAGGACTTAGTGTAGCGTTCACCACAGAGCCGTTTTTCTTGACTCAGTTTTCTTAGCGTTCTCCAAAAAGTGAGCATCATGTTCTTATTGGGCACTTCCTTATTGGCGGGCCTATCCTGTAAGCATTGAGGCTGGCTTCGTATTTGAAATCACCTTTGTCCTCGAACCTGGCCGGCGCGACCTCGAGGTAAATCTTACTGCAGTGTTGTTATCAGCACGTAAAGAGCGCACGAGCGGTGTGTGTGTAGGGGGGGGGGGGCTTCGTTACTCGGTTGGTTCAAGGACAGCCGTTTACGAAGGGTAACGCGTTCTAGATACCAGGTGTCACGGAAGGAAACCCATTTTCACGTGTGAGTTAGTTTTCTCCGGCATCTTGGTAACACCCCCCCCGCTGTTCCGTCCCGTGGTGCGTTGGACCACTCTGCCCTACAGAATTCTCCTACTTCCAGTCGCGCAGAGGCAGTCACCGCACCGCCGGAGTGCCGCCGAAACGGTCATCGACTGGTAGGCCAGCTTCCTCTGCTTCTGCTTTCTCCCTGGCAGCTGATCACGCCGTCGGTTGGGACCCGATCATGTATGACGCACCGCACTTCGGAGACACATCAACTGCGTTGTGTGAGGACAAGAAAAAGACATCGACGGAGGCCGGTCGTGCAAACCCCACGATGCAACAGAGGCTTGATGAGGACGACACACCGGCTGGGATGGTGTCGGCACTACTGGAGATTGCCAAGACGAGACCTCTCTCAGTGAAGCCCATCACGCCGTGGTGCGCAACCCCGGTTCCGCCGGCGGACAAACCCAGCTCGAACCAGAGGTTAGACCCGGCGGAGGTGCCGCGCTCGTCTCACTCTTTCCGAGACAACGGGTGAGTGAAGCACCCACACCTACTGTGCTTGTGGTGGGCATTTCACCATATGGTAGGCATAGGTTTGAGGTAGGTATCCTCTAAACTTTCAAGTGTGGTGGTTGTTTTTTTTTAATGCATGACGTGAAGACAAATCGAACGTACTAGGTATTATATATGATTGATCGCAACTGGTCCATCTGTGTATGCATTGCTTGCGTATATGCTCTGATGGCCGAAGGACCGGCTATCGCGGCGGCTCCAATTCTCTTAGGGTTTTCAACTAGAGATATACGATACACAGAGGGGAGGTGGTTAATGCCGATGATCTCTTTCTTGTAGCCTGCCATCGTTTAAACGGGCGGCCGGCGATCCTGTGTAAGAAAGAGGCAGCCGCACCTTCAGGGAACATTGGTACACAGTCGATACGGACTACTATCAAGCTGTGTGCCGGCAATGCATGTCTTCCCAATATACTTCGTACGAAGCTTTGATAATTAATTAAGTGACCGCTCGACACGTATTCGTATCGCATATTCCTGCTGCATTCTTACTCTGATCTACGTGTCCACTTGCTCTTCTCGCTCGTGTTCGGCCGGTTGCATTGCTCCGGGTCCCTTTGTTTCAGCACGCGCTTTATATCGGAGAGCGCCGGCGCCATACCGAATGCTGATCGTGAATCGACCATGGTCTCGTTGAACAACGGATGGCAGCCCATGCTGTGCAACCACAAGCCCCCCGCTCCTTCTCCTAAGGTAAAGTCATGTAAATGGAGCATGATGTTTCTGACCCGAGAGGGACAAGAGTTCATGCAAGGACATACTGCAATCTCTCTGGTCACGAAAAGCGAACCTTTTACTAGTATTTGGAAGCATTTGTTGAAGAGTATACTACTTGAACCCCTCCTTCAAATGACAGTAGTGTACAACTTCATACACATGGAGAAGCGAACGCCTCAGTTGGAATATGGTTCTGGATTTTTACCCCTCTGCATGGTCCTCAAACCACAACGATACTGTAGTAAAAAAAACAGCATACACATCTTCCGCTGCTCCCAAGTGACGCTGAGGCCTCCCCCCCCCCCCTCTGTCACCGTCCCCCCGGTATTCGGATCTGACCATGTTTACGTGGTACTCGATCTCCAGTACGACGGAGTTTTCCAGGTGGCCACAGACGTCACCAATTTCCCGCGCCGCCCTACGTTTGCTTGAGGAACACGTTTGCTTGAAGACCGAGTGATCTCAAGACCAGTATGACCACCAGGGTAAATCCATCCATGTGGCAGTATTGCTCCGATACTCAATAGTTTTGTCACATTCGGAGGTATGCACGCCGTGTTTTCGCTACCCGTATGATGTTTAGTTTTTTATGGCAAGACCACTGGTCCCTGGGGAGACTATATGATCTAGTTTCGTATTATGTTACAGGCCTCCTCGACTCGTGGTGCTAGCATTGCGAATGAGGAGAGCGTTGATAAACGGTAACTGGTAGCAACCTGAGCGAGCTTGGATGGAGGTTTTGGATCTGGTGCCTAACGGCAAGAACATTACATACCAGTATCCTCGAAGGGCACTGCTTCCCGTCCCATGATATGTTTCTGAGAGGAAGGGACCAGGGGTATGTTAAAGGGTGACGGTAGGTTGCTTGGAAACTTTATACCAGGTACCAGGTATGAAGACACCCCTACATAGTGGTCGTATGGCTGCGCTAGTAGGGTAACAGTAACCTCTCGTGTCCGAGAGCTAACTGTACTCCCCGTGGTAACACTACCAGCAGTGTTGCTGCAGGCGGCTGGCTGTATTTCGGTGGTAGGATACTAACACAGTAACGTTAGGGCCATAAAGAGGAATGGGTTGGCTACTGGATCGTACATATGATACATCTTGGGGACTACGGTATATTTCTCCTGCCAACGCTGACGTAGCGCTCCCGCGTTGGGGGCAGCCCCGTTCCATTGGATCGAATGGGGCCACCAATAAATGGGTTTATCGGTTTTGTTTACCGAGGGTAAGAGGAGGGTCATGAAGAGATTCGTTGCTCAGCCGTTGGCTGCTGTAGCTGCCATGATGACCTAGAGGGCACAATAGTGGTGTATATTTTTATGACAAGTACCATACGTTTTTTTGTCCACGGGGTAAAGCTCCCAGACGAATCGGATAGGGTGAGTCGAGCGAAAAATCAGATTGCTTGTCTTGTTTGCGAAGCACGCTGTACCTATAGCTTTACTGAAAGTGTTGAAGTACCTTCCTTAACACGTGCTGCTTTCTGGTGAATAATGTTCTCGTTTTTTACGACAAATGCGGACAACCCTCAGTCCAATTGGATTGGACCGAGCGGCCGACGATTTAGGTTGTCCTTTTTGGCGGCCGATCGCCTGCGTGGGAGCAAAATGCAGTAGTGATACTCCTATATACCGGGCTAAGAAGAAGCGTCGAGAGGGGAACAATCGGTGATAGTGGGGGGGGCGAAATGGAAAATCCAAGGAGATAAAATAGTATATTGTGACTACAGTACTGTAGTAGAGTTGTACTTCGGGCACCGTGCTGGGTCCCCCGCCACTCTTAGCACGTGTGCGGTCGTCGGGGCCTTGATGGGTTTTGGTATATACAATGTGTGGCATTTAAGCGCTGCAACATTGGGATGGCGTTTCGGTTACATGGTGGGAGTCCCGGTTAACGTTTGAGAGTATACCATGGGTCGGATGTTTTTTACCGCGCAAGATGTTGCCACTGGAGTGGCGATCCGTTTCGCGGGTGCACACTCTGCAGTTGGGAGTTGGTGAAGTGTGACAGTTTTCGCGTCACTAGGGCACTTTGAGACGGCGACTGCAGGGTGTCTTGTGCCAAGTCCTACTCATGAGTGTGTAGGGCTTAGAACATGATGGATACATGTGCAATAGTATATGAACCAGAAACAACTAATTCCTGACTAGAAAAATTGCGTGGGAAAGAGGACATGGTGAAAAATACCCGTGCCTGGTGGAAGCCTGTACTACACTACAAGAGATGAAACCTATCGAATTTAGAAAAAGTGTGCGTCATTGTTTGCGTCCAAAAGTGCACCATAGGTACGGCTTTTATCTGGTATGTACAACGCATGAACCCGAGTACAGCGGCAATCACACGCGCGCTAACCACACAGCTACAAAGCGACCAAATACGCAGTGTTTGTCGCGCCTCCGTTGTATGGTAGGGTCGTGTGTGGAAATGTAGGCGAGCTTGATGGGTAGGTGCGTGGGCAAACTTTGCTGTGTGGCATGCTTACTTACGTAGAATATTATGAAATGTCATTAGTAGACGTGGCAAGAATGCCCAAACAAGGCAAGACTGACGAATCCTAGTCTAGGGATGTGCCGACTTGATTCACGCGGTCTTTATCAATGTAGCACGGGTTGTGTATAGTGTTCGCTGACATTTTCGCATTGTGTGGTACACTACAGTGCAGATATATGGGTGGGATACGTGTGATAGGGGGAGCTGCAATGTGAAGGTGGTATGCACGCAGCGAGAAACGCCACAAACCGAAACAAGCACGTATCGATGGCACAGTTTGGTTCATTATATATATATCCTAGCAAGCGAGGTTCAAGAAGGTTCGGGTACCAGCTACTGGTACATATTAGAGCGCAGCGAACAAGGCGAACTTTGTGCGGGAATAGGGAGAAACCACGCAGAAAGCTAGTCTTCTTGGCGAAGAGAAACGTGCATCAAGGAACTCTACACAGACCCGGAGTCGCAAACTACTCCCTCGCCTCCCATGAGCGATCCAGGTTATAGTGCCTCAGCTTTTATCGTGCGTTGGGTCCTTCTCCCAACGCTCGGTGGCTGTGTGTACGAAGTTGTATCGTTGAGTATCTGGGCTGTGCTAGTTACTAGATATGTCGTTCGAGCAACTCACTGTTTTAGTGTTGTCCAGTTGGGTGCACGTGGTTTTCGTCTACAGTGTGCCATAAGTTCGTAGTTTAGACGTTCATTATATTTGCTTCATACGTAGCAATAGAGAAAGTGAGAAACTTTGAAGTAACAGTTTTCTCATGGGTTCAATCGATTTGAAGGAGGATACGAAATATACGATTTGCAGACATTCCTGGTCGATGTCTGACGTTCCCCATGACGATGATGCAATCCTTGCTTCATTATGGTGCGATGATGCACTTCTTGTTTTCACAGTTGTCTGGCAGACTCAGGTCGAACCACAGGAAAATCTACGTCGATGTTAGCTGACTGGTGTATGACAGTTTGCAGTATCCGGCCGGTCGCCCCGGTGGTTCAAGTGGTTAACCTCGAATTCTACTTGTGTTTGAGTCCTGGGTTCGAGCCCCAGGTTGGTCGGACATTTGAACTTATTTGCAAAAAGATGAAAATAAAAAAGGATTCAATTGTTGAGAGCGCCTTGCAGCGTGGGTAGGCACAATTCGATGCGAGTCGACGAGGGAAGAAAAGGCTGAAATCTTCTCGCGATAAAAATGAAGGCACGTACCGTAGCGGGAAGGGGGTAGAAGAGCCTGCTATGTGACCCCGGATCTGAGCTCCGAGTTGGAAGGAGAGAGAGAAGAAGATGTGCTAAGATGATAAATGGGATGAGCAAAAAAACAAAACAAAAAAGTGATGGTTTTATGACGTACGCGCTCATACACGTTAGCCCCGGAGATAGACAATGCAGACAATCGAGGTAGGTGCACACCGATACGCCGGACACGGATGTATTCTATCCCACGGAGACAGGCTAAGGATTTTACTTGTAGCGCTAAGATTGTTTGAGGTTACGTTTAGGCACGTTTCATTCAACCTTCAGACCGATTGCAGACCGAGGTCCTTGCACTGTTGGTCTTCCCTGTTGTTCGAGCCATAGCGGGGTGCATACTAAGCCATATATCGTCCGGTGGCACCATGATATCCTCGGAACTCAGAGCTCCAACATGTTTTGCCAAAGCACTCAACGTGAACGCGGTTGCATAATGATGTCCCAATCGCAATGACGAGATTTGCGTGACTCGCGAAGTTGCCGGGATAAGGCTTCAAATCTATCAGTATGGTATCGGCTATTATTATTTGAAGCGGGTGGGCGTTCGGTCGTTTTAGCTAATGTTATGAACTCGTCTACAAAATTACCGACCAATTCAAGAAGTATGGTATTAGATGAGGCGTCCTGCCCTAGTAAGAGGTTCTACTCTACTTCGTTAACTTTCTTGTAGCCTATTTTGTTTATGTTCTATCTTGGGATCGGTTGATTCGCCCACACTTATTGTGCCTCGCGTTCCTCACCTTACGCAGACTTCGAAGTCTTCGTGAAAGGCCGCGGGAAGAGGTAAATCAACGGCCATCGCGCGGTCGCTTTCGCGCTTGCGCTCTAGAAGCACTGTCACCCCTTTTCTCAGTGGCTCCGGTGGCGGCACTAGTCGTCGCCCCGATATACTGTAGTACCGCGCTACTTGCAACCACCGATCTTCCTTGTTTCGTCCACTGCCGTCCCCACCAGTGACTTGCTTAGCGAGCCTCCCACTCGTAACGAGAGCAATGTGTAGCGATCAGGGAGGTCCGCTGCCCGAAGATGCATTTGCAACGCAGCCGCAATCCGAGGCGCCGATACTCTCCGTCCCCCGTGTGGTTCTACTACCGGAAACAAGTGGCCCATGGGTAAATCCCACCCGATACCAAGGGCGGCGGAGATGTACTCCGTGACACCACGAAATGTGCAAGGTCTGCTGGCATTCTGTGGCTGCCAACACAACCACTCCCTCGCTGCAGATCCTGTAGTGCCTTACCAAAATGGAGGCTAAATCAACCCCGCCGACTCGGACAGCCGTAGAACCTCCGCACAACGTAGAATCCGAGGTATAAAGGAGCATGTTAAAAACGAAATAAGGGGTATTTATTTATTTAATTCATTCAATACTTTTATTGTCCAGCCTAATAACTCGTGGGAGGTTTTACCCTCAACGAGCTTCTGGACAAGCCGTGGTCACAGGTGTCTACCCTTTCCCCCCCGGTACGTGCCTTTATTTTTTGTCGCGCATAGGGTTCAGCATTCCCATTTCTCGTCGATTTTCATCGAATGTAGCTAACTCACGCTCTCGCGCTTTCCGCAAATCATTTTTTTCTGCAAGAAAAAGCCCCTACGAGCATGTACTCGATGAGACTTGAACCCACGAAATTGATCTTGACAGGCACGCGGATCACCTACCAAGCCACCGGGGACACCGGCATGGGTTGCCGACGCTGTTTAGGGCCACATTTCCAACACGCGGTCCATCCTTCGGCTCCGGGGCTTACAACTATTGCTATCGAGAGAGGAGTTCCAACGAAGCAAGTGAAGGTGCATGTTGCGAGGCGGTCGCTACGAGTAGCTCAAGCGAATGAGGGAACTGGCGAGGATCGACGAGGGCCACGATGAAGCTACCATGCCACGTTACGAAACACGTCGAAAGGAAACATACATTGCAAAACGATCGCCAGTCTACGCAAGCGCAATAGTTGGCGTAAACCGGAGGGTGCCGCAATGTCGAAGATGCGCTGTGTTTAGCTTTAATGGATACTTTTGCGGATTTCACAGAAATTCCATGGAAGTCACAGGGAGTCCCATGGAAGTCCCATGGAAGCCCTTACTCCCATGGATTTCCTATGGAAGTCCCGTACTCATACGAAAATCCCATGAAAGTATCAAGGAAGCTGTCAGGGAAGTTCTATGGAATTCCATGGAAGTTTCACGGATTTCTCATGGGATTCCCATGGAGATCCCTTGGGTGTTCCAGGGAAGTCCCCTTGGGTGTTCCAGGGAAGTCTCACGGAAGTCCCACGGAAGTCCCACGGAAGGGAATGTAGATTCCACGGGAATAAAGTAGAAGTCCCATGGGAGTTCCGATGAAAGTCCTATGAAAACCCCATGGATTTCCCATAGGTCCCAATCAAGTTCCCTTGAATTCCCCAGGGAAGTTATATGGATCCCATGGAAGTTGTCTTGAACGTTTCATGAAAGTATCATGGAAGCACTATGCTCCCCTCGAAACGCCATGGGCTTCGGTGGAAGCCCCATGTAAGTCCCTTGAAAGCCCCAAGGAAGGCCCGTGGTACGGCCCATGTTAGCCCCATGGAAGTCCTGTTGGAGTTATATGAGGTTCCCATGGGTGTCCCATAGAGATCCCACGGAGGCCCCACAAGCAATCGGGACTTCCATGGGTACACAATGGCAGTCCGATGGGAGCACTATTGAAGCACTACAGTACAATCCATGAGAGTCCTATGACCATGGAAGTAGCATGGAAGCACCATGACAGTCTCATGGATACGCTGTTTGAATACAAAAGGAGAACCATGGACACTAGAATTATTAATTGCATGGAGCTACCACGGTACTCTCACGGAAGCACAACGAGACCCCCAGGGAAGTGCCTTGGAATTCCATGGAAACACCATGCAAATCTCATGGAAGAACCATGAAAGTCCCAATGGGGATACTAGAAGTTCATGGAAGCCCCATGGGACCCCCACGCAAGCCCCATGGGGGTCAGTCCGATGGAGGCCCCATAGAACTGTCATATGGAAGCCACATGGGGGTATCATGTATATCTCATCTCATAGAAGTACCATGGAAATCCCGTTCAATTAAAGTATCTCCATGGGGCTTCCCTGGTTCTTCCATGGGAAAAACGCGGACCTTCTGTGGTGCTTCCATGGGATTTCCATGGTACTGCGAGGAGCCCCACGGAATTTCCGTGCAATTCTAGTACTGACATTGGACTTCCATGCGACTTCCACGCTTTCATGGAATTAAGGTGCTTCCTTGGTGCTTCCATGGGACTTCCGTGGGAGTTCGGTGGGGCTTCCATGCATGTGGTCCCTCTATGGGAGTTTCAGCAGGGTCCCGTGGTGCTTCCCTATGGGACTACCATGGGGCTTCCACACTCCAATGGTATCCCCACGCGAAGCCATGGGGCTTCGTCCATCGGACTTCAACGATACTTACAAGCTCCCATGTGTCCCCATGGGACTTCCATGGGACTTCGACAGGTTACGCGGGGGGGGCATAGGGCTTTCGTGGGAATCCCATTGGACTTCCATGCATTTAGTGCATCCCATGGGAGTTCCATGGGAGTTTCAAGTTGGCGTGGTGTCCCATATGATTTCGGAGGAACAACCGTGGTGCTTTCATGGGTCTTTCATGGGGCTTCATGAAATTCCCATGGGAGTTCTATGGGTATCATGGACTCCCCCGCATGTAATGCCAGTAATATAGTACTTTCACACTTCCTTGGGACTTCTATATATAGGACTCCCAAGCTGATCCCACAGGACTTCCATGCCACTTCCATGGTGCTCGCATCATGCTTCCATGAGACTCCCACGGCAATTTCATGGAAATCCCGTTGAACTTATATGGGACTACCGTGGGGCTTCATGGGACTTCTATGGGACTAGTGCCTCCTTGGTGTTCTATGGTGCTCCCATTGAGCCCCAATGGAGCTTCCATGGTACGCTTCCATGGGACGTACATGGGGCATGTATGGGACGGACATGGGCTTGGGAATCCCGTCGGTCCTTGCGAAATAAATGGCAAGATACGCGCTTTGTCTTTGCGGGTACTCTGTGTTACTACCGTATCGATTTACTATAATAGAGCTGCTACTGCTGCACTACGCAGTTATGTCTACGTATACATCCGTGTTCTTCTTTCGGGGAATATGAGTGATCAACGTTGAAGCTCGCGTGCTGTACCTGTACATTATCGGATGGCGAGCCGCAAAAATAATAATAATACACCTTGCGTTCAAGCTACATGTATTCCTTTGCACCCGATTCTCTGTGCACGAGTGACTTGATGTTCAGATGGCCCATCTTTCGGCGATGCAGTACCGGAATACCACAATACGGCAGCATAACAATGTGCCGGTCCCACCTGCCGTATATCTGATGGTAAGCGTGGCGGTATCTCACTATCCTGCTGACTTGAAACCACATCACTTTTTGTTTTTTAATCAACACATTTTTATTTCCAGCCTACTCGTAGGAGGTTCTACCCTCGGCGATTTTCTGGACAAGCCGTGGTCACAGGTAGGTGTCTTCCCTTTCCCCCCCCGGTACGAGCCTTGATTTTTTGCCGCGCATAGAGTTCAACATTTCCACTGCTCGTCGATTTTCATCAAATGTAGCTAACTCACTGTGATCTATCAACCACAAGCGATGTGATCATCAGTATAGCGCGTGAAACCTAAAAAAGGGTCGTTTGGTTTTGTGAGAATTGAGATCGTCGCTTTTTGTCCAAGGCCACCGAAAATATTGATATCACCGTTTTTAGGCCGGTATTAGTTCAGCGTCGTTTTCGGAACGGATATCCTTCACTGGCATACAGAGATCTAGGTAGGTACGTACATGCTATTACGTACAAGGAACAAACCCATCTCATGGAACCGCACAGGGGCCACGCAACATTCTCACTTCTGTAATAAATATGGAAGTGTGAGTACTACTTCCGTCAAACACACGGTTTTTCTACCCGTCGACATACAACACACCTACCTGTCCGTGCGGATTCTTGATCCTAGGACAGAAAAAGTACCACAATGCAATGCAGTAAGGCGAGCAGGCAATGCAGTACCGTGCCATCGTATTGGATACGACAAACCCAACATGTAGAAGCCAGTGAACCCAGCTACAACATCTTACAGCAGCGTATCGAAAGAGTGAAAAAAGCAAGATGAAAATAACAAAAAGAAAGAAAATGAAATACTTACAATGTCATACGACAAAAATGTCCATGGTTTGTACCGTACCAGATACTACTGCTGTACTCGTAGTTCGTTGACGACAGATTTTTCGGTGTTGCTTTTTTATTGGTCGTTGACCCCGGAAATGAAAACGGGTCCCAACCTATCAATATTCTTCCCCTCAAGGCCTTTGGAAACACGCCATTGTAGGATCGAAAACGCACTCGACTTGCGAAGTAGCACCACACGCTCACTTTTCGAACGCCAACCAGTCATATACCCCGCCAGCGCATCTAGCGAAGCCAGCGCACCGCAAGTACCCCACGCACTGCTACTCTGCTACTCCGCCTTTGGGTTCGTTAGCTTCCTTCCCAGCAATGATGGCTACTACGATCGGGTCTGATGTGAGCAGAGTCACTTTGCGATCTGTAGGGGATGTAGGGTTAGAGTCTGCAAAAATGTACCAGTATATAACTGGCCCACCGAAGCCCTTAGAGCGTTGCGATCTTCACCCCCCGCGCCATCGCCCCCTCTGATTTACGTCCGCCCCCTCTGAAATGCGCCCACTCCCTCACTACTACATCCTATGCGCATATTATATGCAGGCGCCTGGTTCGGGCAAAGTGCCCGGCTCAAGACAAGCTCGACGAGTGGGAAGGCCCGGCCAGGGAATCATCGACGCAAACCGAAAGGTCAGCCAGGGCGTCCTGAATGCCTCGTACACAGGGTGGAGCCAGGGCATCCCGAAGAACCCGCATACATTACGGCCGCCCGCATCCTTGCCAAATACGTAGCAAGTTTGTCGCACGCGGTTCGTATGCTAGATTGCGATCATGTGGAAGGGCGAGCTTACGCAGGCATGGTGCGCAGATGTTGATTTGTGTATGCCATATTCGGCTGCGGCGCTCGGCCGAAAAACGTACGAAGCATGTATTTGCAATTTTGAACTGACCAGGTCAGGGTACTAGACTTTACTCGATGAGGTCGCCAAGCAAGAAAGTCGCATAGAGTACCAGAGTAGTAGTGGTTCTGGAAGGGCGTATAATTTTTCGCCGAGTGCATAAACCGCGAAACTACGATATAGACTTGAAAAAAATGAATCTGAGAGTGGCGACCTGTACCAATCACAAATCAAATAAGAGCTGTACCTTTGTGTACAGCAGGGTATTGATTTCAAATTGTCGTGCTTTTCGCGGTTTGGCGGGGGGCTCAAAGTCTATGAGATGCAGCTCTCCCTTCATTTAACTTTGGATCAGGCTAATCCCGCTTGTTTTATCGTAACAGAAACTTAAAGTTACCCCTGGGGCACCCTTCGGTCTCCAGAATTCCGATCCATCTGCCTTTGCAGGACGATAAGTACTACTAGTACTACTTCAGTATCAATATGAGTACTGCAAGATACTGCATCATGGAAAAACACATTGGTATTTGGAAGAAAATACAAGTTTTTTTGTCCCAATCTCTTGTACCTGGTATGGATTTTCGGTGAGGTATTCCCTTGTGTGAGTCAACCTCTCCCCGTACAATGAGAGGGGTCACCGGAACAGATTATTATACCTGGTACATGATAAGGATCCAAGCGATATACTGCAGATATCCTTGCGAATGCGAAAATATGTATGTTCCTCCTGACTTCGTCACGCCCCACGGGTATGTTCGTTGCCATGCCTGGATTCCATCAATCCTGCGAATGATCCCTTCGAAAAGAAAATGTGCCTCCATCGACAGAACAGGACAATGTGGGGGTTCCCTCTGCGTTCCTTTTCACTTCCGAATATACGCAACTAACTGACGATGGCCTCATTCCCTCCCTGGTATCGTTTCGGCCTGCCGCGCTCATGTGATAAAGACTGAGATGTGCCGGCACTGGATAAATGGAGCATGCCCGTTCGGTGGTGAGTTAAGTACACCACGTGTGTGTTATGGTCTCGAGGTGTACTACTGTACTGCACATAAAAAACGTAGTAATACGTCGTACTGTAGTACGAGTATGATGTCCTGTGTAGCTGTATTTCACGCAGTCAATGCGGCACGCAACCAAATGTTAAGGTTGGGACAAGACTGCAGCAAAATTTCACGGAAAGCCTGTGCGGCAGTGGTTCCATATATATATTATGTATGCACGCGTGGTCCAAGCTATTGGGTCTAAGTACCACATCTCGAGATACTTGAAGCACATTGCCCCTTGTTGGCTCCCCTCGTTTTTCAGTAGCCGATTGTATTCCACAATTTGTTTATGGGGCATCCGCATACGTACCTACTGCCTCCTGCTCGCTGCCCCCCTCTTTCGTGGTACTTGTTGCCGTATGTCATTGTGTGTTTTTTGTCCTGCAGTGAAGTGCGCCTTCGCCCACGGTGCGCAGGAGCTAAGGAGTCTGGCGGTTGACGAGTAAGTAGTAGATAGTGGCTTGCATTGAAGCACACGTTTATGCTGAGGCTGTTGTGGGGATGTACTTAAGATCGTCTTCATGTTCGCAAGTTAGTTGCTAGAGTTATGTATCTGAAGAATGGCTTATGTTTCAGTTGACACTATATTATACCTGGTAACTATCACCAAAGCACTATTTAATTAGTAAGATATCTCAGCCTGACAGCTGTGAAAAAAAGCGAAAAGGCTGATTACCAGCAGAAAGAGCTGCCGACCGAAATATATATGACGGCATAATAGTGCCTAAGTACCCCGAGATTTGTCTTGAGGGCGCTCGTCCCTGTCGTCGAGCAAATACCATCATACGGTGACGATTTTCTAAAGTCTACCATGCCAGCATGTCGTATATTATAGAAGTCTTCTTCTCATACCACTTTTGCGTGTTCTTGGTGCAACTTATATATCTGGGCACGGACTCTGAGGTGCATCACGCCCACGCGCGCATGCATTTTAGCATCGAAACATTTGCACTCCCTTTATTAACATGTTTTCGGCTCCATGCTATCCCTCACGCTCGGTGCATACGCCCGCCACAGGGAACGCACGCGCCGCAACGCCACGGGCGCCACTACTGGCCAGGTTCCGGGTGTGGTAAGTAGCAGCGAGGAGAGTACGGTAACTTTACAGTATCGTAGCCGCTGGTACCCAGTCGTCCCATGCGCCTAATTTTACTCTGTAATAGAGTAACGACCACTACGAAGTACAAGAGTATCTCCAAGTAGTGGGTGCGATGATGTGTGTGTCTTATCTCCTATTGACTTCGTTTTCTCCCTCAAGCCAGGCACACGACTCTCAGTATGAACGTGATCAATGCTCTCCAGTTTTAGCATATCTATTCTTACCATGCAGTTATAGCTGTTGACCCCTCCCTCGCCCCCCTTTCTTTCTTACAGGTGACTGGGGATCCGACCGCACTCTGTTACGATCCATGGTGAGTCTCGCCGAATTGAGGCGTTAGGAGTACAGTCATGTCTCCCGTGCCCCCTTGGCATTCGTTGGTAGAAAGAAAAATATTTTCCTACGTTCATCGTGCTCCGAGGTATCCGGGGGCAGTCCAACAACCTAACGGGCGTCCAGTTATCGATCCGGGTAGCTTTAAGGAATGTAATGCGCGGGGCCGCCGCCAATGCACGCGGCAGTACCGATTGGGTATTTTCTCAAGACTCATCATCAACACCCAGATATCACCTCACATACTCGCCGTATTGCGCATCAGCACTTACTTCAGAACCCCTTCGCTTCTTCCGATACGGCTCGTGTTCCTCGCTGAACGAACACAACACAGTAGTATCACCAATCCGTGTTTCTTCTCCCCTCACCTGTCTGCTGCTTAGGTGCACTACCCACCACGACCCCACGATGTGCAGCACGGACAAGTCACGGTTCCTGCCAGGCTCCAAGGACGCCTTTTACCGTGCCCCTCGTACCAAGAATCGGGGCCTCGATGGGTTTTTACTCGAGAAGCCGGTCGCTTCTTCAGGCGCCATGGATGACGTGCGTGGTGTTAGTCGCCTATATATAGTACTGTAGAACCGCTGGCCGATTGAATCGACTCATTCCAGGAGATATTTTGCCCTGATGGCTTGCGTTTGGTTCTACGAAGCAGACATGCCTGGCAGCAAGCATCAATAGACCTAATGTTGAATTGCTTTGCACAATGTGGATGATGGACGCACATATCGTAGCAGATAAATGACGCAAGTCGTTGAGCCTTTCGCCCCTCGCATTTTTGGTACAACAACACCTGCTGACGCCATAGAGAGGGCAGGCTTATTTTAACTATCTTGTTCCAGTCAAAACGCTGGCGCACTTAGCCGAATCTTCGTGGGCATTGTGCTGCTCTCATACCCCGCGTTTAAGATATGCTTCACAGAGACGACACCATCAACGACGTCTATAAGGTATTGCCGTAACCCGTGATGCGTATCGTGCAAGCACGTATCGAAGCATTTGATTAATCACAACGTTCGCCGTGGCTTTTGGCTGCCCCTTCGTCCACCCGTTCGTAATCGTGTGCTGCCTTTCAGCTACACTTATCCATGAACCGCCTACGGCTGGACTCACACCGGACAAGACCCAACAGGCACGCCGCTCACACGTACGTACCCTTCCCGTATATCTGTCGTACATCTGTCGTCGTTTGCGCTACTCGACTGCGTCGTAACTAACTTACTTTAAATGCTGGTACCAGGCATACCCAAAGTTGAACAACCCACGGGCGGTAGTCGAGTCACCTCGTTCGCTTTTTCGTCCAACCCCTTGTCTAAACTTTACCATGTATGCTCAGGGAGGACATGTCCAGCGCGGGCTTCTCTCCATGGGAATCTCGTGACACCATGCTGCACGACGCTGCTTTAGGCCGCACTGAGACCATCGGCCGCAAGTACAAGTTGGGCGAAGAATCTTCACACCGCGTGTTCGACAAACCCAACTGTAGAGCCGAACGCGAGAAAGACCCACGCCGCGTTTTCGACAAAGTCGAAAGCAGAGCCGAAATCGAAGAACTTCCTCGCCGTGCCTTCGAAGAAGTCAATACCAATGCCTTCAGCACAAAACCCGCCGTACTCACCACTGCCGTCGCCGAGGCTGGACTCCGAGGCAGCATCCGTGAACGTGAAACATGGGCCAGAGTCGCTCGCGACGGCTATGGCCCCGCTGGCAACGATCCCCTGTGCACGCAGGGCGACCGTTACGGTGAATTGAAGGAAACGGGTTGTCGGTCTGGTGAAAGCTCTCGTCCTCGTCCCGTCGTCGGATATGAGTCAAGCCAAGAAATCGCACCGAGAGCCTGTGGTGAGCATGATATACTGATAGCACTGCACCGCAACATGTACGCAAGCAGGTAGTCCACCGTTAACGCGTGCTACGATTTGAGCAGCACTTTTTAGCAATAATAGTGTGATGGGACTCCTAAACCGAATTACTGCACCCAGTATCGTTGTCATATCGTTTATGTTTCGCAGTATTATTCGTATGCTTTGTTCACTTACAGTAGGCTTTGGGGCTATTTACCGGGTTGCAATTTATTTATTCAAATCCACCTGTTATATATCCTAGGTATACCTGCACTGTTTTCGCCCTTCCGCTTGCAGTCGCCGGCGCATGAGTGGCCGCGCCTTCACAAAGCACAATAGATTGAAAAACACTACAGGTGTCCACGTACATGACACGTAATGACCTCAACTGCATCAGAATGAGACTGGCGTATTAAAATAGGATAACATCGAGGCCGCAGAGGTGTAGGTGGAGAGTCGGTAGCATACTTGTACAGCCAATAAGGCATTTTAAACCGATCACCTATGGCGGGTTCCGCGGAAATCTTGTTTTGCCCTGCCCACCATGACAAACGAGGTTGAAAAAGGAGCTAAAAAAAACGCATCGTGCTGTCTCTTGTTTGCGTCACCGCATTCCGAAGTTATGTTTGTATGCTTTGAGCTCCTCGCCTATCGACTCTGCTTGGCCGGTTTATAGGGGGGGTAGCCGCACTCAGAACTTCGATCTGGGCAGAACTCGAGATGGGAAACATGTTCTAAAGTTTCTTAGGAACTTCAAAACCATCAACAAAACGCCATATTTTTGTAGATCTATCTCGATCGCAATGCCGATCCGACACATACATCCTGATGACGTATTCGCGATTCAGACACCAAAATAACTCTTCCTTGAAACATTTTAGCACTCGAGGGAACTTGCGGACCATATTAAGTGCGGGGGGCACCTCTCTGTCATCTCCGCTTTTTTGCATTGTTGGACCGATATTACTGCATTACAGTCATATTCTCCCAACAATCTGACAACGAATTCGTCATCCTCACTCCAATATTTTCCCAATCTGGGAAAATAAGCCCGATCGGCGCTTTTTTCTAACCTGGGGATGTTTTCGTACAATCATCGCTTTCGTAAATATTTGCCTAGTTCCCGCTGCGGATCCATAAAATGTGTTGAAACCCGGGCGCCAATCATCGTGTTCATGTTCCAACCTTCAGCTACTAAACCACCAAGTGCGCGAAAACACGCCATTCTCTCTTCGGAATCTTGACTACATGGGGATGGTAACAAACCACCCAACATTTTGAAAACCATAATTACCACGGAACCTGCCCCATGGGTACCTATAATATTCGCAGCCCGGAGGTAGTCGCGTAGGAAACATGGCTGTTTCAGTTGGTAATGAGTCACAGAAATTCAAGGTTGACGTAATATTTGAAGTTGTAGTGCAGCCCCAACCGTGCATGTTGCCATTCTGTCCCATAGGTGTTCATATTTAAGGTTGGATGTGGGCACGGATTGTTCGGACAGAACAGTAAGGAAGTTGCCAAGAACGGGTACATCTGGTCACTTGGCAGCCACAAACAGGTGCAGTTTAGGCACGAGTGAAAAGCACATGCGCAGCAACAGCAGCGACAAAATACCTCAAACTTGGGTAACAAGGTTCCTCCGTTGCCAAGCCACCAATTTCGGCCCCTACAGTCGCACATCTCAACCCCCTTATATTTCCATCTGAGGTCCCGAGAGAGTAAATACGCGCGTGTATGACGATCAAGGTGGTGTTTGGAGTTCGGTTAGGAACAAACTGCCAACCCTACCAGAAACAAGTGGCAACCAAAGGTTATATTTTCCCGCATTTCTTCGACCAAAACGAGAGCCCTGTGCGACTTTACTCTCGCGTTGTTGGTTGCTCTGTACCTGTACCATATTATACATATATATGATATGTGTATCGTTTTTGGTCTAAAATTAGACCGCCTTGCTGTCTGTTGTTTTGGTTGGCCCTATAAACCTGCCGCCTAGTCCCTCCAACCCCCCGGCAGTTGCACACTCTTGCACTATGTGCATCGAGTATGTGTGCGTTTTTCGTGCGCCTCCCACGTACGGATCGTCGTGCGCCCCGACGGGGTCGTGAGGGGAATCAATGCGTGGCTTTTGAGGGGTTAAAATTAGGCCAAACCCGGTTGGAAGCCTGCCAAATTATTTACATTATTTTCTGGAACTACACATGAACCAGTCCACGGCCCAACCCATGGATAGCCATGGCATATAACATGGTCAATCATGGAACAACAAACGGACACCCGCCATCGAATTACTCGTCGCCTAGTTCATGGATGAACCCATGGGGTACGCCACGTTTAACCACTCACTGTGTACGTCATGGTTCACCTCACGGACTGACCCATACTATATTTTCGCCGTGCAACACACCCCGGAATGCCCCATGGTTAGACTTAGGGATAGGTCATGGCTTTCTCCATTGAACACCTTATGGGGCACACCCTATCGTTAACTATTACTGTAGTGCGAGTTACATTATATAATGGCCCATGGGGTTTTCTATGCCGTCAGCCACTCCATGGTAAATGTACACCATGGAAGATCATGGTATATACCATGACGTCATGGCATTTCCCTTGGTGTGTGGGATGGTCATGGTGCTTCCCATGTACTCGACCATGGAATATTCTATCAGTGATCCATGACACGTGCCACGGGGAAACCATGGAGGCACTACTTGGTGTGTTCATCGAACAACCAATGAAGCCGCGCATAGCTATTAGGGTGTCCTATGAATATACCATGGCATACCCCAGGGGCGGTTTCGTTTCACGGAATGTGCTATGGCACATGTGGCACGGGCCCTACCTTGGGAATTATCATGATGGCTTTCTCATGGAGCGTGCCATGGGTGACTACGGCATATACCAGGGAAGCATTTGCTCTGTGGGTTGATTCTTTGACAAAATGTCCACGCTGGCACCGTCGGGCACCATCCATAGTGAACCATGAACTAGACCATGGGTCACGAAGGTTACCACGTAATACGAAATTACTTTACAAGAAAGGAAAATTAGTAATCGCATATTCTGTCGTTCGCTTCGTCATCTTGGCTGGTCTGTACCAGGTAGAATTTAATCCAGTACTCAGTATACAGTCTGAAAACGTATTGGCTTACATTGTAGAACGTGTTTTCGAGCAATTTGATTTGACAGACAGACAGGCAGGAAAACAGACAGACAGAGAGACAGACGAACACATTGTCACGGAGACACTAGGCCAGCACCTGGGGAAATATCGCAGTACCTCCGCCTTGGTCCTGAAAGCAGGTACGAGTAGCCGCGATTCCGAGGTAGTACTTACATTAGTTTTTTCTCGTCACCTGCAGAGTGCACGAACGGTGTTTTTGGGTGGTCTTGTTCCCTTCGTTAATATATAGATCAGCCCTTTCGACGAATAGCGCTTTCTAGATCTATGTAAAAGAACCCGATGCCGTGTGGCTTCATAGTAGTTAATACTTCGGGTTGGTTTTCGCGGGCATCTTCGTAATACCCCCCCCTGTTCCGTCCCGTGGTTCGTTGGACCACTCTGCCCTACAGAATTTTCCTACTTCCAGTCACGCCGAGGCAGTCACCGCACCGCCTCAGTGCCGCCGAAACGGTCATCGGCTGGTAGACCGCCTTCCTCTGCTTCTGCATCCCCTCTGCCAGCTGGTAACACCGTCAGTTGGGACCCAATCAGGTACGATGCACTGCACTTCGGAGACACATCAACTGCGTTGTGTGAGGACAAAAAAAAAGCATCGACAGGGACCGGCCGTGCAAACCCCACGATGCAACAGAGGCTTGATGAAGACGGTACATCGGCTGGGATGGTGTCGGCACTACTGGAGATTGCCAAGTCGAGGCCTTTCACGGAGAGGTCCATCACGCCGTGGGGCGCAACCCCGGTTCCGCCGGCTGACGAACCTAGCTCGAACAAGAGGCTAGACGCGATGGAAGTACCGCGCTCGTCTCGCTCTTTCCGAGACAACGGGTGAGTGAAGCCACCGCACGTAGTCTCCGAGCTTGAAAAATAAATGAATTCGTCAGTTTCCTGACCACACGACTCGAGGACAACCCGAATGTGCCAGGTATTACTTATTGTGTTTCGCCGTTCAGTCAGCTGACTCATTTGTGTATGAATTGTTTGTATCCATGCTGTGATGGTCGAAAGACTGGCTAGCGTGATGGGTCTTATTTTCGGGGGGTTCTAAACTACTGTAGATAGCAGATATAGGGTGAGGTGGTTCATGCCGAGAATCCCGTTCTTGCAGCCTGTCATCGTTTGAACAGGCCACCGGCGGCCCTGTATAAGAAGTACCAGGTAGCAGCACATAGCACATAGTTCGTCGCAAACATGTTATCGGCACTGCGGTCGTGACTATCAAACTGAATGCCAGCATGTACTCTAATTGTGGGAGTTTTTGACGACTCATGAAGTGAACACTCGACACATGATTGAATCACGTATTTCCGCGCCATTTTCGCGCCGATCTCTTCACCCCTTTATACATTTTTGTTCGTGTCCGGCCGGCTGTATTGCCCTTGGTGCATTTGTTTTAGCACGCGGTATATAACGGACAGCACCCGCGCCATGCCGACTGCTGGTCGTGAATCGAGCATGGCCCCGGCCCCGTTGAACAACGGATGGCAACCTACGCTGCGCAACAACCCCCCCGCTCCTTCAATTGAGGTGAAACCACGCAGATAGAACATAGTATAATTATTTGAAGGCTCCAAGCGAGAATATACGTCTCTGTAGCTACGACAACGCAAAAGCTCGATTATAGAGGCATACCATGTACATTGACGTCAATCTTGAAGGAGTATACGACACAGGGAGAAGCGTCCGCCTCATTTCCAATATGTTGCTGGAGTTCACCCTTCAGTATGACACTTCAAGTTACAGCGATTGTAACAAAATCGGCATTCATGTTTCCCGCTGCTCCCAAGTGACGTTGTGGCCTCCTTCCCCTTCACCTGTCACCATCCCCACGGCATTGCGATCTGAACGTGGTACTCGATTTTCAAGTACGACGGAGTATTCCAGGTGGTCACCAATTTCCCGCGCCGCCCTACGTTTGCTTGAAGACCTGGTGATCCCAAGACCGTTAGGATCATCAGAGTAAACTCGTCCATGTAGTACAGTCGTATAGCTCTGCCTAAAGGTTTGCCATCCGCGGCAAGAAAAACGGCTTGTTTTGAAACGCATGGGAGTGGTTTGTTATTGCAAGTTCGCTGGTCCTTGGGGAGGCCATATGGCCTAACTTCGTGTGTACGTCCCACGGCAGCGCTGTATACCCCTCGACTCGGTGTATTTGCGTTGCAAGTGAGGAGAGCGTTGATAAGGGGTAGGTGGTTACAACCTAAGCGAGTTTTGGGTATGACGGCAAGAAGTAACATACCAGTATGTTCCAAGGGCACTGCGTCCCGTTCCATTACTTTATTTTTGAGATATGAGTACCAGGGGTATGTTAAAGGGTGGCGGTACGTTGCTTGGAAACTTGATTTGAAGACACCCCTACACATTGGTCGTATGGCTATGCATATATATCCGAAAGTTAACTGTGCACCCCGTGAAAACACTACCAGCCGTGTTGCTGCAGGCGATCGGCTGAATTTTGGCGGTGGGACGTTAACACAGTATCGCCAAAGCCATAAAGAGAAATGGGTTCGTACATATGATACATCGTGGGCTATGGTGAAGTTCTCCTGCCAACGCCCACATAGCGCTCCCGCGTGGGGGGCAGCCCCGTTCTATTGAATTGAACTGGGCCACCAATAAATGGGTTTATCGGTTTTGTTTACCGAGGGTAAGAGGAGGGTCGTGGACAGACTGCTCGCTCAAGCGTTGAGTAACTTTCATGAGAACCTGGAAGGCACAAAAGTCATCTAGGTTTTCATGTTATATACCATACGCTTGTGCGCTTGGGGTAAGACCCCCCGTCGAATTGGATTGGACGAGTCGAGCGAAATATCAGCTTGCCTGATTTGTTTACGAAGCACGCCATACCTATAGCTTTAGTGAAAGTGTTGAAGTACTTCCTAAATACGTGCTACTTTACGATGTATAATGTTCCCATGTTTTACGACAATCGTGGGCAACCTCCGTCCAGTTGGATTGGATCGAGCGGCCGGTAATTATGATTGTCCTGTTTTGCAGCCGAGCGCATGCGTGGGAGAAACTACAGTAGTGGTGTCCCTACGCACCGGACTAAGAGGGATCGTCGAGAGGGGAACAATCGGCGAGAGTGGGGGTGACAAATTGGAATATTCGAGAGGATAATTTCATTGCACCCCTCTACTATTGTTGTAGCGTTGTACTTGACGCGCCGTGCTGAGTCCCGCTAACTTTAGCACGTATGCGGTTGTCGCAGTTTTAGTGGGTTTTAGTACAATGTGTGGCATTTAATCGGTGCGTCATTGGCATGGCGTTTCGGTTATTAGGTAGGAGTCCCGGTTAACATTAGAGAGTGTACCATCGGTCGGATGTTACTTGCCGCGCAAGACGTTACAACAGAAGTGGCGACCCGTTTTTTTAGATGCTTGCTAGGCTGTTGGTAGGTGATGAAGCGTGGTAGTCTGTGCCAGATCCTCCTCATGAGTTTGAGTGGCTTAGAACATGAAGGATACCTGCGACATTCTCCTGTATATTGCCAGCAAAATACTAAATCCCCTCTTGGAGGGTTGTGTGGGAAGGAGGACGTGGAGAACAATATCTGCGATTGGCAGGAACCTTGTACTACAGTACGAGGAATAAAAAATATCGAATTTTGAAAATGTGTGCGTGATTGCTCGCGTCCAAATGTGCACCATTGGTACCGGCTTTTATCTGGTCCGTACAACGCATGGACCTAAGCTTACATCTACGACGTCAGACAGCGGCAGGCACACGCGCTATCCAACAGAAGCAAAGCGAGCAAACACGCAGTATGTGTGTTGCGCAAACATGGTATGGTAAAGTTGTTTGTGGCAATATGGGCGAGCGTAAGACGTAGGTATGTGGGCAACGTATGCGACCCTTGTGAAGTGTCGTTCGTAGACGTGGGAAGAATGCCCAAACAAGACTAGTATGACGAAATATAGTTTAGGGACGTCCTGACTTGATGCACGAGGTCGTGATCAATGTAGCGCAGAATCACAGATTCTTCGATGAGAGGGGTATGTTGCGCGATACGCTGCCGGTGGGTAGGTCGGAAAGGAACATGTGGAATAAGTGTGCCAGTGGAGGCCGCAATGGGACGGTGGTATTCACGCAACAAGGGGACGCAACACCAACAAAAACGCGCACCGATACCATAGTTGGGTACGTAATGGAAAGCCTAGTAAACTAGCTTCGCGAGGTTCTCTGGTGCAGAACAAGGCTGAGCGAACGGCGGGGGGGGGTTGTTTTGGAGAGGGAAGAAAGCACCCAAGCAGTTAGCCCTAGCGAAGAGAACCTGTAGTGTAAAGTGCGAAACGACGTGGTACAACGATAACACATTGGCTACCACACTGACAGGCTGCAGTAACATGGACACGCATGGCGCATGGTTAGTAGGACCCATACGTGAGCACGCCGTGAAAGCACTACACGATATCGACTTTATGTACATTGTAGGATATCCGAAGAACGGAACAACATATGTAGGAAATAGGAGCACAATGCGTGACTCGGGCGGGGGGCGTGTCGGCTGGGGGTGTCTTCGCTTGTGGTGCGTAATCGGTGGTTGGTGCCCTGCACAACCACCCTTGCCCAAACATTGGTCACAAGTGGCGAACGCCAGAATGAGTAGCGCAAGTTTCAGATGTCAAGAATGTTTTGTATGCACAGCAGAAAGGAGAGGGGACAGCAATGTTTGTGTTGCTCATAGCTCTCGATTTTGGTTCGCCTCTTTAGTTCAGAGCGTATAGTTGTACTATGGGCCGGGGTCGCAGAATACGCTCTCGCTCCTCCTGTGCTACCCAGGTTCTTGTGTTTTACATTTTTATTGCGTGTTGGCGGGTGTGTGCACGAAGCTGTATAAGCATACAAGGGGATAGCTGTGCTGTGGTGAACACGATTTATCGTGCAAGCACTCACTGTCGGTCTCGTTATAACATTTTGGGTGTGTCTCTCGGACAATGCTGTGCCATAAGTTCGTTACGTTGGCGTCCATGAGACCCTCGTCAAAGGGCAGTGGAGAGAGAGGTAGATAATTCCCTAGCCTCACTTTTTGTGGGTATATCGGTTCGAGCGGGAAATACGTAATTCATAAATCGTCAAAATATCCTAGTGGATGTCTGGCGTCGCCCGTGACGACGTCATTCTTGCTTCGGGCTTCCAAACATCGTGGTTTCGTGCTGATGGGCTGATAGCCGAACCGAAAGGATATCTACTTCGTCGACAATTGGCTGGTGCACCACAACCTGCGTGGCTTCGGCTGTGGTTGTCAGGCACGCGCGTATCCGTTGGCCCCAGAGACAGACCACAAGGGGTACTTTGATCTCAAAGGCTTTGGATACGGATCGAATGCATAGGCCGCCACGCAGACAGGCGAACAAGTGTACTCGTAGCACTAGGCCTTGTTTGAGGCTATGTTATGGGACCCTCCATTCAGCTTCCTGGTCAATTCTAGACCACAATCCCGAGACCTTTCGTCTTGCTTGCTCCCTGTGCTTTTTTCGTGAAAGCTACCATGGGACTGTCATCATGGGTGTATGGTACTGGCGTAGGACTGCCATGGAACCGTTATGGGGCTGCTATAGGAGATCATGAGATATACCGGCATCCCATGGCACTTTCATGGCAACTTCATGGGACTGTCATGGAACCCACTGCTAACTAAGAAAGTGCTACGAAAGCAGTTAATGAAACTCGTACATTCATGGCAACTTCATGGGACTGTCATGGAACCCACTGCTAACTAAGAAAGTGCTACGAAAGCAGTTCATGAAACTCGTATATGAGTGTCATGGAAGCTGCCACGGAAATTCCATGAAGCCGTTTGGGAACGTTCATGATATAGAAGCAAAGCTTGTCTTAAAATTCCATGAAAGGTTGTACGGCTCATGGTGGATGAAAGTGGCATGTCAGTCTCACGGCATCCCATGAAAGGGCCATGGCGCAATGAGGTAGTCATTGCGCCATGGAGTTGTCACGAAACTGTCATGGTAGTCCCATCCCAGTCCCATGGCATCGCGTGGTAGTCCGTGCCAGTCTCATGCATAGAGTAGCGGTAGTGATATGCCCGTCCCATTGAAGTCCCATGACAGTTCACAAATCTCCAAGGAGGTGTGCCATGGTGGTGTGCGAGTCCGATTACCCCTTTATAGGCGTTTCATGGCCCCATGACAGCGGTCCCATGGCAGTTCCATGGCAATCGCATGACAGCCTCATGCCATCTCATGCATGGAAGTCTAATGGCAGTGCAATGAAGCCATGGCTGTGCCATGAAGCACGGACGCCCCATGCCAGTGCCATGACGCCATGGTCACCCCATGGCAGTTCCATGGTAGTTTCATGAAGCCATGATATCAGTCTTCAAGTGAAAACGCATTGATCGTTTCGCTCCACTGATCGAATTCCAAAGCACACCCGCCTTGGGTCCTCCCCACTCCTGCATGAACTTCTTATACATGTACCTGGTATATTCCAGCGCCCCGCACTCACGGTTTCCACCGCCCAGTCGAGTGAATCCTTCTCCGTGTTGAATATTGAACAAAATTAAACATCTGTCGTGTTTCGCAATTTCTATCAGCCCGATGCACGCTACAATATATGAAGTTTGTGTTCGTAATATATAAAGTGTGACGCCAAACATCAAACGAGCCACGCCAACTTCACCCACCGCCCATGAATAACTGCTCTCGCGGAACGTGAGGGGTTGCATCTCTGAAAAAGTCGCCACCTACTCGTAACCTTGACGTATAGGGATGTTCCGCAAACTCGCGTTGGTGGTGGGCATTTTGAAGTGTGGCCGCGCGCGCCAGTTCAGAAACAGCCATATTCCCAACGTTTGTACTTCGCTGATAATGGCAGGCGGTGTTATGTACCGCAGCCGAACGCCCATCGGCAGGGGAGAGACTCGAGGTTTGCAGCTGTGCAGCTCATCTCGCGGGCTACAAAAAGGCCTGTCAGTCAATCGTACAGTTTGGTCGAATCCGAACTAACGCTCGCACCGAAACCTACTGCAAATTGCGCTGGCTCTTGAAGGACCAAACGCCTAAATATATTTGTACACACCAAGTCCTCCCAACCTGCGCCGCGACTACTACTGGTTAGAACCTATTCGAAATACAACTTGTGTGCCTCTTCGTTGAGTTCGACTTCCATCGCCAAACGAGCGAATCACTCGGCCTCGAAAAGGTGGCCTGGTTTATCAACCTGAACGTGTTCTGCCGCCAGCATCTCCCGATGCCCAGGGGTGAATTCCATCGCCACCTTTGACACTTTGCATGCCGTTTCCTCCTGTACAATTGGTGCAGCGACTCGGGCGTCCGCGCTATACCTGGTATATAATAGCTGCGTGCCACCGGCCGTCCAAGATGGAGAGCCTTGCCTCCACGCCCTCGGCGTGCTCCGCCGTCGAAACTACCCCTGGGAAAAGATTGCCGGGCATCTAATCGTTTCCCTCCGACTCTAGAGCGGCAACTTCGTCTTCTTGCATCTCGCGCGCCTGGTCCTCCTTCACGGACAGAGCCCCGACGGTCTGAGCGTTTGTCGACAACGGAGGTTCGGGCAGTTCGAGGGTGACGAAATCCTCCAATTCTGCGGTCACAGAGGCCGGAACAGATTCCTTCTGACTAACCTCGCTCACGGGACCCGAACGGCCGTGATAGTTTCGCGGCTTGTCGTGGCTGGATGGGTTGTTAAACGCCTTGATGTGGTCCGTGGTAAAAACTTCCTGGAAGCGCCCATCCTTCGGCAATTTAATGACCAAGTTATCTTCCGAGCTGACACCGTCCGCCTCCTTCCCCTTGTCCTCTTCAGCCCCTGACAATATGACCGATTCATCCCCGGCCTGGTTTCCGATGCTCCTGCCCCTAGATAATCCCTGGAACCCTTGGACATGCTCAGCCTTGAGCACCTCTTGATGTTCAGGGCCAAGTTTGATCATCGTTGAGTCTCCCATAGCGGAACTTTCGATTATCCTGTCACGAGAAGAACCCTGAAACCCTTGGACATGCTCCGCCTTAAGCACCTCCTGATACTCAGAACCAAGCTTGATTGTCGCCGAGTCTCCCGTCGCGGAACTTTCGATGCTCCTGTCCCCAGGTGCACTCTGAAACCCTTCGACATATTCCGCCTTAAGCACCCCCTCATACTCAGAACCAAGCTTGAATGCCGTTGGGTCTCCCTTGGCGGATAGTCCGATGCTCCCGTCCCTAGATACGCCCTGAAACCCTTGGACATGCTCGGTCTCAAGCACTTCTTGATACTCAGAACCGAGCTTCATCATCGTCAAGTCTCCCTTACCGGAATTTGCATGCTGTTCAAGCTTTTCTCGCCCTTCCCGCAGTGGTTCGCCTGCACCACTTTCGTCTACGCCACGCACTGCCCTACCAGCCATCGAACCCGCCGAATCTGCGTTTCCTGCAAAGCCACCTTGAATCAGCTCGTTCAACTCTGGAACCTCAACGTTATGGGCCTGCAGGGTTTGTATAGCGTGCGGGAGGGGAGAAGGGGGCGGGGGGCGACGGAAGATTGCGACAATAAACACATTAATACCGACTCGCGGCTTTCTACCGTAAAATATCAGCTGCAGGAAACAAAAAAAAACAGACCTCAGAACTCATATTATAGCTAGAAATAGGCGGAACTGCACGCAGGTCTACGAATGGCGGGGCAGGTGCCTACAACAGAGTACAATATTTTGTGGTGCGTTGGGGGTGGGGAGTGGCAGAGGAGCGTATATTCGATACGTACCATATATCTCACGGTCCTCGAGCAGTATGGAGGTCCCGATGACAATAGATAAACAGGGCTCACACCATCTTAACACCCTGCGAGTACCCTACTTGACCCGCTAAGGGTAGTCAGCGTTGGTGCCGTCTTTTCCTGCCCCATCTGTGTGGTATCTTCCTTAGAGATGACCTCGGCTGCAAACTACTTCCGACAACTAGGGGTTCACCCTCCCGCCCTTGTTCTCGGTGTCCGAGTTGTGGTCGTGGCCGTGCGCGCGGTGGGGTCGGGGGGGACCCGAGACAAACTCTTTAGAGAACCGGCCAGAAAACCTGGCAAAACGAGAAGCTTACGGCAAAAGCTTTCGTGACCCGGCCGATGGCGTTTGGTACTCGTACAGAAGTTGCTGGTCCCACGACCACAACACCCTCAGTCGACGTGAAAAGTCGATAGCTTCCAGAAAGAAAATCAAGGACAAACATGAAAAAACATAATCCGGCAGACCCGTGACATGAACACCATCTTGATCCCCAGGCCGTCAACCTCGTATGAACCCAACTCGCAACGGGCCATGTTCGGTTAGAGAAAAATAATCTCGGCAACCAACAGGAAACACACAAAGCTGGCCAGCACGCTGCGGCGGCGCACACCTGCTTGGCTTGTTCGGTTGCGTCGAACCCGCCGGATAACCCAAACTCAGCAGCCACCTCTTCGAGGACGATGTCGTCTCGCTCGAGCAACGTCGCCGTTGCTTTTTTGTCCGTCTGGGGCAGCTACATAGGCATACACCGTTCACGGGGAAGAAGGTATCGGAGGTTTCAGGAGAAAATAGTCTTGGAAATATCATCCCCTAGGAGTGAAAACACATTTTTGGCTAATCTCGCCTTTAGTTAGGGTGGGCCCAACAGGCTGACGGCCGAAGGAGTCAGTGCTTCGGGCCCCCGCCGAGCCCACCGCCGCCACCACAAACAGACCCGTCAACTGTTCCCTCGGATTTGCTCTGGCCCACCGCTAATAGATTTGACTCTATCGTATCCTAAAGCCGTTACAAACTGCATGCTCCCACCGCGCCACTGGCTTCTGGTCACATCCGCAGCGGTGGCCATGACTGCCAACACTAGAGTTGAACTTGCTCCGGGCCAATGCGACTCACCAATTCGACTCGCTCGGCGATGAACGTTGTTGTCGCGGCGAAGCCAGCGTTGAAGCCGTCCATGCATGCCTTGTGAGCGACGGGCCTCGGAACTTCACGTCTCCTGAGGCAAGTAGGATGAACGGTGATGCGGAGGGAGTTAACGCCGCCGAACCGATATCTTCGATCTAGCCAGCACAGAGAGGTCTAAGCCGCGGTCTGCTGTATCTAGGTGCATAGTTTTCGCTCGTATCTTGGTCACCACAGCGCGGTGGATGTCCACGTAGATCGTAACATAATGTGTATATACGTAGATTGCAATGCGCTTGTGGAGTATACGTATCAGGAGTACATCTACATGGCAACGCACTATGGGCGTCAGATAAACAACTCACCGTCTGTCGCACGCCTCGCTAAGGCGGCTCTCGGGGACCCTGCCAGTTCCATGCCGCTGGCAGGCCTCCACGCAAGTGAACTCCAAGGCCTTCTCGAAAGCTTCCTGCTCGAGAGAGAGACGCCAAGACCCCAGAGAGATGTCGAAGCTTGAAGTTGCAAGGTGGGCACACAAACCGATGAGCATCTGAGCCAACGCGTTACCGATATTTTTACTGGCGCGTTGTTTCTCCTGATGATAATTGTATCTGTTGTGGTATGCCCAAAATACTGAAGGCACGCACAAATTTCAAGATAGAGCGTTTGTGTTTTCTAGTAGACGGCTTCTCGAACGCCGCCTTGTTTCACCCTAAATCGATAAGAAGATGACGTAATTGCTCACGCTCCACTCACACATGATGAATGTTTTGGCGATTTCAGACCCCAAACTCTCCACACAGCCGCACATCGCAGATTTTGTTGCGTGTGGGACACCGGTTGGAGGCGTTTTTACATTCGCGAGACCGTATAATACGTACCGCTGCGCTGTCGTGACCAAAGAACATCCAAGACAATACAACGGTACGATTCGGTAAAGAAGTACAGCTATAAAGGCCATTTCGCGGGACTACTGACATACATTATGACTACCACCACCAATAGTAGTGTTTTGGATCAAAACAGGTACTGATGTACCTGGTATGCTGTACCAGGTATACCTGGTCCATTTGAGGCCAAAACCAGGTAGACATTAAAAAAAACAACTACAAATTACATATCGTACCAAGTACCAGGTACACGGTTTTGGCTTGAAACGGGCCAGGCCTGGATTAGGCTACGTTGTCTAGCTTTCAACTGTTTTAGCCCATTTTTTAGCCGAACAAGTGTCATACGCTGCTGTTGCCCCTTGACCCCCGTTCACGAGCACATTACCACACCACAACACCACGACACGCCACATCGACATACAACACTACTAGTGTACAGCACGATGGACACACACGGCAGCTCGTTGGCCCCACCCCGCGTCGAGGTGGGCTCAGTATTTATACTGTGCTACAGTAGTACGGCAAAGGAACTTCGTGTCGCTGTGCGCGAGCGGTTCCTCGAGGATAGCCCACGATTCCAAGCTGGCAACGGGGGTGGAGGGCAAAAGAGGCTCCGGCGTATGAGGTATTTTCCCGCTTACATATTGCTGCTGCTTGCTGAATTGGCATGGATAGCGAGCAGATCAACCTGAAATAAAGCCCGATAATACAAACAAGTAGTGTTCGTATGCTAGCGATGTGGCTACTATACCGAGAGGTGAGTGCGATGACGAAAACGACCAAAGCATTCAAATACCGTACCTGGTATTTAACCAGTACGCAATTTATTCAGAGTGTACGCACGCGCAAAAACAGGTTGTGTTTGTGATACTTCATGGCCAAAAACACAAAAACACTGCTGTACCTGGCATGTCTTACTTGGTTTCAGTATTCACCTGCTTCTGACTCAAATTTCAGTATGTTCCTGCCAAAATTAATTTCGTTTTCAAACTTTTCTTCGACCCAGTCCGCAAAAGTTTGAAGACGAAAGTCCTCGCACTGCTACATTCGGTGTCTGGCTTGCAGCACCTCGCAACTCAGCTGCGTTCTGTATTCTTATATTCGTCGCGAAAGCAGACTACTCAAGACAGTGGACAGAGCAAGGCGGGTATGTATAGTGCTGTAGTTACGTACCAGATATATACATGCGAGCGCGTGTTGTGCGCGTAATCACCAGGGAGGTCCTTGTTTTACACCGGATGAAAAGAGAATGGCTGCAAACCCTCCGCATGTCAAGACAGATCAGATCACAACACCACACACTACACTTAACGCTGTACAAACGTACAAACTGATGTTGGCCGAAAACACCGACAACAACGCGAAAAACAGCACTGGAGGAGCAACTGCCTGGTACTGCTGTAGCCAGCGCGGGGGTCACCAGCCGACCCAGGGGATTCCTCAGAAACGGTCTTATTTTGGCCCCACGAGAGGAGCAACTCTCTTCCCTACTATTGCCCAAATTCCCTCAAGCTCAGACACCAAACACCTTGAACACACCTGGCAAATGTGGCCGATTTTGGGACGAGGCAGACTCTTGCGGGCTTTGGCACAGGCCTCAGAAGACGACATCTCTGACATCATCGCGGCGCAAACGACGTAACATTGGTCATCACCGGCGGCCGCCCCCGACGGAAGAGGGCGGCCCGCGCACAGGGCAAGCGCCGCCCACGTCGACGCCTTCATTTAGGGCCGGCTGATTCCGGGGATGACGATGGCCCGTGCGTCCGTGCACCTCTGTTATGTAGATGGGAAAGAGAGAAACTCTTCGTGTGTACCCTCACCAGGACCCGATCGACGAGCACGAGCAACGCTGAGCAATGAGGTGGCTCGTCGTGACTGACGGTATTGGACATGGGATTCATTACGACTTCTGCCAGGAAAAAAATTATTCAGAATTTGGAAATTGATGTTAGGTGTCCTGCTGTGATTGGTCGAGGTTGTACCGCGATGGTTGTTGCTGTTTGGCGTTTCATGTAAGTTACGCCGCGTTTGTTTCGTCGCAAGCTCTGCCCGTGCCCCAATGCTCCGTGCTCTGTGAGCGCAGGTCTTTGCTCTCAGCTTGCCATGGAACTGTCGAGGGCGGCTCGGAGGCGGCAACTGGCAAACTTATATCAGGTTTGGTTTATGTGGGTCCGATTCGCTCGAGGGGCTACAACTCTGTACTACTCTACTTCGAAACTCTGAGCGCTGCAACTGGTTGTTTGTTTTAGCTACGTATTCATAGTTTGTTTCATGATCACAACAGCAGCAGTACGATCGTATTACGGGGGACCACAATAAATAGGACCAAATATTGTTCGCAAAATTAGCGAAATATATAGGTTTATGTCTATCCGTAGGTCCTACCTGGTATTTACCACCAGGTATTATCTACCGTAGCGTAATAGTTGAAAAAAATAGTGCCTTGATACGAGTTTCAGCAGTTCTTTTCGCTTTACTTCAGATTGAAGCCGGGGGGGGGGTTGCCTATAGGGGGATTCTTCGCATGATACACGGTACCCTGGTACATGATAAACGCACGGAGTTTAATTTGTTCCCGGTGCAGTGAAATCGTCTCCTGGCCGGGCGGAGGGCGGCGTACACGTAGCTGCACCGCATTCAGCAAACGTACCGTATCTTCGCAACACATGACACCGAGATAGGGCATTAGAGGTACAGCAGTACGTTCGGTACGTAAGCTTAGGTACCAAGCCTCGTGCTGGAGCTCGGATGTCACATTGGAACTTGGTGTATATTTACGTACGTATACGGAAGTACTGGTATTAATAGTTGGTACTGGTAGACTGCCATGTAGGATGTACCTGGTAGGGCAGTATATCGTTGGGGTGTGATGAATAAAACCTGAACAGACGCCGACCTAAAAAATGGGCGAAGACGACGGTGGAGTGGTGCATTAGGTGCAATACAGTATAATAGGAGGGAATGTGAATATCGGCCGCACTCCCACCCCTCAACAACGAACCTCGCTTCTTCTCAATCGGCTTTATTGGCTAATTAACACATTACAAGCTTTTTATATGAGGTATAACAAAACGCCGGCGGCCGACCTGGTACAAGGTAAGAAATACTACAGGTACCTGGTACGCTTACGGGCTACCAGCAGGTACATGGCTGGTATACAGTATGACAATAAAACACCCCATTAGTATTAGTCACGCATCACGCAGCTTACAACGTTGCAAAGTGCACTGTTAAGTACCCTGGTACCAGGTATCGACCAATTTGGTAGAACTCTCTCACAACTATGATGTGTTTGAGCTAGGCAGCCGTGTAACGATAGCGGTCAAGCACCGGGCGCTGTGGTTTCTACGTTTCAACTGGGAGCTGGGACCCCAAGTGGTCCATTCCCGGTACGTATAGAACGCGTCCCCGTTCTAAATCAATCTGTACTCTATACTGCTGTATTATGTCAAACGTAAAACACTACCAGGTACCAGGTACCAGGGTATATGAGATCCTCAGTGAACAATTGAGACTCGGCACCCTCGGTCGTTACGGGTGGCCGTTACCGTACAGCTTACAAATTGATTCAAAACAAAGCCGGTCGCATAACCTCTTGAGCGGTTTCGTACAAAACATATGCAGTAGGTGTATCCGCTTATCTGTAGCCTCGGATGCGGAGGGCAGAAGGTCACGTAATGTGACACTTCAGGAGGATAGTAGGATAGGTGCATGCGCTCGGGTTCATGATACGTGCCCAACGCGGAGGGCAGAAGGTCACGTAATGTGACACTTCAGGAGGATAGTAGGATATTAGGTGCATGCGCTCGGGTTCATGATACGTGCCCAACGTGACGCGTGTCTTGAAGACCTTGGACATTAGCCAACTTAGCCTCCACGATAAATTCGCGAAGAGGACAGGGGCCCTAGTTGTAAAATACACTCGTGCAACACCCCTGTCTGGTTGGTCGAGGCTGCCTTTCGGCCGGCCTGGTTTTAGGGGGGAAGCGCCATCGAAACATGCATGCGGCGGAGCCGCGCGACCGCCTCTGCCTGCCGGCCTCGAGCCTCCCCAAATGGTTTGAGTTACAGGGTTAGCGTCGGGTCACGGGCGAGATCGGGGTTGGGTCTGGGTCGACGTGCAAGATAAAAACGAAGCAAAAAGTGTTGCTCGAGTTTTTTTGCATGGTAGTGTTGAAATCAGAGCCCCCCCGAAGAGAGCGTCTTCAGTTAGGGTTTGGGCTACGGGAAAAGCAAGATAGACCCAAGCCAACGGCAAGAGGCTGGCGACCGTCGGGAGTCCTGAAGAAACAGAGGGGAGCAAGGGGGATAGGGGGGGGTGCACTTGATATCATGCATGGCGGGGAGAGGGGACTACCATATGAGACCGTGTCCGAATAAGTACTGAACTCTAAACTAATATGGATCAGGAATCGATTAAAACTTTGTTTACTTGACACATAGCGGGAAAATATGTTTTCTCCGTGGAAGCAGCCTGTGTAAGTGCACGGGTACAACGTGGCCTGCAGGGAAAATGTAAACTAAAGGCGTGGACCGGCCTACTAATAAGTATTTTGATATGGTTGAACGTTGCCCTGTTAGCTCAGGTAGGTGATGCATTCACAGCCACACCACTGCCTTCGACGAGGATGCGGGTTGGCATCTCGCTTCGAGCGTTTCCTTCTCAAGAAACGCCTGCCCTTACGCCCCGCCTCAAAAATATTCTCCCCGACTAAGACATGCGCGGGCGTGCTGCTTGAGATACACCCATCGATGCGTCCCGAAGATTCCGCCGTTCCTAGGGAGGGAGAGCGTTATTTTATATCTATTCTGAGCGATGTATGGACAGGTGGACAACCTTTTCGCCCTGAACGTAGCTCAGTCGGTTATGCCTTCACAAAACACGTCTCAGATTTCCTCCGCTCCCCCGCGTCATGCTCGCATTGCTCGTGCGCGTATGTTTTGCATTTTTTCCTCCTCGCCTACACCGTGGTAGGTTGGAAACGAAGACAACCTGCTGCGGCGTCATCGACCTAGGAGAGCGCCCGGGAAACCGTCCCCTTCTAAATGTTGCATGGGAAAGACCATCGTGCGACGAGAGAAAGAGCAAGCGCTGTACGGGTGCATCGCGGAGACAGTGCAGTTTGGACAAAGACGCGCATGGCACTATGGGTAATTTCGTGTTTCGCATGCATTACACATACTCGTACGCACGGACGGGTGTTTGTTTATTTAGGCATAAATCGCCCTCTTTGGTGCAGCACACTTAACGGCGATGCTTCATATTTCACGTATAGCGGTACCTAACACACCATACACACCGCCGTATCATTCACCGCGATGAATTTGCTGGCATTAGAGTAACGGCGTGGCTCGTGGGGAAAGGACCGTCGCCACGGCTTAAACGCTAAAGTAGTTGTCCTCTGCTCTCGATATGGTGTCACCCCTCTTCGAGCATCTTCTTACCTCATACTGGTATAATACTAGGCGTCAGACAAGCACGCACTTAATAGATTCCCTGGTACCTCTACGCCTCCTGCCAGGGTGTCATTCTAGAACGGGAGGCCACCACGCTACATAGTCTACCCCCAGCCCACCTAGAGCCCCCCCCTACCCTTCCCCCCTCGCCTCTCGTAAGGTACCAAAACCGCGCAAGCTTAAGCGGTAGTGGTCCTCTTGCGGCCGCCAGCCGCTACGGCGCGAAGGGTACGCTGCGCATGGTGCGGCGGCAGGTGTCGGCTTCGAGGGGGGGCGCAGCCAAGGACGACGGCGCCTCTCAGGAAGGCTTCCGGGTTGATGAGTGGGGTCCAATGCTCCGATGCTCAACCTCACCGTCGCTGGCGACAATGACAACCCCTAAGGCGAGACAGCATGTCGTTGCGCGCCGATCTCGTATGTATTTGCGAGTAGCGACGCTAGCATTTTGGGGGGCTTGAGAGGGAAAACAAATCACGGCTAAAACGACTACTCTGGCATCGGCCACGGCTTAGTTTGGGGTTGATAAGCAGGGCTGTTCACGGGTCGTGTCAAACCTCGCGGGTCAGGTCGGTTCGGACCGGGCAAGGGTAACCCGCCCCGACCCGTGAGAGTTTGAAAACCTCCTGACCCGACCCGACCCGACCCGACCCGACCCGACCCGACCCGACCCGACCCGACCCGACCCGACCCGACCCGACCCGACCCGACCCGACCCGACCCGACCCGACCCGACCCGACCCGACCCGACCCGACCCGACCCGACCCGACCCGACCCGACCCGACCCGACCCCACCCGACCAGATCCGACCCGACCAGACCAGACCAGATCAGACCAGACCAGACCAGACCAGACTGAACCAGACCAGGCCAGACTAAAACAGACCAGAACAGACCAGACCTGGGACGAGCCGCGGGTCGGGGCACGACCCGTGTAGAGCCAAGACTACGATGCGCGAGAAGTTGTATCACACGGGTATAGCATGATACTTTTATACTAGCAGTACTTGTACTGCTTTGCTCTCATATTAGACGGGTGGTGAGACCATACTTGCTTGCTGTATACAGCCTCGTCGCCATTTTTGAGTTCTGCAAAGGGTTATAAGTTGCCGCGCTAATCTCGCGCGTGCCGCGTGTATCTAGCCAGCTACGTAGCACAGATAGCGATTTCCTCGAGAGAGTAAAAATTCAAAAGTCAAAGGCTCACAAAAGAGCATCATGCTCCTGCCCCATCACCCATTTTTCGTACACATATGTAACGCCAACCTGCTCTCAGTGGTCGTTGACATCTTCGTTCAACACGAGGGACGAGATTTTTCGAAACCACCCGGGTCGAGAGAGGAAGGGGTGGGAGTTCCGATTTGCATTACCCTCAAACGATGCCCTGCCCCGCGCCACCACCCTCCTATCCTCATCAGGCTTGGCCGGAGTCTGCGATGTATCCCCACGGGTCGACCCCGAAGAGGTTGCAGCCGTCTCCGTGGTACGACGGCGAGACGACCGGCAACGACGCCCGGCCGTCCACGGCGGGGTCCGGGATGAGACGCGCAGCGGCCAGCCACGGGTAGGTCACAGTATTGTTTTTTGCTTTTTTTAATATCAGCTGTAAGATCGAGGATTATTTCGTCGAAATCCGCCTTTGCAGGTTCTTCGTACATGATACTTCGATCACGTGTACTGCGTGCGGGTCTTGTATTACCGTATGAATGGTGACAGCATTGTAGTAGCGCTAGCATTTCAGCAGTCTGTGGAAGGAAAGGCTTTTTTTTGTGGAGGCCTTCGTGCTGAGAGCTCCCGTTCTACAGTAGATGGGGTGTTTTTTCGATTGAGGCGTGCGACTCTTTCGAAGCGTCTTCTTGGTCTGGATATGTCAGTACCGGTTGGTAAAAAAAACTAGCAATCCTAGCAAGGGTTTCGCTTTTGAACCTCCCCGCGAAAGGTACGTATGCGCTCGGGCACAACGCGCCCCACCCGCACACCTTCCTATCCTAATGTGGGTTATATACCTCTCAGGCGTGTATTATCTGACCACGACTGTATACGATCAAGCACGACAAAAGACAACAACACCAACTAGAAAGAAAACAAGAGACACAGCAGCAGCAACAACAACAAGATGTAAAATAAAAACCGAACAAAACAAAGCGTCAAGTCTAAAAAACTAAAACCTCCAGCTATGCCAGGTGCAGAACAAGAACATGAAAACAGAAGTTTTGCATCACATCATGTTTGTCAAATTGACCTGAACAATATAAAAATATAAAATATAAAAACACGAAGCAACATCAATCTGCAGACAACAACAAACTACAAACACTAGCAGCAGACGACTAACAACGAATAAGCCCCCCATCCATTGTACCCACCCCCTCCTTCCTCTCCTTCGCGCCTTCGCCAACACTACATCTGCCGACAGCTTCACCATGTCAATTCTGAGACGAAACGCCTCCCTCGAGAATACAAACGGTGACCTAGCCTCGCGGACAGCGTCATCGTCTGCGGGCTTGACGGCAAGGTCCCCGGCAGTGGAGGGGGGTAGCGAGGGGCTGAACGCAAAGAGGGCACACGTACGCACTCCCAAGCGGGTGGACCAAGAGACCGGCTTTCTCAGCGGGGGTGCGTTATACATCACGGTGAGAGAGTGGTTCTACTGTCGAGGACGTTTAAGCCTTGCGTTTTTGCTCGTAGAGGGTGTTGTTCCCTCCCACAGTTTGCGAAACGGTGAGGATGAAAAAAAAAACAACCAGCGACGACGGCGGCGGCGACGGCAACAGTAACGACAAGGACGACTTGAACGGCAACGGCAAACGATAGAGTTAGTGACAACGATAACGATAACGATAGCGATAACGATATCCATATTGACAACGATGACAGAACCGATACCGATAACGACAACGACAACGACAACGACACGACAATGACAACAACAACGATATCGATAACGATAGCGACAACGATAACGGTAGCGCCAACGATAAAGGTAACAACAACGATAACGATAGCGATGTCGATATCCATAACGACAGCGATATCGAAAACGATATCGATATGAATAGCGATAACAACCACGATAACGATAACGACAACGATAACAATAGCGATGACGACAACAACAACAACACGACAATCACAGCAACGACGATAACGGCAGCGCCAACGATAACCACAACAACGGGGGTCCGACGTCCCGTTTCTTGTCTACGCCCGCCATGCGGTGTGTCTCAAAGTGCCTGTCTTTTGTACCGGCACCAATAAAAGGCAGTCCCTCATTTTCGCACCACTGACCAGGCGGCAACCTTTTTTTGCCCCACGTGTCCACGTGTGCACGGCCGGGGTTAATTTCTTGGAGATATCGCTGCTCTTGCTCTAGCCGATGCGGCAATCGAACGCCGGTGACAAAAATTGACCACTGTGCACCGCCCCAACAGTAAAGCTGAAGAAGCTGACGTGCGCAATACTTCGTGTTGCTGAAAACCATTTTCCGGGCGATCATCGCCCGGCTCAGCGCGGCCGTTCGGTTCTTGCGTCGCATTGGAGTTAAAGCACCGCAATTGTATCAATGTCTCAACTCCAACGACTGACATATCGGCGTCCCCGGTGGCTTGGTAGGTGGTCCGCGTGCCTATCAAGATCAATTTCGAGGGTTCAAGTCTCACCGAGTGCATTCTCGTAGGGAATTTTTCTTGCTAAAAAGAAATTGATTAGCGGAAAGCGCGAGAGCATGAGTTAACTACATTCGATGAAAATCGACGAGCAGTGGGAATGCTGAGCCCTATGCGCGACTGAAAATGAAGGCACGTACCGGGGGGGAGAAGGGACGACACCTGTGACCACGGCTTGTCCAGGAGATCGCCGAGGGTAAAACATCCTACGAGTTAGGCTGGAAAGTAAAAGTGATGATTGAAAAACAAAAAAGCAGTAGGCGTTTTTCAAGTGGTGCGGTGCGTTGCGTTGCGGTGCGGTGCGGTGCGGTGCGGTGCGGTGCGGTGCGGTGCGGTGCGGTGCGGTGCGGTGCGGTGCGGTGCGGTGCGGTGCGGTGCGGTGCGGTGCGGTGGGGTGCGGTGCGGTGCCGTATGGAGCAGCGCCGTGCCGGGCGAGCGTTGCGACTGTCCCCCACGGCACCCTCCATACCGCACTCGTACAGGTACAGCCAGGCGGTCTGTTTTTCCTGTTGACCCGCGCGCTCCGTGTTTTTGCTCGGGCCCTGATGGGCGTGCGATAGGCGTTAGAAAGTCGTGCGATAGGCGTGCGATAGACGTGCAATGGAGGGCGCACTTTGGCGGGTCAACCGGCTGGAATGTTGACACTGTTTTTGATCGGAAATCCGAGCATTGCCCTGCTAAATTCGATGCGACGATTGGGCCGTCGAACTCCTTTCTAGGCCCCCCAGAACCCACTGATGCGCGGCTGGAAGCCGGCGCTGGCTGGTAAAATGACGAGGCAGACTGAGGAAGATGGGCTGAAGTGGAGCCTCCTAAAACAGATCCTTAAGGTGTGTGGCGTGCACGCCGTACTAGAAGCATGGATGTTTGCATTGTATTTCGCGGTATTGTTGGTATGCCGACGACAGGGAGTTGTGGAGGCCTCCTCTTGCGTACTGCGGCTCGGGTCTCGGAGAATGTGGCGACTTTCGGCAGAATGAGAATCCTCAGCACGCGGTCTGTCCGCGATTTCGTCGTGGGTGGCTTTTTGCGGAGTTGTCCGGTTGACAGGTTGCTTGTTAAAAAAACTCCCGAGATAGCGACTATAGCACCGACAACCCTGGCCATGTCATCAACAATCTACGAACAGCGTGAGCGGGCAGCAGGCAGCACTGTACGGGTAGAGGGGCATGCTGCGCCCCTGCCGTAACGGACTCCTTGCATTCAACCATTGTAACTCGGACACCATGTTGTGGAATATCATCCTCCAATCACGCAGTGACCGTTCCTGTAAAGTGGTCGGGTTTTTTTCATCCTCGATTTTTGGCCTCTGAAGTCCGAAGAGGGTTTCGGTTCCGAGCAGAGCAGGTCGAGCTGTTGCGTTACCTCATCGCTAGGATAGGCTCATCCGTGGTCACAAGGTGAGCTCTGGACACTCATCTTTCGCACGGAAGCAGAAAAAAGAAGTCAGGGGAAAAAAAGAAAAACTACTGGCCAACAACGAGTCTTGTCGACCGATCGTGAAACCATCGCTTGTCGCTAGTACTGGCTGTGGGTACGAGGCGTATACCGGTAGGTATTATAGAGACTCCTTTCTCGGTGGTACGTTTTTTTTGTTTCATCAACCACTCTCTCGATTGCGACTCCATTTGCTTGACGTACTTAACTCAAGCACATGTTGCGGTTGAACACCGCTGGGACCCCTCGAAAAGCGACCAAAACTCGTTTGTTCGTTTGTTAGTTTGTTTTTCGTGATATCAACCGTTGAACCGTCCACGAACAGCGTGGGCTCCCGGCAAGAAAGCAGTGCGGGTACATGGGATCATGTTGCGCCCCGTGCCGTAAGGAACCCCTTGCATCAACCATTGTACCTCGAACATCAACCAATCCGTAGCATCACCCCAACCACGCAGTGGCCGTTGCAGTAATCGTCACGTTTAGTTATTGACAAGTTTTTCGTCCCTAGACGGTTGATGGCTTTTGCCAGGGAAGACACGAGCTTTTTAGACGAAACATGCCCCCGTTTACCGTGGGTTGCGGGAAGAGGTGGCGCGGCGCACTCTCTTCGGGAAGTCACCGTTCATCTCCAGGTATTTTTTATACCAACGATCCGCGTGACTAACGTGCGGGATAAAGTATAGAAACGGAGGGAAGATCGTGCGGACACCGCGTAGTTCTTGCAATGGGAGAGGGGTGGTGTATGCCTATTACTCTAACCCTTCCTACCTCCAGCCTTAACTACTTCAACAATTATCTTGCACAAAATCGAGGTGTTCTACGATAGAGATTCACCCTACTTTTTCTGGGGCTCGTATGCCCCCCCAAGGTGCAATGCAGAATTCATTGGGGGCTAACATAAACATATGAATACGACTGATGTTTAGGATATGAGGGGCGCGCACCTTCAATAATTACAGATACCCCCGTGGATTGTGATGCCGTACCTCCTTCAACTGGCACCCGGCAAGGGAGGCTCGGAACTCTTTGCTTCCCAAATGTAATGCCTCTATCGTGGAACACCTCAATTGCAAAAGTGTGGGCTGTCGTCCTCGAACACTTGAGTGCGGTTCTGAAAGGGTCGACCCCAAACGTTATCCCTCACCCTAACCCTATCCTCTGCGCTACAACCCTGGGACTTTGGACTGTCGTCGGCAACTATTACGGGGGACCATAGTAAATAAGACCTACGGTATACACAAAAACCTATATATTTCCCTATTTCAACTAACAATATTTGGACTTATTTGCTGTGGTCCCCCGTAATTGTTCGTCACAAAAATATCGTTGATACACTTTTGTCGATTCTACGAGAGTAACAGGCAAAAAAAAACAGTCCCAATTGGAGCTTCTACAGTACGGGTATAACTGGTATACGTCCCCTATCCCGATACTTTACTATCCTTTGCGACACGTGGTACGCAGGAAAGGTGGCAAACAAAGGGCTCTTACTGTAGTGCATCCGGCCTTACTGGTGTGTTATTTCCCGGCACGCAGGTGGTAACGGTGTCGCATCACGGCGCGCCCCTCGATGCGGTGAAAGAGGTAGCCGCTGGCTTTGGGAGGGCCGTCGGCACGTCGAGGCTGGCCACCAAGTCTCAGGTAACAGCCGGGGGCGCCAACCTAAACCCTTGACCTTAGGCTTGAGTTTCTCACAATGGACCAACGCTAACGAGGGTGGTAAGCACGAATAAGAAAGAGTGAACAGTGAGGGGGGCATTCGCTGAACAACCCCACGTGTTACAGTATACATATACCACCAGGATTAGGCGTAAGTACAATGAACGTTTAGACCCAATGGTCCTTCTATTACGGCACAGAGTGGTAGAGGATAGAACCAATAAAGTTTGTCGAGCACGAATAGGCTAATGGTAGACGAGCTGTGACCCGGCACGATTTAAGTCACCAACTACTGTAGTCGTTGCCTGGAGGTGCCGACTATCCGACTTATTGGGTTTCTATACTTGTAGGAAGGCTTATTGAGTACGGCTGGACCCCTTGCTCGCTTTCAGGCCAGCAAATCCACAGGCCATCAGTTGGCTTCTTTAGCCGACTCACCGACTAAACTCAGTAAGCTGGCCAACTGCACCTATTGCTTACCGATAAGATATAGAATAATGTGTCTCGCGCCGCCGTGGTAAGTATACCTGGTACGGCAGATGCTGAGATCAGCATTCCGGGGCGATATCCCCACCCACACACACACCTCCCGCTCAACACAGCCTGCTTTTTTTATCTATTTCCTCGCTTCCTCGGTCCTTGCACCGCGACATCGCTAAGTTCACAACGCACATCACAGGGAAGCACGTGGGTTTCCCGCAAAGCGAGCTGGCCACCCTCTTCGCGTTCTTCCAACGGACCGCACGCGTGCGCACCGGCACGCCTGTCGCCGCCACCATCGCCTCCTCGAGGGACCACCACAAAGAAGGCGTTACGCGGGGGCGACAAGATAAATTTCGGGCACCTCCACCGTCGCGACGGTCTGGCATTAAGTGCGGCGGCGGTGATGCGGGCGCGGCGCACGGAGCGGGCTGGGTCGACGCCGTGGCGTGCTTGCGTCTGCTGGCCAAGCCCAAGGAGCCCGTCTTGTCCGCCATTTTAGGGGTGTTCGAGGTATTCGCGCGTTCGGCGGGAGACAGAGCTCGCTGCGCTCACCGCTTGGAGCAAGAGAGGGCCGAGAGGGAGAGGAAGCAAGAGCTAAAGGAGGAGCGTGAGAGGTGGAAGCGCAGGCGCAGACGGGAGCAGGAGGGGAGGGGCATGCCGGCAGAGGTGAGGAGGGGTCATTCTCGTCAAGCAACGTCAGTGTTGTTGATGCTGTTGCTGTTGCGGTTGTTTTTACTGCGAGTTTTTGTTGTTGCTGTTGCTGTTGCTGTTGCTGTTGTTGTCGCATTTAACTCATCGCCTCAATTTAGTGCGAGGTCACAATTAACAGGTCCCAAAAAGTAGCAGGAGGTTATGACTCCAAAATATCCGCAGGTGTTAGCTCTGACGTGTCAACATGATAATCTTGGAGTGCGCTGTGTTCACATTTTCTGTTGCAAGCTACTCCAACCCCTTCACATATCGATAGTTTTGGTTCGGCAGTTTGGGGTTGGAAACCCCAATCTTTTTTATTTGCGGGCATTTTTCGACGTTTCGGTGGGTTTTTTATACTCGTAGTAGGAAGTTTCTTTGTCCGTGGTGCCGGTTTTATTTCATTGAAAAGGGATGTCCTTACACTCAGACGTAACGCCATTTCGGGGCCGTGGTACAACCTCTTTCGTCGCTTGTTTTAGCTCGTGGGCATCGTTCCCATATCGCCGTTCACTCCTGGTGCATCTTGACGAAGCGTGGTTCAAACCTAGCCGGGTCTAATATTGCGCGTGAACGTAAGCTCGATTCACGTCTCGACGAAATGACAAGAGCCTTTAGAAATACAGCTTCATACGTTTGTTACGTGCGAAAATCGACCGGGAAAATCAGCACATCCACTTTCCATTCGGGTGATGTAACCGTTCCGCGCCCGTGAACGCCTCGGATTTTTCTCACCACAAATAATTGCGAAAAAAAATGATCAAATTTATGTCCCTTACCCTCACCTCTCTAAGCATCCCAACCCCCCAACACGGCCGCATTTTTTAAGAGATTCGTTGCTTGCGCAACCCGCCGTCGATTCCATGTTGCAGGTCATTGCCGGGCCAAAAACCAACTCTATTGCCGTAGTAGCATCAGGCCCAACCCCGCTAAACGGCGACATTAGCGGTGGCTTTAGCGGTGGCGTTAGCAGCAGCGGCGGCGACAATGACGGCAAGTTAAACCGCGCCTCGCTCGCCGAAACAGCCCGCATGTTCACGCTGGTGTGCAGCAACCAGCAAGAGCGGCACGCCGTGACGACAACGTACCGCCACCGCTTCCGCCTTGAACTCCAAGCGGTCATGCAGGAGCGGCGGGACCCTAACCGTTTCAAGTTCCGCGGCAGCCGCGGGGGTGGTGAGCCGTCACCGTCGTCCTCGGCTAGAAAAGTGACGGAAGCGGCATCGGGAGGGGGGGGGGGGAGCTCTTCTTTCCAACACGAATGCACATCCTGTGGTCTCTCGAAACCTGACGTGCATCCTAGCGAGGCGGGCGTGTCACCAACCGGACAGCTCGCCGAAGCCGTTGTCGATCGCTCTGCTGTCGCCATCGATAGCTCTGCTGCCACGCAGAAGCAGCCACCGGTGGCTATGGGAGCAGAAGCCGAGGCGGCGGTCTCGCAGCGGGAAGGGGGCGTGACGGTGGAAGAGTTCTCGGAGGCGCTAGTGAGGTGTCCTGAGATGCTGGAGGTTTTTGGACACCAGCTCGCGGCGAGGTTGAGGCATCGGCATCGTCCGGCGTGGATGGCACCTATTTTGCGAAAGGGGGGGTAGGATCAGTAGCAGCAGTTACGACCTCGGCCCAGCTCAGACGAAAGAGTTGACAGTCTACACTTACTCTTCGTAAATGTTCGGTTTGAGAAAACTCCCGTGCGGTCGGGGTGAGGGTTAGGGTTGGTGTTTATTGGTAAAATTTGTTTTAACCATTTTATCGAGGCTGGGGCTAGTCGCACTCAGCCTTCGGTAGGATTGAAAGTGTTTGCGCATCGGGTGGTTGCGCCATGACGTAGATAGATAGCACAGGCTGGTGTGGGGTACGTCTTGAGTCGCTAGCCTTGTGATGGCGACATACGAAGTATACTTCAAGGCAGAACATCGACATGTGTCCGGAGGTAAACCTTTGATAACGCCCTGCTGTACTCGAACTTGTTCATTCCCCCTCCCAGTCCAGGAAGGTTAAATGGGGAGCTGCTTGAATTTGCGTGCGTCATCGGGTTTGAGCGTAAAAATGTCGTACGCCAGATAGACGTTACCCCTCCAACCCTCGCGTCTGGAGTCGGACAGGCCAATACAAAGGTCACAACGGGTACACGCAACAAGTCTGTGCAACGCTTGCTTGCACCTATGTGGGGGCACGGGACGAAAACCTCTCGTGATCGACTGGCCTCATCGACTTCCATCACCTTTACTGACACCACCAAAAGCATGCAGTGTTCGCCTTGTTATTTCCAATACACTCATATATATACAGCAAAGCACTTGCGCTGTTGGTGTATGTACGGAGCGAGAAGTAACTTGAAAAAAAGTGGATCAGAGCACCTCTTTTCTTATTTATTACAGCATCGGCCATACCAGTGCGAAGAAAAGTCAGATCGCGAGAGAGAGAGAGTAGAGAGTACCAGTTAGAGTATACCGGCAATGGGTAACCTTTGGTTGAAACGGTAAATGCCTACGTACCAGGAATCAGGTACTACTCTTTGTACGACTGCTACTGCGCTGAAAAATAAAGTTTCGCCCGTCCCACCCGAATAGAGGTCCATGAGAGTGCGCGAATATTTTTTTGTAGCATTGCTACATACCTGGTACCAATAGATGCACTGCAGTTATTTTAGTAGTCGTTGTTGCGGTACTCTTTGTGCATACCAGGTACCGGTATCTGGGTAGCTTGCTGCTTTGGCCCCGCGGTTGATTTGTCTAAGCCGCTGGCAATTTATGCTGCACGACTATTAGTACTGCTGCGGGCACGAAATCCCTTTCTCTCTGCTGCTCTGCATTATTATTGTGAGGGGCGTATTCATTATGCACGCATTGTTCGTGCCCTGCCGTGCCGTTTTTCGATGAGCGCCACTCGTGGAAGCCAAACCGCTCCTTTGTTTTCGGCTTCGCCCGCTTCATGAAGAACCGTGGAGACCGGTTTCAACCTTCCTCTCGCCCGACAATATTTTCTATTTCGTAAATGTAAGGTCAGGTGCACGTCAACTATGTGCGGGGGTCTCAAAGCGTTGCTGGTGGTGTGGACGATAACGTGGTCCGGTCGCCGTGCCCTGCTGTTGTATCCGAAAAGCACGATGTATCATACAGCAGTAGCATCTCCCCACTGGACTGTTGTTACCAGAGATTGACAGAGTTTTTCTGTATTTTTTATGTGTACCGTTGCTTTGTTTTTTTGGTCGGTGGTAGTGGCTGATGACCACGCGTTAGAGCTACTGTACTTTCGAGCTACCTGCAACAGGCAGCAGCTCACCGCTACTATTCAGCCCGTGGCGTGCAGCAGAGGCACACGCTACTGGACACGGCACAGCGTGAGCACGAGATGGATTCTGGATTTTTTGTGTCAATGTTCCCCGCTCTCGTAACGCCTCGCAATATTTAGGCGCAGTTTTGTTCACGTGTTCATGTGCTCATCAAGCGTCAAGCGCAGAGCAAGCAAGCCATACACTCGACAGGCGTGATGGCATTCGTCGTGCCGCCCGCCGCACTCAGCGAGTCGAATGCCTGGCTCCCGAAGCTGTCGCAATGGCACTCGGCCGGCAGCAGCGGCGGCGGCAGCTGCGGCGGCAGCGCTCCCATCGCCGCCCGTGGCTGTCATGTCATGCAACCTACCTCAAGCAGAGCACGGCACACAGCAATTATCATGTCCTCCGCGCCGACACCCGCAGCCCCCAGCCAAGAGACGTCAGCGCAGGCACGGAGGCGAGTTCACAGCGACGTACGCGCTAGATATAGGGCCGGTCAAGACGGTGGCGACGGCGGCACGCGGGGCCGGCCTTCTAACGTCCACTCCAAGAATTTCGTGCTGAAGGTACAGAGCATGCGTGTTGGGGACTGGCGTGCGGTTCTTGACGAGCTAGACCTCGCCGAGCAAGCCGCTGATGCGGACCCTACGCTCGCGGGGATGACTTTCTTCATGTATGGGAGCTGTCTCGGGCGCATGGCCAAGGGCCGGAGATGGAAGGAGGCGCTGGAAATTCTGGAGAGGATGCGAGCGCGGGGCATGCAGCCGGACTCGTTTTGCCTCAGCGCTGCGATGAAGGCTTGTGGCGCGTGCAAGAAGTGGGAGGAGGCTCTGGCGCTCCTCGAGCTGGAGAAGGAGCGGGCGGGGAAGGGGAGGGTGGACAAATATTGCATGAGCGCGGCCATCTACGCCTGCGGCAACGCGGGGCAGACAGGGAAGGCGCTGGAGCTTCTGGAAGAAATTAAGGCGGGTAATCAGACGCCGCACTCGCACAGCTACACCGCCGCCATCTCGTCCTGCGGCGACGCCATGATGTGGCAGGAGGCCCTAAAGCTGTTCGAGGAAATGCGAGACGCCGGAGTCACGATGGATGCCTACTGCGTCAAGGCCACCTTAACGGCGCTCGGGAGGAGCGGGCAGTGGAAGCCCGCGCTCAAGGTGTACCTGGAGATGAAAGAGATCCTGCCCAAGGGGGCCGGCCTCGACCTCGAGAGTTTGAATATGGCAAGCTACGCGTGCGGGAGGGAGGGGAACTGGGAGGCCTGCGTCGCGCTGCTTGGCGAGATGCGCGCGGTGGGCATCGCGCCCGACAACTCGTCCTACGCCGCCGCGATCAAGGCTTGCGGAGACAACCAGCAGGGCGAGAAGGCACTCGGCCTGCTCACGGAGATGGCGGACGCCGGGGTGCAGCCCGAACTAGCGACCTACAACACGGCCATGTGGGCCGCGGGGGGCACCTCGCAGTGGGCGGAGGCGGTGGAGCTACTGAGCGAGATGAAGCGCAACGGCGTCCAGCCGGACGCCAAGACGTACAGCTCCATCATCACGGCGTGCGGAAAAGACGGGCACTGGGAGGAGGCGGTGGCGATGCTCTCGGACATGCGAGAGCAGGGGGTGACACCCAACAAGCTCCACTACAAGGCGGCCATCCTGTCCTGCGGCGCCGCCAAGCAGTGGGGGCGCGCCGTGGGGCTCATCGGGGAGATGAGGGGCGAGGGCGGCGAGCCGGACGTATCCACGTATAACGCCGCTATCGTGGCGTGCGTCAGCGCGAAGCGCGGCGCGGAAGCCGTGGCCCTCCTCCGGGAGATGCAGACGGACGGGGCGAAAGCCAACGTGGTCACCTACAACCAGGTAATTACGGCTTGCGGGAAGGCCGGGATGTGGGAGCAGGCGGTGGCGCTCCTCCGCGAGATGGGCGAGGCGGGGCCGAGCCCGGATACCCTCAGTTACACCGCCGCCATCGCGTCCTGCGGCATGTCGAAGCGCTCGGAGCAGGCGCTGGAACTCCTCGCCGAGATGCCCGCCGCCGGCATCGAGCCGAACATGTTCAACTTCAACTCGGCGCTCGTGGCGTGCTCTAAGTCGGGGGCGGGGCAGGCGGCTGCGGACCTCCTGCGGTCGATGACGTCATCCTCTCCGGGGAAGCCGAACGAAGCGAGCTACGTCGCCGCGTTGTCCGCGTGCGCCACGGGGGGGCAGGCAGACCTGGCGATGGAGCTCTTCGAAGAGTTAAGAGCGGACGGGATCGAGGCAACCCCCGGGCTCTACGCGGCGGCGATAAGAGCGTGCGGTAACGGGGAGGGGGGGTCGCACTGGCAGAGGGCGGGGGAGCTTATGGAGGAGATGCAGGCAGGGGGGATGAGGGCGAACATCCGCACCCACAACGAAGTCATGAAGGCGGCAGATCGGGCGGGGAAGTGGGACGAGGTGGTGGCGCATATGGACGAGATGAAGAGGTTGGGCGTGAAGCCTGATGTGTTCAGCTACAACTGGGTGTTGTCGGCCCACCGGGATCAGGGGCAGTGGGAGGACACTCTGCGAGTGGTGGAGGAGATGCAGGAGGTCGGGCTGGTCCGAACAGCCTTTTCTTTCGCCGTCGCCGTTCGCGCCTGCGGCGCTGCGGGGCAGTGGGAGAGGGCCTGCGGCCTGCTGGAAGAGTTGCGCGCCGCGGGGGTCGACGTGAAGCCTCAGATGGTCGAAGAGATCACCGCTGAGTTCGCGGCGCTGGAAGGGGCGGAGAGGGCGTTGGGGCTGCTGGAAGGCTTCAGGAATGTCGGCGGCGCTAGCGGCGGCGGGGTCGAGAAGGCCTAAAAAGACGCGCTTGAAGGCACTGCGGTAGCCGGTGCCGGTGATTAGGTGGGCGGAAAGGGAGGTTTTCGGAGGGGTCCATCCTTCTCTCGCGGTGCGTACGTGTACCTGTTGGCCGTTAGGCCAAAAAATTTTTTATTAAATGGTACACCTTCTGCTCCCAAGTAGATCGGAATGGGGGACGAGGGTGGGGGCAGAGGAGAGCGGGGGGCTATTTTGCGAATGTTTTTTTTCTTCAGATATTTTTTTCTGACATGTAAGATGTTGGGATCAAGGCTACAGCAGTGTGGCGGCAGACCGCCCTTTTGCCCCACCGATAAGTACCGCGGGGCGTGTGTAACAGGGTTTTTTTTTTTGTAAAACATCCACCCGGGTTGGGGGACGAGCGGGGGCTGGCTGCGTATAGGTGTCCTCGTTTATCTTCCCTTCTGACTGAGGCCTGCTACGTTCGTTCTCGGGGGGGGGCTCTTGTGTTTCCGCTGCACGCCGTGGTTCCTGTTGCGTATTCAGAATGTTTTGTTATGTATTGTACTCAAAATCAAGCCAAGATGTCTCAAGTCCCAATTTCTGAAGCGGTGTCGCTTGTTGTAGGTCTGCACTGCTCCCCCGCCCGAGTTTTCGTTGCAGAATTGTCGAGCCATTAGCAGACGTTGTTCTACGGAACAGGAAGTAGCAGGTGGTCGACGTTTTTTTTTTTCTCGCACAGTACAGGCAACGACGGGTCGACCGTTTGTTGCGGTACAGGCAAATATACCGACTTTGTGTGACGGTATTAGACGGCTGAAGTTGCTGCCGAAACCCATGCCCTTGCTGCGCTTACTGTACTGCTGTGCTCACTGGACCGATCCTCCCTTTTCCCCCTTTTGAAGGACCAGTATCAGCCTGCATTCGATCACGGCGTACCGCGACGTACGCGCGCGCCGTTGCGCCCACTCGGAATGCCTCTAGAATATACGACCGTTGCTATCTCTGGCTTGTGGCTTCCGCTTGGGCCCCTCTGACGCGGGGGGGGTGGGGGGGAGTGGTGGGACTTCTGGGTACGTTTATCAGCGGTGTCCCTGCCGAATATTGAGTAGACCTGAGCTGGGGCAGGGTGTTCATTATTTCATGTTCACCTGTCGTCCGGGGGCTTGCGTACAGGGACAGGTGCAGCAGCAGTCTTATGTTTGTTGTTAGCGGCACTGGGAAAACGAGCAATATTAAGACCAACTTCATTATTGTGTGTCTACGAAGGTCAATATTGATACGACCGTTTTTTATCATTTGGGTTTCACGAAACGCGACTACGGAACACGAATTGCAGGGTTGTCAACTGTCCCCAGCCAGCGTAGGCGCGCACCAGGACGTGTATTGGGTTACGCTGCGCCCGTGACGTACGAGTACGAGTCCTTGCATTGTACTTCGGGGACCAGCTTCAGCACCCCCTCAACCAAGTAGTGACTCTTGCCTCACTTGTTGCTACTACCTTTTCCCTCTCAAGTCACGAAGGTGTTGAATCAAAGCGGCACAGCACGTGTAATGTTTCTGTCGCCAAGTCAATCAAGTCGATGGAATTTGATGTTTCGAGTTTTCCTATCGTCGCCCAGAGCGCGCGCGGCGCAATGCAGTTTTTGTTGTTTTAATAGCAGCACGAAGCTGTGGTTCATCCATCCGCCTACCGTGCCTCATCCATCCGCCTACCGAAGTACATATCGATCGTACCACAGAGCGGAAAAGTATCTCATCATCTGCCTGCCTGCTGTTCATTCATGCGTCCACGTGATACGGCGCATTTGCAATGTCATGTGGGCTTGATGCGTGCTACGATATAGGGGTGGCATATTTTGCCTCACGAGGCAATAATTCTGACTGACTACGAGTATTAGCATACCTAGTACTCCTCAACTGACGAACGAGCTACCCATAAACCCTTCACATTAGGACCGCAGCCTCGTTTTGGGGACAAATGACCTAGAATTGGACTGGTTTGTCCCCAAAAGTGCAGTCCTAAATGGGTTAAGGCATGCCCTGTATGGCGCACAACGTTGCTCACCTACAGTAGGCCTTGGGGCTGTTTATCGGGTTACCCATTTCAGAACTACAGTCCCGTTTGGGGAACACGTCACTCGGTAACTGGCTGGTTTGTCCTCACAACGGGACTCCAGTCCTACGTAAACGGATGAAATAAGCCTACGTACAGATATTATCTCGAGGTCAGTTCTGGATGACCTACTTACAGTATTGAGCTGCCCAAGTGAGGACCCTCATAAGGCAAAAATAGGTGCTACCCCTGTACGGCAAGCACTGCGTCACGTCAATCTTTGAATTGGCTCGAAGCGCCTCAGAACCACATTAGTAGGGCCCATAATACCGCTGTGTCCAGGGCGAGTTCGCCGGTGTCGGTCGACCCTTGTCAACCGCGTGCGTATGTACGAGTAGGGTGTCTGAAACGGGAATTCGTTTTTTTCCCGTCTGTCCTGCCTGTTTTTGCGTACGTGGTATTTTATGTTTCGAACTCTCTCGATTTCTCACTGTTTTGCCGGGCGTTTTTACCCACGCGTGTATCCCTTCAAGCGAACCCAAGCGATTGCCGCCCATACTGCGCGGCGATCAACCCTTTTAGAACCGCAGTCCCATATCTGGGGGCAAACCATTCAAACTTCAAGTAGTTTGTCCCCAAAACGGGACTGCGGTTCCAAAGGGGTTAACTACGTATCTCTCTGACACACATACATACGCCATCGGCCTGAGCCAGCTGCCCTCTTCTCAGGCACCCTACTCGTAGCCTGCCTCGTCACCGCTCACCATACGCACCACGCACCGATGATACGTGCATTAGACCATGCATACAAATACACACACGTTGTTCGGAGCAGTCATCTAAAAAATATGCCATGTCCGTCGAGTTGTGGGTGTCAGTCGCTACTGATAGAACTGGTTCGAGAAGGGAAATGCTATCAATAGCTAGAGCCGTGCCTCTCGTGTGATTTCGTCTGGTGGAGCGACCCTAGATGATACCGGGGAGTTTATGGACTTCTGCGAGCGAGTGATTGATGGCTGGTATATCTTGCGGCGCGTGATACGTCCACCGCGTTGGGGCTACGAAAAAGCAAGCAATCGCCATTGATTGATCGATCGCAAAGTGTGCCGAATAAAGGTGCATGACTTCTGAACTGCAAAGAGGGTGCAACTCTAGTAAGTGCGTACGTAAAAATGTAAGGAGTGTGTGCCGGAATGCAACTGGCGGAAGAGCCAGTCTGAACAATGTGACAACCAGGCAAGACCTACCAGGCCGTTTCTTCCTTTTTTCGTCACTATTTCCCATGAAAAGAAGCGAACGGAACCAAAATACGGGCATCAAACGCGGTGGGCAGCGGCGGCGGCCGCATAGCCCCACCGTCAAAAAGGAAAACTACTGCTGTATAGCTGTATACCAACATCGATCATTAATCATGGGCGGCGACAGGGCGTAAATAAAGTCAGCACGAAGAAAAGACCAGACAGTGCTTTGTCGTGTTAAGAGGGAGGGCCGACTGTCTGTGCCTGCCTGCTGCTACTCTTCGCGGCAGAAGCATGTGTGCCCTTTCGCTGGCGCCACCGCTACCATCGCCGCCACTCAGCAGTGGGGGCAACAGGCTTCTCCGATATGATACATAACTCGTATATACCGGTATACGTTACGCGGTTTTCTCTGAGAATGTTCCTTCCTGTGCTATCCTACCCTGCCGATACGTACGAGCGAAGGGGGGTTCCTAGATTACACGGCCGCCCAAAACGTAGGGCGTGCCTTATGGGGCATGCGCCTTACTTTTGAGCTGGGTGGAGCCGGAGATCTGCGACCGTCCGACCGAAAATATCCTAAAAATAACACACCGGGTAAGTCTCCGAAAAACACCATACAACTACGTAACGGTATGTATATTATATTATTTATGTATATCCCGGTGCCTTAAACAGTCCACCATCGCACACAGGTGACGACTGCTATTAATATCCGCCAGCGCCAGTCCTTTTCAATACCGATAACTACCCTGTATGTTAAGAGCTGCTCGCTGTTTCATGAGCCATCCAATGTCGCCCATGACCAAAATGCAAAAAGTGTGCTGGTGCCCCAGATGACGAGAGTCAGGCTCGGCCTCGAGGTTAACTCCGCCGCGCCTCCGCGCGAATCGGCGCAGAATTATACGGAGAAGCAGGCCAGAGAGAAAAGGACACGATCATGATGCGATCTTGTCGTGCCTGCAGAAAGTTTTCCAAGCGGATGCACGCCGAGAAGGGGGAGGGGGCGGGGGACAAGGAGAGGGTGTGGCTCGGCCGCGCATGTAGTGCTTGTTCGCTAATTTCGACACCGAGGGCGGAGGTGTCACCCGCCCCCCCTCCCAAACCCGCTACCCGCGCAGCAGCCGGCAGGGCATGTGTTTCCCTACATTCTTCTGTTTCGACCCTGGGATACGCTGTTGATAGATGACAGGGGCTCAAATCTGTTAAGACTCTTATCAATAGCAAGACCATGTAGGCTGATTTCGCAGTGCTATTACTTGTCTATACAACAAATGAATTATTGAGGGGTTTGCATGCTATATATATATATCGGGATGTCTCTGATGATACATACTTTGACTGAGGGCGAGCTCGGCGGCAGCGGCAGACAAAAAAAAATAAAAGCCAAGCTGACCTTACGCCGACGGAGGTTGGTGCTATGTTTCTCCTGTACAACAACTTGAAAGGACCAGGGCGGCATGTACCCTACGGGCGAAATCCAGCCCTGACCGCCCGTCCAGCTTCCAGGAGTATCTACCTTAAAGAGCGCCGACTTGGAACAGGGGGGGGGGTGTGCGATCGGTTTTGAGCGCTCGATTTTTCCCAGGACAGGAAGGCTGCCAATACCGAATAAGAACCGAATAAGGTGTTTTCGGAAATTTCTGGTCGAGAGAGAGAGCCTTCCGCTTATACACAATGTTCGATCGACTGGAGCGTCCTTTATTGCCGCTGCCGGGAAAACGGTCGCACCCACCCCTTGTGCGATTTCAATGCTCTTCGCGTAAGGTGTTTTTTTGTTAGCAGCAAATTTCCACACAACGCAGAGATCACGATGTATCGATAGATCATGTACGTATTTTTTCCCGCCCAATGGAGAGAGATCGCGATCTATCGATACATCGCGTGTTCCCAATCCCCGTACGGAGCATTTGCCGTCACGAGATTTTGTGTAAAAGGACCGTATCATATAGATCGCACGCACCCAAACATGTGCCCGAGAGCCCGTGTCACACAGGTCATACAACCCGACCCGGAAAACATCATCTATATATGCAGATCACGCTCACCGGGAACTGATCTGCCCCCCGGATACAGCTACGTCCTGAGCGGGGGATCTGATCTATACGATCTGGGAATTTGGATCTGATCTGTCCGATTTGGAAATGGGGGTCTGATCTGTACGAATAGGGAATGGGCGTCTGATCTGTCTAATCTGGAATTGCGGATGTGATCTGTCCGATTTGGAATTACGGATCTATCTGTCCGATTTGGAAATGTGGATCCGATCTCTCCGATTTGGGTGTATGTCCAAGCTAACAAGTTCGGCCGGCGCTGGACACATACACATATCAGATAGATCAGATCCACATTGCCAAATTGGACATGTCATCCCCATTGCCAAATCGGACAGATCAGACCCACACTGCCAAGTCGCACAGATCAGATCCACGTTTCCAAATCGGCCGGCGCTGGATACATACCCAAATCGGACAGATCGGATCTCCATTTCCAGATCGGACAGATCCCCAGCAGTCCGATTAGGAAACGGGGATCCGATCCGTCCGGTTTGTGTGTATGTCCGAGCATTTCACAGGCTCGGCCCGCAGCTAGGGGGTCCTCCCAAGCTACTACATGATACCACCGTGGTCATATGCCAAGTACAAAGGGCCATTTAGGGGGGCAATGAAAGGTCAAAATGTGCTTTATACTGGTATGTACGACCGACCTGATACCCACAGAGCAACTCTATATACCCGGTGTACACCATATTCACACGTCGAGCCGATCACGATATCTATCCATCTATATATTCAATAGATCATCTAGATCCTAAGCCTGCCGTTCTGAGCTGCTGTGCAGGATCTGTAGGGTACAGATCTAACCCAGAAAACGTGTCCGAGATCATGCCGACTATACGTATCGCTCCCACCCCGCAACGCGACCCAGATCTTACCAGGCACAGAACAAGAAGCCATCTGCCTTGAAATATCTCGTACCGTACAGATCAGATATATAGATGTATCTGCCATGAAACACACATCTAGAAAATCCACTGGGAATCGATTATCTACCGGAGGCGTGAATGAATCTCACAGTGGGATGTCGCAGCGCTCCGAGACCGCGTCAAGGTAGGCGCGGAGCTTGGGCGGGATGCCCAGGTCCCGGATGATAGTCAGACCACGCATGCGGGGAAAGAACGTGACGTCGTCGTAAGACAGCTTCCCATCGGCCGCCACACTGTCCGGGCTGTGGATCATGGCCTCCAGCTTCCACAGCTCGCGCTCTAGCTCTTCGATCATTCTGGGAGAGTTCTTGAGGTTGTCCTCATAGCTGCTGGGCTCCGGCAAGGGGTGGTTGCGGATAAACGCCTCTCTAGCAGACCGGGTCTGGAGTTCGTATTGGCGGAGGCAGCAGGGGAGAGGGGGGGGGGGGGGGGGGGGGAGGGGGGGAGGTCAATGTCGTTGGAGGATGGACGCCTCTAGAGCGGACCGGCTTTGGAGTTGGTACGGGTGGAGGCAGTAGGACAGGAGGGGGCGTTCTCACTTGATGTTTGCCTCCGTACTTTGACCATTGACCGCGAATCCTTTTAGAGACGGTGCACCGTTGCTACTCCTAGTAGAGACACCTCCAACCTTTGGGCGCTCATTGTGGGGGCTATAGGCTTTTGAGAATAAACGCCTGTCTAGCCGACCAGGACTGGAGTTGGTATTGGTGAAAGCAATAGGGGAGGGGAAGGGGGGATAATGATTGCTGAGGATGAACGCCCCCTCGCAGAACCAGTCTGGAGTGTGTATTGGCGGAGGCACCTAATGGCTTTGGGGGGTGAACACCTCTAGATTTGGCGGGGTTTGGAGTTAGTGCTGGCGGAGGCAGAGCCGAGGGGAGGGGGGGACAGGGGGGAAGTCAATGGTTTTGGAGGACGAATGCCTCGAGAGACAACAGGGTATGGAGTTGGTAGTTGGCGGAGGGAGCAAAGCGTGGGGGGCGGAGGCAGCTGAGGGGTGGGAACTAAGACGGGGGAGTGGTTCAATTTTCGGGGGAATGCACACCTCTCGCGCGGATCAGGTCTGGACCTGGCGATGGCAGAGGCAGGGGTGGGGAGGGGAGGGTAAAGGGGTTGATGGCCTTTTTCGAGGATGCAAACCCTCCGTCGCGGATCGGGTTTGGAGTTCATATCAGCGGGAGGGGGAGGTTCGTCGTTTTTGCCGACGCTCTCAGGGCTAGATATGACACTGGCGAGACAACAGAGGGGGGGGGAGGGGGGGGGGGGGGCGGGGGTAACCAGTTCGTCCACCCCAGAGTGGATATGCCAAAAACACCAGACGAGCCTCCCTGCCCGCGGAACACCTCGAAAACCTACACTTCAATAATTAGGTGTACCTGGGATACACAAACTCCTCAAGTAAGAAAAAATATAGAGGTATACGCATATCCTGTCGTGCAGCCTGTGCACGCGGGACCTTGAGCAGACAGCCATCACAGTTGATCACAACACCTGTGGCAACCAATCGGTCGCACAACTCGACTGACGGCAGCGGCGGGGCACATAGCGCGACGCTGGAGACCATCCACCCCCCCCCCACCTGGAACTCCGGCAGAGGCGTGACCGCGTGCCTCGGGCGGAGGAGCCGGCGCATAAGCATGGCAGTGGACGCCGTCCAGGCGTCGATGTCCTTGCGCCCGGCGGCGGCGGCCAGCGCCGGAGGCCCGAAGGCTGGGTCTTCATCCAATCTGCGAGCGATGTCGAGGCTCTCGATCAGAATCTGGCAGCGAGGAAGAGGACATGAAGCAGTGTAGCAGTGCAGCAATATGGTAGAAAAAGAGAAGCGGTACGGAGAGAACGAGGAAGGAGTTGGTATGTGTATACGGTGTCAACGCTGCGAAATGCTGTTCATGGTATGAGGTGCTGCTATCGTGTGTTGTTCTATATAGGGTTGGGGGGGAGGGGGTACTCGACATCATGCATGGCCGTCGTCGCATGGCCATAGACCCTCGCGTCCCTACAATGCCGGGACAAGCAGGCACAACTGCTGTAAATGCACAATAAACGCAGAGCCGTCGTGCAGTATTATAGCTATGGGTTGTACAGCAGGCCGCCAAGTGACAGCAGCGGCTGGAAATTGCAGCTGGAGGGAAGATAGGTGGTGTTGGGACTCGGGACACCTTCCACCGTAAGCCTTGCGCCGTGTTGATGCAAACAACCTCGGGTACAAACACCCTAAAAAACAACGTCCGGAGGCTACGCGGTGGGGGAGGTGGGGGGGTCACGGACAGAAGGTTGAGCGGACAGGAACAAAAGCTGTGACTGGTGCTGTGGTAGGGCACAGATATCGCAAGAAATGCGACGGGAGGCGAGTACTGTATCACACCACGTGATAAGATATCACATCCCCTGGAACGAATTTCGGAGCCGATTTTCTCAAAAACCATGCCTCAAGGGGAGCACAAACACAACAACAACAACAACAACAACAACAACAACAACGACAACAACAACAACAACAACAACAACAACAACAACAACAACAACAACAACAACAACAACAACAACAACAAAAAGTGACGTTGGAGAGATTTCGTCGAGTCTCTTTCCATATATGTTGTATGTAGGCGTTTACTTACTCTCTCAATTGTCGAGAAAATCGACCTAAAATCGACCTTTCAAATTCGTTCGTGGGGGTGTGTTATTTTATCACCCTAGTGTGATACGGTATCACCCTCCAACCGAAGGCGACACACAGCAGTGGCAGCACTTGGCACGCTGTACACGGTACACCATGCCTTCTGTTTCACACTGCAATGCACGGTTTGCGCCCAAGAGGCGGGATGCTATCCTCGCGCGTGTCTTCTGACAGCACAAAAGCGTACTCTTGCCATTGTTATGATATTTGCTATCGTTGCTTTCATGGAACGCACGCGCGCGATCGTCGAAAAATTGGGCCCGGGCGCTACCCGCCGGTCCGACACGAAGCGCCCCCGACGTACCTGGTAGTTGCGTAAGCCTCGAATCGCACAATAGATCCTGCTGCTGTAACACCATAAACATTCTGGTGCTGTTGATTAACCTGGGCTATGACAACAGTGTCCCCCCCCCTCCCCGCTTCCCGCCGGATCGGCAGGGCCAACATCCCGATCGTGCCTGGCCCAAGTCCGACCGGCGTGACGTATTTCAACAAACGCAAATCGAAGAAAAAAAAAACAAAAAGGCGTGTATCTTCGGTGTCTTACCTCCCATTAAAAATATATATATTTCTCGCAGGTAGGCCACACCCACCAACACCAGTCTCCCCACTCCTCCCCCCTCCCCCACTCACCCACACCCACCCACCAACTCATCCACCCACCCAGTACCCAGCCGCCCACAACCAGCCACCCGGCCACCCACCCATCCACCCCCCCATTGCTGTACTTGCTACATGATGTAATATGCGTACCTCGTGTGTTTCGGTGCCAGGCTCGCCCAGCTCAAGGATGGGCACGACCTTTTTTCCAGCCATAGCGGCGGGCGTCTCGATGTCGTCATTGGATAGGTACACCAGGTCGTGCGGTATATTCTTCAGCCCGAGCACCATGCTAAAATGATGATGATGATAACAACCACAAAAAAAGGAAAAATAACGAACAACGAATGCAGCAGCGGCGAACGATTGGGGGATGTTGTTACCCTGGGGGTTTGTGGCGTGCCGGTAGACGAGTAGTACGAATACGAGCAGTACGTATTACGGGGGACCATATTAAAAAGGACCTACGGTAACACAAAAACCTATAGATTTTGCTATTTTTACTGACAGTATTTGGTCATATTTACTATGGTCCCCCAAAATAGTACCTGTCGTCGTAGTCATGATCGATCGGAAAAAAACCCCGTGAATCTCATACTCGTACTACAATAATACAAACAGTAGTACTGCTGTACATAAGAGTACTTGTTTTTTTTTTGTAAAACACAGGCCACAAACTACCGTACAGGTAAAGCCAAGTATGACGCGAACCTCGGGCTCGCTCCTTCCTTCGAGACGGCTCGCGTAGAACGGCACGTGTTTGGAAGCGGACGAGAGCAAGCAATACCAAGCTCACGAAATTGATCACTCTGGCGTGTTATTTCGTGTTCTACCATACGAACGAGCAGTACCAATACGAGTGGTACACCTGGTACCCATGACCCCTTCAAAAAACCCCGAGAATCTTATGCTCCTGCCGCTGTACACCGAGTTTTTTTTTGTTGCCTGTTTGCACTCTACGTCAAGCTGGTGTAACACACCCCACAGACAGATAGAGCGACTTATGACATATACATACCGATACGGGTGAGTGCGTTCACGAATCTCGGCCTCGCCACATTCCTAGAGGAGGTGACGGCGCGCGTACTTGGGGCCATTCTTATCGGAGAGCTTTTTTTTCCAAATTTTCGACATTTTTTTCGCGCAATTTTTCAATCTTCTATATTTTCCTGTTCTTTTTTTCCAAATATTGGAATGATAACAAACTTGATATTTTTGGTTCTGGAGAATTTCACGAATAGTGACAGAACGCCTCCGTATATTGATACATATCTCCAATTATTTCCAAACTTTGGAAATTATGGAAAAAATGCTCTCCGATAAGAATGAACCTTAGACGACCAGCGAGACAAAGAAAGAGATCCTGGCCGTAATACGGAGATCAAGCCTTTTTATATACATTTCAAATGATTTTGCCCAATGTCAGGTTTTAGGCCGACCGAAGAATGTACTGTAGATACCCAGCAGCAGCAGCAGCAGCACGAAACCCGCATCTCCAAGAGAGAAAAGCGGAACAGTTCTGTGTCGAGAAAGAACCTCAAATGTCTCGCCATCTCCGGAAGATCCGACGGAACGACCGTCGCCGTTCTCGGCGGCTGCGAGCGATTCCGAAGTTGCGCGCGCAGGCATAGGCTCGGCAGAGGCCGGGGGCGCGACCCCCGAGAAGAGCGGGCCAGAAGCCGAAGGCGAGGACTCGATATCGGACGCGAACGGAACCCGGTCTCAGGCCGAGACGATAGGCGTAACTTTGGACATGTCCACTCTCTTCTCGGCCGTCACAAACGAACGTATTTTTATCTTCGTATGGCAGATGATAGGGGACCCTGGCATACGTATTACGAATGAAAATACTTTATTTTATCAAACATGGCTTCGACCCAAGGCCCCTCGAAACGCCTGCACGTCACTGCACACTACGAAAACCCTTCCCCTAGCGGCGGGCAGACTTGATCCTGCCGGAACGACTATTCGACTCAATCAATTCAGAGCCTCACACTAGGCGTGGAACGTATTTCTGCAGAACCCTTGAGGGTTGCTGATAACCGACTGACAACAACACCACCGAGGGTATCATCTAACATCACTATCGCTGTTTCTGTTGATATTACCGTGTTTGAAGTACCACTCTGGGTGTCTCTCAATATAAGGATCGGTTGGTACTCATGTTAATGTCTAAGATGTCCTTCTATTTCCGTCTATTGCGGGGGACCATAGTTAATAGGACCAAATATTGTTTGTAGAAATGGTTAAATATATAGGTTTTTATGTATACGACAGGTCCTATTAACTGTGGTCCCCCGTAATAGGGTGGCAAGGTGTTAGCATCGTATTTAGCTCTACGTAACGTACTGATTGATCGGTACTGAGAGTCAGGCACTATACACAGCAGTATCGGGCACGTTCGTTCCACGCACTGGCATCGACTGTGCACTCGTTTCCACTTCGAGTACGCACACACTTCGACAGCAACAGCAGCAACCATGCGTTGAAGACTTCCCACACCGAACTCATAACCACGATGTCTTGTCCCTGGTGCATGGCGGAACCGCGCACAGTAGTACTATTACGGGGGACCATATTAAATAGGACCTATGGTACACACAAAAACCTATATATTTCGCTATTTTTACTCGCAATATTTGGTCCTATTTACTATGTCCCCCCGTAATAGTACTTGGTACATGCTGCATAACCGCTATTACGGGGGGCCATAGTTAACAGGACCAAATATTGTTAGTAAAAATGGTTACATATATAGGTTTTTATGTACACCATAGGTCCTGTTAACTAGGGTCCCCCGTGATAGGTATGGTTGACACGGCGACCACCAAAACGACAACTGCTGCTGTGTTCTTACCGACCGTGTCATATATCCTACATATAGCGTGAGCACGCCCTTCGTAGTTCGAGTACAGCAACAAGAACCACCTATATAGTGTGAGCAAGGCTTATTACGGGGGGCCATAGTTAACAGGACCAAATATTGTTCGTAAAAAATGTTAAACATATAGGTTTTTATGTATACCATAGGTCTTGTTAACTATGGCCTCCCGTAATAGAACCATATTATGACACCATCCTTGCACAGCCTAGAGCATTGGAAACTATAGAGGATATGGTGTAGCACTAGCCGCTGAAAACGATTCATTTATCCAAGTTTCCGAAAAATGAGCCTTAGGTTTTTAACTTCGGTATTACATTGTAGTGGGTCAGTTCTTATGCTCGGGCCTATACTGTTGTTGTACGTACCGTGTTGTGCTTGTCATACAATCCCTTGCTTGCAATCAGGCCACTATATACACCTTCCATCTTGCTCCAATCCCTATCCCAGCAAATCTCCCTCCGTGTGGCGGATGCTGTAACCCTCATTTGGTTTGGCCATCTCTCCCTCTCGTGTCCCAAACGTATCATTTATAACCGAGGTACGTAAGAGTAGCTCTGCGTGCAGCGAGAACACTCACTCGTACTCTTCGCGTATTTGCTATCGATGACACGAAACCTGAACATGGAGCCTATGCGCCCGTCGAAAAAAAAACGCAAGCCGTGAAATACAGTAGTAGTACCAAGCAGCTCTCAAAATGGAGCACAGGCAGCAGCAACAGCTTGTCGCTGGTGGAGGTGGTGGTGGTCGTGGTTGCTGCTTCTGGTTGTGGGGGCGGTTGTGGGCATCTATAAAATTATTATATACTATTAATACACATGTTGTGTGCGCCTGCGTGCTACAAAATCCTGACCAAAGGGTTTCTGCGCTGACGCGCATCGCTTGGGGATGACAGCGATATCCCAAGACGACGAAAATTGCCCATTTTTAGGCCTAACTGAAGGCATTCGCTTCAACAAACTCCCGTAAAAAAAAAAAAAAAACAGACAACCCACCATCCTTTTTCGAGACCAGACAGGGCGTTATACTACAGGTCGGGTATACTGAAACAAGCAACACTGCACAGCATAGGCCCGGTAATAAGGAGGTGCCCAATAAGAACATGATGCTCACTTTTTGGAGAACGCTAAGAAAAATGGGTTAAAAAAAACGGCTCAGTGGTAAACTCCACACTAAACCCTACCTGGTATATAATAGCCTATGCTCAAGGTTGTTTGAAGAAGGCGCCCCAATAAGAATCTCAGGCTTGTCCAGATTAGGTGTTTCTTGTTGGCGGTCCCATACTTTTTTCTTTTTTTTTTCTCATCCCATTCATTATCTTCGAACATCTTCTTCTCTCTCTCCTTCCAACTCGTAACTCAGATCCGGGGTCACATAGCAGGCTCTTCGCCCCCCTTCCCGCTACGGTACGTGCCTTCATTTTCATCGCGAGAAGATTTCAGCCTTTTCTTCCCTCGTCGACTCGCATCGAATTGTGCCTACCCACGCTGCAAGGCGCTCTCAACAATTGAATCCTTTTTTTTATTTTTGTAAATGAAGTCAAAGTCCGACCCACCTGGGGCTCGAACCCAGGACTCAAACAAGTAGAATTCGAGGTTAACCACTTGAACCACCGGGGCGACCGGCATACTGTACTACTATTAATAGTATACACACACGTGCGTGTCCGAAGCGCGTATGATACGACGCTGCAAGACAACGACGTGTTTATACGTGTACGTATACGAAGTCAGTGCCTCGTCTGCACTCACCGGCGTCCTTGGGCGGCAGACCGGGATGATCTGCACAACAAACAGGGAGGTATGTTTCGTACCCTCTGTACGATTCACGTTGATAGGAATCGTGGGTGCAGGGGCGAGATGGTACAGACCGTTGCGGGGCCCGAGAAACTCACGAGCGACTGCTCTATGATACCTGGTACGTGCGAAGCTCTCGCTCAGATACTTTCGACTGTCGATGAGAAAAAAACACGGGTACAAGGGTACAAAATACACAAAATACACCACGACCCGCTACAAGCTAATTCCGCCGCATCTACTACTTGGTAGGTACCAAGTAGCATTCTTCGTAATTCCGCCGCTTCTAGGTACCGTCCCACAAACACCCTCTTCGCGCTTAGCAAAGCGGACCGGGGCGGCGTTTAACAGGCACTTTGTGTTGAGGTGCTCGGCGAGTTCGGTGTGCGGGGCTGCTTTCAACTTTCAACATGAACGTCGTACGTTGTGTGACATTCTTCGGCGTGGTACGGTGGTAGCAGAGCAGGTTCTAAACTCTAAAACTCGGGTTACGAAAGAGCGCACGATGCTGCAGCATGCTATCCAAACATAGTTTCCCTTTTTAACACGTATTGTACATAACATCACTGTGTTTTTTTTTTTCTTCTTTTTGCATGCGCGAGAGCGCGAGCTTGCCAAACTACATGAAAAATCTCGTGCAGTTCGAACGTTGAAAAGTCTAAGTGCCATCAAAATGAAGCAAGTACCATGGGGGACGACGAAACATACATGAGACCACTGCGGTCGTCCGTTATGTCGCTCGAGGGTAAACCCTCATAACCTCGAAACCAACACTCAGCTGGATAGCAAAATAAAGCGACCATAGAGTTATACTATAAATAGGGTGCCTGTTGTAAAACATGCACATATTAAGTACGTGGTCAGCTTCAAAGTCGCTTCAAGTGTTTCGCTAAATTGTCGCAAACACGTCGTCAGCCGTGAGTACGCGCCAAATGGACTCGTTCATGCTCAACTTTGAAAGCTGTGTAATACACTATTCATCATTTTTACGAAACAAAAACAAAAAACAGTTGAGATCGAGGGTTCCGTCGAGAAACTGATATTTGCAAACTGTGTGTGATATGCCCATCGCGCGTGCTACGGGTTTTCATATGGCCTCACGCAAAAAATACAGTCCATTTTTATTACTGATAGGAAGACAAATTCTGTGCCCGGTATCTACTGCAAGATTGATTGTTGTAGTTCCTGTTTAACACTGTTGATTGCTCCATTTCGCCATCGATCACGATGTCGTTTTAACGATTTTCCTGAGAAAGACAAATTTCGTCAAGTGGCCCTACCGCCGTGGGGACGGGAGGACCTCTTATTTCCTAGAATAAAATGCGTCACCTGCGAGCACGCCTGATTTGAGTGGTTGAAACTAAAAAGCTGCGTGCATCGGCCGCGCGTTTCCTAATACGGGGGACCATAGTTAATAGGACCTATGGTATACATAAAAACCTATATATTTCACCATTTTTACTGACAATATTTGGTCCTATTAACTATGGTCCCCCGCAATATATGGACGCCCTCTTGAACTCGTGAACAACTACAGTACGTACTGGCCGGTACTCCCCTGGATGCTACTCAAGGGTCTACGGGACGATACTCCTTACCTGGTGTATCACGCTGGTAAACCATAGGCACGATTTCCGAATGATTTCGGCCTGTACACGAGTATCTCGTTCCATACATAGTGATACAAGGTTCCCCCTCGGGATGTGGGTGACGTGGAATCCCGAGGGCGTCGCAAGACGCAAAGGGAGTCACAGGTAACCCACGGATTTATAGCTGTCCTGGGCGGAAACGTGAGCCATGGGTTAGCGTAATGCGCGAAGGAAAGAGTACTATTTACGGGGGGCCATACTTAATAGGACCAAATATTGTTGGTAAAAATGGTTAAATATATAGGTTTTCATGTACACCACAGGTCCTCTTAACTATGGCCCCCCGAAATACTAGTCAGCAGGAACTGAATACTGCTTGTTCTTTGGTGGATACTACACTACTGTCATGGTGTCTCATAGACGAGACAGGGATGTCGATGCTGGCCAGGGCACGCTTCTTCTCGGTATAGTTTTCCTTCTTGCTTATCTTATGGAGAGCTCACTTAGGGTACAGGAGCAGAGTGCGACAGGGAGGGGCAGCAGAGTGCCAGGCTGTCCCCTGAACCATGTATTTTCATACGTGTACAATCTACTAGACGTTTCCGTTACTAGCACGTCACATGCTCTCATACTGGCGGTACGTACCTGCCTGTCTCCTCATCATTCGTTCTGATAAACTGTAAAAGTCTACGGAGACGTACGGTTCCGTTAGTAACACGTCAGGTGCACTCATACTGGCACCTACCGCACCGCTTTATAGCTACTGGTGCGTGATACCACCAGACTACTACATGCACACGGTACCATGGGTTGACTACTGTGCACTTACAATACACCGCTACCACTACTACGCAGATGTAGCACGAGTAGAGGAAGCATGCACTCTACAAAATACTACCTGGTACACCCTCCTACAATGACTACTAACTACCATATACTATTAATACTACTAAATGCTACTGCTGGAGAATTACCTCATACAATACAGACGATCTCATGGTAAACACAAAGGTCAAATAAACACGCGGTACGATGGGTTGGGGCATGACTACTATATTGTAACTAAACACCATTGCCAATAACACGTGAAAGCAGTTCAGGTAGAAGCAGCACGAATAAATACTACACTGCTACCTTCTACTACTGTAACAGGTACCTGGTACCTGGTAGTAAATAACTTTTATACAGCGGTAACGCAGCATGCATGCAGTACCAGGGGCTGGGGGCATGACAACTATATTGACACTCTTGAAATATACCACGACCACTATACTACGCAGATATATGCACTACAATAAAGGTAGAAGCAGCCCGCATGCTACCTGGTACAAAATAGTACCTGGTATACTACTACGACTACTAACGATTTTGTGAATGTACAGGCTACGTAATATACAATGTTGAGGGCATCTACTGCTTTTGGCCAGGTTGAAGCAGCATGCAGACGACAGCAACAGCAATAGCGGACACCACAACGACTACGACTATTGCTACTACTTCTACAAAAGGTACTACTACTGCTATTGGACAGGCATTGATAGAAGCAGCATGCACCCGGTACCATGGGCTACTATTAATATTAATGTTAATACTACTCCACAACAATTCTATACTATACTACCTACCGCTATACCTGCGTGTCAAAAACAGGTCAATCGTAGAGAAAGGCCAAATAGCCTGTAGAATCACTACCCATGTATTTGTAGGAAGCAGCTTCTCTCAGGTATACGTACGGTTGAGGAATGATGAAAAGGCTATCTACATTATTACGAAATAGTCATAAAAAAGTTTCAAATGACTGTCTAATAAATACTCGTACCCACGGCAAGAGCAGAGGGCTCGTGGCAACAGCAGTACTCGAACATCACTATTAATATCACTATAGGCAGCGACTCGGCTGTTTTGATTACTGCTGTACAACTCCACACACGATTGAGGGCATAATGAAAAAAACATTTGTACGTGTCATGAAATGTTTATCTCTACGTTTGGATTAATGACTGTTGTCAAAATCAGTACTCGTACCTGTATGTACTCGTGGTTACGGCAACAGACTCGTGGTCACTACTGCTATATACAACTATTAATGCTATTAATACTACTATTCCCACTCCTACTACTACTACTCCTACTACTACTACTACTACTACTACTACTACTACTACTATTAATATTATCATTAATCCTACTACTACTACTACTACCAATCCAACTATTAATACTACTACTGCTAAACTACTACAACACTACTATTACTACTGCTACTGCTATTATTGGCTGTACTCGAAGTATATCTGCTGCTGGTGCTTCTGAGATTGATCAAAAACCAAAAAGTTGACGGAAAGCGGGCGATTTCAAAATTATTGAGATTTTCAACGCAGAGAAAATTCAGCAGAGAACATTCTTCGTTGTTGAAAGTGGCTGTCGTATCACAGGTGTCCTGATATTTTGGTCGTACAAATAGGATATCGGTCAGGCCGTCGAGCAGTGTGGGTCGTGTTAGGTGCCACACCGAGACACAATACATCGAGACGGGAGGCAGTGTGGGCCTGGGACTGTTGCTCTTACCCGTTGCGATAACCTGCTGCTGAGAGCGTGCGACTGGACAACTACCGTAGCTATAGGTATGATATGACAATACATGGTATAAAGAAATTCTCCCGGGCAGACGGACCCAGGGAGTAAGCCCTAGCGAATAAGGGACGCCGAAATCGGGTTAAGGCATGTGCCCTAAAGTGCGCCGCAGGGGAAAAAAAATCGGGTAGGGCACCCTGTAAGGCATTTGCCTTATCTGGCTAAGGCAAATGCCTTGACAAATGCCTTAGACGTGCCTTGCAGGCCTTGTTCATCCTAGCGCGCGTTTGATACGTAAGAGAAGTGGACACATAGTTTAGGTACGGTATATGCATCACATACGAGAAGAGTCGGGAGCCGAGGTGATCGAAACGTTGCTCTACGGTTGCGTTACTTGGAGCCCGAGCAAGACTGATTACGGTAGGCTACGGGAGGTCCACCACAAGATGCTCCTCCGATGCATCGGCTGGCGAAAACGAAAGCGCGAAGACCACATTCTATCCTATGCTAGCGCGCTTCTCAGGGCAAAATCTGAAAGCGTTGGGACGACGGTACGCAGACGTAGGCTCTTGTTTGCGGGCTTTGTGACACGCATGGGAGAGGAGCGTCTGCCGAAGAGGGTGATGTTTGGGGAGATGGTTGGGGGTAAGGGTTACTCCGGAGGACAGGAGTGGGACTGGATGAGGTACCTTGAGGAGGACCTCAAGGAGTTCGGCATCAAGCTCGAAGGGTGGCGCGAGGCAGCACAGAAAGCCGGCAGATGGTTCCGACGGGTCGAGGAAGGGGCGGAGGCCTTCATGCGGAAATGGCATACAGATGAGAAGGAGGCATCGGCAGAACGGCATAGAATAGCTGCAACCACGACCACAGCCGTTGACGCCAACGCGAGTGCGCAGAATGGCAGGGAAGAGGGGGGGGACGAAAGGGGGACGAGGGGGAATGGGGGGGGGAGGGGGGGGAGGCGGTCTGCCCAACAGACTGAAGCCTGGTTATGGCCATCATCGTCATGATGCACTTCCTTCTTTGGGACCCAAGGAACTAGCATGGTGCCACCAGGGCAACTTTGCGTGTCTGTATGCTCCAGTGCCTGCCTTTCGTATTTTCTTTCCCCCCCGCCCGTGATTATCGCTTTTTCGTCCCTTCTTTTCTTCATTTTTCTTTCATTCCCGTTTGTACCTCTTTGTGTCTTTGTTAGTATGGTCCGTTTTGCCTTTTTTTGCGTTTTGCTATCTGCTTCTGTTTTTGTTTTGTTTCGGGTTTTTTTGCTTCGCTTCATCTTCTTTTTTTAGGTTTTTGTCTGCTATTAATAGTCTCCTTTTTGCTTCCCTGGTGTCCGCAGTTGTGGAGTGCGTATGCTTGTTTTTTGTTTTTGCCTCTGCTTTACTTGAGGTATTTCTTCCACTCCAGAGTTATTGGAGCGTGTCCTGCGACCACGGACTGCATTGTATTGTGAGTTAATGTGAGAACAACAACAACAACAACAACAAGGTGGTCCGCGTGCCGATCAAGATCAATTTCGTGGGTTTACCCGGGTGCATGCTCGTAGGGACTTTTTCTTGTAAAACAAAATGATCAGCGGAAAGCGCGAGAGCAGGAGCTACGTAGCTACATTAGATGAAAAACGGCGAGCAACGGGAAAGCTCAACCCTATGCGCGACAAAAAAATTAAGGGACGTACGTACCGGGGGGTAAAAGGGACGACACCTGTGTCCATGGTTTGTACAGACAAGAAGGCCGCTGAGGGTAAAACCTTCTACTCGTACCAGGTACCATTAAATACCAGGTGCGAGTTTTTTTAGGTTGGAAAGTAAAAGTGATGGCTAAAAAAAAAAAAAAAAAACAAACAAACACGATGACGCCTGCACAAGGGGAACACCAGACCTTCATTCAAACTCTTATGTCTACAAACAGACCCTGTTAACCCCTTTAGAACCGCAGTCCCGTTTGGGGACAAAATTACTTGAAATTTGACTGGATTGTCCCCAGAACGGGACTGCGGTTCTAAAAGGGTTAATAGCATCCAGAAGTCACCGGCCAGTAGTCAATCGCGAGGGAAATAATGGAAAACGCGCGAACGGTTCACGCAGCTTGAAAAGTTGGGTATCGATCGATCTGCCGATCGGTTGAACTCACAGCTGACAGCTGACGTACTCTTTTAGTTTTGCATTAAAACAGTAGGTATATCAGGTACTCGTTCGTCAGCAGAGGCTCAACCCAGGCTTGATCCTCGTGCTATGCTTCTGTGCGTTATACCTGTACCCTGGACGTACGTAGCACGCGTTTGGTGAATACCAGCTACAGCAGTATGTATCGCTCATGCACATGCTCTGCTATTGTCCCATGCAAGGCGGCGGTCTTTACGCGTAGATGTTTGCCAGACGGTGATGTTGCACGCGGGGGGCACTCTGCACTAAAAGCCTTGTCCTTGCATGTTCCCCATTAGACCCAACTCTATCTCCCCCTCTTCTCTCAAGCCAAACACAGACATCGTCCGCAACGCCGGCGTCTCACGACATCCTGGCCTAATTAATGTCAACATCTCCTTACAGAGCTCTAGCCGCTGCACAGCAGTACAGGCTCGCTCGTGAGAGCTGTTTTCCTCACCGTGGCCGCACGCAGTACGGGCAGTGGTCGTAAATCCAGAGTTTGGGTTTCGACGTCTCGGCCTTGCTGGCAGGTTTGTTTCCCCTTGGGTACGACGAAGACCCTTCCGCCATCGCTCCGTCGCTTCCCTCTCGGACAGAGCTGCTGCTACTACTCGCGGACGAAGTGGGGACCGTCGCGAAGAGCGCACCGGAGGAAGGTGCACGGGCACGTGCCTGGACCGCGAAACCGGCCACCCGAGAGCTCAAGCAGAGGGAAATAAAGCACGCCTTCGATATTTGCAGTCGAATGGTTGCCAGTGATACAGGCATAAGTATTATTGCTTCTGTCTATTGCTGACGCGGATGCACTTGCTTGTTGCAGCGGCAGGGCGCACTTTTGCAGGTTGCGGTCACATGCACCGCCCCTTCCAACACACGCGTACAATGTTTTGCGGAACTCCCAGCTAGCTTTCTGACATCGCACAAACATATTTTTAGGCATCGGAGAGGATCCACACGTCTACCTCTGTGGATCAAGTGGAGGGGTGCTGCTTGACGGAGCTGGCGGCTGTGCTGCAGGAGAGCGAGGTGCGGTAGGTTATCGTGTATATCGGGGTTTGTGTGATCCCTGTGAGCGCTGCCACATTCGATGGCCGTGAACCGACAGGTCGATTTTCTTGGCGACTTTATCAACAACAGGCAGCACCAGTACCAGGTGCAGAACAAGGGTCGCACAGGTTACGTACGTACACCCAAAGACTACGCCAGAAGAAATAGAGGGAGGACCAGCGGCCGCAGCTGCAGTCTGGTTGCTGGCACCAGTTGCGGAAACATCATCGAGCAAGATCGCGCGTGTGGAAGAAGAAGAGCCGGCCTACTGTAGACCGGGTTCTGAATCAGATATCATCGGTGGTACTGCTGCTGCAAACTGCAAGCTGCAAGCTCTGTCCGTGTATTGTACCTGGTATTATACAGGGTACGATGTTCAAGTTCGAGTTTCATCCTTCCCTGGATGTTGGTGCGCCATGCAACGTACTCACTCAGCAAAGATGTCAGGAGACGACACTTTAACCCCGTCACGGGCGGCATTTTCCGGTGTATTTACCTTGACGGACACCAAACTATTAGGATTAGTCTGGAACACTCGGATTTACACCCTTGACCGATGTACGTTTTCCCTTGACTAACCCTCTGCTGACATCTTTGGGGCTCAGGGTAGTACATGTTTTCTTTTACTTCTACACATCAAAATTTTAATTCTAATTGAAAAGATCGTGGTACGATGTGGGATGAGTCATGCACATGAAAGTACGTACGCGTAAAAAGGTAAAAGGGTTCTGGTTTCCAAAATTGAAGTCAATCCACGTCGTGAACGACCATCGACCTGGAGTTCGAGGGTTCGGGGGTTCGGAGGCAAAAACCGAACAAAGAAGGAAGGCGATCGCAATCTCCAATCGAAGTCTGATCATAATCAAAGCACGACAGATCCCGGTCGCCCCGGTGGTTCAAGTGGTTAACCTCGAATTCTACTTGTTTGAGTCCTGGGTTCGAGCCCCAGGAGGGTCGGACTTTGACTTTATTTGCAAAAATAAAAAAAGGGATTCAATTGTTGAGAGCGCCTTGCAGCGTGGGTAGGCACAATTCGATGCGAGTCGACGAGGGAAGAAAAGGCTGAAATCTTCTCGCGATAAAAATGAAGGCACGTACCGTAGCGGGAAGGGGGGAGAAGAGCCTGCTATGTGACCCCGGATCTGAGTTACGAGTTGGAAGGAGAGAGAGAAGAAGATGTGCGAAGATAATGAATGGGATGAAAAAAAAAAAAAAAAAAAAAAAAAAAAAAAAAAAGATCGATCGACAGAGACAGACTCCACTCTCCACTCTCCGCCCCGTCCATCTTGTTCAAGGTGTTCAAAAATCTTACTTGGGCAAGATGGGCAAATAGACAATCCGTCTGTACAAGTAAACATGCAAACATCGCGAGCCCCAGGGGTAGGATCAGTGAAGTTACAAAATGTGGTGAACGCAAAGATAGTGTAACTTGGGGACTCCCCCGGCCGGATGTTTAATAATGTCGTCAACCCTTTTAGGACCGCAGTCCCGTTTTGGGGGCAAATTACTTAGAATTTGACCGGTTTGTCCCCAAAACAGGACTGCAGTTCTATAAAGGTAAACTTGTGTGCGTTTGGTGGATAGTGTGTGTTCTTCCGTTATTTCTACCCGTCGACGCCCAGCACAACGAGACAACAAGTGTCCGTGCCGATTCTTCAATCCTATCAATAGAGAGATACAAGCTATCTGGTCACAACACTACGCCACAGAGATACTACAGCAGTAGTACATTGATTGGTATGCAGTACGCAGAGTACATCGACAATGCAATGCCATGTCTTTGTACCGGATACGACAGGCACGACATACACGTTCTCTATAACAAGGAGAAAACTAAAGAAGCAAACAAAAAACAGACAGCAAAGAACACATGTCGAACAAGAAAAAGGAAGAAGAAAAAAAAAAAATATCGTGCCTCCCCGCAGGGGATGTGGCAGACACTTGACAAGAACAGCTAAAGCAAGACCAGTGCATATAACCACAGACTAAGCCTATGAACCAAGGGAAATAACAGGCAAAACGAAGCACAAAGCACACTCCAGGTAGCCGCAGCAGTTTGTGGTACGAGTAGCCCATGTGTTACTTACTAGTCGATCTGGTACCTTGCTGTACCGTCTGCAATCTCCGTCCTGCGTTCGTCAACTATGCCCCATCCCCGGACAGGATGCGTCAGACAATACGAATCAATCGAAGCAGGCTCGTTATCCACCCACGCCACACGACTCCTTTCATAAGGACAAGAACAAAAAGAAAGAGAAAAGCAATAATGAAAAAATCACGGAGGATCGAGCGTATAAAAGAAAAGAAGACAAAGGAAGACCACGTTCGAACCAGCTGCAGCAGTTGGTGGCGCAAGTAGCTACCTGGTAGACATGTTATACTTACTATTAATAGTCGGCCGGGTGCCTTGCTACCCTGTCTGCCGTCTCCTTCCTACTGCCGTCCACCGCGGTTGCCCTTCTACTCCTCCTGTTGCCCCCCCTCCCCGCATTCCCTTGGTCGGGTTTCCTTCCTACCAGTGTACATCAACAATATCAAGAGTACAGATTATACATGCGTATATACCTGGTACGTTGTTATTGTCCGTGGCGCAAGAGGCATGACGACGACAACCATCACTTCATCACCGACAACACCACCACGACGTTATCCATCAATACCACCAACCATCACCACCAGAACCAAGCTTCGCATCTAGCCTCGTTCCGCAGCCGGCCCTTCTTCCTTCCTGCCTCGGCCGACGCTGGGTGCTTGTGGTGGGGCGACTATTTGTGTCCTGTTCTTCTTGGTCTGGGTCCGCCGCTTGGTTAACAGAAATAGTTGAAAACCAAAAAGAAAGGAAGGCGTTTTTTTCAAGCAAGTAGCGGGACAGCAGAATAATACCGTAGTAATCGCCCAAACAAGCGGCGGAACAGTACCGTAGTAGCCCGCCCAAACGCACCACCCACACGCACCCAGCGTCGGCCGAAGCAAGAAGGAAGAGAGGTCGACGGCCGAACGGGGGTAGACGCGAAGTCTAGTGGTGGTGGTGGAATATAGAATCGCGAACGGCGGGAACAAGGAAAACAAAACTGAACGCCAAAACGAATGAAACGAAAATCAACCCCCAAGACAACAGACAAGGTGTTTTTGTTTGTCCTCGTGATGAAAACTGCATGACTTAACTATACTCCGAATAATTTTCCGATAATTTTACTAAAAGGCGCACAGAATCACCTGTTTAATCGAGTAAAAAACGGTTTCGGAAACGGGAAAGGGGCCTCATATCACGACTTTGGTCTACAATTGCAGAGTCGCGTTACGCGTACTAACCAATGTGGGGTCGCAGCTCTAAAAATGTCAAACTACAACGTACAGCAGTAGTGGCCCCTCTACCGTAGTGCGGGTATGCGCCAGCCAACAACACCGGTGCTGTACGTATTTCGGGAGACCATAGTTAATAGGATCAAATATTGTTACTGCTGTAGTAAAAATGGTTCAAATATATAGGTGTTTACGTACACCATAGGCCCTATTAATCATGGCCCCCCGCAATAGCGGCAACCGACACTACTCCGCACACTATTAATGCCACACTTGGTAATTACACACCAGGCACGTACCAAGCGATTCCACAGGCACTGTCGCGGATAACAGGGACCGGCATTGTACGTAACTGGTACCAGATATAGTACAAAGTAGGTACTTCGTATATAATGTAGAGGGTCGATTCAGAATCCGGATGCATTCCGCCGACTCTCCCGAATGGTTTTCTGGCACGGCGGCGCCGAGGATGGGTAGGTCATCATTCATTCGACAGAACGTTTACTGGCTGTGGCCGACTCTCGATTTGTGCTGTCGACCCTCGAGTCTGGTCGGTGCGGGATCGGGGTGCTTGGTGGGTCCTGCCGGCCGTTAAATTTATGCCCAGGGTAGGTTTGGGAGGGCTCAGATCCGGGTGGGACTAGGCTGTCGAATGGGAACAGGGGGCTAGCCGCGTGTTGTTTGTGCGTGTGTTGACCAATGAAATATCCCGAAACATTACACTGGTATAGTATTTGACCAATCGTTGGGTTTCGTTGGGCGTAAGTAATACGCTCTACGTACTGGTGTGTGATGGTATGTGTACACAGGATGGGCCCCGCCAACAAATAATGATACGTAGTGTGAGCAAGCTGCAAGGCTTGGAACCCTCCCTGAAAACCAACGCTGAGCATAGGCTCTTTTATACCGATAAGATTTAGTCTAGCGATCACCGCTGAGCACGATTCTTTCATCATATTTTCTCATCGTGCTCCAAAGAGTGAGCTTTATGTCATTTCTACGTTAGGCTCTTATCCTTCGTGTGCTTTTACTCGTACTGCTGTATACGATGGGGCAGGCACCAGGTATCACCCAACCTGATTCTTAGGCGATCCACCATTTTTTTTTTCAGAGCTGTGAGCTATGAGTCGGCACGACTTACAGTACGTACGTAGACCTCCTAGGACTTCGAAGGGGAAATGTCACGACAGAACAGCGGATCTTACCGCTTCTTCGAGCACATGGTTAGCACACACTGTGTACGAGACAAAGGGAGTAATGCTAACCTACGGTTGATTTGGGGCTGATCGCCTCAGGGTCAGGGTTAGAGTTAGGTGTGTTGCTCCATTCGTATGTTAATATTAATAGTACACAGCACAATCAATTGCTCGAAGAAGTGGTGAGCTTCCCTCAGACAGGAAATAATGTTGGCAGCATCGTCCACTAATTGGTTGGGGGATGGTAGTGTTGAAGGGTCAGAATGACAATGCAAAGAGCCGTAGGACACAGAGCGCAGCGACATTCTCCTACTCGTATTGGTGCGTGCGTTGTACTCGTAGACAGCTCATAAAACCGAACAAATACATGCAAGGGGCTGATTTTCATGGCCATTTCTGGGTGGAAGTAGTTGTTTGTTGGACTCCAGTAAGTCGGAGGTGCCAACTATGCAAGTGTAAAATAACACGGGGGCTGTTGACGCCAGCTATCTTCCAATCAAATGGCTGAAATAGCGCGAACGACGGGAGCCATCTTCCAATAAAATAGCTGTATTAGCGGGAACCACGGGAACCACGCGAAATCACGCCGCACACGAAACAAGATGAAAGGCACAGCTCGTAGCTCGCACACCCACAGCCACGCGACGATTGACCTTCGATCTCGACATGTAAGCCACCCACGGTCAACGAGCTTCGTACCGGGCAAGGCCAATGAGTGAAATGGTGGCCTCGGAGGTATCATTGACATCCATGTTCTAGGGGGCGAGAGAGATTGGCCGCGGCGTCCTACGCTCTTCGTCAAAACTTTCAAAAAGTTCTGTTTCGTGCCAACGGAGAGGAATAGAGAGGTGTTGTCGTCTGTTTTCTACACACCAGCTGCCAAGTATGTTCTTAATAGATGTCTGGCCCACCCACGACACATATCACCGGCTGAAGTGAGAGAACTGTGAAACTAGTGTGGGTCGGGACCTCTAATCAGTGCGCTTCATTCAGAGTTCGTGACGTAATCGTTGGGTTTGTCGATCGATGTTAAACCTGAAAAATGATCGATTTCTTGCCATCGAAGAGGGGTCGAGGTGTTGGTCGTCTGTCTTCTACAGACCAGCGCCAAAACGTGTTTTTATCAGACGCCTGGTCAGCCCACGCCACATATCACCGACCGAGGTGTGAGCACCGTGATACTAGGGTGGGTCGGAGACCTTACCCAGCGCATTACGTTCAGATTTCATGACGGTGTCGTTGGTTTTGTCGATCAATGTCTGCCGAGGATTCTCATAAAAGTTGGCTTTTGTCAATGGGAATGACTATACACTGCTCCAGTGCCTGCCAGAACAGGGGCTTTGTATACATTGCGCGGCGCGCAATTAAGGTCCGCGTGAGCTGTCCCGTGACGTTAAAAATTGCCCTCCACCCAACCTGCTGGGTTTCCTCACTTTTGTGAAGGCTTGTTTAATGCGAGCTCAGGTTTTGTGCTCACCTTACGGTATCTTTCAAGATTGATTCCAAGTGACCCGCAGTGAAACCTTACCCTTACACACTGTACGTAAGTGATATGCTTTGTAGGTATACCAGTAGTTGTGTAAAACTGCTACCGGTATGTTATAATACACCAAAGCAGTACATCGAATTTCAGTATAAAATGCCAGGTATTAATAGTACAACATCAACATGAATACAAATAAGTGGTGCGTCGAACGAACGAACGGACGAACGAAAGCTTACGTAGCAATAGGTACAGGCACTGGTGTTGCTGTACTACGCAGTAGGCGGCCCCTCGCCTTTGCTGTATATAGTAGGCTATGTTCCATTCCTTCGTGCCTCTGGACCGTCAGACCTCCATCTCCCTTACGTAAGCCTCTCCACTAGAGGTAGGACCCTGGTTTCAATTACCCGGGTATCCGGCGGTTATACCCGTCAGGGTCCTACCCGTTTGGCGGGTAGGGTCCGGGCTCCTTACCCGCGGGTAATCGGAGCCTGAAGGGTAATTGGGTCGTCGGGTACCGGGTAACCGGGTACCCGCGGGTTTTCGGGTACCGGCAGGTAATTGGCATTCCCGGTTCATTTTTCCTGTACAATCTCTGTAGGAAACCCTTTCAAAACACGCACTCACACAAGCTAAGCACGCAAACCATCAACTAGCTACATTCAACGCTCAAGGGTACGCCCACGCACACGACAGTATCGTCACACGGCACCAGCTGGGGACAATGAGCCAAGAGGCGAGCGATCCTGACGCGGTCTCTCAGGAAACTGAATTGCTGGCGGAGGGCGATCTTTTCTGAGAATCCTGCCGAAAGTTCCAAGCCGCCTGTGCAAAGCACCCTCGAAAGCGATGCAGACAGCAGCACAGCGACGGCTCTGCAAGCCCCGGCTTTGACAGCAGCAGCAGTGGAGAGTCGTATCAGAGCGTGCTTCTGTGATGCTGGCCCCTGGCCCCTCCTGAGTTCGGGGGTGTAGGTGTGGGTAGCCGCTTCTTTGCGAGCAACCATGTCCTCGTTTTTTTAATGCTTGTTTGTTTTCTATCCGTCCACGATTCCTTCGATTTTCGAGCGCAGGTGGTTGTTGATATGTTATCGGCGCGAGTTCCGCATTACCATGCTATGACACAACGGATTGTAAGTCAGCGTTACACGATCAATCATTATCTTGATGACATAGTGCTACTTCCCGATATCTGCCACGTAGCAGTGGGTCGAAAAATGGCCACAGCAGTTTTCTAAGCGGGGAAACCGTCAACCATCGCCTCGATCGTACTTATTTTCACACTTTCCGCGCATTCAAACCTAAAATATCACGCCAGCGCAATGAAGGAATACACGACACGGCAAGTTTAGGCGGCTTGTGTATCGAATCAATCATAGAAACGGTTCGTACTCCTCGTTTCGGCAAAAACATAGTTCTGCGCACTATCCTCCACTAAATTTCATTTTTTGTGGCACTGGAATATGGAGAAACAAAATCAAAAACATGGCCGGGTACCCGGGTACCCGGGTACCCGGGTACCCGGCAAAAAAACGGGTACCCGGTCGTCAAAATGGCCTTACCCGGGGGGTAGGGTAGGGTCCGGGCTCCAAAATTTGGCGGGTATCCGTTTTTGGCGGGTACCCGCAGGGTCCTACCTCTACTCTCCACCCCTATCCTTTACCCCCGTAGTCTCCTACACCCCTACCCGATGCTTCGACAAGACAAGACAGGGCAGGCGTAGCGTTGGCAGTCGCCGACAAAGCCAGAGCATACCGACGACAGAATAAAAAACTTTCCCGAACATTGTTTTGACCAAACGCAGCCCTGTTTTGTCACATGGCCCTCGCAGTCTTTTTTCCCCATCAACCCCCCCTCGCTCCGCCACGCGCTATCCTGTCCTGTCCTGTCCAGCCAATCGTGCGACGGTAACGAAAACGGAACCCTCCCAACAGCAACCCGCGAACAAGCAGAGGCAAGGACTGGAACGGGCATGGCGTGCTGGCGACGACGGAGTCGGTAGATCAGTACAACGGCGGTGGAAGAGGATAATAACATTAAGAGAAGAAGGGGGAGGAGGAGAAGACAACTGGGAGGGAGAGGAGGGGAAGAAAATTAGGGGGAGGAGGGGAAGGAAGAGGAGACGATTAGGAGGAGGGAGATTAGAGCGGGGGGGGGGAGATGAGGCGTCGCTTTCGTATTCGCAACCGACGGAAAAGGGAGGGCCAACCCGTGGTCCCAGCCGCCCCCTTGGTGCGAACAATCTCTCTAGAAACCCCAACGCCAGCTGTAGCCGGGGTCGGGGTTCCACGGTGTCATCCCCGAACCGCGTGTGCTTTCCGCGGCCACCGGCGAAGCCCGAGGTTACACCGCAGTCGCAGTCGACGCCAAGGCCGGAGCCGAAGCCGACGCCGAAGCAACAGCCGAGGTCGAAGGATCGGCGGTAGGAGCGCGGCCGGTTGGGACGGGGGCATGACGTTGCCGGGGTCGGCACGGCTAAAGGCTTCCTCTGTTAACGAAGGCGACGGATGCGGTAGTGGTGTTGATGTTGGTGGTGGCATTGTTGAGCGTGATGGTGTAGGTGGTGGTGTTAGAGTTGGTGGTGATGCTCGTGGCAGTGTTGTGTCCGGTTCGCGTGACGCCACTGCCCCCGCTGGCGCCGCCGCCACCACTGCTCCCGTCGACTGGGGCAGGCCGCTGGATGGAGTCGGAGAAGCACCGAGGAAGGGTTGCAGCCCTGATTCCGTGGCGTGTACTAGAAGAGGGGAAGACGCACTGAGGAACGATCGGACCTGCCGCCCTCCGCCCTCCTTATCTTACGCCTCCACCTCATGCTCTGCTTCCTCCTCCTCCTCCTCTTCCTCCTCCTCCTCCTCCTCTTCCTTCTCCTCCTCCTCCTCCTCCTCCTTCTCCTCCTCCTCCTCCTCCTCCTCCTCCTCCTCCTCTGCCTCCTGCCTATCCTCATCATTGTCAAGAGGCCGCATCGGCGTGAGGGGCACGCCGCGTTCGCCGATTGCGCCAGTGCCCGCTCAAAAGGGACGGCAGGAAAGGGGAACACGACGACCACGCTCTAAGAGGGCTGCAACGGGCGGTGGTAGTCGGAGCGGAACACAGAGCGGTAGCCGAAATAGTTGCGAAATCGGTAGCCGAACAGGTAACCGAACCGGCTGCGAGATTGGAAGCAAACGTCGAAGCCACGGACGGAGCCGAATCGGGCTTGATCGCCCGGCGGCATTCCTGGCAGGGCTGGCGGCATTGCTTTTGTACCCGGGCGTGGGCGGGGCCGCTCCGCCACCGGCAGTCTCGGAGGCGATACGGGTGGGGGGGCTCGCGCGGCCAATGGAGGCGACCCTTAGCGGGTACGACTTCGGCAGCAGTGGTGGCGGCGATGGCGGTGTTGGCGTTATCGATGGTGTCGGTGGGGAGGCGGGGGTGAGGGGGTTCGGAGCAACTGTAAGGAGGGCGCTGGCGTTAGCCAAAAGCAGGGAGGAGGGGCCGGGCGGGTCCAGCGACGGGAGTAAGAAGGACAAGAAGGACAAGGATAAGGACAAGCTGAAAGATGTTGCGGCCTTGGTTATCGGGGGCAACTTCACGCTCAATGGGAAGAGCACGAACGTCGCGCAGTACGACCCCATCAGGTGGGCGTGCAAGGGGGAGGGGTGAGGGGGGGGTCGGGGGGGGGGGGGGGGGGGAAGCGACGAAAGAAACAAGGGAGGGGGGGGGACAGGGGCTTGCTGTGTTGTGTTATTGACGATACACCCTCTTTTCCGCGGCTGCTACGAAGAACTCAGACCGACAGAAGCATCCCGGGGCGCGCTCTCGCTCCGGAATTGTCATTGTTTTTGTCAGCCGAGTGGGAAGGGAGAGGGGCTCTCTCACCTTACTTTTTTTCTTCTCGGACGCTGCCTTTGTTTCACTAGCGCCACCGAAGAGATACGGCAGTGTGGTCGGTCGCTGCCACGCCACCACCAAGCCCTTCCGCGTCGTGTAGAACGTAGACTACCCCTCGGTGCAGGTCAGCAGAGCGGGCACCGAGGAACGAGGGGTAGCTCCATTGTCAACGACGTGCGGACGGCCGTGTAGGAAGAAAGGAACGGTAGCTCCAATGTCAGCGACGGCCTCGTAGGAGAAATGGTTGATTGAGCCAGAACGACACGTGGAGCCGTGGTTTTTCTGTTTCTCGAGAAAACATATGTGGAACGAGAATTTGAGTGCGACACTTCGGGCCATCACGAGCTGAACCCACCCCACAACTCACGGCCACTATACGTGCACACCACACCAGAATACCACACACGACACATGTAAATACCTGGTACCAGGGTATGTGATATATTCTGCCCAGAAACGACGTTTGTGGAGTAATGGGCTTGTCGGGGGGCACTTCCAGCCAATTACTAGTCAATGCGGGTTAATTGCGTACCGTTTCGGGGTAATTTCGGGGTAATTCGGACCATTCCGTTCGAAATACCGACAAAAACCTCCGGTTTTAATTATGAGGCCGGGTTTGGGTTCCTCTCGGTCGCCCGGTTCTTGCCAACTTTGTTTCACCTGTCAACTCTCAAATTAGCGCGACTATAAAAGTGATATAAAGTGGGTAGCCAGCATATAGAGCGAAAATTCCATCGGACGGACCATACGACCACGGCCATGCATGATACCGAATTCACCCTCACCCCTATCCACCCATGGCATGGTTTGTCCTTCTGTGATTGCGATTATGACAACGATGCCGCCAACCGCCGCCGCCGTCGCCGCCGCCGTCGCCGCCGCCGTCGCCGCCGCCGCTGCTGCCACCATCAGCGAGACCTGGTACACGCGGTTCGAGCCTCAGCTGTACCTCTACGGGAAAGCTGCGGGAATGGTGAACGACCTCGCCGTGTGGCATCCCGGAAGGTGCCCTCACCTCACGTTGGAGGTGTTTTATACACATATATATATATACCCTGGTATATATATCATATATGCCGCCCCCGCCGTGCCCATATAATTCGCGCATGCTTTGGACGTATGCATACGGTGTACTCACGGTGCCAAAACTGCTGTACCACTTTTTTTTTTTTTTTTGTTCTACGGTGTTTTTGCGGCGTACACACTGCGCTTTGTCGACTCCACTTTGCACACGCCTCAAGCCGCGCCTAAGGTAGAGCGCCTTTGTATCGCCCGACCAAGATGATGATGATGATGATGATGATGATGATGATGAGGATGATGGTGATAGTGGTGATGATGATGATGATGATGATGATGATGATGATGATGATGATGATGATGGTGATGATGATGATGATGATGATGGTGATGATGATGATGATGATGATGATGATCAACTATTAATAGTCTCAAATCCGCAGCTTCGCCCAGACTAGGTTTTAACATGGTGTACTATTAATAAGTAAACTGCAGCGGCAAACGTAACATGTTTGGTTTTGGAGTAGTTGTTGCTTCACCCATTCCCGCTATTTACGGGGGACCATATTGAATACTTGGTACCTGGTAGGACCTACGGTACACACGAAAACATCGATATTTCGCTATTTTTACCAACAATAACTGGTCCTATTTCTTATGGTCCCCCGTAAATAGCAGGCAGGCACACCACAAATCGCACAGCAGCAGTATACTTGCGTTGTTAGCCGCGTGCGCATACGCGGCATTGAGGGTACGATTCCAGCGCGTCACTCCCTTCAGAACTCCCTTCACATGCGGGGGATAACTCCCTTGGGAATATATAGTCGGTACCTGGTATACTGTATATTTTGCAGGGGGGGGGGCATATCAGCAGTGGGCGTACGGCTCATTTATGGCGCATTTTACGCCGAAAACAAACGATCAAATTGCTGAATTGCTATTACGGGGGGCCATAGCTAACAGGACCAAATATTGTTAGTAAAAATGGTTAAACATATACCTGGTAGGTTTTATGTATACCATAGGTCCTGTTAACTATGGCCCCCCGTAATAACTTTATCACCTTGTAAAACATTGTCAAGTAATCGTCAAATTTTGTCGAATTGTTGTCGAATTGTTGTTGTCGCGCATGTCTTGTCGCTTGTTTGGGCTGCGCCGCGACGATGTGGCGAAAAACGAGAACAGCCACGACGCTGATCCGTACGACCTACTGTACGTGGTGGGAGCCTTCGACACCATCTGCAAAACCTGCCAGCAGCAGTACTGCAGCGCAGGGGTGTGGACGGGAGAGGAGTTCGATAAGGTAGGCTGGCGGCAGAGGCACCACCACCATATTTTCGCCGTGCGGTCGCCTTTTCCTGTACAGTAGCAGCAATAGTCCCCTTTCCCCTCCATGACAAAGGCCTTAAGATTTTTGTTGGCGTAGACCTATAAGGCTGCTGTTGATCACTGCACATCTGCGCACTTGTATATAAGTCGATCCTCGTCGCTGAAGTTTATTCGCGCTAGTGGTGGTGGTGGTGGTGGTGGCGGCGGCGATGGGGGGGAGGGTGTACTCGATAGGCGGTGGTGGGGGGGGGGGTGGGGGTGGTGGGGAGGGTGGTGGTGGTGTTGTTGCAGTTGTTGTTGAAATTATTGTTGGTGTTGTGGCTTTTGTGGTTGTTATTGCTGCTGTTGCCATTGTTTGCCGTTGTTTAGTTTCACCATATTTATTTCGCCAAAAAAAAAACGTGTTTATTCTCTGGCGGCGTTGGGGGGGGGGGGGGGGGGGAGTCCCAGTGGATGGGCAGCTTTACGTCTATATTAATAGTGTACGAGTACTTCGAAAAATCCGAGGGGAAAAAAAAACGTGTTTCGTCGTGTTTATGTAAGTGAAAGGACTGCCCCCTCCCACCCCACCCGCTACCACCACCACCACCCCTCGCCCTTCCACCTTCGCCACCATCGCCACCACCGCATGTCACCCTGAGGGGTCTACTCTGACCGTAGCTGCTGGCGTCGCTCCGTTCGTTGCGGTCGTCGCTCGCAGATAGGAGACGGGCTGTGCGGCGTGCCTCGAGCGTCGGACTCGACGATGAGGATGTTCGCGTCCGAGCTGACCCCCAAGGGCAACTTTTTTGTCGGCGGGACGTTCGAGAGCCGCGTCTGGAGCGGCAAGATGTTCGTGGGAGTGCAGAACGTGGCGGTGTACGACCCGCGAAAAAACGCCTGGCTGCCTCTACAGAAGGACGCGGTGAGCGATAGGGAGAGAGGGGGCAGGGGGGTGGATGGCCGAGGAGGGGGGGGGGAGAGAGAGGGAGGGATGGGAGAGGGGGAGGAAGGATGGGGGGAAGGAAGGGAGGAGGACAGGGAAGGAAGGAGGAAAGGGAGGGGGAACGGGAGGGGGGGGGAGGGGGGGGGGGGGGGGGGGGGCATTCGATGCTTCTCTCTCACCCTCCGGACACGGTTTCCTTGTCCTAGGATCTGTGCCTGTCGTGGCTGTTGCGTTTATGTTCGTTGAGAGGAATTGGTCCACCGCCACGCGAGAATATGAGGAGAGGCTGGCCCGGAGGAGGAGGAGGGGGAAGAAGGTGGGCGGAGTCGAGGAGCTTCTCCACAGTCAGGCACGGTGATTGCTTTTTCGGGAAGTCGACATCTATCGCATTATCCTAGGGATGCGTCTTGCCCTCCTTCCTACCCTTACCCGTATCCTCACCTGTACCCTTGTCCTTACCCTTTCGCCGTATTCACTATTTTTCGTTTTTTCTTATTTTTTCCAAATTTCCAATTTTCTAAATTCAGTGTAATGTTCGAACATTATGACGTTTTTTTTTTTTTTTGCGTTCTACCGGCAGCCAGCCCTCGGCGGTAATTTTTGAAAAAAAGGAAACTTAGGGAGTACCAAAAAAAAAGGAGGCTGTGAACAGGGCTTTACACTCTCTCTTGCGCTACCCTTACCCTTCATACACCCCCTTGAGATTTCGGAGGGGAAAAATGCCGAATACAGCAACTACTGCTATCACTCCGTCTTTGAGGGAGATGGTGCGAAACGGTTTCCGAGCTGCAATGCGAGCGGTCGCACGGGACGGGCGCAGGCAGCACCATGGTTCTGCCCATGCTTGTGGCCCCTCGCGCTGCGCTCGTACCAGGTAGACGGTTTATTACGGGGGACCATAGTTAACAGGACCTATGGTACACATAAAAACCTATATATTCTAACACTTTTTACTAACAATATTTGGTCCTGTTAACTATGGTCCCCCGTAATAGTAGCACCCCGAAATGATCGTTTTTTTAAAGTCGCTACCTGGTGTCTCGCAGTCCCGCACAGGTTCAGCCCTGCGACGGCAGCGGGATAAGTTGGGGCCCAAAACACAATCCTGACTGCCGGAGGGAGCTCTTCCACCGCTCGGGCGCATTGGCAAACTCCCCTCTTGCGTTTTTTTTTTCTCACCATTTTCTTCAATGTTTTTCCTTTGTAGCCCGCAATGTTTTCTTTTTCTTTTTCTGATCAGGTGGCGCAGGGGCGGGTGTGCACGTAAAAAAAAATCCGACACCCCAATATCCATTTTCGAGACCCGGACAGGGCGAGGGCGGGGGGTGTACTAAATAAAACCAAGTTTTTGAAAAAAAAAATGCGTTTTCGTATGTTTCTCGTCCAGAAACCACCCACATATCCCCACTGGTTTGTGGTTCGTTTTTAAAATTTTCGAGAGTGTGCCAGTTTTGCGGTTTTGTCTTGTTGTCGTGCGCCCCTGGGAGGGATGAAATTTTTCGTCTGAGTTGTTTTTCGGGGTGAAAAATAGAGCGCGCCTCGTGCTATTCGTACCTCTACTGCTGTATGATACGCACCTGAGGGAAAAAATGTCTCCCTCCTTTTTACCACTGCTGCCTTTGATGTCTTCGGGAGGAAGCGAACCATCCACAGCACTATAACCACACCCCTGAAGTCAGCTGGAGCCCGGGGCCAGCATCGCTTTAGAACCCGGTTCGGTAGATGGACCCGCGTTCAACTGCAAAGAGAGGAACAGAAGAGTGATAATATGCGCGCCATGGTCTGTGGCGCTCCCCAGTTGGGGTTACCTGTTGCGGTTCATGCATGAACCCGCATGCCTACTCATCAGTATCGAACCCGTGGACATGCCGGGAAAAGAGTCCCCAGACACCCCATGTCTGTGGTATAATGTTCCCCTGAAATCGGCGGTGGTGCGTCGTATCGCTTCTCAGGGCGGCGGGCTCGGGTGCAACTGGGCGGAGACGCGCGTGATGAGCCTAGCCTGGAACGACGAGGACCAAGTACTATACATCGGAGGTGAGTTATACTTGAGTATACGTACTGCACGTTGGGGCGGCAACGCGCCTTCGGCTATACAGCAGTGTTATTGCGGCGGGGGCATATTAGCAGCGGGGATCAAAACCCACATTGGACCCTAAAGAAAACATGTATCCCCCTAGTTTACACGGCATATTCACAAGCAGTAGTTTTTATGACTTTTTTTTTTTTTTTTAATCATCGCTTTTACTTTCCAGCTCAACTCGTAGGAGGTTTTGCAGGCTGTGGTCAACCCCCCCCCGTTACGTACCTTCATTTTTATCGCGCATAGGGTTCAGCATTCCCACTTCTCGTCTATTTTCATCGAATGTTGCTACGAGTAAACTCACGTTTTCGCGCTTTCCGCTAATCATTTTTTTACGCGAGAAAAACTCCTCAGGAGTATGTACGCGGTGAGGCTTGAACCCACGGAATTGATCTTAGTAGGCACGCGGACCATCTACCAAGCCACCGGGGACGCCGACCATGCATTACTATGACCCCCCGTTACAGTGCAAGCAGAGATCGCCGAAGAGGGCTATCTGCTATTTATCATTCGAGGAAGTCACCTGCTGTGCGATTTTTTTCGGTTTAGTTTTCGTTTTCGTTATCGTCCAATTTTTTATTACTTTCGTGGCTCGCGAAACTTGAGGTCGCTCCCCGTCCATCTTTAGCCCTGACCAATGCCGCAGTTGGATCCGCGAGCTTCGACTTTGCTGCTATGTCCATCCATGTACACCCCTACCCCTCGCCCCCCCCCCCCCCCCCCCCCCCTCAGCCTCCATTCCCTCACCCCGCCTCCTCCCTCTCCCGAAAGAAGAAAGAAGAAAGAGGTATACCAGTAGCCGGGAGGAGGAGGAAATAGATGCACAGATGTGCCCGTGTGGCAAAGCTATAGAGAGTAGAAGTCACATAGTAGGAGAATGTGAAATATACAAGGAGGAACGGGATGTGCTAGAAGAGGAGATGAGGGAAATAGACGAATGTGACATGGAGGAGTTTGACACACTAGATAGCAGCGAGAAAACGATCGCTATCCTAGGGGATAGATGGTGGCCACAGACGGCCAAACAGGAAGGAGATAAGCTTAGCAAAAAGTTTCTATGTAATATATGGAAACAACGTAATGAGCGCCCAATTGTTGGAGGTGTCTCTATTGGGAGTAGGAACGGTGCTCCGTCTCGAAAGGGATGCGTGGTCAATGGTCAAATGACTATGGCAAGCAACAAATAAGTACGCCCCCCCCCCCCCCCCCCCTCAGCCTCCATTCCCTCACCCCGCCTCCCCCCTCCTCCCTCTCCCTCTCCCGCCCGCTGCCATCCATTTCTCTCTCCGGTATGGTGGTCTTCCTGTCCGCCAGGCAAGTTCAACCTCGTCAACAGCCAGTACATTCAGCCCGGCCTGGCCATGTGGAGCAACGAAACGGGAATCGCCGCGTTCCCCGGTAAGCTACTGTACCATCTACTGGTGTAGTTACGAGTATAAGCTGCCGTTGTATGTTGCTGTAAACTGTAAGCTACTGCTGTAAGCTACTGCTGTAAGGTACTACTGTAGCTACCGCTTTTGTAAGGTACTGCTGTAAGCTACTGCTGTAAGGTACTGCTGTAAGGTACTGCTGTGAGATACTGCTGTGAGGTACTGCTGTAAGGTACTGCTGTAAGGTACTGCTGTGAGCTAGTGCTGCCAGCTACTGCTGTGAGCCACAGCTGTACGGTACTGCTGTGAGCTAGTGCTGCCAACTACTGCTGTGAGTCACTGCTGCAAGCCACTGCTGTAAAACTACTGCTGATTGCTGCTGCTGTAAGACGCGACTGCTGTAAGCTGCCGTTGTAAGCTGCTGCAAACTGCGAGCTACTGCTGTGAGCTATTGTTGTGGATACTACTACTGTAGCTGCCACTTTTGTAAGCTACTGCTGTAGGTACTGCTGTAAGGTACTGCTGTGAGATACTGCTGTGAGGTACTGCAGTAAGGTACTGCTGTAACATATTGCTTTGAGCTAGTGCTGCCAACTACTGCTGTGAGCCACTGCTGCAAGCCACTGCTGTAAACCTACTGCTGATAGCTGCTGCTGCGTCACTGCGGTATGCCACTGCCGCAAGCTACTGCCGTAAGCTACTGCTGTAAGCTACTGCTGTAAGCTACTGCTGTGAGCTACACCTGTAATTTATTTTTGTACTACTATAGCTGCCACTGCTGTAAGTAATTGCTGTAAGCTACTGCTGTAAGCTACTGCTGTAAGCTACTGCTGTAAGCTCATTGACCGATGGAAACTGGCGACAGAATGACGTTCCCAGCTCTCTGTGTGCCTTTTTTATCCATAGTCCTCTCTCGGAGTTGCCCCCCGAGCCCCCACCCACGACCTTCGGAGCAAGGGATTACAGACACATTACGCACAGCAGTGAGTGCACTATCTGTCCCCTATGTGCCAAAGAGAGATCCTTCTTCGGAATGCGTTCGCTCCCCCCGCTTACCGTCGACTACCCGCCCCCCCCCCCACCATGAGGTGTCTCATAGGATATGGGAATATCACGGGATATCCCATGATGTATGTACTGTACCCATAGGATAGCCATGGGACGTCCCGTGGGATCGATCGTGCCATACCCCACGGGTCCCAAACAAGAACTTTCGGCGTTGTTGCTGCATCAAATAGTCTGGTGTCTGGTGATGGCTAGATACTACAGTGATCGACTGTTGCATCTTCGGACCATATGTGGGTACCTTATCACCTTATCATCGAGAGGGGACGGCAGACAGGCCCGATTATCCCATGAGGATCCCATTGGTATACCGTGGGAAATCCGACTAATGTACAGTACGTCACCTCCCCGTTCACACTGTGGGAGAGTGTCCCATTCACACTGTGGGAGAGTGTCCCATTCACACTGTGGGAGAGTGTGAAATGTACGAAGAATTGCGGGATGTGTTGGAGAAGATGAGGAAAACAGACGAATGTGATGTGGAGAAGTTTTAGTGCACTAGACAGTAGCGAAAACTATGTCGCTATCCTTCGTAAGAGATAGATGGTGGCCGCACAAGGCGAAACAGGAAGGGGATAAGGTACGTGCCAGTAGGCAAAGTGATTTTATGTAATACCAGTATATGGGAAAAACTTAATGAGCGCCCAAATGCAGGAGGTGTCTTTATTAGGAGTAGCAACGGTTCTCCGTCTCGAAAGGGATGCGTGATCAATGTTTCAGTGACTAAGGCAAGCAACAAATGAGATGAGTACGAGACCCCCCCACCACCACCCAATAGACTTCGCGAAAACGCTGAAACTGCGATTTCGTGTAGGGAGCCTGGACCTGCGAGAAAGAAGAAAGAGGTATACCATTAGCCGGGAGGAGGAGGAAGTAGATGCACAGATGTGCCCGTGTGGCAAACCAATAGAGAGTAGAAGTCACATAGTAGGAGAGTGTGAAATGTACAAGGAGGAACGGAATGTATTAGAAGAGGAGACGAGGGAAATAGACGAATGTGACATGGAGAAGTTTGGTGCTCTAGATAGCAGCGACCAAACGAACGCTATCCCGCTATCCTAGGAGATGGATGGTGGCCACGGGCGGCGACACAGGAAAGGGATAATAATATCAAACAGTTTCTATGTAATATATGGAAACAACGCGATGAACTCCCAACTGTTGGAGGTGTCTCTACTAGGAGTAGGAACGGTGCTCCGTCTCGGAAGGGATGCGTGTTCAATGTTCCAATGATTAAGCCAAGCAACGAATGAGTACCCCGTCCCCCGTCCCCCGGTCCGAATCCTCTCGTCACCACCGCTGCCGTCGCCGTCGCCGCCACCGCCCCTGCCGCGATTTTTGCCATGTGCCGCTACAATGCTAACGCTGGAACAGGCGGAGGCGTGAGCTTCGAAACACCCTGGTGGGGGGACTCAGCGTGGATCTACGACGGAGTTGTGACGTCTTTGAGCTACGACGACGCCACGCGGAGCTTGTACGTTGCCGGCGCTTTCGACAGGGTCAATGGAGAGGCGCCTTGCCAGAGTATAGCGGTGAGCAACAGGGAGGGGGGAGGGAGGGGGGTACTCATTTTGTTGGTTGCCTTAGTAATTTGACCATTGACCACGCACTCCTTTCAAGACGGAGCGCCGTTCCTAGTCGTATTGTAGTGGTGACATCTCCCGCAGTATGGGCAACGAGAAATGCAGATCAAGACGGCAGTGTTTACTTTTTGGAGACGGTATGTGTGTGTGAAAGATGGGACAGAGAGAGGGGGGGGGGAGGGGACGGGGAGAGCTAGTGACGGTTCAGGGTGGAGTGGAGGGGTCAGACGCGGGGAGGGTAACAAGAGACTGGCAAAAAGAGAGCCAGAAACAGCCGGTAACCTTGGGCGGGAGGGGGGGGGGGTGTACTCGATGTGCATGGCCGTAGTCGTGCGACCATAGACCCTCGCATCCCTAAAAAAGACGGGACGGAGCATGTCGGGTTTTCACCGACCAGGCAGACATTTCTTGTACCAAGCGTGAAACGCCGTGAGCTGTTCGGCGAGTCGCATGAAGGGTGAGCTGCATCCTACTAAGAACCGCTTCTGAGGCGGACTTGCTTGCATATGGCTGACAGCGTCGAATTCATTGATATGTTTTCTGGTGTGGCCACTCCCTGAGACAGCAATGGGTTTACTATGTAACTGCCTCATGAATGCCTTGAGATTTAACAGGCACACACTACGTCATACGATCATTCCCACTGCGCGGAATTAAGGTTCTCCACCGCGCACAAATAATCGAACTCGAGGCACCAGCCGTGGTGACAAATAAAAAAAAACGACGTACCTTGTCGCAAACCGACACTGGGGGGGGGGGGTACTCATGCCATGAAAGGGTATCAGAAAGTACCGCGACCACCAAAGAGAGGGACAGAGATACAGTACATGGACAGTTCGAGGCAGACGTAGAGGCAGGTCGAGATTAAACAGGGAGGTGGGGGTGAGAAGGGAGAGGAGGAGGAGGAGGAGGAGGTAGTAGGAGAAGTAAGCAGACATGAACGAACCTTCGCTTGTTTTCGCGATGGTCGCCGTGACCGCTGGCCGTGTGCCGCGGCTTTGTTTGTTCCCCTTAAGTCCGGCGACGGCGGTGCGATCGCGTTGATTCTTGATTCACGAGTTGGGGTCGTATCGCTCTCCGTAGTTACTTTCTTACAATGTCGACACTCCCTTGCGTCACCTCCCACGCCGCCGCCGCTGGCCCCCGCCCCCCATCGCGCGTCTATCAAAACGGAAGACCCGAAAACCGTTTCCTACCCCCCCCCCCTCCGCCCGCTGCACCCACGTTTGTCAACTCCAATCTACCTGCGCAACCGAACCAGGAGTATTCATTTTTCAAACAATCTTTCCCAATTTTCCCCCATGTTTCCTATTAATCCTGTTTTCCCTCTTTTCCCTATTTTTTTCTGAAACAATACCAGGTATACTATTTGTATTTCCTTTTTTTTCAACTTTCGTTTTTGTTACTCTCGAACACCCACACCCGCACAGGTGTGGAGGGTCGACCAGCGGTCGTGGGCCTGCCTTCGCGAGTCCAGCCACAGCTTCTCTGCTGTCACCTCGATACTTTACACCGAGGGCATGCTCTACGTCGCCGGAGTCCCGGACGAGCGCTCCTCGTGGTCCGAGACTTGGCGGGAGGGGTACGCTCCCGGGAGAGGGGAGAAGGGGGGAGTGGGAGTCGAGGCGGACGCGGAGGCGGGGGGTGGAGAGCGTAATGCGACGAAGTATACGATAGCGCGCATGAGCCAGAGCCCTGCTAAGTTCCACGGAAAGTATGATACATGGGGGGCGGGAGGGGAAGCGGGTGCCCGGGGGGGCGCAGGAGGGGGTGGAGGCGGCGACAACGGGGGTGACGACCATGAGGTGCGATGGGTTGGGTTGGGGGTTTGGGGCGCCGGGGGGGGGGGGGGAGTCGATGAAGTCGATGGATGAAACGAATGTTTGGATCAATGAAATCAATGGAAAAACGAATGTTTGAATTGATGAAGATGGTGAAAGTGACGCAATCAAGTCGGTGGGATGGGGTGGGGGGGGGGGGGGGGGGGTCAGTGCGCCGAGGAGCCCACACAAGGCTGATGTTTTCGGGCCTCACGTCTCCTTGAGGGCAGAGAACGGGATGGTATGGTATGGTACAGTACGGCACGGTACGATACACGGTACGGTACGTTATTGCACCAAACGGTACGGACGGTACGGACGGTACGATTCGTACGGTACGCTACGGTACAGTACGGTACGGTACGGTACGGTACGGTACGGTACGGTACGGCACCGAACGGTACGGACGGTACTGAACGGCACGGTACGGTACGGCACGGTACGGCACGGTACGGTACTGAGCGGCACAGTACGGTACGGTACGGAACGAAACGGTACGGCACGAAAGGGAACGGTACGGTACGGTAGAAATATGTGTTTTTCTGTAGGGGAAACGATTCCCAGTCAGTTCACAGAGCGCGACAATCGTTCGAGACGTTCGCTACTGCTGTAGAAACCTTACCCCCCCCGGCTGTTGTTGCGGCGGCTGCTGCTGCTGCTGCGGCTGCTGCTGCTGTATGCCTCGTCGCCACCGCGTTTTTTTTTTTCCGTTCACCGCGCCGCGCCGTGCTTGTTTTCCTCACAAAACCATTCTCGAATATGGAGCAGGATGGGAGCACTACCGACGGTGGCGGCGGCAGCGGAGGCAGAAGCGACGAAGTTGAGGAAGGAGTTGGAGAAGCTTCCAGCGGCGGACACGGGGGGGGGAGCGGACTGAACCGTCCACTCGGTGGCAATCACAGTCGACGGCAACTACAGGGTCAGCGTCACGGTCAGCAGCACCAACAGCAGCAGCACGGACAACCCCATCAGCAGCACAAACAGCATCAGCGGCAGAAGAAGCAGCAGTACCAGCGGCAACAGCAGCAGCAACAAGAGCACCCGCAGGATCAACGGCAGCGGCAGCGGCGCGGATTACGATCCGCGAAAGGGCAGGAGGACCAAAAAAAGTCCTCTCCCTCTCACTCTGCCTCTGCAGCGACAAGTACCGGGGGTATCACCGCGAGCGGCTCCAAGCGCGGCAGTGGCGGGGACGAAGGTGAAGGCGGCGGTGGTGGTGGTGGTGGTGGTGGTGGTGGTAGCGAGAGCTACGGGCTGGGCGGGGGGGTATACTACGCCCCGACTAGCGGTCCTAACTGCACCTCCTCTGCCGCGGCGGGTTCGTGGAGCGGCGTTGGCGGGAAAGAGGCGGGAGGGCGGGAGGAGGACAAGGAGCAGGGCGGGGGATACAAGCCGGTGTGCGGGGTTGACGTGGTTGTCAGCCCCGGAGGCGACGATGAGTACCGGTGAGGCAGGGAAAGGCGGGGTGGGGTGGGGCTGGGCAAGGCAGATGGCTGGGTGGGCGGGCGGGCGGGCGGGCGAGCGAGTGAACGTGGCACTGGTGTATCTTGTCTTGTTATGTTTTGTCTCTCTCGTCGTTCATCTTTTTCTGGGTCTTTGTCGTTTTATCTTTTTTTTTTCGTTTTCGTTTTTTTCGTGTCTTTGTTTGTCTTTTTGTTTGTGTTTTCCATTAGTTTTGTTTGTGCGTTGTGTGGTGTCTTCCGTACAGCTCACTGTACAGCTCACTCGGAAATGAAAGGGGCCGACCGCACCCGCACCAATGTTCCAGGGTGTATGTTCACAGCTCACTCAGCATCTTGGTGGGTCCCGTCGTCCCGACGTCTGACCCGTCCCCCTGTTTATTCTGCCGTGTGTTTCTTGTCTTTTCGTGTGTATTGCTGTTCGTTTCGTCGCTGGTGTTGTTGCTTTTTTGTTATTTTTTGTTTTTGATGTTGTTTGGTGCGTTGCGTTGCGTTGCTGTTGTTCTTTTGTTTCGTTTTGTTTTTTCGATTCGCAGGTTTTACTGGGAATGGCTGCCGGCATTCGCGGGTGTGCACGGGCGCATCAACGAGCTGAGTGGCGGCGAGGACCTATTTCCCGACAGCGTCTTCATCGGAGGGGAGTTCAACCCTCCAGTGCTCGTCTGGACGAACGACCCCGACGTTGGGCCGTCCGCAACGAGTGAGCGATTGGTTTGCCTTTACTTTGTCTTTGCTTTGCCTTTGCTTTGCCTTTGCTTTGCCTTTGCTTTGCCTCGCCTATGCTCTTGGTTTGACACTCCCTTCCCTGCCCTTCCCTTCCCTTCCCCTCCCTTCTCCCACCTTACCCTGCCCACATTTGATGTATTTCAAGCAATCGGAGAGGAGGTAGAGCTGCTAGGATCAGTTACCTCGATAACACAGATGCTCCTACCCCCGCCCGGCAAGCGGTCGGGAGGCGTGTCCGAGTCGGGAGGCGCCGCGGCGGGGGTGGTGCACGCGGGGGAAGGGGCAGACAGCGCGCTAATTCCAGACCAGGACCTGAATGTGAGAGGAGAGAACAAGTGATAGGAAAGGGGAAGATACTCATTATCACACGGCCGTAGTGGTATGACAATAGACCATCGCATCCCTTGAATGCCTTGCGGGAGGAGGGGAAGGGGGGGGGGGGGGGGGGCGCTGCGCTTTCGGTGGGAATACGTATATAACCCTTCTTTTTCGTAGCGTTGGGCTTGGTAACGTAGTGGGCTCAAGTGTTATTTGTCACTTCGTCCCCCAGATCATACTGTAATGAGGTACCTGGTATGGATTTCATACGTCGGTCAGATTATGTACAAATAGATCATGATCTACACCTATCAGGGCAGATTATCTGTGTGATCTGTATGGCTGTGTGATCTAGCTCATGTTGACGGGTGGGAGCCGTACAATTTACTAATGCACGATACCGTAGGACAGGTTTCCCTGGGTTGTATCATAGCGGCGGGCGAGGAGCTAGATGATCTCCTACAGTGTAATACGTAGAGAAGTTTGGGAAGTACACTACAGAAGCAGAAAACAGGATAGAAAGAACGGAAAGGCTAGCGTTGAGAAACACGGTGAAATCGGAGAAACACTTAGAATGAAAACGTATTTGCACGGCCCGCGCCCAAATGTTGGAAGTAGTGCCTCTTTCAGGAGTAGGAGCGGTGCTCCGTCTCGAAAGGAATGCGTGGTCAATGGTCAACTGACTGAGGCAAGCAACAAATAATGATGAGTACGCCCCCCCCCCTGATATGAACATGATTCGCAGGATGGGAACCACGCGCTGCTGATGGCGATGGTGTTGGCGTGTATGGCGCTCGGCGTGTGCCTCGGCGCCGGCATGGCCTTCGTGTGCCACAAGCAGGAGTTCATGAACGTGCCGTGGCTGCAGCACATGGTCGAGGTAGTACTGATGTCTTACGTATGGGTTATATATGGGTAATGGATGGGTCATACATAGGGCATGCCTTGAGTGATGGATGTCGAACAGTAACTTTTCAGGACTTTTCACCGGCCATGACCGGACCATCCAGGGTCGGGGATGAGACGGTTTTTGAAACGTCACAACTCGGATCGAGTCTTTGTTGGCGGGGCTCGTACGTCGGTACTATTGCGGGGGACTATATTTTGTAGAACCTACGGTACACACAAAAACCTGTATGTCTCGGTAGTTTTGCTAAGAATATTTGGTCCTAATTGCTACGTATGGCCCCCAGTATTAGGAATACAACAAGTCCGGTATACAGCAGCAGCAGCAGTAGCAGCACTGCTTGTACGTGTAAATACAACAACAGTGGTAGCAGCAGCAGCCAAAACGACAAACAGCAAGCAGTAGAAGTACAGCATATATATTCTGCGCTGTAGCAGGCAGCAGCAACAACAACAGCAGCAGCTGCAGCAGCAGCAGCGAGCAGTATCTTATGCCTCTTATAAACCTGTAGAATTGTATACGAAGAAAATAGGTACCAGGTACCTGGTATGAAAATGTTAAACCCCCCCCCGGTCGACAGCAAAAAATGAAAATGAAGGGAAAAAACTGAAAAACAGCAACAACAACATCAACAACAACAACAAAAGTAGTTGTTGCCGGACGTCGGACCCTCGTCGTATAATATCAAAAGTATAGCACTACTCAGGCAACTGTACATGTGTATCATCTTGCAGTAATACTTTCGATGACGGTGAGTGTTGATGTACTTTCTGTCGGTCAACGTTTCCGTCGAAATTGATCGATCGTCGTTCCGTCGGTCTCTTGAAAGGGTCCACAATACGGACAGATCATCTACAGATATATCATCATCTGGTTCTTTCGAGGCAGATCTACTTGTAGTCCCGATCTGGTATGACCTGCAGTAGCTCATGATGCCGGGAGTGGCCCGTATAAGCCGCACGACCTACGTGGCACATGTTTCCTGGGTTGGATCTGTACTCCGTATGCAGATCCTGCACAGCCCCTCGCAACGGAAGGCGATGAACTACAATGGAGTATGTACTGTAGAAGGATGTACATGTAGATACAACAGATAGATAAATAGATAGATGGATAGATACAATAGATAGTTATATAGATATATATACAATATATAGATAGATAGATAGATAGATAGATAGATACTGTAGATAGATAGATAGATAGATAGATAGATAGATACAGTAGATAGTTAATTAGATAGATATATAGATACTGTAGATAGATAAATAGGCCATGGTCTGTAAGAGGTGGGGAAATGTCTCAAGAGCTGTCTGTTGTCCGTCTGGTGCTGCCGTCGTCCGTCGGTCTATCGGTGGTGGACCGGCTGCCTTCATCTCTCCTCAGGGGCGCAACGGGATCTCTCTGACGACCCTCGCGGGGCCCCACGGCCTCATGGCGGGAGCGGAGGCGGAGTTCCGGCTGCGTTTCGAGCGGGCGATGCAAGCGAGACACCTTGTCAAGGGCCACAACCTCAACATCATCAACCCCAAAGAAATCATGCTCCACAAGATCATAGGGGAGGGGAGCTTTGGACGCGTTTGGAGCGGCCGCTGGAGGAGCAGCAGGGTGAGTCCGAGGGGGGGGGGGTGCTCATGTCATGCATGGCCGTAGTGGGGGGAGGGGGTGGGGGGTGATCGTGGATGGTGTTGGTGGTGAGGGTGGTGAGGGTGATTGTGATAGTTGGTCAATGGTGAGGAGGAGGATGATGTGGTGGTGGCCGCGATCGTGATGGCGATGTTGACGGTGATGGTGGTGGTTACGGCGATGGTGCGATGATGCGATCGAAAGGAGCGGGGTTGGATATGGCCGTGTGCCGGGGTTTGCCCCGCTCAGGAGCAAAATAATATTATGGTGTAGCGCTACCGCAGTAGTACCGCCCGCCGGACAAACAACGAAGATGTGGTTGGTCCCCGTTCTTCTTCCTCTGCTATAACGTGCATCGTGTACCTCCGGTTAACGGTTTAGCGAATCCCTCGTATGGTATACGTTTGCCGCGTACCTGGTATGGAATGAGTTTAGCGTACACGGTATACGTTTAAAACACGCGGTGCCAGATGTATATTAAACGATACGGTACATATTACGGTATGCAAGGTGCATTTTATTTGTACGTACGAATGTATGTACGGGTATACATACATGTTTAACATATACCAGGTGCCTGTTGCGATATGCATGTATTCCCCCAACGTTTGGGGGTCTTCGGCCGTTTGACTTAAAACGGTGTAACAGGAAAAAGTGTCACAGAAAACGGTATCTCCCGTTTTGGTTTGTTGTGCCTTGAGCTGTTTTTCTACCGTCAATTGGCGTGAAAACCACCGGTATACCGTTTTATGGCGAATTCGGCGGGTTACGTGACACGTCTTTGTCGGGTGAAATGGGACACGGTACACATGTGACGAATAGGAGCGTGTCCTGCGATATACGGTACCAGGTACCGAATACACGGTACGTGCCGAATATGTTGAGATCCCTCGTTAAACGTTATGGTCTGGTTCGGGCAGGTGGCAGTGAAGGAGTTCGTCTTCGCGCAGGCGGCGATCGCGGGGGGCTCCCTGCAGCGCAACGAGCTGATAGAGGAGATTGTGGGAGAGGCGGCGATCATGTCCTTCCTGCAGCACCCTCGCATTCTACACCTGTACGGGTGCTCTCTCACCTCCCAGGTACCGTTGAAGGCTTCTACCGTAAGGCGTGTATTTTGTGTATCGTCCAGACGGTTTGCGTGTCGAGATGGGGTGGGGTAGGGGTATCGGAGTGGGAAGGGGGGGAGGGGGGCGGATGGGGGGGGCGTGCTGGTTTCTTGCTTGCCTTGGTCATTTGACCATTGACCACGCGTCTTTTCGAGACGGAGCACCGTTCCTAACCGTATTAAATAGTTGAGACACCTTCAACACTTGGGCGCTCGTTATCGTGTTTTCCATTGGTTACATTAAAAAATATGTCTACCTTATCTCCCTCCTGTGTGTGTGGGGGGGGGTGTACTCGATAGGAGAGATATACTCGATCTCATGCATGGCCGTAGTCGTATGACCATAGACCCTCGCATCCCTGCAATGCCGGGACGGAGCATGTCGGGTTTTCACCGACCAGGCAGACATTGCTTGCACCAAGCGCGAAGCGCCGTGAGGTGTCCGGCGAGTCGCATGAAGGGTGAGCTGCATCCTACTAAGAACCCCTTGTGAGGCGGACTTGCATATGGACGGCAGCTTCAATGAGTTGATTTAATTTCCGGTGTAGGCATTTCCAGAGACAGCAATGGGAGTACTATGTAACTGCCTCTTGGGTGCCTTACCTTGAACACTACGTGATACGATCAATTCCCTTGTGCGGAGTAAAAGGCTATTTACCTCGCACATAATTATCTAACTCGGCAGCCAGCTGTGGGCGACCGCCAAAAAAAAAAAAACGGTACCCTGGTTGTCTAGCTCACGTAGTGAGCGGCATGTTTTACAGTGTCGTTGCCAACCGACGCCAACCCAACCTATATAAAATAGGGTGGAGGGGTGGGGTGTACTCATGTTCACGGGGGGAGGGGTAAAAACGGGTTGGGAGGAGGCGTTGGGGGGAGTGGGGGGCACCCGCCACGGGTAGGGATAGTTTTACGTGCCGTTTTACGTCGAGACTAGGGTAGAGCTGGTTGGCTATCACGGTACTTGGTGACGAACGTTGCTTGGCTTCGCTCGACAAGCAGAAGTCGCGCGGCCCGACATATCTCGCCCGCTTCGCGGACGGCGATCGCGCGCAACACAACAGGGGTTGATCGTGGGGGTTTCCACCAGCCAGCACCGGTCGGCGTATTGTTTTCGTCACACTCCCAACGATATATCGCCGCCATCGAAAGATAATGTATTACACAAACCCAGACCCGGGGAGAGGTGAGGGTGAAGAGGGAAAACCCTAATCCTTCCTAGACAACGCCGCCGAACAACACCAACACGTCAGATATTGCCCCTGCGGGTTGCTAATCCAACAGGCCGGGAATACTGCGACATTTTCGATCCCCTCCCCTCTAAATCCCCCCCCCCCCCCATTCTCGAAATGGGTGCGTGGTCAATGGTCAAACGACTAAGGCAAAGAAAAAAATGAGTACGCCCCCACGCCGGAAATTGGATGAACTCGTTGGAGCTGTCATCCATATGCAAGCCCGCCTGACGAGCGGTTCTTAGTAGGATGCAGCTCACCCTGCATGCGACTCGCCGGACACCTCACGGCGCTTTGCGCTTGGTGCAAGCAATGTCCGCCTGGTCGGTGAAAACCCGACGTGGTACGTCCCGGCATTGCAAGGATGCGAAAGTCTATGGTCATTCGACTACGGCCATGGATGATATCGCTATCCTAGGAGATAGATAATGACCGCACAAAGTAGAACAGGAAGGGGATAAAGCACGTACGAGTAGGCAAGAGGATTTTATGTAATCCCAGGTATATGGACAAAACGTAATGGGCGCCCTAGTGTTGGAAGTGTCTCTATTAGGAGTAGCAACGGTGCTCCGTCTCGAAAGGGATGCGTGGTCAATGTTCCAATGACTAAGGCAAATAAGACCTGAGTACGCCCCCCCCCCACACAAACACACTCAATGGACTTCGCGAAAACGCTGAAACTGCGATTTCGTGTAGGGGACCTGGACCTGCCAGAAAGAAGAAAGAGGTGTACCATTGGCTGGGAGGAGGAGGAAGTAGATGCACAGATGTGCCCGTGTGGCAAACCAATAGAGAGTAGAACTCACACAGTAAGAGAATGTGAAATACACGAAGAGGGACGGGATGTATTAGAAGAGGAGGTGAGGGAAACAGGCGAATGTGACATGGGCGACACTAGGTAGCAGCGACAAAACGATCGCTATCCTAGGAGATAGATGATGGGCACAGGCGGTGAAACAGGAAGGGGATACGATTAGCAAAAAAAATATCGATGTAATATACTTTGTATGGGAACAACGTAGCGAGCACTTAAATACCTCAATTAGGAGTAGAAGCAGTGCTCCATGTCGAAAAGGATGCGTGGTCAGTCAATGATTCGATGACTAAGGCAAGCAACGAACGAGTACGCCCCCCCCCCCCCCCCCCTCCCAAAAATATCACCCCCTCCTAATACACCCCCTCCCCTCCTGAAACATCCCCTCCCTTCCCCTCCCCTCCGCACCGCACGCATAACGCCGCAGGCAATTTGGATCGTGAGCGAACTTTGCTCGCGCGGCAGCCTTCGGCAGGTATTGGATGACCGCGGCACCCCTCTGCCTCCCAGGGTAAGGCTTAGGATGGCCGTGCACGTGGCGGAGGGCATGCTCTACCTTCACAGTCGGGAAGAACCCATAATACACCGCGATCTCAAGAGCCACAACATTTTCATGCAGGAAGACGCGGAGTGAGTCGGGTTGGCGGTGGTGGTGGTGGTGGTGGTGGGGGGGGGGGGGGGTGTACTCGATAGGAGAGATATACTCGATCTCATGCATGGCCGTAGTCGTATGACCATAGACCCTCGCATCCCTACAATGCCGGGACGGAGCATGTCGGGTTTTCACCGACCAGGCAGACATTGCTTGCACCAAGCGCGAAGCGCCGTGAGGTGTCTGGCGAGTCGCTTGAAGGGTGAGCTGCATCCTACTAAAAACCGCTTGTGAGGCGGACTTGCATATGGACGACAGCTTCAATGAGTTGGTTTAATTTCCGGTGTAGGCATTTCCAGAGACAGCAATGGGAGCACTATGTAACTGCCTCTTGGGTGCCTTACCGGGGGGGGGGGGGGTACTCATGTTATGCATGGCCGTAGTCGTATGACCATAGACCCTTGCATCTCTACAATGCCGGGACGGAGCACGTCGGGTGATCATCGATCAAGCAGACATTGCTTGCACCAGGGGGGAGGTGGGGGGGGTGTACTGTTAATAGTGTCAATCATGGCCGTAGTCGTATGACCGTAGGCCCTCGCATCCCTACAATGCCGGGACGGACCACGTCGTCTTTTCAGCGACCAGGCAGACAATGCTTGCACTAAGCGTGGAGCGCTGTGAGGTGTTCGGCATGTCGCATGCACGGGGGGGGGGGGGGGGCTCATTTTGTGTCTGCCTTAGTAATTTTACCACTGACCACGCAGCCGTTCCGAGACGAAACACGCTGCGGGAACGGTTTTGGTGGTGGTGTTGATGGTGATGGCGGGGCGAAGCTGGTGGTGTAGTTGTCGGTGATGGTGGTGGTCTCACCATTCGTCATTCTGGTGATGTTGGCGTACGAGTTGTTTCCGTTGCTGCATTCGGCCCTGTTGGTGTATTTGCGTGAGACAACCGTTTCGTCGCGGTTGTCCCCCTCCTCCTTTTACCCTCCGGAACAAAACCAAACACAAAACGAAAACCAACATATTTCCCCCCTTCCCCCCCCCCCCCCTCGCTCTTCCCCCCCCCCCCCCCCTCCTCTGCAAGGGGTCTGCTCCAACCGAAGATAGGCGACTGGGGTTCGGCTCGTGCGGTAGCCCTGTACACAGGAATGAAGAGCATGACGCACGGGGTGGGAACCACATGTTGGCTAGCGCCTGAGGTGGGTAACTTTGTGCCGTTTTGGATGCGACAGTTGTCCTTGTGTGGATGGAAGTTTTGGTCTTGTGTGGATGCAAGGGTTGCCTTTTCCGCATGTTTTTGCCGATATATCACATACACTAATGATACAAATTTGTGTTCGTAAAAGAAACGGCTCACATCGAATATGCCGCTCCGAAGGCAGGTCTTGCGCGTACTCCGATTATGTGACAGGGTTTGCAATTGTTTTGCTTTTTTTGGCAAAGGGCAAGGGATGGGGTGGGGGCCCCCTGAAGCGTTCGCATTGTGCTGCCGACCCTGTTTGTCGTGGTGCCTTGTCTTGGCTTGCAGTTGCTTTGCTTTTGCCTTGCTTTGTCCTGTCTTGCCTTGCTTTATCGTACCTTACCCCTTGCCTTATCTTGCCTCGCCTTGCCTTCCCGGACATGCCTTGTCTTGCCTTGTCGTACAGGTGATCAAGGACGCCAAGGGGAGCGAGAAGGCGGACGTCTATGCGTTCGGGATACTGCTGTGGGAGCTGGCCACGAGAGAGGAGGTAGGTGGTTCGACGCCTGTATCGAAGAGGCGCCATCACGCTGGGCGTGCGGTGGTCATTGTTGTTGGTGTTGGTGCCGTCGTCGTCGAAATTGTTGTCGCTGTCGTGCTGTCGGTGTTAGATTGCCTTGCGCTGTTGAGATGCTATCGTTGTTGTTGCTGTTGGCGTCATGTTCGTTTTCGTGATGCTGTCTCTGTCTCGTCGGTGTTGTTGCAGTTGGCATGCTGGCGTTGTTGACGATGCCATGGTTGGGTTTGCATGCTGTCGCCGTCGCTGTGGCTGTTGTGGTTGGGTCATCTTCGTCGTTGCCATTGTAACACTGTCGCGGTTCATGCTGTCGTTATTTTCTGCTTCCTTGTTTTCGTGCTTGTGCTCGCTTGCTCTTTGCCCACGCGTGACAAAAACAAAGGGTCCATGTAACAGTTGGCCTATTCCCCTTTCAAACACTCCTTTAGGCCTGCCTGCTTGCCTGCCTGCCTGCCTGCCTGTCATGTGTCTTATCGTGTACGTACTCGATTATTGATAGATTTTAATGCGGTTTGTGTTGTGTGTGATGCAGTGACATGTGGTGTGGTGTGTGCCATGCGTAGAGGGGGTCAACTTGAAAAAAAAAAAACTGTTTAAACCGTTTTTTCGGAAACCCAGCAGGCGTGTACGAGAAACCGTTTTTTGTTGGGGGGGAAACGCGTTTGTTTTCGCCGGCTTAAACCGGTTAACCGAAAACCGGATGAAACCGGGGGAAAACACGGATAAAATCAGAAAACCGACTGAAATGGGCAGCACCGGACACAATCTTCATTGATTTTCCCCTGAACAAACCCATCACTATTTACAGACTACACATAACAGTATATAGGGTTATAGTACCATGCATGCGTAGGTGTTGACATCAACCATATCCCAAACAACCTGATGCTCGGCTGGCATGTTAGTTGAAGTATCACGTCAAGATTTAGGGGCTCAAATTATCCACGCAAATGAGAAACTCGGTGTAAGAAAGACAGCTCATACTGGGCTACAACATAGGAAACCATCATTTAAGAAACAGCAGCGATCGAAACTGTGTCGCTCCGGGGCGTGAGACGTAACAAGAAACGTTGCAAGTGTCCCAACCACACAGCCTCCAGCAGTGCCGTTTATGAAAAACAGCGTTACGAATAACATACTGACATCATAGCTACGGCACCATCAGTATCATCCCCCCTGCAGAAAGTAGCTCACAGCCAAAAAATGGGAACTCCCTTGAGGCGTGAGGTCGCTAACGTAGTGTTCTTCAACACACAGTTGCCCACGTGAGATAGATGTGATTCTCGCGGTAAATATCTTGAAACAAAACAAGACGCAAGATATGTTGAAACAGGCTGAATGTGGGCCTAGGGAAATAATAAATCGTAATCTAAGGGATGTAGCTGGTGAGGGGGCCCAAAATAAGACTTTGAACCTGGACGACGAGTTCACGATTCTTGACAGCGGGCCCCATCTGTATACAACTCACGAAATACTCTGTTGAGAAATTCAGGCTGGTGTTGTTGAAAACATAGGAAAATAGGTGTAAGAAGCACAGATTTGGAGGAGTTTCATGTTACCACCCGGTTTTAACCGGTTTTCGGAAAACCCGTTAGAACTTCCGAACCACAACGGTTTTGTCCGTTTTTTTGTTTTATCATATCGCCCGTTATCCAGTACCGGGGGGGGGGGTGCCTCAATGTGCCTATCTTCAGTGATGTGTACCGGGTAATGTCATCTGGGTGGGTGTTGTGTGTGGGCGATGTATGCCATGTGTGTGATGTGATACGATGTGGTTTGATGTGATGCTGTGTGTCGTATTTCATCACATGTGATAACCTGATTCGCTGTGCGTGACATCCGATGCATGAGGTTCCTCTATATGGTGCTGTGTATATCATGTGGTGTAATGGGGTTATATGCGCGTATTTTGGTGCGGTGTTGCCCACGTTTGTCTCCCAGGTGTACGCGGGTCTCTCGGCCGCTCAGATCATCGACCGCGTCGCCAATCAGGGGCTCCGCCCGAAGGCACCTCGAGGTGAGCGAGCGCACCCGGTCAACCTCGCAGGCCCCTTCCAGCCCACATTGTGGCTGTATATGCGTGTTGTTCTTGGCATCCCGAATCATTACCTTACCCCTCCTTCTCCTCCTCCACTTCTGATTCCTGCTCCGATGTTTCGGGAGTCCCCCGCCGCTACGACCTGGGGGGTATACCACATGTAGCTCCCCCCCTCCCCCCTTCCGTCCCAGTGCAGCGATTGGATCCGGAGTTGTTCATCACTTCCTGTTTTTCTTCGCTTTGTTCGAGTTTTGCTCAATTTGTTTATTTTAGTCGTGTCGCCGCTGCTATTGCTGCTGATGCTGATGCTGATGCTGCTGCTACTGCGGCTGCTGGTGCTGGTCCTGCTGTCATTGGCATCGCTGCCGTGCCGCCTCTTCTGCTGCTGCTGTTACTACGGCTGGTATTGTTGCTACTGCTGTGACTGCTGCTGCTGCTGCAGCTGCTAAAACTGCTAATACTGCTTTACTGGTGGTGGTGCTGCTGCAGCTGCTGCTGATGCTGATTCCGCCGCTGCTACTGCTGCTACTTACGCGCCATTGTTTATTTTCGTCCGTGCTCTCCTCCAAAGGGTGTCCCTGGAGCGAGCTGATGGTCGGCTGCTGGAGGGAGGACCCCCTCAAGCGCCCTAGCTTCAGAGAGATCGTAGACGTGTCCACCGCGGTCCTCAATAAGATGGGTGGGGCGCCCAACAATCCGGATGGATCTCGGAGTTTGGTGAGTCGCGAAGGGCTTGGCGTGGAGGTGCACCCCAGAGGGTTCCTGCCGCGGCGTGCTTGTTCCCTTTTCCACCCATCCATTTTTTGGCCCCGTTGTCTGCAACGCGATTGCGAGTCCGTCTCCTCTCTCTCGCCTGGCCTTGGCGAAGTACTACTGTAGTATGATGCGCGGCCGCTGCTTTGTGCTCGACGTTTGGTGTTGCTGGCGTCACTGCCCGCTTTAATGTTGGAGGGGAGCGGCGCTGATAGTCGTATTTTCGCGCCCAAGCGTAGAGAATGCGCGCGAGAAAAAAAAAGAAAAAAAAATGCATGCATGAATGCACCTCGGATGCTACAGCAGCAGCACGTTTTTTTGTATCGTTCAACATGTCCCCTTCTCCCTCACGCGACTACGGCCATGCATGACAATGCGCACACACACACCCCTACACCCGCCTCCCTCCTCCACGTCCTCCTCCTCCCCCACCACCACCTCCTCCCCCCCCTTCACCTCCTCCTCCTCCTCCCCCTCCCCTGCCGTGCTCCTCCTCGACAATCGCGTAACGTTCCACACCCGTCAGGAGACTCCCGTGACCGAGCCTCTGCTAGCCTCGAAGGGCTCGAATAAAAAAATCGAGTCTTCTCCCCGACGGCACAAGGGTAAGAGTAAACCCGGCACCACTGCCAACGGCTACAAAGACGGTGGTGGTGGTGGTGGTGGTGGTGGTGGTGGCGATGGCAGCGGCAGCAGACGGTATGCGTCTTCGCGTTCCCCCCTCGCGCCCTCCTCTCCCGGTGGTACCTGGGGGTACAGCACCATCAGCAGCAGCAGCTCCTTCGGCGCGAGCACTGGCGGCGGCGGTAGCGGTGGAGGAGGAGGAGGAGGAGGAGGAAGAGGAAGACGAGGAGGGGGAGGAAGCGGGGGGAGTGTTAGCCGCGCTAAGTTGCGCTTGAAACGCTCTTCGTCGAGCCGCCGCCACCACAACAAGCACCACAAGCAAGCGGGTGCCGGCGACACCAGGAAAAAGTCCAGCGCTACTAGCAGCAAGAGCAGCAACACCGGGCCGCCTGACGGGGTTTCCATTGGTAGCGGCGGTGGTGAGGGTGAGGGGGGGAGGGACGGGGGCAGGGACAAGGATGGGGGTGTGGGTGTGGGTGGGGGTGGGGATGGCCTTGATGGAAGAGGTAGACCTGACGTGCATGCGCAGCAGGCAGGGCTTGTCGAGGGAGACGATGCCTTCCACGACAACGGCGGCGGCAGCGGCGACATGTATGGCGACGGTGGGATCGACGACGCTGGGGACTACGGAGGGCTCGGCGTGGTCATTAGCCAGCACCTGCGGCTCACCGGCAGCGATGGGGAACACGAGGAAAGACTGGCCGCCCGGGGGGGGGGCACTGTCAATAGTGGTCACAGGAACGGCAGCGGTGGTGATGGTGGTGGTGGTGGCAGTGGGCATGGGCCTTATCTAAGCGGTAATGAAGCTGATACTGAGCTCTGAGGGACACCTAAAACGGGGGGAGTCGGTGTACTCATTATCATGCATGGCTATAGTCCTATTACCTACAATGCCGGGACAGAGCACGTCGGGTTTTCCCCGACCAGGCAGACATTGCTTGCATCAAGCGCGAAACGCCGTGAGATGCTGGGCGAGTCGCATGAATGGTGAGCTACATGCTACCAACAACCGCTTTTGAGGCGGACTTTCTTGTCTATGGATGACGGAGTCAATGGATTGCTTTTTTCTGGTGTGGCCACTTCCAGAGACAGCAATGGGAGTACTATGTAACTGCCTCGCGGGTGCCTTACGATGTACGCAATACGTGGTACGATCATTCCCCTTTGTGCAATGTAAAGGTTCTCACCCCGCAAAAAATCATCCAACTCGACCGCCAGCCGTGGTGACCGCCACAAAACTAAACGGTACCCTGGTTGTCTAGCTCGCGCAGTGAGAGGAGTCTTTTTCGGCGTCGTCGCCAACCGACGCCAACCCAACCTTTATATACATGACAGGTATACAGTATGAGGGGGGGTGAGGGGGGGGGGAGTAACGGGTTTCAATGTGTCGAGGCTTGGTTATATGGGCGGGGGGACTGTCCATAGTGGCCACAGGAGTGGAAGCAGTGAGGGTGGTTGTGTTGGTGGTGGTGGTGGTGGTGGTGGTGGGCATGGAGTTTATCAAACCGGTAATGACGCTGATACCGAGCTCTAATCGGTGGTCACATGCAACAGGGGGCGCGGGGGGGCTGGAGAGTGAAGGGTAATGAGTTTCAGCGTATCGAGACTTTTATAGACGACAATCCTCCTCTGGGTAAAAGCAATATTCTGGGAGCCTAGATGTACGTAGAAAATAAGGTATTAATTGCGCGATCGTCTTGAAAGTGGGATTTGCTGAGCGCTCAGCGCGTTCGGACAAGTCATTGAAGTAGGTAACACACTCAGGACATCAAGGTTTCTGGTTTGGTAGAGCAGAGCCCCGACCTTTCGAGGGAAACCCAATCGTGTTTTGGCAGATTTGTGTGCGCGTGTTTGTCGTTGGGAGGGTGGGTGGGTGGGTGGGTGGGTGTGTATGTAGGTGTATCCGAGCGTTTTCCTTATGAAGGTAGTAGAGGAGGGAGCAATAGGAGATAAAACACACACACTACTCGTGCTGCGAGTATTGTCGGGTTTGCGCTATATATTAATAGCCCGCTCGAATCCACATGGGGAAAGCCCTTGGACAGCCGCTGTGTCTACAGTATGATACTTGCGCACATAGAGGAAGCGGCGTGGCAGCGGCGGGTAAGTGAGAGGAGATGGCGTAAATTGTTGTGCTGATGCGCCTAACGGCCTGTGCCTGGCAGCATGCGTGTGCATAGCCGGCGTGTGCGTAGCAGCGTGAGCGTGGCGGCTCCGGCGTTTTGCTTAGGTCTCCATGCCGCCGTCCCCGCTGCTACCGCAGCTTTGATGTTTGTTTTTTCGCGATACCGTAGAATAATCCCTTTTTTTTCTTTCTCGTCAGAAACGGCGGCGGGTTAATGCTTGGCACAGCGGATCAGCCGTGCGACTTTGCCCACGCGGCGACTCAGGGCTTGGCATGGCGGTGCCTCTTGCCAATGCCCGGGCGGCGACACGACGCTGGGCATCGTGGGGGCCCTTGCACGTGGCCACACGTCTCGCGCGGTGGGGCGGTTCGCCGATGTAATATGTTTAGAAAAAGCGAGAGAGAAATAAGCATTATATACACCCACACGCTGAGTGAAGCACGTTGAGTGAGGCGAGCGCGCGCAGGGACAGCGGTGGCGCGATATCGCGTGGCGCAAGCAGGCCACATCGGACTTAACGTACATCTGGTACCTGCTACAGTAGTACAGTACGGGTTCAAAATCAAGAAAAGGAAACAACAATATAAATACCAGTAAAAAAACGGCTGCACGCTGCTTTCGGGACGCTTAGAAACGGGGGCTAAGAAACCAAGCCCAGCGACGAGCGCCACATTTTCTGGTATAGAGTAAGTAAACCTATGGCCAAGATTGGCGTCACAATAATGGTTCGTATTTGCTCAGAATAGGCGTTTTTTGTTGTCGGAGGTTCGTGCTGCCTGTATTCCCCCCCTATTCGAAAGGAAAGGCGCCCCCTTTCGTCTCCCTTTTTTTTGTAGTTTAGTGTATAGCGGTCTGGGCGAACAATATATAGTCAAGGATGGTTAGTACGTTGAAGCAACAAAATTTCCGGGAATACCCCTGTATTGCAGCTGTCGATGTTACCCATTGGCTATAACCGCAAAAGCGGGGGTGATTTATACTGCCCCCGGGGTTTCCATACTCCTACCAATGAAGGCAGTAATGGAGCAATTTAATGTACGGTTGGTGGGTAGTGGTGAGCGATGTTGAGATCCTCCTGTCTTCCTTGCGCCGGACCTTTCGACTGCGCCGCCAAGGGAGTACCTGCATGCACACGGGCGGCACTACGAGTGTTGGATATCGATATACCGATATATCGATGTATCGATACATATCGTATCGAAACTGTTTTGCCTTCCATCCCCTGGCACCCCCCCCCCCCCCCCCTCGTGTTTTTTGTGCTTGACACTGAACGAAAACTTGGATGTATCAAGGAAGTATCGATTTCGTATCGAGTGCGAGTAGATGTTTTGCTCATCGGTATCGTCCGATATCCAACGCTAGGCGGCACCGCCGAGAGTTCTAGCCTCCGTTGCGCCGGCGCTTGTTTCTGGTTGCGCCGCCTAGGGAGTGCCGGCACTGGCGGCACCGCTTGGATCATTAGTGGGTATCATACCATACTCGTAAGGCTTTTGTTTAGGTATGTGCTTGGGATTCGGGGTGTAAGAAGAGCTTAAAAGAGGGGGAACTCGGTGTTTTGCCTCGTCCGACCCCTGTCTCCTGCTACACGTACAAGCATCCCGCGTGATTTCGTCATCCTTTTCCCCCGTATTATTGACCGTGGGTCTTTACCGGCCTTCCACAGCAGTACGTTACCGTACCGCTTTCTTGTTTGTTTGCTACGCGGTTGGTAGGTCTCTGGGTGGGCAGCCTGATGTAGTGCACCATAAATAGACTAATCTATTGATAAGTTTGTAGAATAGAGAGCGCGTCGGTTTCCACCTTGGGGAGTTCCACTGGGTAGGCAAGGCTTTCGGTGTGTCTGCTACACGGTTGATTTATCTCTGGGTGGAGATGTGTTGCGCCATAAATACACTAATATATTGATATATTAGTAGAAGAGAGGGAGGGTCTCGGTTTGTGCCTTGGGGAGTTCCACTGGGCACGTAAGGCTTTCGGTCTGTCTGCTACATGGTTAATTCTTCCTCGCTGGGTGAGGAAATGTTTGGCGCCATTAATACACTATTAGTAATATATTGGTACCTGGTATAGGGGTGTGCTAGTAAAGGAGATAGAAGGTCTCTCTCTGTTGGCACCTTGGGGAGTTCCACTGGGTACGTCAGGCTTTCTGTCTGTCTGCTGCACGGCCGGTGTGTCTTCGCGAGGAGCTGGTGTGCCATCAAAACATCAATACATGGATATGATGGTAGAAAAGAGAAAGAGTCTCAGCGGCACCTCGGCAAATCCACAGGGTACGCAAAGCTTGCTTGGGTAGGGGCCTCTGGGTGGGAGGAAACGGGAGTTTTTTAATATTATGTTTGGCTTTCTTTTCTTCAGCCACATGAATCCCTACCCAACAGCTACCTGGTACAGTAGTATTGCTCGGTGTACCATTAATATACGATTGTGCCTGGTACATGGATTTGCTAATAATAGTAGATGGGAGAGGCGTGCTTGGTGGCTTTTTTCTGCCTAATGCTCGGTCGAAAAGACCGTACATATAATACGAAAGCCAAACCGCCCATGTGCGGGCGTTTGACTCGCGGAAGCATGTCTGTCCGTCTGTCTTACCTTAATTTAGCCTTTTTTTGTCTTCTTTTTGTTTTGTTTTTTTTATTGGAATTTAAATGCAAGTTTTTTCTTTTCCGGGTCCTTCAGTCGCTCAGGTCAATCGATCCTTTTTGGTGCGTTCCTCTAGGTATGTGCGGGGGAATAACCCCGACGAAAGTTTTTTTTTTCCAATGTTCCAGTCAACACGACCCTGTTGGTATTTCAGGGGGGGTAAGGGAGGTGGTGGGCGTGCTTGAAACACCCACCACCCACACACCCCGTCGGAGGTTTTCGGAGGTGTGGCACGGTCAGGCAACACCTTATTAAAAATCGAACCTCAAGTATACAGAATGCCTGTCGTTTTTGTGTTGGAGCTGTTTTCATCGACGCATCTGCGTCCCCACGCTTGGTGTAAACAATGTCTGCATATGGTCGGTGAAAACCCGGCGTGGTCCGCCCCGGCATTGTAGGGGTATGAAGGTCTTCCGCCTTACGACTACGGCCATGCATGAAGGTCTTCGGCCTTACGACTACGGCCATCCACATGAGTACCCCCCCCCCCCTCCCCGCGCGCGCGCTTGTTGAAGATGTGCCTGTAGCCTGTCTGTGTTTCGCGCGACATAGTCACACACAATGGAGAGGTAAAGATTTCGACCATCGATATTTGGGTTTGGTGAAATAGTGATCCGGTGGGAAGTTGGTGGATGGTCGGGTGTATTGACCAGGGAGGCGTAGGGGAAGTTGGTGGTTGCGCGTAAGGTTCGCAGCGGGCCCTAGAACCGCAGCACGCAGCGACCAACCGGTGACAGTTGCTCGATACTTTCTGGCCGATCACAGCCAGGCCCGAAAGGGCAAAGCCAACCACACGACGACCACGTTTTTCGTTGCTTCCTTCCCGACAAGAACCCGTTTTTTTTTTAAATTTTGCATCACATTTTTGTTGAAGAGGCATCCGTATTCGCATCGTATGATGGCTCCTTCTTCCTCCTCTTGGTGCTCTTCGTGTATTTCCTCCCTATGAGGATGTACGGGAATCGTGTCGATCCCATATGCGCACCAGGTATAAAGTTTTTGTGAGCAATATTTTTGGTCAAAAGGTAGGGCTATGTCACCGCAAGCGAGCGAATCGACTCGAGGGTAGAAAAATGCTAAAGCCTCTCCCGCGATACAAAACCAAGGCTCATGTACCGTAGTGGGAAGGGGGGAGAAGGGCCTGCCATGTCTGTGACCCCTGTTCTTTGTTACGAAGAAGGGGCAGTTGGATAAGTAGGGCAACTCATGCAAGTATGAGTTTTCAGGAAATTTTCGATATCGCAGCCTGAGGCGTACTATTTTTCCCCAAAAAAAATAATGAATGGGGATTGGAAAAGAAAAAAAGAAGGGAACGAACAAAGAGGGAATATTTGTGGGCCTCTATTTTTCATTTGTTTGGACTGGCGGGGTTCCTCAAAACAGAGGAATCCTATCCTATCCAACATCTGTTTACGCTCCCGAATCGTCCTATTACGGGGGACCATAGTCAATAGGACCTATGGTATACATAAAAACCTATAGATTTAACCATTTTTACTAACAACATTTACTCGTGTTAACTATGGTTCCCCGTAATAGAAAACCGCTCCCAGATCTTCGCTCCACCATCTCTGCTTCAGATTTCTGTACGTAGCTTGATATCTTACTCCAGACAGAAAAAATCAATCGTAAAACTCTTAGGAAAACTCCGCTTTTGATGAGGAAGGTACAGAGCCACTGACGCGAATTAAATGCCCCGAACGCGGAACGTAGTGGAAACGGGGGTACCCCTCCCCCGTACCATACCCTTGGTCTGACCTATTACACCCCACATGGGTTGCTGTTCAGAGCAGTGTCATGCCGGGCGCGCGCGTGTGTGTGTCGCCTCGTACAGAACGGGTTTAAAGTTTCATTCCGAAAGTTCGCGAACCATCCCCTACCCCAGCAGCAGCTAGCGTTCTTGTGTTCGTGCGAGGCTATTTGGCGCTGTGCTCGTGCTACGAGTATACCTTCGTAGTCCGTTCATTTTTTCCCTCTGATGTCGTGACGGGGGTTAAGTTAGCACAAGTTATCCGACCGAATCTACTGCTTCCAACGATTGATAGTTTTTTCCCCCCCGTCCGCGCGGTCGCAATTGCAAGGTGAAGACGGGTGATAGAACCCTTGTTTGGTCCAGATAATTTCATCATAAATTAACCCTGATCTTCATCAGCACTCTCGCTTTCCAGCCCAACTCGTATCGCATGTAGACTTTGTTTGCCCTCGCGGCCTTCTAACTTCAAGCCGTGGTCACAGGTACTGTAGGGATCGTCCCTCCCCCCCCCCCCCCCCCCCCCCCCCCCCAGTAAAAACATGCCTTCGTTTTTTTTCCAGCGTAGGGATGCTTCAGCATTCCCACTGGTCGTCGATTTTCATCGGAATTCATACCACACCAGGAGAAATCGCGACCCAATCCAATGAAGTCATATTGAGCACAACGATGTTGACTCCAGCATTTGGTTCGAATTACTCAGAGTTGGAACGCACGAAGCGATCAGTCTGTCGAAGCCTCGCTACCCTGCGAGGACTGGAGACCTAATCTAATGCAATACTAATAGTACTGTAGTATAGTGACCTAAATAACTCGACAAAGGGCGGTCTGATCCACCTGGCGAAGAACTGGCGTGAGCAAGAGGCACACGGAGCTAAACCTTGTGGCATGCTTTGTCAGGAGAAATAGTTCTGCGTTCCCGGCCCCAGACACCAACCTTCGGATTACCACTGAAGACACACAACGCAACGCAAGACAAGGACTGCCACTGCAAGTGATCGGGTTTTCCTTTGGCGACAAACTAGTCGCCGGGTCAACGACCAACGACCAACGGCCACAGCAAGAAACGGTCTCAACATACAACGGTCAAAGTTCGAGCGTTGCAACATCCAACGTTCGAACCCAACGGTCAAAATCGAACAGGCAAAAAGTCAACGGTCCCAACAGCACACCAGAGCGTTCTCCGCAAACACGGACGAGGAGCGAAAACAAGCCACCCTTGTACACAGCACACAGGACTACTCATTATTACCAGCACAGTTCACTTGCAATATATATAACGCTGCTGTACTGGTACTCGTAGAATGCTCCGAATCTCCTCCGCTACCGGACAACAGTCTCCGAAGGCACGAGGTGGTGCTCAAGGAAGGCCATCTCCATTGCCGCGTCCCTGAGGCTGTCTAAGGTGTTGCCAGGGCCGTGGTGCCCGTCCGTATCGCTCACGCGGAGAAGCACCGGCGCCTTGCCCGTGCTCACCGCACGGACCCTCGATACCCACTTAGCCGGGTCCCAGACATTCACCCTGGCGGATGAAGGCAACAGGCGCCAACAGAGGGGGTGGGTGGGGGAGGGGGGGGTGTACTCAATATCATGCATGGCCGTAGTAATGTGACCATAGACCCTCGCATCCCTACAATACCGTTGATGGAGCACGTTGGGTTTTCGCCGACCAGGCAGACATTGCTTGCTCCAAGCGCGAAGCGCCGTGAGGTGTTGGGCGGGTCGTAAGAAGGGTGGGCTGCATCCCACTAAGAACCGCCTTTGAAGCGGACTTTCTTGCATATGAATGACAGCGTCAATTAATTGATTAATTTCTAGTGTGGCCACTTCCAGAGACAGCAATGCATTTACGATTATACTGCCTCGTGGATGCCTTTACCATGTAGACAATACGTGGTACGATCACTCCCCTTTGTGCGGAGTTAAGGTTCTTCTCGCACGAAAATAATCCAACCCGACCGCCAGCCGTGGTGATCGCCAAAAACAAAAAACGATACCCTGGTTGTCCAGTTCACGCAGTGAGAGGCGTGTTTTACAACGTCGTCGCCAACCGATGCCAACCCAACCTACATCTACATATACCAGGTACCTGGTATATAATATAGGAGGGGGTACTCATTACCATGCATGGCCATAGTCGTATAAATATACGAGCGGGGGGAGGGGTACTCGATATCATGCATGGCCGTAGTGGTATGACCATACGAAGACCCTCGCATCCCTGCAATGCCGGGACGGGGCATGTCGGGTTTTCACCGAATACGTAGACATTGCTTTCACCAAACGCGAAGCGCCGTGAGGTGCTCGGCAAGTCGCATGAAGGACGAGCTGCATCGTGCTAAAAAACGCCTATAGGGCGCACTTGCATATGGATGACAATTTCGAATGAATTGATTCGTTTTCTGGTGTGACTGGGGGGGAGTTTAGGTGATGTTCTCGAGAAGTTTGTATCAAGCGACCGTCGCAGGGTGCATGCACGCGAAGGGAGTGGGTTCTAGGGGGTACTCGCAAGGTGTGCGTGTTTTTCTCTTCCTGCCACCGCCTTTTTCTTGTTACCTACTGCAATGTTGGTGCACAGGCCAATAGCAGCGGTAGCCTACCCCCTACCGCAGTGCTGCTTCAACTTGCCTTGCCTCGTCTCACCCCATCTTTCCATACACTACCTTACCTTGCCCATACCTCATCGTACCTTGCCATACGTCACCCTACCCTAGCTGACCTTGTCTGCGTTGACGACACAGGCATGTACCATACCTATTGTCGTTTGTCGATGCCGTCACGAGTAACGCCGGATAGTCCTGCTCTCGAACATTCTCGTAGGGGCAGTACGACCGAATCATCGCCTCCGCCTCCTTGCTGCTGCTGGGGTTTCCCCACTCATCAAACTCGTGGACCGTAAGCGGGAGGGAGGTATCCTGCATGGCCGATAACACACCAAGAAATGGGGCCTGGATGGGAGGAGGGGGAGGCGCGGGTACTCATTATCACGGGGGGGGCAGAAACGAGCAGGGTCAACCGAACACGAAATTATTAAAATATAAATAATACAGTATTCGCGACTTCACGGGGCACGCACGCCGGCGGCTCAGAATGCGGCCATCGAACGGAAACACGTAATCGACAAGTGGCATGATTTCAACGGGTGAACCACCGCCCCTAGCAGTCATAGTCACCCCTGCCAACCCCTATCCCCCCCCTAATTCATAACTATCGCTCATCGCTACCAGCTAAGCATCAAGCTCTATGCACCTCCATAAAATCTATATATATCGTGTCTCTCGTTTTGCCAGCACTGGTTCTGCGACACAGCCTGCTGCGTCGTCGACAATTCATGAGCCCTTCTCCATCCTGAGAGCCCGACAAGGTCCGAGCTGCGGCATTTGCGGCGCACCCGCTAAGCAACATACTTATCATTCTCGCAAAGCACTAACGATAAGCACCGACGCACCCCCATAACCCATCGCTAAATAGAGCGAAGCACATAACCTTTACCTTTGCCACCCATCGTTGAGCACCAAGCACTCACCCGTTCCCATCACCCACCGCCCACCCATCGCTGCGCTAAGTCACCCACTCACTTCCACCACCCACCGCTAGGCAGCCATCACGACTGTTGCTAAGCACTAGCGCACTCGCCCCCTTCTATCATCCTTCGCAAAGCACCGCATCGCCACTATCGCAAAGGCACTGAAGCACACCTCCAAACCCATCGCTGAGCACCACACACTATGTATCATCATCGCCAAGCACCAAGCACCTACCCACCTTAATTGCCATCTAATTACCATCCCCAAGCACACATCAACTATATCGCAAGGCAAAAAGCACCCACCCACCTCCACTACCCATCGCTAAGCACCCCCCACCGCTGCCATCAAGCACCATTAACAAATATCTTACTCACCTCCACCGCTCGTCGTTAAAGAACACACTATCACTATCGCCAGGCACTAAGCACCCACCCACCCACCCACCCACCTCCATCACCCATCGCTTAGCACACGCCATCATCACGCCAAGCACACACCACATGTCCATCACCATCCCTAAACCCACACCACTCCTTCCTTCATCAGCATCAGCAACCCCACACTCACCGTCACCACTAAGCACACCACATCTTCATCATCAACGCTAAGTGCACGCCACGACTCCATCACGAAAACTGTGCAACAGACCACACCTCCATCGCCATCATCACTAAGCACACCACACCATCATCACTAAGCGCACTGCATCTTCATCGCCGCCGCTAAGTACACAACGCACCTTCACCGTCACCACGAGGCACACACCACACGCCGCCAGCACCACTGCTACCCCACACACCACACACCTATCACCCATCACGAAGCACGCACCCACCTCCATCACCATCGCACAGCACAGCACACCCCACCACTATCGCCAAACACTAAACACCCATTCACCCACCTCCATCACCCGTTGCTAAGGATACGCCACACCACACCTTTGTCGCCATCCCTAAGCACAACATCACTAAGAACAACACCACCTTTCCATCACCCATCACGCTGAGTACACGCCACTCCTTCGTGGCCACCACGAAGCACACATCACACCTCAATCACCCACCGCTAAGCACACACCACACCACACCTTTATCACCGTCACTAAGCACAACACCGCTAAGCACAACACCATATTCGCATCACCCATCACACTAAGCACAACATCATCACTAAGCACAACACCACACCTTCATCACCATCGCCGAGAATAGACCGGGCCTGGTGTTGGCCATCACGCCCCCCAGGAGGCCTCCGGCGCTGTTGACATGCAATCCCATGCTAACCGAGCTCGTGTAACCCGCCGATATTAAATGCTCTGCGCAAGCCTGACAGACGGTTGCATGCACGTTGCGCACGCACAAACAAAGGTCGATGAAAAAAACGATGAGCAGTGGGAATACCGAGCCCTGTGAGCGTGAAAATGAAGGTATGCTTTATACGGAGGCTTGATAGGGAGGGGGGGGGACAACAAGAAGGTAACTCCTACCGTAGCATGCGTCCCTATATATCGTAGCACGCGTCTAAGGGGAGTGCCACCTGTGTTTTATTGCTCACAAAAAAACAAAAAACGGATCTGAGCTCAAATCCACAACTGGAAGCACCTCTTTACCTCTTTATCTTTTCCCGTCGAGGATAATCCGTAATTTATGCTCTAACTCCTTTTTTTCTTCATTGATCCAGTATTTGGCAAGGCAGATATGGACTTTACGGTGCACTCCCGTGAGTCGGGCAAATCTACAGCAGTTTCCGTGTCCTCCTTTGAGGCGGACGTCGTCACTGAAATTTGAATGTGGTTCCAGGCGCTTGAATTTGCGGTTTCTTGTACACCTCCACCGCCACCCCCATCCCCACACCCCCACCCCCACGCCCACCCACCCCCACTCACCACCCTCCTACCCCACCCCCCCCCGCCTCCACACCCACCCCCTCGTCCCCTCGCGCACCTCAAAGTCCAAGAAGCTGTTCCATTTTTTCATGCCTCGTCCGGCGGCGTGCCATGCCTTACCCCGTTCTCCCCCCCCTCTTACGTGCGCGAAGGCCAGAACCCATCCCCTCTCCAGCATACACGCGTGCCCTGGCTGGTAGTCGATCGGCATCGTCATGCCGTATGATCCGTACCTTGCACCACGCGAGGAACGGTCCGAGCAAAGGGGGGTAAGTCGGAGTAAGTCGGAGTAAGTCGGAGAAATAGTCGGAGAAATAGTCGGGTATAGTCGGTTCGGAGCAATCGTAGCAGCCGTAAACAAGCCCCACAAGTCGGAGAAAGTCAGATACAGTCAGAAAACAAACTCGGGGAAGGTCAGCTATAGTCGGAACAGTGGAAGCTGTGAGAGCAAGTAGGACAAATCGGAGCAGTCGGATCCAGCCGGAACGAGTCGGATGAAGTCGGGGAAAATCGGAGAAAATAGGGAGAAAATATCGGATCAAGTCGGAGGAACGTCGCAGCAAAGTCGGAGCACAGTCAAAGCAAAGTCGGAGCAAGTCGGAGCAAGTTCGGAGTAAGTTCGGATACAATCAGAGCAAAGTTCGAAGCACGTCTGAGAAAATCGCAGCAAGTCAGAGGAGCTGGAGTAAGCCACAGCAAGCCGGAGAAAGTTCGAAGCAAGTCGGAGCATGCCCGATAAAGTCGGACAGAGTCGGTTAAAGTCGGAAAAAAATCGACAAGTTGGAGCAAGTTGCCGCAGTCGGGACAATTTCAAGCAGTTCGAGCCAATCGGAGCAGCCAGCGCAAGCCCAACTCATCAGAGGAAGTTCGGAACTAATCGCACAATTAGGAGTCAAGGCAGTCCGAGCAGCAAGTCGAAGCACTTGGCGCTGTCAAATCAAATCGGACCAAGTCGGAACAAGTCGGTGCATTGAAAACGGGTGGGGAGGTGGGGGGGGGGGGGGGGACCGACGTGTTACAAGAGGTCCCAACCCCCCCCACCTCGTCCCCCTAAGAACGCCTCATTTTTCTGGCACATAAGGCGCAGACCGAGACAACACTCGGTCCGCAAATGAAGGGCGCGACGGCCAAGCGAGGACAAGTGGAACTATTCGACGCCGTATGTTCGCTCACCCATGCAGGAGGAGTCTGTTGCCGCCATTCATGCCCAGCCCCCGGCGGTGTGCTATCGTTAGGGGCACCTTCTCGCCGTCATGGGAGGCCACTTGAACCGTGTAGCAGCTGCTTGTACGAATACCACACGCAACATAAATAGTAAACCAATTGACCCCAACGGAGGCGGAAGATGTGGAAAACGAGGAAACCTATGAGTGGTACTTCGGGGCTATCACGAAATCGAGGACACGCGAGCAGAGCAGAGAGCAGTACCGTAGAGTGCGAGACAGCGTAGCGCAGTACAGCGTAGGACAGCACTGGTGTGAGACAGTACAATACAATGACCGGTACAATAAAGTACAGGGGAGTGGGATGAGTTCAAAAAAGGACAACAGAGGACCGGACAGAACAACACAGTCCAACGTAATACAACCCGGTACAGGACCCACTAGCCAGGACAGCACAACACACCCCGACACAAGAAAGCTGTCCTAGACTTCCCAGCAGCTTAGACGGCCTGACTGCAGCTGCGTTCCGAGAATTCTCCAGGGTTGGGCTCTAGAGTCAAGTACAGTATGACTCAACACCGCTCAGACATTCCGCCATCAAAACCCTGATAAGACAGAAGCTCAGCGCTTCCAGTCGACGTCTCGACCTCACGAACAACGACGGGCACCCCGCCCACCAGTCATGACGTCCAAGCATGACGTCCCCCCTCTCAGCCATCCTTCCAACGAGAATCTTAGCCTTCAGACCACCTCGCGCCACGCACACCTGCCCACCCACCTGTAGTCTCGCCCATCAAAGCGAGGGCTTCCGGGCACCTCCGTCCTCCTCAGCAGCTCCAGTCCCCCCGACTCGAGGCAGAGGTCGTACACGTCTTCCGGCGCGGTGGGGGACGACACCGAGAATCTCGCCGTTCGCGCTTCGAACCACGAGTTAACCCCGGGCCTCAGCGTGCTCGCACCCGACACCGCCGCCACCGCTCCTCCTCGCCCGCCGCGTGTGCCACTATCACTGTCCTTGCCACTGCCATTGCCACTGCCACTCCCACTGCCATCGTTGCCACCACTGCCGCTACCGCCGCTACCGCCGCTGCCGCCGCTGCCGCCGTTCGCGCTCCCACCGCCGTGGCAGCCACCAGGGGCGGGCGGAGACACGACAATCGACGGTAAAGGCGACGATAACGGCGACGAACCCGACCCGACGAGCGGCACCACCCTGACCTGAGGGGAGCCGGTCACCGGGCAGGACTCGTACAGGACGCAGCGGCCCCTGAACAGGTCCATCTCTTGGATCGTTCCCCACCGCCCCTGGGCTGCTGCCACCCCCATCGCGCTGTCGAGACTGTCTCCACGGAGCGCACCGGTGCCGTTACTGCCGCCGCCACCGCCACCACCCTTAGCACAGGCAGCGGCGGCGGCAGCGGCGGCTGCTAGATTGAATTCCGCACCGTCCGCCTGGTGTGAGTCACGCGACAACCCGCGACAGACTCGGTCGGCCGCTTCGCAGGGGGGTTCTTTTTGGTCATGGACGGTCAGCGCAGCCTTGCCGTTAGTCGCGTCCCCTGGCAGACACCAAGACGAAGACGACGCGTCGCGTCCGTAGGGAACGGCCTCCCACGGCGCGTCGGCGACACCCTCGAGGGAATCGCCGCCCCGCGGCTGCCTTACACGGACAAGTCGGTACTCTCCCGCTGCGCTAGCCTCCGTGCCAGGCGCCGTTTTGACGCCTCGGTCGGCGATAACGCCACCGCCGTCGTTCTTCGATTCGGGGGAGTTCGTAACGAGGTAGAAGGCGTCTCCCGAGTGATCCACGTAGTATTCAACGCCTTGGCGTCTGCGTCTGAGTAGTGTGGGGCCGATGACGCCACGATCCCCCCTGCTGACGACCCCGATGCCGCCATCACCGCCCCCACCCTCGCCCCCGCCGGCACCGTGCTCGCTGCTGCTAGAGCTGCTGCTGCTGCTGCTGCTGCTGCTGCCACTGCTGTCACTGCTGCCACTACTGCTGCTGTCACTGCTGCTGGTGCTGCTGCTGCCGCAACTCCTAGCGACCGCCATCGTCCCGCGCACGTCGCTGTCACCGTACGCTGGAGGGGTTCCGGGGAGTGTCGGATTCGTCGCCGGAATAAAGTAAACCTCTGAGGTGGTCTTGGAGTGGACGTTGATCACGACGAACGCGCCGTCCTTTGTCTTGCCGACGTCCGCGAAAAACGCGTCATCCCTCTCTTCGAACACGGCGCGGTCGCTGGCAGAATCCACCTCCCACCTCTCCGCTGCAGACCTGCAGCCGCTTGTGCCGCTTTCGCCGTCGCTGACGCTTTTTTCGCTTCTTCTGCCGCCGCCGCCACTGCGCCTGCCGCTTAAGCCATCGACACGGTCACGAATGGAGCGCTTGATTCCTTCGTCGCCTCGGCTGCCCGAAGCAATGGACGCCAAAATTGGCCTTATTATGACATGTCGGACCTGTGCACAAACAGTCCACGCGCATAGAGAGGGAAGGAGCGGTAACCGTGGGGGGGGGGGGGGGGGGGTAAAGGAAGAAATAAGTCGTACGAGTATGAACGAAAGCGAATCCCGCCCCGCCCCCGCCGCCGTCCCCGACGCCCTGCCTCACGACACACCACACGAAGAAATTCAACACAGAGGTCGCTTGACACACAGGTCAGACCAGGGGTTTTCAACCGATTAAAAAAAATGCGTTCGATGGTTGAACGCACCTGCCACGGTCTCCGGAGATCATCCGGCACCGTATAGTACAGCCTGTAGCAGCGGCCTCGACCGTTGCCTTCGTCGGCAGGAACACCGTCGGTAGTGTCGCTGTCGGTAGTGACCCCGTCGGTAGTGACCCTGTGGGTAGCGCCACTGTCTGCAATGACACTGTCGGTGGTGACGCGGTCGGTGCTGGAGGCTGCCGGCCAGCTTGACCCCCACTCGACGCCCACGACGTCATCCCACCTGAAGCACGGCAAACCCGAGAAAAGCCCGCGGTCAAGAGGATTAAGGCATGCTATATACGCCAAGCGGGGAGGGTACTTTCGAGCCCAAAGCAAAACCTGACCGGGACCTCAACCCAAAGAACATTTTTCAATCTCCTTTGTGTTTCAAAAACTTGTTCATCTCGAAAAATACTTGTACGCTTCGTACTTGTATGTTTATCGGTCTCATGGGTGAGGCACAGCATAGAGAACCCCTCATTCTCAGGGCTGTTCACAGATCGGGTCAAACCTAGCGGGTCAGGTCAGCTTGGGCCGGGAAAGGGTAAGGATGACCCGACCCGACCCGACCCGACACGACACGACACGAGCCGACCCGACCCGTGAGACTTTGAACATCTCCTGACCCGATTCGGCCCGACCCGTGAACTTCCCGACCCGGCCTGCGGGTCGGACCATGACCCGCGAAGAGTTCTGATCATCTTCAGGTACTGGAGCCCCTCTATCGTTGATGCATCGTGACCAGTCCTATTGCTTTTGACTCCGCCGCCGCTGCGACGTAGATGATCCGCGGGCAAAACAAAGGCCTTGTATTTTCCCACCGCGATAGATGTTTCATGAATCCGCGGCAAGGCATGCTAACGAGTACCGTGATGCTCATTCACATAGGCTCATGTGTCGTACCCCACGTGTGAATACATTCCAATCAGTAAAAGTGTGCAGCAGAAAACCGCAGCGGGGGGCGAGACACAAGGAAGGGGATGTAGATGCAGGCCACCCCAAAAACAAAACATGCTCACAGACACCGCCAAGCCAAGCTGCTTGGGCGGCAGCACCGGCGACCACGATGTGTCCGCTGACCACCACGCGTTCGTTCGACATACAGCATCCTATTTTGCTTAGTATACCGAGCCACGGGACGCCGCCGACGGGTTTATTTGTTCGGGCTGGTGGTGGTTTTGGTCGGGCCGATATAACAGCGCGGCGGGAAGCGCGAAAAAACAAAAACGCCTGCGGCCTCACGGAGAAATCTACCACGGCAGCCGCCTGATAGCCGTTTACGTCGGGCCAACAGGAGGGAATGGACTGCGTAGCGCATTGCGAGTGCTGTAGTCCTAGCTGTGAGGTCTCACATACGGCAATTTTAACTCTCGGCCTCAGCTTGTTAGTAGCTTATTATTTGGGAGTCTCCTCCATGCAGCACCTGCAAAAAAAAGGTACGAGTACACCATCCATCTTGTGGATCGCCTTGAAAGAAGCACACTCACTCCCTGTATATATACCAGGGTATACATATATATATATTTATCCCCTGGTCTAAATACAGCAGTAGACCATACCATGGTGTGCATCGCCCTGACCACCTTGCCTTGATTCTAGTTCGTATAGCGAGAAAACGAATGAGAATTGCGGTCTTATCACCCGAGCATGAAAGTGGGCCTGCATAAGACAAGTCACCGATCTCCACAGTTCATGATATAGATCTTTTAGGGCAGATTGATTTGTATGATCGGTACGATCTGTAAGATCTAGCTCATGTTGCCGGTTGGAAGCCGAAAAATCTGTACTAATCCAGCACATGTTTTCTGGGTTGGATCCTGATCTATACAGATGATCCTGCACAGCACCTGATAACGGTAGGTTAGGATCTATATAATCTCTCTGGCCTACCTGTAGATTGTATTTATGATCTATCTGTAAATGAGCTATCAGGAGACGAGAACCTACCAGTTCCAAAGCAAGCAACAGACGGGTACACAGCGGGCATGCACACCAAGGAAATCGAAAACCGAAAACAAAAACGCGAAAACCGCCCGGGAGAGTAAAAGACTGACCCTCTCACATCGCATCCTCCCTCAGCACTACTGCCTTCGCCATTCCTGGCCCCGCCCCCGCCCCCGCCCCCGCCCCCGCTCCCGCTCCCACCCCTATCCCCACCGCGCCCCCATGGCCGCCGTCGCCAGCCCCCAAGTCAAACACCGCCAGCACAAAGCGGTCGTTGCCTTCTAGGTCGATCGTACACGCAAGCATCCGCTGGTCGGGTGAGAGCTTCATCAAGCCGAGCGAGGGCGATGGCAGCCCCTCGACTCCTCCTCCTTCTTCTTCTCCACGGTCTCCATCTCCGTACCCGCTCCCCTCCCCGTGCATGCTTCGGCCGACGACGCGATGATCGCCGCGCAGACCGTGCTCTTCGATTTCGGTCATGTCTAGGACCTGGGTGCACGCGGGAAAACAGCTGTCGATGATCATGTCGTGCTGGTTGCTGAGTGTGATAACCATACCCAATGTAGATTTCCGGCCACCGAATAAGACACCGATTGAGAATGTCGAGTACCGAATTAGGCTACCAATTACTGATTTAGGTTGCCGCGTATCGGTTTCGATTTGTCGATTACCGGTTTAGACTGAATCGCATGACCGTCCACTGCCGAGTACCGATTGCCGAAAAATCGGTCGGTACCAATACTGCTTCACACCAAGTTGTGTGACAGTAGCAGCAGCATTGGGACAAACCCTATACCCACGCCGTCGTACAGCAGCAGCCAGGACTACACCAGCACTATACTTCCGTATTACTACACTAAAAAGCGCGGCAGGAAAGAAAAAGCCTCTCCCCCTCCCCTTCTTCCCAATCCCCAACGCACACCCCAGCCCCAGGCGCGCACCGTTTGTTCGTCGCCGAGCGCGCCGTCCACAGGCCTCCTGACGTACACTGGAAACCCTTTTCCCTCGTCCCGTCTGGTGTAGTAGAGGTACCCCCCGAGCTGCTCCGGAACACTACGCCTGTCCCCCCCCTCCTCTTCAGGCTGCCGACTCGTCATACGCCGGTGCAGCTCCCTCGCGCGTCGACGGAGCGGCCTAAGAGAAGCGGCGGAATAGCGGTTCTCGTGCTGCGTGGAGGAGGCGTTACGGAATATTGCGCGGCAGGTCGGGGGAGGGAGGGGGGGGGGGACTGGCTTCGGTCACCCTTGAGTGATGATGCAATCACCTTTTTGCGTCAAACAGCCGGAAATAGTTCTGCGGCACTTTCTGCGCTCATTGCGCCCCTCGCTATATCTCCCGCCCGCCAACCAAGGACAATAGCGTAATCCGCCCCCCCAGCCATCTCGAACACCTCACCAATGATTAGGAAAAAACGAAGTTAATCTTCTTGCGGGAGGGGCTGCAAGTGGCCGGGTGGTGCGCCACACAACAACCCCCCGTTTTCCGCCGTGGTTACTGCTCCTTAAGCCCTTGCCACAACAATATCTCGTGAGCTCACCTCCAAGTGCCGGAGCAGTTCCTCGCTGTTTGCATCGTGCATCCACCGATACTCGTCATTGTCTCCATCCCTACCGCTACCGCTGCCGCCAACACCACCAACACCACCACCGGCCTGGCTGCCTGGTGATGGAGATAGCCGCCGAGGGTGCGGAGGGCTAACTCTCTGGCTCCTGGTGCCATGCGGTGTAGTGTGGTGTGGTGTGGTGTGGTGTGGTGCGGTGCCGTGTCATGCCGGGGTCATGTCGTGACGTGTCGAGAGGGCGGGCGGGAGCAGGCGCGCGGTCAGGGGAGACGTTGGTACCAGCGACGGTTGAAGCGGTGTACCGGTGTACTTGCCGGTACCCAAGGGGTTCCTTCGGCCGCCCGCTTTCGTCGCCGCGCTACCTACTTGGCTATACCCACCCATCCACCCACCCGCACACACCCACGCGAGCCCATTTTGTGAGCCGACAGCAGTAGTTTGCCTTCCAACTCTACCGCCATGTATCTGTGGCGCATACTGTACTTCGAAGTACGATACGATGAAATCATGAGTTTGGAGTTTGTTTCTATAGTACCTGGTACGAGGTAGTACCTCTGGTAGGCTTTACAAGCAACGAGGAGATGGCGACACCTGTCCCTGTGCCCCTGTTGGAGGCAACGGATGGCAACAGATGGCAACGGATGGCAACGTGTACCTGGTATCATAACAGCAGTACACTACCTCGTACCGAGAAGAAGAACTTGTTCACAGCCTCGAAGATAAATATATCATACCTGGTACTGGTACGTATGATGACATGATACCATCGGGACGTGTACTCAGATACTGCTGCTGTTGTCCGTTCTGTACATGTTTCGTCTACGTGTGCTCATGTTCATTATTGTGCAGCGATACCAGCAGGTGATTGACCCACATCCGTGATTCCTTCCACCAACGAGGCGGTGCCAGCATCTAACTTTGCAAAATGGCATGGTTTACATCAGTATGTAGTACGTATGATCAATGGGCATAGACGCCCCCCTTTCTTCTTCACCTTCCGGGTTGCCTGGCGCTTCTGGTCGACCCACATCGCGCTGCACCTGCTGTGCGATTTGTTCCAAGAGGCAGCAGGTCCGCCTTGAATGGTGGTGGTGCTGCCGCCGCCGACGCTTTCGCCGCTTGCCCAAGGATAAACGGAGCTTCCGTTCCGCTTGAACACCTCGATCTATACCCTGGCATAAAGCGCCCCGGAGACGCTAGCCGCGCCAGGCGGCGAGAAGCCATGTTGCACACCGAACAACACAACGTCAACCTGTCACCAAACTGCCAGCCAAGGAGTTGTTAAAGATTGAAATGGCATGTAAAACATGGGATTACCATGTAGAATGTAGATCACCGAAATCAAGTCAGCGCTCAGCGATCAGCAGCGGCGATATCAGAGGCAAAGGAGACACGGCCCCTTCAACACAAGGTGGGCACACAGAATTCTTATTGGAGTGGTTGAACCCACGGGTTTTTTTTCCTGCGAACTATTTCCTAGGGCGGCACATAGAAGGTCCGCTTGGCAAAGGAAAGATCGATCATCGATCATGCGTTGTGGCGGCGATGACGTTTTTCGACTCATTCGAGGCAAACGTCGGACCTGTGCACTGGCGCGTGCCGAGTTGCCTGCCGGTATTGTTGTGCTTCGACAAACGTTGAACCCCCAAGTGCAATATGTGATGACGGCGCGTATACCGGTGCAGTAGCATGCAGCACTCTGTCACTCTGTCGAATGCCAGAAAATGGTCGATGAACAGCTGTTGAACTTGTACAGCAGTACTACAAATTGCGCTCGATGCCCTCATAGGCAGCAGCAGCAGCAGCTGGAGTGGCAGCAGCAGCATCCCGCATCCCGCGGCTGTGTGTTGTACCTGGTGTGTCATGTTACTGCTCTGATGAGAGTGAGAAGTCGTGCGGGTACCATGTCCCTGCAACGTGAACCTCCCCCGAGATGAAAGGCTGAAGCCCCCGCTGCATTGGAGGCAACCCACGCTAAGAAATTCAGGAACATGGCAGCTGACCTCGCATCCATCGTATTAATACTCGTATTAATAGTGTGCACTGCTGTTTCCTGGTGGGGTCAAGCTGCCGACAGAGGGACGTGCTTAGAGCTGTACTCTACTCGTAATAACAGGTACCTATTAATAGTGCCGTGTGCAAGACCGGTTAGGCACCTGAGGACCATTTCAGTCCCCAGTACGCCGCCGCTCGCCCCGTACCGAGCAGCAGTGTCACAACTGGATGTGCTCCGACTGTCGACGAAGGCCTTCCCATCCCTATTCGGAATGATTTCCGTCGAAGAGTTAGTTAGGCCTTCAGGCGGCGAGGGAGCAGGTCCCTCCGGTCCGGCTCCATCGTAACCACCTGCAGGTTGCGGTAAACTTTTCTTTTTTTTTTCGGGCTGTTTTGTGGCGTTGTCTCAACAGAACTTTTTTTTTGGAATATTAATATTTCCACCGCCCCCCTCCTCCACCTCGTTCCGTCGTCCACCCTCGAAGCAAAGCTTCACCCCCCCCCCCCTCACCCCCATACGACTACGAGACCATGCATGGTAAGGAGTACACCCCCACCCCCAAACCCCCGTACCTCACCCCATCCCCCCCCACTTCACCCTACCCCCCCCTAACTCATTCAACAGAACATCAGCGCACTCATATGAGTCGAAGCCGGTCACGTGCCGCCAAGATGCGGACCTCGATACCATGGGGAAGGGCAGCAGTGGCAACGGCAACCGTCGCGGTCGTCGCTGGACCTCTCGCAGCGCTCATCACGGCTCCCCGCGTCGCTGAGGCATTTGTCACCCCCGACATGTTTTTCGGGGCCTCCTCCTCCTTCTCCTCCGCAACGGCGACGGCAGCAGCAAAGCCCCACCGCGGCTGGTCATCGGCCACAGGCCCGGCGGTGATGTTCACAGGCAGGCGAGCGCGCGGTGGGGGGGGTCGAAGATTCGTCTGGACGCACTACGCCGCCCCAGCCGCCACCGCCGCCGAAGGCGGCGTCTACCTTGGCGTCGGGGACAACCCTAATGAGGGGCAGCTCTCTTCGGCGATTGGCAATACCGCCTCTTTCATGGGTGGGTGGGGAGCGGGGATGAAGTTTGGGGCGGGCGCGGGTAGACGGCGCGGCCCCGAACCCCTCCGATCGAGCGTTTCCGGAGGCGGCGAGGACGACATGCTGCCGGAGAGCATGAAGCTTCCAGCGGGGGGCGTGGATGGCAGCGCCCGCGCGGAAGATGGAGAGAAGGGGGAGGAAGAGGAGGACGATGGGAGCTGGAGCGACGCCGAGGTAGAGCGGAGGGTGGCGGAGCGCAGGGTGTCGACACACGACCCGTACGCCGTGGACGACGAGGAGGAAGAAGAAGACCTCGACGCAGAGGTTCGTAAAAAAGGAGGCAGCGAGAAAGTGGCTACGGAGTTCTATGACTACGTAGGCGGACGTTCGTAAGGAAGGATGCAGGGGAAGTTACGGAGTTTTGTGGTACGTGGTAGGTGGGCGTGGGGGCGGGGTTTTTACGTTCGCGGTATTCAAGTCCGCGGCGGATCGGGGAGTGGCTGACGGGCGCGAATTTGTCCTGTTTGAAATGAAGAAATATCTTGGTGACGGACGAGCAGCTTCCCTGCGGTTGACACCTCTGTGCTGCGAAGTGGCAGCGATATTTATAGTGGCTTTATCCGCCTCGTGTACGGTGGGGGGTCCAGGGAGCATTACCGCAGCAGTATATGTCCGCCCACCCCCCCCCCCCCCCCCCGCCCCCCCTTCCCGAACCCCTCCGACGGCAGCAGGCTTTCGATGCGATGGCCTGTGTAGACATCCTTGCATTGTGTCGGGCATGGGCTTACTTCGAGGCGGGATATTGTTTCTCTACGTTCGGATTGCTCTAAAGTCGCCGTACCACCGATCGCCACCTTTCTTCTCGTCGTTGTAGAAAAATAGGTTCCGAAAATTCGAAAGATAGAGAATATGGAAGCGTGTTTCTTGGCGCTTGATGGGCTTGCGCCATCACAGCCGACTTTAATCTGATTAGCAATGACCACACGTTAACGGTAAGGTCTATCTCGCCGTGTAACGCGATGCGTCGGGATATGTTTTTCAAAGGCAATCGTCGCAATGTTTGCCGTGAGGAGGTCGACTCCGTGGAGACACCCTGCGCGAATCGATACAGTAGTATAGCAGCAGCGAGCGGAAATAACGCCGCCCAAAAGTACCAATGCCGGTCGCCCCGGTGGTTCAAGTGGTTAACTTCGAATTCTGCTTGTGTTTGAGTCCTCGGTTCGAGCCCCAGGTGGGTCGGACTGTTGACTTTATTTGCAAAAATAAAAATAAAAAGGATTCAATTGTTGAGAGCGCCTTGCAGCGTGGGTAGGCACAAGTCGATGCGAGTCGACGAGGGAAGAAAAGACTGAATTCTTCTCGCGATAAAAATGAAGGCACGTACCGTAGCGGGAAGGGGGTAGAAGAGCCTGCTATGTGACCCCGGATCTGAGTTACGAGTTGGAAGGAGAGAGAGAAGAAGATGTGCGAAGATAATAAAAGGGATGAGAAAAAAAAAAAAAAAAAAAGGAAATGACTTTGCAAGTAGCACGGCTACTTGGCAGTTTTTCACACACCCCGCGGCCGTTTTTACACCATGCCCCATGCACGGATGTTTTCGGTAACGACCGCCTGCCGCAGGTTTACGAAGAGATCGTCGCGAACATGACGAAGCCTCTGGGCATTACCATCGAGGCGTCGACGGACCAGGCCGAGCTCATCTACATCACCAGCGTGGGGCAGCAGGTGGGGTGATGTTTTCGTGGAGAGAAGATTTCACACGTGTATCAAAACTTCGTGTGTTTTTTCTTCAGCTGTTTGTATCTGGGCGTCCGGTTATAGCTCACACGCCCCCTCGTCTACTTGTTTGGTCTCTCTCTCCTTGTTCGGTATTATCTCTCTCTTTCTCCCTCTCTCGGACGAAACACGTTCTGCTCCATGCGAGCACTAATTTTTCTGCATCTTTGGCGAAAAATTAGGTTAGCGTTAGGGATAGGTGCTGCGCTCACTTCGGGTGCTACCCTGACGGGAGCACGCGTCGCCTTTGCGTACAAAACCTATCGATACATCCGCCAGCCTGAAACTGACAACTGAGTGTCTACTTCGTAGTGTAGCTGGTCGTTTCCTCCTCCCTCCTTCCCTCCCTCCCTCCCTCCCTCCCTCTATCCCTCCCTGTATCCCTCTTTTCCTGACGATGGCGGGCTTTGTCCGAACGATGTGCTTCGCGTCGCAGGCGGAAGACGCGGGGCTCGCGGTGGGCGACCTGCTTACCGGCGTCAGTGCCGTTTTTGGCAACGACGTGTGGTCGGTCAAAGGAAAAAATATCGAAAAAGTTCGCTCCCTGGTCCGGTGCAGGTGAGCAAAAAAAACAAAACACGCACGATTCTTGAAAAACGCCTCTTTGCGTATGCACCCACGTTTTTTTGGGAGGGAAAAATACTTGTAGAATTAGAGAGGAAAATTCTTGTCGAGATGGACGGCGGGTAAAGTAAGTGCGCCCGAGGTCTAATCTCTTGGATTGATTTCTTGCATTTAGAATCGATGTGGACAAGGATGGTCGTAGGGGGCAGTCACTGCGCCTGCCACGAAGGCATGGGTGGGCACAGCTGATGAGTCCTAGGGTAGGGGCTTGCCTTATAATGGCGGTAGCACTAACTTTTTCCTTCTGAGGCTCCTCGCTTGAGGTGCTCTGTACTATTAGGTAAGTCACTAGTAAGCCACCCATAAAACTGGCGTTGGGAAATGATAGCTACAGTAGAGTACAATCCGATGAACAATGATCCTGAAGCCGATCCCGTCAGTCAGTCAAAAAATATTCTTGGCCAAAAAGTGCTACAAGTAGAGTACCTGTAGTGGCACGCGTCGGCTATCGATGACACCGATGCCACCGATGCCCTGCCCTTAACCTTTTGAGGACGGCAGTCTTGCTTAAGGGGCAGACTACTTATAGTTTGGATGGTTTTGTCTCCAAAACGGGACTGCGGTTTGGCCTAAAAAGGGCTTTGGCTTGCGACACCGCCCCCTCCCCCCGTTATGGTGCTGTGTTGACGACGCATTATTTATTTATTTATTTTTATTTTTTGGGCGCTCCTGTTTTGTTGACGTGACCGTCGATGCACGCTACCGGCTGTCTATGTTGGCAGCCAGAGATTCCGCGCGTCGCCCCTCCGCCGTGTGGCCTGCGCACCCTTGTTACCATCAACCCCGCTCCCCGCCTCTACACGCCTTCCGCGGTATGACAATATCACAGCCTACACGAGAAACGCCACGTCCTCGCGTGCGTACGATGGTTGAAAAGTGCCCTCTCGGGCCACGACCCCCCCGTTGCGTATGTGTAGTCAATGCTCTGGGGCATGGAGTGCTGTAAGTGTGGCTGAAGTGTATAATACTGGTACCTGATTCACTTAGCAATCAGAGTATGTAGTGTTGATAGTACGCCCGCAGTTCATCAGGTCTATTAAATATGGAGTCGGACTATAGTACTGTAGTATGCTCCGTACGAACTAGTCTTTCGTGTCGGCCGAACCCAACATGCGGAGAGATTCTGTGATTATGATGATGATGATGATGATGGTGTTCTCACATTGGCTAAATTCCCTGAAACCTAACCCCTTGGCCGCCGAAACACTCCAAATAGCGTACCGATAGCAGAAAAAACAAGCAAAAACAAAATACCAGGCACGCAAGTTCAGGAAGCCCGCTCTTTCCGCTTGGCGTTGTAGTTGAGCCCAGTACCGCCCCCCGCCCCCCTTCCCTCCCCCCCGCGTACCCTTCCAACGTTTTTTTTTTTGTTTTCTAACAAAAAGAACGGAGCCCTTTATCCTAGTGCGCGTGGAACGCGGACACATATCCCTGGAGGAAAGGTGTTCGGAAGGCTTCGGGATCGTGGAAGACGCGGACTGCTGGCGGCTCACGGAAGACGGGGAGTGCGAGGTGGAGTACACCAACCTGTGGTCCAAGGTTTACAAAGAGGAGAGGGAAGTGCTGACCGGGGAGGAAGGGGCCGCGGGGGCGGGGGCGGGCGGTGGACAAAAGAAGAAGACGAACGAGCCTCCACCCCCGAGGGACACCCCGGGGCTGGGCTCTTCCTTCTCAGGGGACCAGTGGGGGGGTAGTGACTACTGATTTTTGTTTTTTTGTTAAGAGCGGCTTTGGGGTTTTGGGGGGTGGCGATTAATTAAAAAGTATCACGCCTGCATGCCATGCGCGTTTGGTCTGGTGCTATTCCTGTAGTTCGCCCGGTCTGTCGCTTTGCGTGGGAGACATGACGCCCCTTGCCCTCCCCGTGCGAGACGTTTCGGGCTTTTTGCTTTGCTTTGCTTGCGTATGCCATTGTATGGTGATGTCTGCTCTTTTTTAGAGGGATATAAAATAACGAATCGATCCGTCCGGTGGCGATGTACAGTAGTAGTTACAATGGCTTTTACCTTCGTCTGCAGGGCGATTATGTGTCTCACCCATGTCTTCGGACTACACTGGGTAATCGAGCGGCATGTCCCCCCCAGGAGCTTGGTTTGACCGTGTTGATAAAATACATGATCATATTTAGTAACATACCTGGTATTATACCGAATGACGACCAAAATCGCGGTCGACGCGTAATCAGGAATTAAATACTCTGCGTTGATGCTCGGACCGGGGCACTCCTAACCCCTCCTTTGCATTCATGTTCCATTACTCCATTGAACGCGCGGTTTGGCGTGGCAAGCCCACTGGAACTACCAAAATGTCATGAATCGTGACATTTTTTGAACGTGCCATTTTCCGCGAAATCGTACTACGGATTTTGTCACGAATCACGGCAACGAAAAATTAACACACGTCGGACAGATCATCTTTAGATAGATCATCTACAGATTGATCCTCTACAGGTAGATCATCTACAGATGACAGATGGATCATCCAGCTTCTAACCTGTCGTTCTGATATGTTGTGCAGGAACTGTGTAGAACAGATGCGAACCCAGGAAACTTGTGCTACCGCTGTAGATCATGCAGATTGCACGGCTGCCACCTGGTAATGAGCTAGGTCACATAGATCAGGAAAGATCTATATATCTGCCCCTGAAAATTATGTACAGCAGATCATTGAGTGAGAATCTTTTCTTCTTTCCTTTTTTTATATTCTCCGGCGGATTGATAAAAATAAAGCTTAAGCTCACCACACTTCCACGTTCCCGTGTCGTGCGTCAAAGTGAGTGGGAATCGATTATCTGTATCCCAGGCGTGAAAGTTTTGGAAAAATTACAAAAACATTAATTTGACGATTCGCGATAGAAAACCATGTTCTTGTTTTTTACGTGACGTAACACCAATTTCCGAGTGATGCAAAGAATGTTTTTTTTTTTGGGTGCATCAGGGATGATCCCGAGAGGAGCGAGGAGTGTTGCCCCGTAGCCCTTCACATCACGTTCATGCCAATGGCTTCGTTAGGTCGTGAACCCGAGCATTTGTTTGTACCATCAATAATTGTTTTATTTTTCATAAAAGTGCGAAAGACACCTCGGCTGCAGGATCAACAATCTCGTCGAACCGTCGCGCGCCGTGTGGTAACAAATCAAAATCAAAGCGTGCGACGGGGTGGTGTATGATCTCGTGGAGGACATAAGTCGGCGACTCTTGTTTCGAACAACACCACAAACGCCGTGATATATTTTGGTACACACGTGCACGTACGGAATCGCGCCTGTACCCCGTACCTTAAACCGTGATATAAACTTGGGGTATCATATTGTCACGCTCATGAGCGAGAAGCAAGCGTGTATTATGCGCATCAAAGCGTTTTCTCTGCTGTGTAACACATTGACACCCAGCACATTGACACTCTGTGTCTGTGCCGATGGTTCGCCTTGTACGTTAATTAGAGAACAATCCATATTCGCTTGGCTACGCATATGACGCCTGGTGTCATATGCACCACCTCCACAATGTGACGTGCGTCTGTGACTAACTGAACGAAGCGTTGAGAACTAACTCGTATATACTGTTAACCCTATCGTGACTTGATTCCGATATCAGATCCTCATTGTCATGGTACTGCTTCATTATACGCTATCTTTGTGGTGTACCTGGTAAGTATATGGATACAGCATATACCAGGTATAATACTAATACGGGGAGCCATAGTTAACAGGACCAAATATTGTTAGTAAAAATGCTTAAACATATAGGTCTTTATGTGTGCCATAGGTCCTGTTAACTATGGTCCCCCGTAATAGTCACGGCGTCGCTTTGGGTCTTCAAAAGTTTCCAGGTTTTAGCATACGCCCCGCGGGTCACCGAGTCTCCTGACCCACTATATAGTGCTCCTACGGCCGCGACGATGCCACGCCCCCCACACACATCAGCACTCACTCGGTGTCCCCGGCGAGAGAACGGGTGTCGCCTCCGAACTCAGTGAGCGGGGAGCATCGAAAGGTACCCTCCCGAGGATGAGTTTAGGTTGTGGTCCCCGTGGGAGAGCGAGGGATAATTCCCGTGAAGGGAGGGGATTCCAACTTTTTCGGGGGCGTTTCCCTCCCTGGCTTGTGTTCGTGTCCCCTGTGTTGGGTTTCCATTAGCATGGAAGGAGTTTTTCCGGTGTGATGGAACGCCATCACCCCCCTTCCACCACCTCGAAAGGGATACGTGGTCAATGGTCATATGACTAAGGCAAACAACAAATAATGATGAGAACGCCCCCCCCCCCCCCTAATCCGGATTTAGGCTCAGCGGTAGAAAGCTCGACTCGGTAGAGGGTTGATTACCTCGTATTCGAGAAAATGGTTGACACACACTGTGTATGAGACCAAGGGGGAACTATAGCCCTAACCCCAACCATATGCCAGCCAGAGCAACCCTAATCCTGCCAAATCTCGAAAAGGCGGTATAGTCTCTACTGAATCTGTACGCCCAAGTCCGAGGTTCGAGCCCCACCTTTCGAGATTTTGTTATGTTTTTTGTGTAAAACCGGGGATTTATAAGAAGTGTGTGTGTTTTCTTGGCATATAATAAGTATCATAGTTATACTAAAGCCCATCGTACGATGTGTTTGCGCGCTAAAACACATACTACTTGGTCCAGGCCTTCTTGAGATAATACCGGTACGTGGGTGGGTTGGTAACATACAACACGTATATACCTGGTACTGGTACTATATAGCTGCAGTGTACTGCTGTGCATCGTGGGTAGCTGGGTGGGTGGATGAGCTGGTAGGTGGATGTCATCATGATGAGTGGGAGTGGGTGGGGTGGGTTGGTGGGTGGGTGGGTTACATGGGTGAGTAGGTGTGGGTGGGTGTGGGTACAATCGTATCCCCATGCAGTGTTTAACAGTAGAACAAAAGACACGGCCATGTATTTTGACAGCCGATTGTCGTTCGGCGCTTTTTTTGGAAGTTTGTGGGGAGAGGACTTGCCTCTTGCAGCAGCAGCAGCAGCAGCAGGTAGGTAGGTGGCAGGGTGATGGGCGCAGGGGGGTGGCGGCAATGGGTTTGGGAAAAGGAGGGGGAATTGCTTGCAGTGGAGTTTTGTTTCTTTTTGGTGGTATTTTGTTTTCAGGTCTGATTGATAACATGAAGTTCTACTGTAAGTCATTGGATTCTGGGTTTTTATATGCGGATGGATGGTGTGGTTGGGACAAGCCAAGCACTCTATTGTCTCAGATGGGTAATAAAAATAAGACTACAGGAATATTCGTATGTACACTATTAATAGTGCAGTACCTGGTATAATAGAAGAGCTTAGTGCATTATAGTAGTGAGCATACAACAGCAAGTACCTGTTAAAGCATAATAACCAGACTTTCTTGTAGCTTTGTCTTCATGTATGTGTAGAGGGCGTATTTTGTATTGTGCCGTGGTGCCTTCTCTCCACCGTCCTTCAGGCTTGCCCACCCGGTGTTCTCCCTGGCACTTTGAGACTTGCCTTTCTTTGACCCCGCCTTCGATACCGTCGGGGACTCGGAGACCCGTCGCTACACTGCGCTCTATGACCACGACTACCCCACTCCGAGCACGGACGCTCTCTATTCTCTACGATAAAATGCTGGCGGCTTTTACAATACGTGATGCTGTTTTTTCTCTCGTTATGCCTTCGTGAAGATACAGGAACAAACGACTGAAATTACTTGATACAAGTACCAACTCGAAACGGCATATATTCTACCGCAAAAACCAAGAAACTGTCCGACACATCAGGTTAGACAGAACAAACAGAGGCAGAGGGCAGACAAGCAAAAGCTCCATCCGCAGGACCGCACAACAGCAACATCACCGAAGCCGTGCCTCAAGCGACCGTGAGTATGTAGATAATGACCAGGCCGGGGCCGACCATGCCGTTCAATGTCGGGCTACCTATCGCCTCCCAGTTGCAAAGGGGCGGGGGTCAAAAATTCTACCAGCGGTACGCGTGAAACCAACACAAACGGCTGGGGGGTTATTTTTGCCACGTGCATGGTGTGGTCTCCGAAGCATCCTTCCGTAAAATCGATGCAACGTGAACCGGAACACGACGGGTCCGCACGAAAGTTTAAAAGGCTGCCCTTGGCAGACTGGTCAGACCCAAGCCGACTCTTCTAGTGGTGACCCTGACATACCGCGAAGCGAAAAGGTGCTTGATGCTGGATCTTGCGGTCGGTTGTGCCGTGCCGGCGGGGGGGGCTGCAAGTCGCCTGTTGACGTCGTGCTGTCCTGCCGACGCGATACGATGCACCTTTTTTTTTTGGCTAAAAATAGGGGGATGTGCATATCGTTCGTCGAGTCACCGACATGTAGATCTCGAATTGTTCCGGTAAGCTGGCGCGCTCCGCTTCGGACGTACGGGGCAACGCCCGACAGCGCCCCACAAAAGCACGCGGCAAGGGAAGCCGTGCGCGCCCGGTCCCCATACGGGCCGATCGATTCGACGGAACGGGTCACCTTGCTCAGAGCGATTCAACCGAACGGGTGTGCTGTAGTTGCGGTGTTCTCCAAGTGGAAGTTTAGGTTTGCACCAGGTGTTGTTGCTCTCGGGTTTGACGTTTGACTTTTTGGCGTGGAGACGGAGACAGAACGAGTCATCACCCCAACTGGACTCGTGCGCGGTGTGACTATAGGCAGCAAGCCAGGCGAAGCGTGAGCCGCGCACCGTGAAGAGATGCTTCGAAACCAACTGAGATTCTCGCGCGCGCGCGTGTGCTTGGAGCGCCTTGCCCCCGCGTCGACGGCGTGTTCAGCGTCACAAGCAGTAGCGGATTGATGCACGGGATAGTCCGTTCTCAACAAGATTTCTTGTGTCCGCTGCATGCGATGATGATGATGGCGCAATAAAACGAGTGTACATGCCTATCGTCATGTGATTTCGTAGCTGTTCCTCGTTCTCACCCACCCACCCACCCACCCACCCACCCACCCGCCCGCCCGCCCACTCTCCCTCCCTCCCTCCCACGCGCTGCTTGCTGTACTTCCCTCTGCCTCCTGCAGCGCTTCCAGTTTACCTCTTCCGCCGACGTCCGTGTGCTAAAGAACGAGATATATACGTATAAGAAATTCCAAGGAAGATACCCGCCGTACAAGAGAAGAGAAGACGTGTATCGCGCAAGTGGCTTATCTCCTCCACCTACCTGCAGCGTCTGTGGTTATAGCCTCCTCAACTTACAGCAGACCAGAGTTTGTTGTAGGGGTGGAGGGTGCCCCCATTGACTCAATCGGGTCCACCAGGCTACTACCACTACAAAGCGCGAGCGGCCTTGAACCGCTGCAGCGAAAGACCCAAAAATTGACCGCCTTACTGTAACCGTGGCGCTTAGAGGAGCAGAAGTGTCTACCAGAAACAACATCATGAAGAGAAAGCTGCGTCACGTGCCGGGCAGCCCGGTAGCGGGTAGCCCCGTGCCGGGTAGCCCGGTCCCCAGTAGCCCGGTGCCGAGTAGCCCGGTGCCCAGTAGCCCGGTGCCGAGTAGCCCGGTGCCGAGTAGCCCGGTGGGCGGACACCCGCCGGCAGCGGAACAGCAGGGTTCGCTGTATTCGGTACAGGATGACGAGCCTGTGAAGGTACGTTCGTCTGTACCGGACTGGTTTCTGTTGTTCCACATGCGTGTGCATAGGAGGGAAAGATTAAAAAAACACGAATGGATATGTTTATTTCTGTGTATTCCGCATGCGCGCGTGTCGCGTACGTAACCCCATTGCTAGGAGGGGGGGGGGGGGGGGGGGGGTACTCGTTTGTTGCTTGCCTCAGTCATTTGACTATTGACCACACATCCCTTTCGAGACAGGGCGCTATTCCTACCTATCTATCCTGATAGAGATGCCACCAACTGTTGGGTGTTTCATTGCGTGTTTTCCATAAAAAAAAAGTATGTTATAGTATCATCATCCCCTCCATGTTTCGCCTCCTGTGGTCACCATCTACTGTCACTCCTAGGATAGTCGGGGGGGGGGGGACTAAAAGCGAAGGACATGGTTGAGTTGGGTCTCACACTCGTGTTAATGTGTCCTTTTGATGTACCATTTCTAGCCGCATGGGCGTACATACTGCAACAGCAGTAACCTCCCCACGGGTGCATACATCTACAACCGTATCGATGGTATGAACATCCACGTGTATCGCGTTTTTTTTTTCGTGCAGCGCCGCCAAGGTGAAGAGACCATCTATTTGAACGAGAGAGACATATTCAAGATCAAGACTAAGGTGCTGAAGCTCATGCGCTCGTACAACGCAGCAGGTGGGATTTGTATGAGCTTCGCCCCGTCGCGCGGTGTGCGAGGAGAGTCGTTGCCCTCGCGCGCGGGGTGGGGTGTGTCTCCTTTGATTTGCTACTCGCCTACTGTGGTGATAGTGGTAGTAGTAGTAGTAGTAGTAGTAGTAGTAGTAGTAGTAGTAGTAGTAGTAGTAGTAGTAGTAGTAGTAGTAGTAGTAGTAGTAGTAGCAGCAGTAGCAGTAGCAGTAGTAGCTATAAACAAGCACGCGCGCGTAGAACAGCCGCCATTCGTTGCGGAGGTAGGGCGGGCATATGCGGCCACATTCTGCACGAGTACGAGTATTGATAGTAGGCGTACGAACTGCGTAACAAGCGAAACAACGTGTGCGCGGTGCAGAGAGCTTTCTATAACATAACTTCTTCGCACCGGCCGCCGTCGCAAAACCGATGCTGTGTGCCTCTACCATGTTGCCTGCCCAGCCGCCGAGATCAGCAGCGACGGTCAGAACTACCTCAAGCAGGAGCTGCTGCAAGTGTCAGCTACCGGCGCCGGCGGCTTTCAAGAATACTTTGCGACGAACAACCTGAAACCGAAATTCGTCAGCAGGGACGAGCTCCTGAGCAGTCGTCTCCTAGAGATTGGCCAGTGAGTACCACTGCGAGTTCGCCGTGCGTGCGTGGTACTCTTTTCACTGTGGCAACCGGAATGTGTCTTCGTACAATAGCTGGTGAAGTTTTCGGCAAGACGGGCAGGCATCCCGAGACCTCGCTAAATTTGACTGTCGATGCCGCTACTACTGGAAACCCCTCCCCCCCCTCCCTCCCCTATTTTTTCCGGCGCTAGGTACTCCTTTTTTAATTGGGATTTGATATTTCGGGGGACCACAGTAAATAGGACCAAATATTGTTAGTAGAAATGGTTAAATGTATACCAGGTAGGTTTTTATCTATACCACAGGTCCCATTAACCATGGTCCCACGTAATAGTTGTTTTGCTCTCCGAAAGTATCGTGAAGGTTCCAGTCCTCAAAGAATGTGCCGCATGATGATCTTCGATGCTGATGACTCATAAGCATAGCCCGAAAGAAGAATGAAAGCAAGAAAGGGAAAAAAAAGTGTGTGCGTTTTTAATTGACCATCAGATAGGTCCGCGGACCAAACAAACATCCCTGTCTCATCTCTCGCTTTTGGTGCGCTGTGAGCTCCCGCTTCGTACATGGTTAGGTAGACACCATTATCACGCACGACGTAGCTGCAGTAACAATCAACACCGACGTTTGCGACAATACTCTTCAAGTAAGTGGTTTCGGTGCACCGCCAACATGTATAACCCCGATAATGATAACCCAACATTTTATTTGCGTTTCGTTTATACTTCGTATATCACCAAGACGCCGTCACGGGTTGCGTATACTTTTAATGTGTTTACCGCACGTAGAAACCGCCAACCATGCCCCCCTCCCCCCCCCCGCCTGCCCCCTCCCTCCGCAAACCTCTCCTTACTCCAAACACGCGCATTAAACGTCCCCCCTCCCCCCCCCCCCGACCTTTCTCCCATACCCTCTCATCAAACGCCAGCCCAAGCGAGCTGTTGTTCTGCACGGAGATACCAGACGGATTTTTCTCTCTCCGGAACGCCTTCTCGTCTTCCTTTTGCAAGGGGCTGGCCCTGCCCGACTACGTGTACGAGGCGTTCGCCCTCAGCCTGCTAGCCGCGGTTGAAATGCTGCACCGAAACGGCTCCACTCGACACAGGTTCTCTCCCGACACCGTCCTCATAGGGCCAAACATGCGGATCAAGGTGTGTGATGTGGGACGGGTGACAGCAATAATGGCAACATTAGGGTGGGGGGGGGGGGTGCGACGATTCGATTACGGTGTATCATATCTTAGTGATCAGAACCCTACCATGGGCCTATGGCCTTTCTCCTTCAATGTTTCACGCACAATGCCCGGCTCTGTTTAGTATTACATGGGACTATATCAAATAGGACCTACGGTACACACAAAAACCTACCTGGTATGCCATTTTTACTAACAATATTTGGTCCTATTCTCTATGTTCCCCCGTAATATCAATAGTATGTTCCCCCGGGTCGCGACTCTAATATTCTCCGTCTGGAAGCAAGCCCCGGGAATTGAGCTCCTTGAGCTTATTGTTTCCTAAAGGAGTCAATCTATTGTAAGTATCAATCTAAGGGTGTCTTTAAGGGCAAGTGCCGCGATAGAGATATTCACAGCAACGTTTTGTCTTGCAAGGCAAATATTTCTGACTTGTATGGGGCTTCTCAACTTACAAAACTGCCCAACAAGGCACGCCTTAGCGGTTTTTTTTTTTGTTCAACACTGTTTTTCGAGTGTGGACCTTGTATAAGTAAAAACGACCACGAGGTCAATGGCTCTTCGGGTGAATCAAGCAAAAACTTGTATTCAAAGTCCCGTTTTTGGGGGAAGAGATTGAGAGCTCGATTTTTAAGAGGGGAAACTCAGAAAATATCAGGGCTGTTCACGGTTCAGGTAAATCTCGCGGGTCGGGTAGGGTGAGGGTGACCCGACCCCACCCGTGAGAGTTTTGAAAATCTTGACTCGACCTGACCCGACCCGACCCGACCCGACCCGACCCGACCCGACCCGACCCGACCCGACCCGACCCGACCTGACCTGACCCGCAAGATTGAAACAAAGTTGTTGCCCGACCCGCGGGTCGGGTCTTGACCCGTGAAGAGCCCCGGTAAGTATAGGGTGAACTCTGATGTATCGTAGCATGAACCTACCCCAAACATATTTGGCCGAGTCCGTCTGCCTTGTTGGGCCAATTAGACCTACGTACCAAGGTGTGTACTCCAATGGTAAGAGGAGGCGGGGGGGGGCGGGGTGTACAAGGCTACTTGATATTCCCATTTTAACGTATACTATTTCTTAAACAAGGGCGTCTCCGCCGTTTCTATTACGGGGGGGCCATGGTTAATAGGACCGAATAATGTTGGTAAAAAATCCGAATATATGGGTTTTTGTGTGCACCGTAGGTCCTATTTGATATTGATAATAGGAGCGGGCGACAAGTCAGCAGGAAAAAAATACCCACCAATTTCAAGGCGATGCGTATGTGATTCAGTTTTTTTCTTTAGCATGTATGTACGTACCTGGTAGCAGTCTGTGACAAGGGAGGGCTGCGAGGCTTCTTGTATGTGTTTACTTTTTGGGGTATGTATAATTCGCTGTTAAGGCCGTTTCTGAAAATCGGGCGCATTGATAGTGGCAAAAATACATCACAATTTTGGCGCCTGTAGCGAGAAGAAAAAGATTAAACCCGGCAGAGGTGCAAGAAAAAACAAATCCGACACCTCACTTTTAATAGAGACTTGGTGCGTGGGTTTCCTTTTGTTTCCGAGGCTTTCTTTTTTCGGGAGAGTTATGAGTGATCAATGTTGAAGATCATGCTGCACATTGTCGGATGGCAAGGGGAATAATATTAACTAGTAGAGACCCAGACAGGCGAGGGTATACCAGAAAAAAATTAACAAATAAATCATTGTAAAAATAATTTTTCGTAGGTTCGTCCAGAAATCCTACCACATTGAGCTTTTTTTTTGCTTTTTTAAATATTTGTAGGGGCGTGGGGGCATCCCTGACTCTGGCTTGCACTTCGAAGCTGAGTATAGTATTACAGCGCCACACCCTCAGCCAAATGGCTTGCCATCCTCAACTATCTGGCGCATGGTGAGCTTCGAAAATTGATCACTCGTAAACGTTCCCAGAGAGAGAAGAAGAAAACCAACAGAGGGAAACTTTCAACGAAAACAACAACAACAACAACAACAACAACAACAACAAATACAACAACAACAGCAGCAGCGGCAGCGCAAACAGGAAACCCGTCGACTGCTGTCGCCTCTAAGCACAAAGTCCATCTCCACTCCAGCTCACTACCGTAGTTATATCATTAGTATGACTTCCCCGCGCGGTGCTGCCCTTGTTTGTGTGCTGTACATACCGTGCCAAATGTGCTTGCATGCGTCTCAGTTTCTAAGACTTACGTCCATCGAAGACATTCTGAGGAACCTCGAGGTGAACGCCTGCTTCAGGGCGCCACCAGCAACCGCCTCCTCCGCCAAAAAGGCCGGTGCGATCGAGACACACCACGGCCACCCCGATGGATCTAAGGTACGAAGCTTTTACCCAACTACGACTACTGCTACTACACTACAGCAGTATGTGTACATCCAACGGGGGGGGGGGGGGGGGGGGGGGGGGTACTCATTATCGTGCAGGGGCGTAGTCGTATACATGACCATTGACCCTCGCATCTCTTTTTACAATGCCGGGACGGAGCACGTCGAGTTTTCACGGCCCAGGCAGACATTGCTTGCACCAAGCGCGAATCACCGCGAGGTTTGGGGCGAGTCGCATGAAGGGTGAGCTGCATCCTAGTAAGAAGAGCCGCTTTTGAGAAGGACGTTTTTGCACGTGGATGACAGCGTCATCAATGGATTTGTTTATGTTTCTGGTGTGGCTACTTCCAGAGACAGCAATGAGGGGGTTTGCTACGTAACTGCGTCGTGGACGCCATATCGTACACACACCACGTGATACGATTGTTCCGCCTTGTACATCTAGAGGAGGGGGGGTGACATCAATAGTGACTACAAACCATATCGCCGCGACAGGCTGGAGGGGATACCGCAACAATGTCATACTTGCTAAATACCAGGCACGAGTACTCTGTAGTATTATGATATATTTGGAATACTATTACGGGGGCGCCATAGTTAATAGGACCTTTGGTATACATAAACACCTATATATTTGACCATTTTTACTGACAATATTTGGTCCTATTAACTATGGCCCCCCGTAATAAACAAACTACTGGTGTAGGGATGAGAAGAGTTGTTTAACGGACCAGTGTGACTTCATTGATTAATTCCAATCAATTGCTTTTTTTCTGGAAGATAATATATGCAAAAAAAGGGGGGAGGGGATGAAATAATTCATCGACCGACACCATACCTTATGGAGTAAACAACTGCTGCAGGGATGAATGGAATTGGATTAACTGGCCAGTGTGATTTTTATCCGTTGATACCGCACCTTGTCAATATTAATCAATCAATGGTATTAATATTACGGGGGGCCACTGTTAACAGGACCAAATATTGTTAGTAAAAATGGTTAAACATATAGGTTTTTATGTATACCATAGGTCCTGTTAACTATGGACCCCCGTAATAGCAGTAGTATAGCGTTTGCCGTCCGACAATGCGCAGCACGAGCTTCAACGCTATCCGCTCTTAAACATTCCCAGAGGAAGAAGAAAAAACAAAACGTACCGGGTACGACCTGATCCCACTCTGGGACTGGGTAGAAATGTTATTAAGGTCTAAACGGCCCTTATACAAATATTCCTGCCCAAAATGGCACCGTGTTCGTTGTGATAATAGTAGTGCATACCAGGTACCAGGTACATCAGTTTCGACGAACTCATCGATCTCCCCGCGGATGTTTTTTTTTTTTTTCTCATTTTTTTTTTTATTAGTGGGGATGAAAATAAATAATAAGCCTGTTTGTTTCTGTTTTTGGGAGACAACACGCACTGCTATAATAACAGGAGGGGGGTGCTGGCGGGTGCAGTATTTATATCGTACCTGGTACGACCGTACTGTAGTTGTTATGTTTTAGGAACGATTTCACGTCCTCCCCCCTTCCTTGATAAAGTTTGGGGGGAGCGGGGGGGGGTACGTACGTACCAGTATGTATTACGGTTGGTGCCGATTTACTGTCTTTATCTTTACATTTATTTGACATTCAATCGTGGAACGAACGGTGTCTGCAGGAGGACATGTACGGCGTCGGTGCTTTGCTGTTCATGTGCGCCACGGGACGCGCCCCCCTCAACTTGGAAAGGAGCGAGAGCGGACGGGTGAGTAGTAGTACCCACTCCTACGCGACAAGTATTTTCATCGTTGGTATTATTATTGCTATTATTATTCCTCTTGCCATCTGACAATGTGCAGCATGATCTTCAACATGGATCACTATTGTTTCGTTTTGTCAGTCATCGCCTGACCTCTCATCACGTGCAGCGCTTGCTTGCCCGGTTGTTCCAGCCATGCTATGCGCATGTATGTATAAGGGATGCTATCAATACCTGTTGTGTATGGGTGGAATACAACAACAAATGAATCTAAAACCGGAAGATTGTTTTATTTCTTCAATTAGACGACCTGAGCACTTGACAAAATGATTGTTGTTGTTATTATGACGGGGGAACATAGTTTGTTTGTTTTTTCTTTGCCCCGGAGAGCGAGAGGAAACCCCTGTCCACACTTATTTCTCAAGTTTTCGTGTAACGGTTCGAACCCGGTTCGTTTCTTCCACCTTGGTCGGGCAGGGAACATAGTTAATAGTATCTATGGTATACATAAAAACCTATATATTAAACCTTTTTTTAAACAATATTTGGTCCTATTAACTATGGTCCCCCGTAATAGAACTCTTATTGTTACTCTTGCCGTCCGACATTGTGTTATAAATAGCACGAGCTTCAGCTTTGATCAGACTCATAAGCAATCCCCCAAAAATGTGAAGAGAGCCGAGGGCAACCGAAACCAAACTGTAACTATATATTATTACGATTGCGCGAAATCCTCCTCCCTTCTGTACCCACTTCTCTGCTCAACCGCTATCTACTTCGTTTTCTCTTCCTTGCTCATTCCTCCTCTCTCAAACCGCGTCATACTGTTTGACATCAGGCAATGTGCGGCATGAGCTTCAACGTTGGACATACACGTTCACTCCTAGAGAAACAAGAAGCTAACCAAAGGGATACATACATAAACAATCCTGCGAAATAAGCATACATATAATACCTGGTACATATATTATATATTTATATATATATATATATAATATATGCATGTATATAAATATATGTATATACTGCCAGGGTATATATAATAGATATATTATACTTCGTATATTATATAGGAACCTTCGCTTTCTTCTCATTTCTTGGAATTATGTTCATGTTGTTCTGAGTACGTACTATCAATACTACGTGACCACATGATGTGTCCTTGCTGATTTCTTTCTTGAAGCTCATCATGCTGCGCATCCTACTGTACAACGAATGGCAAACACACACACACTATTTTACCAGGAAGGTACAGAAGGAGATCAGTTAGACTTGCGTGCAAGGTGTCTTTCGTTGTTTTTATTTCCCTTGGTTTGCTTCTTCTCTCGGGGAATGCTTTCTGGGTGACCGAGGTTGAAGCTACTACTGTAGCCCAGTAGGCTACTGTAGAACAATAGTCTACTGTAGTACAATGGACTACTGTAGCCCAATATGCCATTGTAGGCCATTAGGTTTGCTTTTTGTTCTGGTTTCCCTCTGTTTTTTTCTTTTCGGGCAATGTTTATGGGCGATCAACGTTGAACTCCACGCGGCACGTTGTAGAAAATGGCAAACACCATAATATCAATGCCTACGAGTGATCCACGTTGAGGCTTATGCTGCACCTTGTCGGACGGCATACATACGCCGTAAAAACAATAATACTAATATTAATAATACCACAAACATATATGGCACGCTAATTCCAAGTATTTTTCTTCGGAAGGTGGGTCACTTCCTGAGGGGGGTTAGAAACTCACATTTCGGGCAAGGCTAAAGTTCTTCTTACTATTATTAATGTTCTTGCTTGTATTAGGTGCTGTCGCTTACTGACATTACTAATCTTATACTTCGGAGTGACAGTATGAGCGGTGCCGAATACGGTTACCACCCCACCCCCCTCCCCTCGCCGCCTCTGCCACCGCCATCCCCACCTAACCAAACCCCCCGCCTCCCGCCCCTCCCGTCCCCCTCCCCCCTCCCTCTCCCTCCCTCCCTCCCTCCGCCCCCTCCTCTTTCCTTCCTCCCCTCCTCCTATCCTCCCCCCTCCCTCTTCCCCCCCCCCTCCTCGTTCTCCTCTATCTTTCATCAAAATGCCCCAAAGCCCCAGGTGACAGAGGTGCCCCATGTCAGGGCCCGCGACCTAATCCGCTGGCTGCTCCACGGGAAAAGCGGCAGGAGACCCGAGGCATCCAAGGCGCTGCGTCACCCATGGCTTCGGCGGCACCAGTACCGACAGCTGTGCGGAACAACGGGGGCGGCGACATTTTCGGTGAGAGGCCGCGCATGCCACGATAGTTTTAGAGGTACAGAAGGGGAGTAAAAGACTTCGTGGATATTCGATATAGGTTTCTTTTTTCTTGTTTCCCTCTCTCTGCTGCACTTTAGTGGTTTTCTTTGTGCTTTCTCTGTGAATGTTTGGGGGTTACCAGCCTTGAAGCTCATTCAGGCTAAACATTGTCGAATGGCGAACGCAATAATAACATTAGAATCAGCAATACCACTAACAAAATACGAACATTACTAGTAATAATAATATTAGTAGTAACAATAACAAGAAGAATAGTATGAACAACAACAATAAAAAGTACCAGGTAATAACAATAACAATAACAACACCAATAATACTCTTGGAGGCTTGCTTTTTTGTCCATCGAGTATATTTATATCCTACCGGTACAACATACCTGGTACTTTTTTTTGTAATTTTTATCTTCTCTATACTGGCATGCGTGCGTTTTTAGTACGTGTTCGTATGTTTCGTCCTCTTTTTGCTTATTTGAACCCAGCACGTTTTGACATCGTGTATTTTTTGCAATAACTTAAGGATGATTCCAGCTCATGTACCTATCCAACACCCCCACATCTCCCGAAACCCAACAACCCCCACGGCCTCCTGCCCCTACAACTCCGCGGGCCCCTCCTAACTCTCGCCCTCTTGTTCGTGGATCAACACGCCCACCCACCCCGTCACTCGAAACGCTCTCTCGGCAGAACCAATTCACTCCGCAGCAGACCCCGGATGAGGTTGATCTACTACCTGGAAACCCGTACGGGCGCCTGTGCCAGTCCAGGCCCGGATGGGCCGCTTCCTCTAACGACCGCGCTTCCTGCAACGACCACCGGGCTTCTCCTAACGACCACGGGGCTTCTCCTAACGACCGTGGGGCTTCACCTTACCACCGTGGGGCAAACCGGGCGTACGTAAGTGACAGCGATAGCGATGTCAGCTTGGACCAGGTTGCCGCCAGCGACCGCTCCCCCATGAGGGTCTTTTTAAGCGACGAGAAGGACAACATCGCGGCGTCCGGGAAGCTGCCGCCGTCGCCGACATCGCCGTCTCCTATGCAGCCGCTTCCGCCACCGCTCCTTCCTAACTGGTTTGGTGATGCTTCTGCGACCAGCGGTGGAGGATCAGACGGAGGCGACGAGCTCTCCTCCGACGCAGAAGGATCATCGACCGGAAGCTGTGGGAGCTCGACGCGACTAGTAGGCGCTACCTTCGGTGGTGATGGCGGCGGCGGCGACTCTACGGGCCACTCTCAGAAGTACACTCTCATTGACGCGGGACTGCTGCCGAGCGCGTCCAACGGCGGGTCGTCCCCCCTCCCGGCCGAGAGCAGCTCCAGCTCGAACGATGGCCCTGCTCTCCCCCTGTCGCTCAGGAAGTACGCCAAGAAGTGGGCAAGCGCGCGCGCAGCGGTGGCTACCGTAGTCGCTCCTCCACCGGCACCGCGCATCCCGGAACTCGGGATTGAGAGCGCAGCCACCGCCGCCGACACCGCCACCGCCGCCGCGGGCGAGGACCGCGCCCTCCCTTGGATTAGCACCGCGGTTGCTGCGGCTAGAACCATGACTAGAACCACCACTGCCATCCCCGCGACCATCGCCACCGCCGCCGCTGCCCGGTTTCGTTCACACTGGGGGTGAAATCGCCGCCATCATCATCATCACTCCCACCCACCACCACCATCACCACCACGGTCCCCGGTATCACCATCATTATCACCACCACCACCACCACCACCACCACCACCACCACCACCACCACCACCACCACCGCTGACGCTGCCGGTGTCGGTGTCGGTGCCGGTGCCGGTGCCGGTGCCGCCCGATTTCGTTCACGCTGGAGGGGGTGAAGTAGAACAGTGGTGTGGTGTGATGAGATGGGATGTGATGTGATGTGGTTGGATAACATGACTACCATAGAGGGTGACCGAGTGGCCAGACAAGATGCTGTTACGGGACGGAGTTGGGATTGTTGTTGATGTTGCTGTTGTCGCTGTTGGCGTCTTTCCGGCGTGCTCTCGCGTGATTGAAAGTCGCCGACAGCGGGAAAACCACGGCGAGACGCAATCCTGATCCCCCCTCCCTCACAACGGGGCCGGGCCGACCCAGCGATAGTTTAGCATCGAGGCCGTTTAGCATCGAGGCGCCAAGCATCGGGGTAGTTTATGGCCGAGGTCGTGTTGGCATCGAGGTGGTTGTCTATCGAGGTGGGTTAACATCGGGGCCGCTTAGCATCGAGCCTGTTTAAGCGTCGAGGTTGCTCGGCACCGTGGTCATTAGCTATCGCGGTCGTTTGTTTTCGAGGTTGTTTGACATCGAGGTCGCTCGGCATCGAGGCCGATGAAGGGGGGGCAGAAAAAAAAAAGGGGGCAAGGCGCCGGAGTAGGATGAGAAAAGAGGAGAAGTAAAACGAGCGGGAGGGGAGTGTAGGTTGAGGAAGAGGAGGAGGAAGAGGAGGAGGAAGAGGAGGGGGGGGGGAGAGGACGGAGGAGAAAGAGAGGGGGGTGTATAGGCTGGTCAGGGTGGGCACGACAAAACTAAGCGTGCTGCCGCTGGCGCTGCCGCTGGCGCTGTTGTTGTTGTTGTTGTGGTGTCGTGTGCTCCCGATACAAAGCGGCAAACAAAATCCAAGGTGATCGGGCGGGCTGAGGGTTGGATAACTCCCGACAGTACTTAGCAGATGACGCACGAGCGGAATACGTAGGCTCGGTGGGAGGGACGTAGGCCCGGTGGAGGGGGGGGGGGGAGACCAAAGGATACACTGAATCACACAAATATGCAAAGGGTTTATATATCCTAGGATAGGGTTTCAATTAGGGTGGCGCATTTCGCGTCAAAAACCAGCGGAGTGTTTTCAGACACAGCAATAATAGCGCTGGTGCCCGTAAAATACTGACGAACAAAAAAAGGAAGGCGGGTATCCATTGCTGATGAGAACCCGGGACCTTAAGGGATTCGTTGAGTGAAGAAGGAGGGGAGGCGGGGGTAGGGGATGGGAGAGGGTGGATGGGGGAGGGTGGATGGGTGATGGGGCATTGGAAAAGGGGGGGTGGGGGATGGGATAAGGGGGATGAAGGATGGGATGAGGGGGGATGGATGGGGGTGGGAAAAGAGGGGATGGAGGATGGGAGGAGCGGGGATCGGGGATGGGAGAGAGGGGTGATGGGGGAAGGGGGAGGAGTTGGTTGTTGCCGTGATCTCAACACACCAAACGGTCGCAGTGCGTGCGTGCTCGACGAGTCGAGATGTCGCCACGGTTGAATATGCGGGCCTCTCAATATTTTCGGTACAGGCCGGTTTAACTTGTGTCCCCCTCGTCGACTCTCCTCTACCTGGAGGGCTTGGGTGTAATTTTCCAGACCAAATTTACCGCTGTAAATATTTTTTTTCGGTATAAATCTCTCACGCCAGCGGATTTGGCAACGCCCTTCCCCTTTTAGTATGTGGATTTGTTTCTCGACTCTTCTTGATGACTTTATGCGCCAGAGTATGCAGGCATGTGTCGTGGTCAGCCTCTCGCGCGTGTCTTTTCCCTTGAAATCGTGCAAGAGGATTGATGGGGCAAGATGTACAAGCCGCCATCAGGAAATATACTTTAGGCTTTGGGGAGTCTTTGGTAGTAGTAGCAGTAGTAGTAGTTTGTTTTTCATTTTTTTTCATGGGGTTGGGTGGGATGAGGCGTGTTAAGGCGCCGTGTAACGCCTCTCTATGCTGCTTGAGTGACGATACGGAGGGGCCAAGCCAGCAGAGGGTTTTTACAGACGAAGCGGCGGTGATGCAGCATGCAGCCTTTGAGAGCGGCGATGGTGCAGAACGTAGCTTTTCGGAGCCGAGCCTCGCGTTGACCAGTCAGTACGGGGGTACTCACAACCGACGTATTTTATGCTGTACAAGGGGTTGCTTGAGACACATGAATGCCCTTCGTGGTGTTCTTGCTGGTCCATCACCTGTTTTACTTTAACTTTATTTTGTATATACACATGTCTATATTTTCTGGGCGGGGTACAATTTCGCACGTGGTTCCAAGGTGCTGGCCTATGGGGAGGATCGAGGAGAAGCATCACCGTCGACAGGATTAATCAAACAAACGCGAAACGCGACACTGTTCCCCACCAGTACACGAGCGCAAAATCATTTTTTGTTTCCTCATTCTGACCATGCTGGTCCCACGGACATGATCCAGTGCAGAATTCGTCGCGACAAAGGCGGAACCAAACGAGAATAAGCGCTGGGAATATAGGTCAACCTCAGTTTATCGCAGGCTTCGAAGCTGACGTAACATTTTCGTGTGATATAACCCCCCCCCTCTCTCTGTGCTCCGTCTCGAAAGGGATGCGTGGTCAGTGGACAAATCGTAAAGGCAAGCACTACATGAGTACGCCCCCTCCCCCCTCCTCCTGGCATTAGCAAGCCGCTCGGATAACGCCCCCCCCCCCCCCCACAAGCCGAGCGTGGGGTGCGAAGCGCTGAGGGAGAGGTCGTTTCGGTTGGCAGGACCCAAAGCCAACCGCACACACACGCACCGCTGTTTCGTGGAGTCAGTTCGCACGCACTCTCTTCACAAATTGAAGCGCTGCTGTGCTGTTACGATTACCATCGCTGATTCCCACACCCCTCTGGCGACGACCGCGCGTAGGGGGGGCGGTTCGGCACGAGGCAAGGCGCGGTGTCTCTCAAGTGGCACGCGATCATTGCTACTCCGGTCCTGGACGGGACTGCCACTGCTGCTGCTGCTGCTGCTGCTACTGCTGAGTAGCGGGGGACGTGCCGGCGAGAGTGAAGAAAATCCGATTCGTGCTCTCAGGATGGCCGTAAAGGTTTTTCCAGCGTGTTTTATGTGGAGAACGGCGATGACTCCGCCCCGGCCGTGCGCGGGCCGGCAGCTGAAAATCTTGTCTATCCCCTGGCGCTCGATAAGCCCGTAGAGGTCGGCTCGGGTAAGTAGTGTACTCATTATCACGCGTGCCCGAAGTCGTCTGGCCGTAGACCCTCGCACCCCCTGCAGTGCCGGGACGGAGCACATCGAGTTTTCAATCGAACAGGCAAAACATATTAAGCTTCCTGCATTCACCCCTTCAGAGCCCCACAGTCCCGTTTGGGGGACAACTTACTTGTAATTCTAGACTCAAAACACGCACGCACGCACGCTCGCTCACATATTGATCGCGGTTTGCCGCACCGCTTTCGCTAAAAGTGCTGCACTTACGAGTGCTATTCCGGCGGGTCATAATATACTGGTACAGGGCTACGAGTGCAATTCCGGGGGGCCACAGTAAATAGGACTAAATATTGTAAGTAGAAATATCGAAACGTATGCCAGGTAGGTTTTTGTCTGTGACGTGGGTCCTATTTAATGTGGTCCCCTGTAGTATTTTACAGTTAGGCCTGCTGTCCCGTTTTGGGGAACACACCTGCCAACTTCCAACTAAGTTGTCCCCAACTAAGTTGGGCAGCAGCCCCAAGAGGGTCCAAGCCGATCGTCCGCTATCATCTATCATGTAGACACCTTGGCCGCGACCGACCGTGTTCGGAGCCTTTTACGGGCGACTCAGCTCCGAAACCTGACCAAACTCGAGGTCAGGCCGTATATGTATGTGCTCGAGGTCAAAACTGCTGTGGTGCCGTCAGCGCACGAGAGAGAGAGAGAGAGAGAGAGAGAGAGAGAGAGCGACAGCCCACCGAGAGCGTGGGCTGTACGCACCCCATCGTGCGATCGTGCAAGCGAAAACATATATATATATATATATGCTTGGTCGGAGGCGGTCAGCCTTGTAACGAGCCTGCAAAGTAGTGGAGCACACTTTTCTTGATATTGGGAGGCGAGGCTCAAGCACTCGGGCTTGCCTCCTTGAGCTGCCGATATGAGGATGTGCAACAAACACCGGTCTCACGGAAGTAATGTTTTGCAGCCTATGCGCTCGAGGTCGAAACGCCCTCGTAAACCTTGTCGGGCACGGCTCACGCCACGACTGCTTGGGGCGCAATCCCACAGTCTTTTAGTCAGACGGGGCGTAGGGGATGCGTTAGGCCACTCGGAACGGTGGTAGTAGCACTGATACAATACCGCCCTTCACGCGCCTCTCTCCACTTGACTGGGCTTTCGAAAAATGACCTCTCGCACACGGCAAAGCACATTTATTTAACTCCGGTAAGGATTAAACAGCTCTCCGAGCTGGGTCAGCATTGTTTTTTTTTTTGCTGGAACAAATCTTGAGAATTTGGAACAGTCCTGCAACAAGTCCCCTCGATGTCGATCAAGCTCGCTTTTTCGCTGACACGATGGGATGTGTATGGCAAAGCACGCTTTGCAGGTTTGCTGAACCCCCGACACGCAGGCATACTCACTTGATCATCCTCGCGGCTAGTGCTCAGATCTGATAAAAACAAAAAGTCGGAAAATATATCGACGCTTGCTGGTCGTATACCCCGATTGATCCCGAAAAAAAAAAGGGTACAGCAATGGTTTCATATAACAACCAACAGCTTTAATACCTTGCTTCTTGTTGTTTTTTCGACGGACGAAATCTCGAGCAATCTTCGACGGTCGCGCTAAAAGTCTTGTCGCGAACCATCAAGTCCGTATTTTACTCTGGAGGCGGGTTGCAGCTCCGGCACGCGCTTTTTCGCGCTCGCTCGCGGGCGAGGAAAAGTGTACCTCCGAGGATGCATCAAGATCGCCAAAAAAAACTAAGGACTCGGTGATACTTCGGATTTAAGTCGCCTGCATGGTTCCGAATACGGTCGCAGCTGAAGTGTCCTCAGCCGGAAATTGGTCTTGACGCAGGAAGCTTGCTGAGTGCTGCACCAAAGCGCGAAGCGCCGTGACGTGTTTTCGGCGAATCGCATGAAGGGTGAGCTACGTCCTACTAAGAACTGTTTTCTGAGGCGGACGTTTTTGCGTATGGAGGACAGCGCCGAATGTTGTTTTCGTTTTATGTGATCACTTCCAAAGAGACAGCGATTGGTATAGTATGTAACCACCCTGTGGGTGCCTTAACATATATATACCTGGCACATACTACGTGATACGATCACCTCCCTTGCGTGGAGTTACGGTTCTCCACCCCCCGCGAAATATCTAAATCGACCGCCAGCCATGGCGACCGATAAAAACAAATAATATAATAAACGATGCCCTGATAGTCTAGCTGACGCAGCGATTGGCATGTTGAGGCGGGTTGGAGGGTAGTGCTGTTGGTTAGGACGCATTGGGCTCACACAGCTGGTAGATAACGCGGAAGGTCGTCGGTGTCGTGTGTGGGTTGACACAGGGTTTGAACCAGGCTACCGAGACACGATAAGGGGAGTCCGGATCCGGCATGTCCTTTGAGAGACTCCATGTACAGCAGTTTGGCGGGCAAGGGGGGGGGTGGCCATCCGGAGATGAGTTGGAGGACGAGGAGCCTGTTCGTTTACAAAGGGTTAGACCACTGAGCTACGCTGACAGAGTAGCTCAGTGGTTTAACCTTTGTAAACGAAGAAGATAAGTATACCTTTGAGCTCGATACGGCCCCCGCCGATAACATTCTCCGGGGTTGATCAAGGCCCTAATCAGAGCCTGATTTGTCCTTCATATGGTTCCCCTCCCTAGTCGAGTGTGCTCTTTTCCTCAAGCTTTTCACTCCGTTTTCGACTCTCTGGTCGAGTGGTATTCATTACGGTTCCCTCCACTTGATTTCCCCTTTTCTGAAACCACGGCAGAAAAAGAAAAAAACGCGGACGTCTGGCGGGACTCGATTTAGCTGACTCGAACTAGCTAACCACTGAGCTTTTTTGAGTCCCGCCAGACGTCGTACTTCCGCTTTTTCTGCCGCGGGTAGACAAGGGAAATCAAGTGAGAAGAACCGCGATAAAATAACACTCAACCAGAGAGTCGAAAGCGGAGTGAACCACTGAGTAAAAGAACGCACGAGTAGGGAGGGGGGGGCATATGAAGGACAAACCAGGCGATGATTAAGGGCTTTTGATCGACCCCGGAGGATGTTGTCGGCGGGAGGAGGGCGTATCGAGCCCAAAGGTATACTTATTTTCTTCGTTTACAAAGGTTCAACCACTGAGCTACTCAGTCAGCAAACGAACAGAACAGGACCAACGCCTGCAACTTTGAAGGGGCCGGCCCAGTTGAGCGATCGCTTCGACTTGTGAACCTTGGCGTCGGTGCCAGATTAGACCCTCTGGCGGGTGGTAGCCGCGGTGTCGTATATTCACGCCCAGCCACGCCTATCCGCCGACGGGGCAGGCATTGGGGACTTCCTTGAAAGCGTCGGAACGAGCCGAATCTCGTCGCCTCAAGTGGGAAACAGTGAGGGCGAGTTGGTCGTGCACCAGCTCATACTAGCGTCGTTGGCGGTCGACTGCGAGATCGTGGTATGATTTCAGGTTGTCGCGCACGAGGCCCTGGCGGCCTCGAGAGAAGGAGTGCTCGAATTTGGTAAGGGGGGCGGGGGGGCGGGGGAGGCGGTGCACGTCCGCCTTGTTGGGGGTCAATCCGGTGGGCGGCACTGGCGGAATTATACTACAGTTTAAGCACGTTCCACGTGGGGCAATGTAAGTGTGCAGCCCTACCGGTAGATAAGAAACGTCAAGCCTTCTGCGCATGTTTTCGCGCCTCGGCTGAGCTGACTCGGCCCGCGAAGAGGAGGGTGTAGGTAGGTCTTCCCGGGCGCTGCAACCGGAAGCGGGCCGGACGAGGCGCCTACTATTGTGCCAGGCATATGACAAGGGGGGTATTATAGCGTAATTCCAAATATTAGTGAATGACAGGGGAGGGCTACTCGCACTAAACGGAGAATCTACCCCAATACCGTTGTGCGGATACCGTTAGTGTTTCAAAGTATCATTCATGATATTCCCTGTTGTCAAGCAGAGGCGTGCGACGTACGATAGGCTTACCGTTGTAGCATTTTTTTTTCGTCCTGATTGCTGTGTTCCCCCGTAACAGGCTTTGGGGTTGTCCTTCGGGTCCCACTTCCATCTTAAATAAAGTCAAAATCAGTTATTTAGCGACTCAGTAACAATTATTATTTCTCTTGCCATTCGACAATGTGCAGCATGATCTTCAACATTGATCAGTCATAACTTTCCCGAAAGAAGAAAACCTCGGAAACAAAAGGAAACCCATGACAATGTAATAATAGTATAGAGCGCCTCAAGCGAGGAGCCTCAGAAGGCAAACGTAGGTGCTATATACCCCTATCGTAGCTTGCAGCGGCGCGGGATTGTTCCTCGGTGCTACAAGCCTTCCTTTTTTCATCGTCATCAGTTCTGGGGTGACGTACTTAACGGTACCACTGAAGGATAGTGCACATAATATTACGGGGGGCCATAGTTAACAGGACCAAATATTGTTAGTAAAAATGGTTAAACCTATACCTGGTAGGTTTTTATGTGTACCATAGGTCCTGTTAACTATGGTCCCCCGTAATAGCGTGATATGTACAGTAGGTACCTCCTCAATCGAAAACCCTCTGAGAAAAAAGTAATAGATACAATCCTACCGTCAATGCTCACCGCGACAAAAGGGGTCGGGCGGGCAGAGGAGAGATAGGATGGGCCAAGCGCGCCGCCGTCTGTCGAGGGGATTCTTGCTCGCTAGCGTGCCTTGCACAGGAGACCGCGGCGAGGCCGCCACCACACCGGGGTGAAGATGTTCGTGCCAATCCACCAGTAAAAGCGTCTGAGCATAGAACGTGCGCGAAGGGCGCCGAGGCCAGGCGGCAGGACTCGTTTGCAGCACCTGCACAGTCCAAGGGCGCATTAGCAGCGGGGCTTACCTTCGCGGGGGCTGGTCGCCTACACGGCGAGCCCGCCCGCCCGTCCACCAGGCTTGTCTGGGGATATCAGACCGGGAGGAGCTCAATTTCCGCGTGATTAGGAGGACCACGTCCTCGTCCGCGTAGAGGTTCTCTGTGGCGGCTAAATAACGAACTTCCGACAGCGGTGACAGCGGTGGCCGTTGGTAGGACGGGGTGTATACTGCGCCGGGCGAAAACAAAAGGACCGGTTAATCAATAATATGAATACTAAGCGGTCTTTACATTGAAAGACACCCAGAGTAGTGGTAGGTAGGAGGAAATCGAGACTGGGTAGACCCGCGAGGGACTTCCGGGGAGGAGGTACAGGACGACGGCGTCACAGATCGGTTCAGCGCGTTGTCCTTGAGGCTTAGTCGGTGAGCGAATCGCGTTATAAATAGTCCAACGAGTCAGTTTCCGCCTATGAAAAGGGTGCCTCAATGAGAGCGGCTGGAATGCTGGCGCTCAGGCTTCCACTGGGGGGTGGAACACCAAGGACGGGCGAATAACATCTGACCGCGTCTGATGTGGCGTGTTGGGCAGGCGCGGCGGCGGCAGCAGCAGGGCGGCGATGGAGTGGCTCGGACGAACCGCCAGAAGACGAAAATGTCCGTGAGTTCACGCGCAGGTTAATATCCTGCCGTCGACGCCAGTGTCTGCCGTCGATGTCAGTGTGAAGGTACGAGAAATATCGACCTAGGGACTGACAACTGCTGCTATGCAGGGTACCCCTGGCCCTGTTAGGGTCGCGCACACGAGGGGGGGGGGGGGCTTAACTCGTTGCTTGATATTCTTTATTCTTGATATTGCAGTAGTTGCTAGCCTCGCCCGGACGACGTTCTGACAGAAGGGGCGGGCAACTTCTCATGCAGGCAGGCGAGAACGCCTGCCAGGTATGATGAGGGGACGCTTACTCCGAAGCACAACGCCCCAGCGGGGGAGAGGGGGGGGTATACCGTAACATGGAGGTATAGCCCATAGGGTCGACCGGAAAAAGCTAGGAACTGTAGGATCCACAATTTAGCGTCTTGCGCGTTGTGGAGGGTTTTCCATGAGTGGGCGAGCTTAGATTCATACTTGGGATAAGAGAGAGAGAGGTGAAACTGCAATACACATACCATGCTACAGTAGTTCGTTCATTGAATGCATACGAAGTACATTTACGAGGTACGGCGTTTTGCAAGGATGGAACGAAGCCGGGGGACGAGTCTAAAATATTGCCTCATAAGCCTAAAATCGGTATACCCACCTTAGGTCGCCGGTCCACTTATTTCCAGCCATTATTATACTCGAGATAATCAACAGAACACAACAGAAGAACTTCATCCGTCCTCAACAAGAGAAATAAACAAGTCACAACAATGAAAAAAAACTATTGCAGACGTCCCGACATCCCGGCGTCCACTTCGCTCGCCGCGCCGTGGCTCGGTCTACACGGCTGGGATGTTGATCGTCCGGTCGAAGGGACACTAAGTGACTGGCATATCGAGGTGTTCGTACATATATACCGGTATATATATATATATATGTATACGTACGTGAAATCGAGTTGGATATTCTTGTCAGGTGTGTACACACTAAACACGTTATTGAGCGCACAGGGCACCCACGAAGCCGAGAGTTGGCACAGGCCGCTGGCGTGCGTCAGCTATTGACACCCGCCGCGAAATGGGAGTCGATCGCTCAATACTGCGTGCAGTTGTACTATTAATACTGCAGAAAAGACGTTGGAGAGGAGAAAAGGCCGCTGTGGCGTTTCATAACTACCTAGATAACTAGGTGTTGGTCAATATCTAGTCCCGGGACTGCTTGGCATGTATGTATGTGTGTCTGGATTAATTAGTGATGACTCCCAGAAGGCACAACGAGTGAGAGAAGAAAGCGGCCCACACAACAACGCACCGGCACAAACAGCTGTCACGGGTGTGGTGGGGGTAGCGGAGGACGCGGAGAGCCAGAAGAGCCTCCCACAACAAGCCATCAATATAATCAACATAATAGATGGGCTGTGGATGTGGGGAAGCAATCATACTACCAGGTACGTCATAATTTGCCCATCGAAGGCGTGTACGTATCGGGGATGGCCACTTACTGCTGTCGATTTTTTTTACTCATCGGATAACGAAACACTCGGATAACACTTATCTACGGTATGGGGTCTAAGGTAGGGACGTGCCCACGTGCCAACATAGATAGTGTTAGCACTGGAGGAGCAATCGCGGCAAGGCGGTAACAGTGTTAAGGCTGCATTGAAAACCGTAGGCGAGGAGAGTGAAGGGATCTTGGTGTGCTGGCATGATGTATCAGGTACACCGGAGGACGAGGAGCACCAAGAACTACTAATTAGCTAGAGGCGTCTCATCCGTTGCTGGATTTGCCAGCCATTATACTTATCTCAAGTCAACATGCTTCATGTATTCATTAGGCTTTGTTTCGAGCAATCCCGCAGTACGGTGCAGCACTAATGTAGTCCTCGATCACACGCAGTGCGGCGTACTGATTCTCGAGGACACACCATTCCTTTACATATATATGCGCAGAAAACACCAGCCGTACGTACGTAGAGTACTCTTCGGAGTTCGACGTCAACGGTTGATCGTGACGTACCGCGTACGCAAAGACTCCACAACGAGAAGGTCCTACTATTAATACTTGAAGCTTTATGGAAGGTAAAAATAACTAATGGACTGATTTGCTTCTTGGGAGAGAAGAAAAACGAAACAAAACAAAAAAAAAACGCCGTTAGGCTTCAATCGCAGAAAGATCCTACTGAGTAGACTAAGCCACTTCGACGACGAATGTGTGTCCCTTCCGTGTACCCCGCGGGGAGATAGATAGACGATGCGCCGATGTGAAATTGTTACACCAGACGAGCACACTGAACTCACGCAATGCTCAATCTCGCCACGGAACAGTGCGTGCTTATCAATTTCATTGCTCACCGCAGAAATAAAGTGTTTATTAAAGCAGAGCGTCAACGACACGGCGCTAGACGCACAACGCCCAGCCTGGACTGCGGAAGAGCTGTATCGTAGAGCACAGCCATAAATATGGTACTAGGATGATAGTAGCCTGCACCAAAAGCACTCCGCTATTGCAAGGAGAGAGAGTCATGCTGGAAATTATTTGCTCCAGTCGCCCCCTTCCTGCCGGGCGTACCCACGGATCCTTTCCCTGTTTTACCCCCCTCCCTCCGCCACGCCAGGAGCAGTACGTAGTGTTTGTATATTTACACAATCCAAAATTTGTACAGAGAGCGTAGCCTTCATGGCATCCAGTCCGTCCAAGCGAAAAAGCCGCGCCGTGCCCTGTATACTGATTTGTCCTCCAACCTTTTCTCCTGAAGCGCAAAGAAAATTGAAACGATGACACCAAAAACCATACGCCATCCTACACCGCAGGTCATCCGCATGAACGACCCACCGTGCCACCGCAGTCCCATCCTGTCCCTTATCAAAGCGGCCAAAACGAGCACCTTCTCGAGTCTCCACACCGCCACCCCCCTCTCCCTTCCCACCGCAATCAACACGAAAAAAACGCCTCCATCACAATACCGGGGCACACACAACCGAGTGTTCGGTACGTACGTCAAACACACCATGAAAAAAAGGTGGGGGCGCTCAAAAACGGCAGAGGCGCCCATGAGCAGCGCGTAGGATGTCCGCTCGTCCACCTCAACACCTACCACCATTTTTATTGATGACCTCACCAACGCCTTTAGAACCAACCACAGCCGCTTTTTGGGGGACAAAACCACTTGGAAATAGTGAAGCTCATTGTTTCCAGCCCTAAACGGGTGACCCCCCCCCCCTGTAGAACCAATACACTAGCAAACCCCGCCTCAAAACCAACCGCAACCCACGTTTTTGTAGACAAAACTTCTTGGAATTAGTATGGCAATACTATTTTCAGACATAAAAAGGGTTTTACAATATATAAGCCCGTCAGAACCGCGCCCACGTTTTCGATGTGGTACTCTGCCTATATATATACCACTATGGCCCAAAATACAAGAAGCCCTTGCATACTGATGTGTAATCCAAACGCTCCTTAAATTTCAGGACATAGTGGGTACTGATTGCTTTCAGCCGTAAAAGGGGGGGGGGTAAAAGGAGGCGTGTTCCATCCGGGCCCGGTGGCACACTGGTATTTCCTTAGGCGAGGATGGGGTAGGACGCCTGCTCGAGGATGCCGCACTCTCCACCCTCCTGGGAGGCTTCGCGCGAGAGCAGGATGTAGCCGCCCATGCCCCAGTCCCCTCCCCAGGAGTTTTTCACCTGGACAGGCGGAAAGGAGGGGGAGGGGGCAGGGGGACGGGGGTAGGGTTCGCGCAAACAAAAGGTGTTACATAAAAATGGAGTTGCTTACTACCAGGTTATATACCAGGTTCCGCCGAGTCGAAACAAAAAGTAAAAAACCCCCGTTAGTCGACTCTCTCACGTCGGCGGCTCATGTGATGCTTCGTCCAAAAAAATGAAAACCTGGATCTATCGTTGCCGGAAACAGTCTGTGCGCGCGGCGGCATTCGCAAGCGTTTTTCGCTAGCAAGCATACACGCAGCACGTGGCGCTGATCAATCAGCACGCCCCGGAATAAAACGCCGCGTTACACTTGCTCCTTTTAACTACTACACCCCGTACCATGTCCCACGGTAGAATCACGGGGGGCCATAGTTAATAGGACCTATGGTATACACAAAAACCTATATATTTACCTAATTTGACTCACAACATTTGGTCCTATTTATTATGGTCCCCCGTAATAGAGCACTATGAATACTTTACATAACCTAAACATGACACTAACTCGACCTGCAGTAACGTGTCTCCATAACGGGAGAGCAGTCCTAAAGAGGTTGACCAAACCTTTCGGGACGAAGGTAGAGAGAGCGATCGAACAAATTCCCACTCCGTCCGAAAATGAAAGCATTGTTTCCTACCAGATACTCACATCAGAGTACAAACGGGCATTACATTTACCGACCGAGAGCGAAGGAAGAGAAGTGCGGTCGTCTCGGCCATTTCATCATACAGCAGTCCACTAAAAAATGGCGAGAAACGGAACAGTCAAGTCAGTACGTGCTACGCACCTTCCAGTACTTGATCCCGTCCTCGGAAACGCCGTACCCAACAAGCAAAACACCGTGGTCAAGGTTGGTTCCGCAGCTGGCCGTCAAGACACCTCCCGAGTACAGCTGGAAGTTCATCTGTCGAGGGTGCAGTGCGAGCGAGCGTAAGGGGTCATAAGCGAGAGGAGATCGAGCGCCAGAAAGACAAAACGCGAGACGGACGTGAGTGTCCTGTCTAACAGTCAACGAGGTTAATTACCCCTTTCCAACTCCAAAAAACGGTCCTAGTCTTATTCCAAGTATTTTGTCCCCAACACGAAGGTCCAATGACAAATTCGGCCAAAACGGCAACACGGTCGTGACACATCCGCCATCCAAGACCTTCAGACCCAAATTTTCACAATATTCGAACCCTCTTTCAGGTAAAATTGGAATCGCGACGGGCGGGCAACACACTCACTCTTATCCAGCACACGAAAAAAAGCGGGAGTTTCAACCTCTTCACAAGTGCACATTTTTTTTTTAATCAAAACTATTTTGTACTCGAAACTACTCTCTACGTACTGCTGTAGTTGGTACAGCAAGTATACACTACACTACAGCGGCAGAAGGGTTGCCGCTTGGACTAAGAGTTGATAGCTGGATATGCTTTACGGCAGTATCTATTATACATCTGCCCTAACGCCATGGGCATCCCTTCCACGGCGATCATAACCTTCAAAGGCGACCATCCCCTCCAACGGGTATACACCGCCACCTTCAACGGCTACCACAACGTGTCGCGGTTACCACGACAATCGACGGCTAGCGTGATCTTCAACGGCTACCTAAACCTTCAACGGCTACATACCACAACCCTTCAAAGCCTACCATAACTCTCAACGACTATACTCTACAACCTTCAACGGCTACCATGAGCTACAATGAGGTCAATTAATACTTGCTTTCCACGCCTCACCTCGTCAGCCTCGATAGCGATGGAGACCGGCTGCTGGGCGACCGCCGCCATCAGCGCCTGAGCCGCACATCGCAAGAATAGAGGTACAAACAATGACGAGCAAAATTGAAAAAAAAAAACAGAAGAAAGGGGGCGATGAAAAAATCTCGACGGAGGTAACCCATCTGACAGCACCGAGGGAAAGCATGGTGGGAAAGGCAAAAGTACACGATTCTGAAAAAAAGAAACTGGTGCGTACTGGTCGTAGGCCATCATCCAGTCCATCAAACTTACTGATGTTTTCTTCCAAGGCTTGGGATAATTATTATACTGTGTATGTGTGTACAATACGTGGAAACTACTGATACTACTGTGCAAGATTATCGGAGAAAGCCTGCCAGGAAGAGTGCTACCTGGTAGGTCATATGAATGCACATCAATCCTACTGCTCACACTCGTCAACACCTTAAAGCACCTGACATATACCAGCAAGAAGTCCATCTAACCGGAAACGTCTACTGAATCCGTCTTTGATCGCAAGGTTGTCAAAACACAACCCACCTCTTCGGAGTCGTGGTCGACATCGATCCACTTGTCCACATCAGTGCCTGGGACAACCTTGCACGAGGACTGCTGGCACTCGTCGCTGATGGCCTTGTAGGGGTAGTCCTGAAGGATGGAGGCGTTCGTGTCCGTCAAGATCGAGGGTACAGAGGGCCAGGTCAATGAGCCATCGAGACCACAACTCGATGAATGGTACCATAATAACACCTGGTACATACTCTCAGCAGCAGTGCCTGTTTACAGGGCTGTACAATGTTTTTTAAAAAAAAAGGAGATCGTCATCCCGTCGTGGGTCTTGTTCCTTCGCTGCGTACAACTTCACCCGTGCTACGCAAAACACATCCCCTATCCCCTGCGTACCCTCATCACGCCTCCACATAGCACCATCAAACTCGACAAAACGCCACGTTCAATGTTCCGCCTAATCAATCGATGGATCCATCGACCGGCCCGGGGGCAAAGGAATACAAAGACTAAAAAAAAAAAACAGGAAATGGTGGCGATGTGGCTTTGCTTACCGCCTCACTGCAGATGCCGTGGTTTTGCTGGATCCAGTGGAACGAGTTGTCCATAAGGCCACCGTTGCAACCCATGTCGTAGGAATCGCAGTCGACCAGCTCCTGCAAATACCAAGAGAACGAAAAACTGACGTGTCATCCGTTCGAGGTAAAACATACAAGTGCACGCAAGCACACACATGTACACGCAAAAAGTACAGCTAATGCCATAGAAGAGTTTTGATACATTGAATGCGTTCGGAACTCGGGGACATGATGCAGGCGCAAAAATATTGATATATCGTACGAACCTGCTCGCTGAACTCGGCCAGGGTGCCGGTCTTGATGTAGTGCGCCCCCTCCATCGCACCGGTGGTAGAGAACGACCAGCAGCTCCCGCATGAGCCCTGGTTCTTCACCTCGGTGACACCACCCTTCGAAGTCCAGTCCACCTGCCATCATTCATCCATCATCATTGCGCGAAAAATATGAACCAACATCGGAACACACAGGATTAAGGCAAGGCAAGGCAAGGTGCTCTGTTACAGCAGTGGTATATACTGCATGTCGTTGTCGTGTACCAGGTACCTGGTACCTGGTATGTTGTTTCAGAAAACACCGTCAAGCTGTGAGATAAAAGAAAAAAATGTTCTACAATAGAAACTCATCAGTTTGGTGTGATAGGTGTGATGCTACAGTAGTGTAATGATACTTCTGCTAATATAGTCCTACTAAAATCGAAAGGTGCTATGAGGTGTGTAAGCCTATATACATACACAAAGTATATACCTTCGAGAGTTGGCCACCAAAATTCTGACAGTTTTTGTACGCAAAAATAAAAAATCATGCTCGTATATTCGTGTGTATTCCTAGGGTGCATCCTCGGATTATTGCAGAAAAACCATCGCGCAAAAGACACCAAGCTCCACAAGCAACTGAGGCATGGCAGGGCAAAGGAGGACAGAGGCCGGGTGAGGGGCAGGGCGAGGCAACGCAACTCTCTCCTCTCCCACCGCCAGGTACATGCGCTTTGTTCTCCGCATTTTTATTTTCGCTTCAGTCTTTCCTCCCTCTTGCCTCCCTCCCGGCACGAACGAGAGCAACACCTACCTCCACTTATCTACTGTAAATGTACAATATATCTCTGAGGACGAGCGGTGCTAAAAACAAACAAAGGTCAACAATGTCTACACTGCGTACGATCGAGCGCCGTGTGCACAACTCCGCCACACGGGGCAGAGAGGTAGCGGGCAGGCAGGCAGGCAGGCAGACAGGCAGGCAGGCACGCCAACCCACCTCGTCAGGGAGAGCCTCGCCTCGGAGCATGGGCGAGGACACCGTGTCCCCTCGCGGCCTCGTGCTCGCTTTCCCGCCTACGACCATGTTGCCGCCGATGTGGAAATGGTTGCGGAACTCCTCCCACGACCTGCACGCACACCGAGCAAAAAAGAAATAAGAAAAGAAAAAAAAACGACTTAGCTCGATAAACGACTTAGCTCGATAAACGAGCGCGCTCAGCACGACGCGCGCACGCCACCAAGCGGCCAGTATTCATGCCTTCACGAGGGATAGCACGTAGGAAACGCGCGACGGCATGCATCACGCAGCTTGCAAAAGTTGCAAGTTGAATGTTGTCGACAGATCCGGAGAATCTCACAGCTCAAAAGTGTTTTCTGGTTTTACAAAGCGCACAACACACAAGCACACACAATGCACCCAACGCAGACACCTATCACGGGGGACCATAGTTCATAGGACCAAATATTGTCACTGTAGTGAAAAAGGTTAAATATATACCTGGTAGGTTTTTAGGTATACCATAGGCCCTATTAACTATGTTCCCCCGTAATACCACACAAACGGACACCACACAGACTCTTCTCAGAGCACTTACACATCGACAAACACCCACGAAACCATCCGAGTTGTTGGCGCTGCCACCTTTCGATCCGAGCGCGGAGGGAACACGGACGCAGAGCACCGCGCTCGGCTTCACAAGGCGCGCCCGAACGATCAACACGACGGCAACCAATGACGTCACAGCACCACCATGACACGGACGGTTACAAAACACCACCATGACACGGACGGTTACAAAACACCATGACACGGACGGTTACAAAACATCCCCTCGAATGCGGAGGAAAACGGCCAGCGGGACGCTCGGCCTTACAACGTACGAAAAAAACGATCATTGTCAAAAGCGAGTAATGAAACCGCAGCTACCATGACCCGGCCGTTTACAAAACCACAGCGACGAGGAGCAACGGAGCCGGATCACTATCTCACACGGACGGTGGTTTTTGTAACCGTCCGTCTGATGGCGCTGCGGCTGCATCACTCGCCATAGCATCGATCGTTTTGTCGCGCCTCCTGAAGCCGAGCGCGCCACTGCTGTGTCCGTCTTCCTCCGCGCTCGCACCGAAAGGTGGCAGTGCCAACAACTTGGACGATGGTGTGCTTTGAGTGTTTTCTTGAGTGTTTTCGGCGCTGCGTTTGGTAATGTGCTATTGATAGTTGCTTCATATGGAAACGTACGGCGGCCGCCAGCATTGTGTTGTGCCAGCAGAGGGGGGTGTTGTAGGAACCAGCGAGCGTCAATCTAGTTGTGGCTTTTGTAACCTCCTTGTGTGTATGGACCACTTACACGAACACATCAGACAGGAGGAGGGACAAAAACGACAACAGCAGGAACTCCAAATATATAAAAGACACAAAAGCCACGACAACATTGACGCAACTGTTTCCTACAACACCCCTTTTCTTCCAGGCAATAAGTTGACCGCCACCTCCCGCCCCCCCCCCCCCCCCCCCCTCCCACGTGCCCTTCTCCAATGCCATGTAGCAGCCCCACCGACTGACCTCCACCCGTCCCTCTACCCCCCGACCGTCTTAAAGCCCTCTTATTAGCACTGCAGTCCCGTTTGGGGCAGAAACCACTCAAATCCTAAGTAGTTTGTCCCCGAAACGGGACTTCAGCCCTAAAAGGGTCAAACTAAAACTAATACAGCAGCAGCAGTACAGGGCTGGCGCTCTCATCTACAGTAATCTCACATGTGCGAGTAGGAGTTGTGGGAGAGGGTGTACCCCGCCTTTTCGGCATCGTGAAGAGCAATCTTGTCGTCTGCCTTCGCGTAGTTCTGCATGGGACGGCCACATGGATCACCGCGTGGATCACCGAGGGGTTGAGAGCAGGGTAACGAAAAACGAAAGTCGCACCACGTTGCATGTTGAGCGCTGTGGAAAGTGCCGGTGTAGAGTCATGAGGCAAAGACAATGTAAAGCGATGTACATGGTACAGCAGCAAAAGGGCAAGCCGGATTCGGGTGAGACGCGAAATTGAAGGCAAGTACACATCAGTTCATATCATACGTACGTAACGCTATTAATACTGCGCGTCGACAGCCCGGCCACGGGGACGCACACGTGTCAAACCAACACACATAGTTCGTAACAAATATGATGCCTGCTACACCTTCACTATATACGAGTCATGCGAATGGCTCAAGATTATCTCCGTACGCAACACTCAGCCAGAAAATGAACGGACCGTTTGGGTATTCCTATAAATATCAGTGCCCAAACAGGTCTTACATCTCCCGGTAAAAGTGCTTTCACTGGACTTCACACCAAGATCTCTTCAGAGCGGTGCTGATGATACCTGCGCAAGGCCGCAATCTACTCGGTCGGAACACTACTGTGGTATTTTATACAGACGGAGCGCAGTAAACACGCCTGACGAAACTCACAAGCCTGTACGTACTCGTAAACGTCGAAAAAAGACGGAACACAACCAGACAAGACCACCACCCCCCCCTTCCCCCCTTCCCCACTTCCTCCCTAACCTTGAGCGCGTGAAGCCCATCCTCCATGGAGGACCACCCCGTCAGCCCCTCCCCGAAGGTGTAAGTCCAGCGGAAGAACCCGCTCAGGTAGTAGGACAGGGGGTGCAGAAGCGCCGCCTCCGCCTCACCTCCCTCGTGCGCCGCACCAAGCTGTCCCACCCCGGCCCCAACCACATGCCGCTGGAGCATCTCGTGGACGTGGTGGAAGTGGTGGTTCGACGGAGAGTGGTCATCGCCGTGTTGCGGGTGCTGGTGGGAGCCGTCGTGGCCTCCTGCTCCGGAGAACATGGCGGGTCTAGCCATGGAAGCCGTTGCGGCGGAGGCGAGGAGGAGCCCAAGAAGGTGCATAGCTGACGAGTTCTTCATGCTTGCTGCTGCTGAGGGTGTGCTCGTTGCTGGTGTGCCTACTCTGGACTCTAGACTATTTATTATGATATACTGCGTTGGTTTGACGATGTAGAACGCGATTGTGTCGATTGTTTCATCGCGCCAGACATACATGCACCAAGGGCGGGAGTTTGTACGAGGAGGGGCGGAGAAGAGGAGGGGGAGACATTTGTTTAGTGCACGTTGAAGGCAAGGAAGACGGGAAGAAACTCGTATCACACATACCAATAGGTAAAACACGTGACTAGGAAACGGAAAGCTTTTGCAGTATGTGACGTCTATATGTACCAGGTGTGTACATACGTGGTGTTCGAGGCTTGAGGCTTGAAACAAGAAGGAACGCGCTACGCCACGCTTTGTGACGGGTTTGTATATACTGCCGTAGATCGCGGCCGAGTGTAAACCAAGGTAAAAAGTACTCCGTATGAAACACACAGGATGAGATGGAAGGTCATGCTACATACTGGTACGAGGTGCCTGGTATCTGGTACCTGGTATGAATTATCGAATACCAGGTACCTGCTAATATAATGTTAACACCAGTATTGCTAGGGCCGGGCGCTGGAACTGTATGTATCGGAAGTAGTAATATACTGATGGACCTGGCCAGCATACTCGCCAGCAATCCTCATCGTACGTACGCCCAAGAAATACACCACATTATGGTACGTAAACTCACACCAGGCATGTAGTAGGTATGTAGGAAAATGTACGCACGTAGGCTAAAAATGTTACGCAGCAAACGCTACCCGAGTCAGGAACCCCGATGAGACTCTTGAGTATCCAAGTTTGACCTCCGACTTTTCGGTACCGGACTCAGTATAAAATGATCGCATTGCTTTCATCAATCCTCCCTGCTGGGTGTTTCAAGTGAGTGACTTTTACGGGTTCTCGAACAAGAGATATTCCCCTATTTTTCCTTTTTTTCGGGGGATGAAGGCGAGAATCGAACCACGGAAGGTAGCAAACGTAAGATACCTGGTATCAGTCACGGTGTTGATGTATGCCCAACAGGGGGGGAGAGGCTTCTCAGTGCATTTCTGAAGAATACAAATGTAGCAGACATAAGATACCGGGTACCCGGTATCACGGCGGTGTCGTCGACCCTTTCGGAGTCCCGTTTCGGGGACAAACGGACAAACCACTCAAATCCTAGGTAGTTTGTCCCCAAAACGGGACTGCGGTTCTGAAGGGGATAATATATGGGCCCAAAAGGGGGGGGAGAGGCTCCCCAGTGCACTTCTGAAGAATTCAAACGTAGCATCGATGGAAAGCCTCTTATCAACAACCGACAACATTTTCGATTCAAGCAGTACTGAACCAGTCACATGTTTTTTTTTTTTTTTTTTTTTTTTTTTTTCCATCCCATTCATTATCTTCGCACATCTTCTTCTCTCTCTCCTTCCAACTCGTAACTCAGATCCGGGGTCACATAGCAGGCTCTTCTCCCCCCTTCCCGCTACGGTACGTGCCTTCATTTTTATCGCGAGAAGATTTCAGCCTTTTCTTCCCTCGTCGACTCGCATCGAATTGCGCCTACCCACGCTGCAAGGCGCTCTCAACAATTGAATCCCTTTTTTTATTTTTGCAAATAAAGTCAATGTCCGACCCTCCTAGGGCTCGAACCCAGGACTCAAACAAGTAGAATTCGAGGTTAACCACTTGAACCACCGGGGCGACCGGATTTGTACTGCTGTGTAGTTCTCGAGATGAACTCACCAAAGCGGGTGATTTGGGCTCCTTTGGGGCCTACTTACTCTACTGCTGCGATAATCCGCGTGGGCACTACTAATATCAGTACGTACGTACTGCTGTACCTGGTGGATGCCTGGACTACTGCTGTAGGCATAGGTGCCTGGTGTATGTAGAATGTACAACAAGACATCAAAAACCAAACTCGCACAGAATCATACCAGTATCAATCGAAGCATCAATACGGCGTACGAGAAGAAAGCCACGCGAACTCGGGAAGGGGACCCGGGGAGGGCCGAGAGCCCGAATGATTTTGTACGTGCACTCGAGGCGGCCGTTCGCAGGAGGGGTACAACAGGCAACAACAGCAGTACCTACGTCTACAGCAAAAGGTACTCACAGCTTACTGCTGTACTCGCTCGTCCGAACTTGGAAGGAACACACGCGAGGAAAAATGAGCACCAAGTTCAACTTGTCTACACCCGACCACCAGTGTTGATGACAAGTATACTGACTGCTGTACTCATAGAACGCCAGGAGGGGCCGGAAATGAAGACAACATGGGGTAGGGAACTTGATCGCCTACCACCTGCCTAAGCCAATGGGGCTGCAACACCCGGGGCGAGCACGGCTCGGGCTGGGCAACAACCACGTGGAAACAAGACGAAAAAATGGCAAATCGGAAAAATCTGTGACGAGACGAGACGGTGAGATTCGCGAAGGAAACAAAAAAAACAGCGAAAAACGAGATGAATAGGGAGCGCGACCTCTCGTATCGATGTTTCATGTCGCAGCCGGAGCCCCAACATAAATACCCATGACCCAACGACCTCTCAGCCGAGTACTATCGCTCTCGCCATGTAACTGGCTCCGAACTACCCCACTCGTAGCGTGTCCGAGCGAGAGCGAGCCGGGGAAGGGGCCCAGGAAAAAGCGCTGCTGGTGATTTCCGTACAATAGTACAATACACATAACAAAAGGTGCCGAAAAGGACAAAAAATCAATACGGGTTGAAGTCTGGTGCTACCCAGAAGTAGAGAACGAGTACCCGTAGCGGTGTCCGCCGGAGAGCGCCGAGAAGAAACAGTAGTACTCGCAGATCTTCTGGAAGTCTTGTGTTTACGAGTCCTCAGCGTTCAGCGTTTGCGCGGGGCCCCGCGAAGGAACTCGTTTGAACGCAGGAAATTGGCTCGTCGGAATCATATCGAGCTGTATGTAGTACAACTATGTCCGGAAATGTAAGGGTCGTTTGGCACTTCATTTGAGGATCAAAACAACCTTTACATTTCCGGACAGAGCGGAAGGCACGTGTCGAGCATAGACGTGAGAGAAAGGACAAACGTGACGAAGGTCGAACTTCAAAGCAAAAAAGGCCAAGCGTCTCGTGAGCCTACGAGAGAAGCAGAAAAATAATCTGGCGACCGAGGAGCGCGCCACACGGACACACTAGAGACTGGAGAGCTCGAGCAGAAAAAACAACTCACCTTCTAAGTGGTTGCTAGTCGAGATCGGAGTGAAGTGGCGTTCGGTAGACGTACATTTTTTACTCCCTGGGTTTTATGCAAAGCGAAACCCCTGTACGCGACAAAAAGCGGGGGCAGGGGACGAAAAGTGTTTTTTTTCCAGTTTTTGTTTCGCTTTTTCGTTTTTTCTTCTGTTGTTGTACGAGTAGTTATTCGGGTTGTTGTTTCGGCTGGAATATCTTTTTTATTATATTCGTAGGAAGGGTAGATGTTACACTGCTTTTTTCGCTGTGTGTGGTATAGCTCTCATATGAGACCTTTCTCCGTATTGTTATAAGGATTACCTTGGGCTGGGTAATCGATCGATTTTTTTTTTTTTTTTTTTTTCTCATCCCATTCATTATCTTCGCACATCTTCTTCTCTCTCTCTCCTTCCAACTCGTAACTCAGACCCGGGGTCACATAGCAGAGGCTCTTCTCCCCCCTTCCCGCTACGGTACGTGCCTTCATTTTTATCGCGAGAAGATTTCAGCCTTTTCTTCCCTCGTCGACTCGCATCGAATTGTGCCTATACCCACGCTGCAAGGCGCTCTCAACAATTGAATCCGTTTTTTTATTTTTGCAAATAAAGTCAAAGTCCGACCCACCTGTGGGTAATCGATCGATCTTTTGCCCCTACTATATACCAGGTAGCTCAGTAGGAAACACCTTCATATTTGACGTCGTCCAGGTCAGTCACGGGTTCGAACCCCACCTCGAACGTTTCTTTTACAGAAACGCTTGCGCGTGCACACCTAAAAAAACACATCTCCCTGGTTCACCAGGTAATGAAACGAAGCGGGTAGGTCAGCGTACGGATGTATACGGTTCCGACGCCCCAAAGACCCTGCCGGTCAGAGGGGGGCGGGTGTTATAAGGATTTTACCTTGGGCTGGGTAATCGATCGATCTTTTACCCCTATATAGCTCAGTAGGTAACACCCTCATAGTATGCGCTTATTATGCGTCGTTCGTAACGAGTCTTTTAGACTTATTACCGTCTCAACATACCCTCCGAACGTAGTTTTTTGCAGTATGTATATAGAGCGCAGCCAATATACATACGATGATGATACCTTTTCTCTTCGTCCCTGTGCTCGTCCTCCTGCTGCTGCTGTTGTTTTGTTTGCGGTGCGAGGACACAGGAAGGAGAGTTTGATATTATTATAGTATAGGGGTATATACTGATTACCGGATAACAATAGGGGCAGCATGGGGCAAGCCCGACTACTGTAATGCAGGTCGGCCTAGACGTGTGTGTACTCACTCACAGAGAGTCATGTGTCTTATCATCTTGATGTGATTCCCACTTTCCTGGCTCTCAGAGAGTTCTGTGAGAGCAGGGGGGTTTATATAAATTTGCGTTGCGCGTTTCATCAGAAACACGCCTCCTCGACAATAGAGGGAAGCGGGATCATGAATACCATGACACAAGCCCACCTTGAAAGGCTGTATTCGCAGATGCATAGAAATCAGGAGGGGATAAAATCCATCCAGAAAAAAATCTGAGAAATGGATCGAAGATATTACGGCGCTTCACAACCCACTCCCATGGCACACCTACCTCTCTATAGCTTGCAAGGTGAAGCCGATTGAACCAACTAAAAACTGCATCCTAGGGCAGGAAGCAGGTTTGCCTCGAAAGAGACGCGAGGGATCTAAAGATACGCGGCGTGCAACGTGGCAAGAAAAGGGTCGCGAAAAAAAGAAACAGTGAAAATAGAAAACGGCTCGAATTCGAATGACGCAATAATAAGTGCCACACACATAGCCCGTACGTATGAACTCCGACCGACCATAGGGGGGGAGACACTCACAAGAGAAAGAAAACAACCGATATACGCATGCCAGGTGCCAAAAGGGGAACAGAGGCAAAACACAAACCTTTTTGAGCGGACGAGTTCCGCCGCAATCCATCTGTGTTTTAAAACAGGGTAAGGGCGCGCACGACGCTGCCCCCCGCTCGCGTATAATAGACGAAAACCATCGTCCCACAACATGATCCATCTCCCGAGGGGTTTACCACAGGGTCACAGGGAGCGCGTATACCACGCTGCGTGATACATGTATCATATTTACAGTGATGATCCCGTTATCAGGCACATACTCAGGCGAGCACGGCTGTAAAGCGACCTTAATATGTGGCTTGATACGTACAAAAAACAGGAGATTACGTATATATACAAGACGAGTCGCCTTTCATTGCGTACATATATACCTCTATAGGTTTGTATAGGCACGCATATATAGTGCGGGCGATCGCCTGACAAAGATTACTCCGATACAGAAAAGGTGACACACCATCCTAGAGCACACACTGCCCCTACCCTCTCTCGCCAGACAAGCGGTCCACTTTGTTTTCGCAAGTGCTATACTGCAGCTAGCTCTCCGTGCAATATGTGGTTATTCAGATATGTCGGTGACCCTCGGCCAGTTGGAAGAGTATAAGGCCGAAGCAAGCAACAACGACGAGACGCCATGCGTCCCCCCTCCCCCATTTTCCCCGCCCCGAAGTCCATCCTCTCCTCCATGGCGAAACCCGCAACCTCACATAATCATATACCCCCCCCTTTCTTATATCCCCCATCCATCCATGAATTATTTGTCTACAGCAGTAGGAGATAAAAGTATGGAAATCGGAGAATTTGGTGTGGCCCGCGTGTGGTCCCAGTCCTATGAGAAACAATTCTCCAGTCGTCTTTCTTGTCATTACATACAGTACGTACCGCGTTTAGGCAACTCGGGCGAGTGTGATGGCTCTATGAATACATCTCACTCAAAATTGGGCTCGAAAACAATTTGTTGGTGCAACGTAACCAAACAAACCCATGGCAGTATACATTTTGCGAAAAAAAAACATAAATCATAAAACCTTATGACCGCAAATAAACCAGGGTTTTTCGCGGGTCATGACCCGACCCGCGGGCCGGGTCACCGAGTGTTCAAATGTCACGGGTCGGGTCGGGTCGGTCGGGTCGGTCAGGAAGTCTTCAGAATCTCACAAGTCGGGTCGGGTCAGGTCAGGAAGTGTTCAAAATCTCACGGGTCGGGTCGGGTCAAGAGCTTTTCAAATATCGCAGGTCAGGTCTCAGGCCGGGTCAAGAGTTGCTCAAATCTCACGGGTCGCGTCGACTCGGGTCAAGAACTTTTCAAATCTCACGGGTCGGGCCAGGTCGGGTCAAGAGGTGATGACAAGCTCAAGGGTCGGGTCAGGTCGGGTCAAGAGGTGATGACAAGCTCACGGGTCGGGTCAGGTCGGGTCAAGAGGTGATGACAAGCTCACGGGTCGGGTCAGGTCGGGTCAAGAGGTGATGACAAGCTCACGGGTCGGGTCAGGTCGGGTCAAGAGGTGATGACAAGCTCACGGGTCGGGTCAGGTCATGTCATGACCCGCAGGCAGGAAACGGGTCACTGGCGGGTCGGGCCGGCATGACCCGCGAGTTGTTTCCTGTTGATGCGCGGGTGGGACCCGCGCATTCGGCTCGTGGATCTGACACTTTAAAACAGTTTCCGTTCTCTTATCCAACGGGTTCTCACGTATCAATACTCAATAATGCTCCAATGGTGTCATGTTCGAACATTAAAACACCGCCTTATCCATATACGCATGCCCGCGTCCACCCATACCCACTAAAGCCAGGCCACATACCGCTGCGGGACACAAAAATGAAACTGAAGTAGTTTTTGCAGTGTCGACCCACGGGCTGAATCCGCGGGTCGAACTTGCGGGTCAAGCTAAATAATCTCGCGGTTCAAGGTGAACGCACCCGCATGAAAGCTATTTCTCACGGGTCAATCGGAACGTGGCAGGTCGGGTCGGGTCTGGTGGTTTTTAAATCTCGCGGGTCGGGTCGGGTCGGGTCGGGTGAACAGGTTTTTCAATCTCGCGGGTCGGGTCGGGTCGGTTCAAGAAGCTTTCACAATCTCGCGGGTCGGGTCGAGTCAAGTCAACACACCTCGAAAATTTCGCGAGTGAGGTTTGACCTGACCCGCGAAAAGCCCTGAAATAAAAAGGAAAGTTACTCGGCCGAGTGACTTTGCGCGGTTGCAAAGCAAGAGCCCTAAGTTACCCCCCCTTAAGTAGCACCACTCTACGCCGGCCGAAACCGTCTTCCAACGGGTGCATATGCCTAGAAGGGGTCGGGCAAGCAAGTGTTAAAGGTGCATCGCGAAGCGAAAACTATATTCACACATCATTTTCGGGGATCGTTAGGGCGATACTGATGGTGTTTTGCTCGTAGTATACTAGTGTACCCGTGTCTCCGGCGTTCTTCATGAGTAGCAAGGTGTTTATGCTGAGGTGCAGTACGATGCTGAAACAAATGGCAATAATCTGCTGAAACTATTAATAGCTGATTTCTAGTATAATGGTGTGTACTCTGTTGTAGTAGGTCCACAGCTCCCCTCTATCGCAGAATATCCCGATGTATAGCGATTTTGAGCTGGACGCTAAGCTTGAGCAAAAACAAACATGACCTGGAAACACGATGGAACACACGTTCTCTCGCAGCTCCAAACCTGAAAGTTGGCACTCGATAAGGTGCCGTGTTTGCTACATGGCTGAATATTTACCACTATATGAGGCGATACGCCTTGCACAGGTACGGTACCGTAGTGATATTCGGCTAGTAGACGAGTACGGCTATCAGGCGACTTCAAGCCACTTTTGTCACTACAGTAGGTCGCCTTACAAAGGGACTACCACTGTATGTGCCTTTTCCTCCGCGCCCCGTGTCGCTTCTGTGCCGTATACGAAACCTGCCGGCTGGGCAATGTGGCACGGTGTGCTGCCCTTTTCGGGCCTTCGCCAAACCAAAACAATAAATAAAATGGTTCCATATACGAATGCAATAATGATGGCATCCTGTTCAAACGTTCAAACCGTTTTTACTTTGTTAATATCTGCCGAACCCGCTTTTTGTAGGATACGAGGAGCGGGTCGTACATCTTACATGATATATGACGCGGGTGTGCATGATGCCTGGTTTGAATTACTACCGTTGGCTGTGTCGATGTGTACGTAAGTTTCTTGTTATGCAGCGAGTGTTAGTGTTGAGGTATGAACCGTATAGACTATTCGATTGTTCCATGATATTTTAGCCCCCTAGCCAGGCTCCAATCCTTGCCCCTGCTTCGTCGTAACTCAAGTCGGAGTATCATACGTTGTGGCTCCCCCCTTCTTTCGAACCACGGTACACGCCTTGGTGCTTATCGCGCGGGGTCAGCAAACCCTTCGCTGGTCGACTCACCTTGTTCTGTATTTTCTCACGCCATTAAAAATGCAAGCAAAATGTGCAGCCCAGACAAATGTTCTTCACTGGGATTCGGAGCATCGACCTCTACCTGCGTACACCATACTTAAGATGTGGGGGGATCGACGACGCCGCTGGCACAACATAGAGCCGATCGCGTCTACCGTTGAAGAACAGACATTCCGAATTTTCCGGCACGTTTTTTTTCGCCAGATTAATCGTGACGTATGTCGAGTTCAGAGGGAGCCCAGAGAAGCGCCAATCAATCAATGTAATTGCAGGTTGCAGGTATGTATCCGCGCGAGCGGGTCCGTGGCACTCGCTGGCGCGGCCGAGACAAGGGCACGACGCGGAAAAGGAACCGCGCGAGAAGGCGGCTGACAGCGGAAAATATCCACGGAAATTGTCCAGCGCAAGCTGCGCGTGAGGACTATCGTACAGTAGGTGTAATTGTGCGTGTCGACCCTATTGCCCATCCGTGTGGGTAAGCAGGCGATGCACGCGACAACAGCGCACCATTGTGTCGGGATACAATAGGTCTTACACAGCAGCAGCGGTACAACAGTAGGGGTGATAGCTGACGAACAGGCAGCGAGAGAACCGCGAGAACTTCACCCAGGGGGATGACCCAAACCACGCAAGACATCAAGTTTCTTCTTCGACCATCGCAGTATTAACACATTTTTTTTCCTGCTCTAGTTCGGCGCATGCGGCGGTGGCCAACCCATCCCCGCCCCCACCGCCGACGCTTCCGTCCGCGCCTGTCTCCTCGCTATTCTATCTGTCCTCCGCATGCCAGAGCCTCCCCGTCGGGCGTCCACCTCCGCACTGCCGTACCCACCCCCAACACCAGGCGCATTTGGAGCCCACTTTTCTGCCTCGAAACCTCTCTCATCGTTGAGCGGCTGTTCTTCCCCTGCCTCTCCAAGGATGGCTGCCCGAGTTCCCCTGCGGGTGTAGCGTAGAGGGAGGTATTGATTAAGGGAGGGGATACAGATGAAGGATCGTGGTATCATTGGGCAACGTAGTCGCAGCAGTAGTCGCCCGTATAGACGCTAGACAGCGATACGGCAAGAGTGTCCACCACGCGTACAAGAAACAGTAGCGGCCTTCTTTCGTGATGGTTGGAAACAAATCGTCATCCTCGGATGTTACATGATGGTGGCTGTACAAAGGAGAAATACGCTTCCATTTGCCTGTACAACAGGATGACCTCCTCTGGTCTAACCCCACCTCCTTCCATGCGAACAGGTACAAACAGGTGTGTAAATACCGGGAGGGGGGGGGCGAGATACAGAGGAAAGGACTACGGGGCGGGGGGGGGGGGGGGGGTCAGACACAAAGGAACAAATCACGCGATTGAAATATCATAACCTGTATATCTTGACGAGGATGTGCAGGCGCGGCTTGAGATTCTCGAAAGCCACCACCATCTTGTCGCGGCCGGTCACCACAAAGGCGAGGTAAAATACTACTCTGTGCATCGTAATGCCCTCGTTGATGAGGATAGCCTTGATCTTCGCTTTGTCCAAAAACTGGCCGACAAAGACCAGTTGCGGACAAGGAAATGGTGGGCGCGTCAGGCTCATAATTCACGATGCGTTCCAACGAGCGATGCAGCAACAGATACCAAGACGAGTCCCACACAAAGGTTGCAGTACGAAAAACAAGCGACACGAGGCATGCACAGGCGAGCGTACTTTTCATCCCTGAGCTGTTCTTCCGCTCCAGGGATATCGGCGATGAGTCAATGTGAGAATCGCAACAACATATCGCCGTCCCAAGATACAGAGCGAAGAACCTGTCAATAGCGACAGCAAAGCTGCCGGTATGATTTCTGAGGGAGAGGTCAGTAGGTCGAGGGGACAAGGGGTGAGAGACGCATCAAAGACACAGTGCCCTCCCAACCAACAACTACTGCTTCTGAACGACGAGCACGAGCTTGCGTTCGTTGACGTCACGTGAACGTTTTTCACCGTGCCCTTGCGTGCAGGCAGTCTACTGCGTGCATTGTACTGAGAGATCTTCAATGCTGCCTGGAAAATAAGCGCACCAATCCGTCCTACGTCGATTCAAAGAGCCAACCAGCAGCAGCAGCGGCGGACGGGGTACTGAGCCAGGGAAGAGTATGGGTGGCCTTCCGAAGGAAAACATACGTCCTACTGCGTTTCAATGCCCTGTCGTGTCTTCTCCGGACCTCAGTGATCGTGGATGATCACGCCCGACCCTGCTTTGTTTAGCAACAGTCCGCTATCGTCGCGTTCTACGATAAAGGTAGTACATTTCCGCTAAATGGTTTTCTGAGGGACGGGGGGAAATCGTCGGAACGCCAATCTTGTTTCGAAAAATGATGTTTTTGTATCCTTGGGCCATGGAATTATTCATCGGGATGCAATTTGATCTTAGCTGAGATCAGTTTTCCGGTGGGGTATGGAGCTCCTCAAGTGAGGAGCCTCAGAAAATTTAGGGTTAGCCTCTATCGTAGAACGCCTCTAATCGTCAATGCCGGTTGTTCGGCCAAAGGACGAGCAGCGACACAGATGGGGCAAATACTACCGACGACGCCTGTTTTACTCTAGTCAGTATGTATGTAGCAGGCGTGCATGCTGGGGTGCACCCGGCGGCGCGTGCGCGGTCAAAACCGATTCGAGCAACCAGCTTTACACGCAAAACATGCACTTGGTTATAGAGGTGTATCGAAAGCTTCAAAAGCTCAGCTACCGATGCCGCCGGCGGCTACAGGATGCGTCTTTGTCCCGGTGAAGCAGTGAAGGCCAAGGCAGAGGCATCGTCTTCATCTCCTGTACGGGTTTCACTTGAAAAAAAACAAAAAAAACTTTACGTTAATTATAACCCCTTAAGACCTATGCCAATGGGACAGCGAAGTTTCAATAAAAAGTTTGAATTTCAAAGATACCCGCCAAAAAAATTCAGAACACGCTTCCTATGGGCCACGTAAAAAAAAAAAAGTTCCTAACTTTTGGAAAAGCCCGAAAAAGCAAATCTGGGGCCGATGTTGGGCCAACATCGGCTTGAGAAAAACTCAGACCGATCTTTGATTCGAAGCGGCGAGATTCCGAGTCCTCGACAGACATCGATCAACAAAACCAACGATTGCGTCAATCTGAACGGAGTGCGCTCGTTAGGGGCTCCGACCCACCCTAGGGTCACCGTCTTCACACCATGGCCGGTGTCATGTGGCGGGAGTTGACCAGGCGTATGATAAAAAAACATTTGGCCGCTGGTTTGCACAAAACAGAAGACAAAACTTCTCCATCCGTCTCGAATGGCAAAAAATAGAGTTTTTTTCAGGTTTGGGAGGATACCGTACGACGCCGCCGGCAAGCTCTTGCCCCCTAGACCATGGATCAACCTGATATCTTCGAGGCCGCCATCTATACTCGTTGGCCTTGCCAGATACCGAGCGGGTTGGGCATGGGCTGAGTCTATGTCGAGATCGAGCGTCGATCGTCGCACGAGCTGGTTTCTATCACCGTGTTGACAATTTGCAACCAGAAAAAACAAATTGCGCCGCCTGCAGCCGTTGGGGGGGAAAAAAAAAATACAAAATAAAACATTTTGCTCTTTTTTTCCCACAGCGGCGGTACGAGATTTTTTTCGGCTGTTTTTTTGAAGCAATAAATTTGGGAAAAAAACTTTTGAACTCGGCGTTTCCATTGGCATAGGTCTAAGAACTGCAACGATGTTTTTGGACTACTACTTAGATTTAGTGTAGGACACTTTTTTTCAGGGATGTAGGCTTGGTGTAAAGGTCAAGCAGTACGTTAATTCATGGGGGGGTCGGACGTCTGCCTCACCGTGCTCTTCTCGCGACCGTCCACATACTTAGTTGTCACCTGGACGCCCAGCTCGCGCACCACCAGGAGAGATTCTAGTACGGCGGCCAGGCCGACAAAAAAACGAAAGCGAAAGGTACGTGGACGCAGAAACAGAGAGGGGAAACGAGAGGACGAAAAGTTGCTGAAAGCGACAACCCTATGGCTGCAAAGAACAAACAGCGGTGCGCCCAAAAGTACGCTCCACGCGCAAATACCATGGCAGCGTGTACCTCTTCGTTGAACGGAGATTCCCCTGTTGGTCCTGAGGGGCGTCTTCGTCCCTGCGGAGTAAGCGACACGAGCTGTGCTCCTGCTCAAACTGAATACGAGCCGTGCGCATGGTATGGCTTGCAACCGCTCAACGGTTCAACGAAACCATGAGTGAAACTCTTTTGTTTCTTTCGTAGCCGCGTGTGCGCAGTCTGTCAAGACCGCCCACGCAGCGAAAAATCTCACCGACTGCCAGACCGGCGCCAACCCAAAGATTGGCACGGGTGTCGAGGAAGTCACTACTCTTCGTGTGTCCCATCGTGGAGTGGACGGTCACCGCCGGGGTAGTTGTGCACGTGCCGCTCGTTTGCGGAACCTATACTGCTTACGGTAGAAACCAATACTGCCTCTAGGTAGACCACGATGCTGCACAGCGACATTCGCCTCTGCGTTATCTCCGGCCGTCGCGGCGACGATACTCCTCGATCGTTTTACAACTAAGCTACCTCGAACAGCGCGCCTGATGCCTGGATGCAGACCTCTATTACGGTGATAAGTCTATCAGTCCATACAGTTGACACAAATAGTCGGCGGGCACGCCGTTCATCTCCATCTCAGCGTCGAAAGCACCAACAGATAGCAGCTATCACCCTTTTTCGCACTGCTTCTATTTGCTGCCGTACGGCCCTGGTACGCGTGTACTACAGTTTGTGCTGGCTCGTAGCCCTCGTTTCGCCCGTGCCTGTCGCGAACACTAAAGACGACACCGACCCACCTTCTTGCACTCGTGATCGACACGAGAGGGACCAGGTCACGTAGCACAGGAGCAAGATGAGTCCCAGCCCTCCGAGGAACGCCGACCCCTTGTCGACAAGCAGCTGCCGGGCACAGAGTCGGGCGAGGCGGTGTTGGTGCTGCGCGGTAGTGGTGACGTGATGACTGGTTACTTGCAGCAAAGTCCTTCCGGGACATCATTGATTGGCACGAACGGGCCTTGTTTGGAAGAAAAAACACCGTAGGGATGGGCGGCAACTCGATTTTGCGGAACGGGTATTCGTGGGAACAGCAGGAGCAACGATCCGTGTGATGCGATCGACGAAGATCACGCCGGCCGTCTCGAAGAGTATGTACCGCTACCACAAAACGCGCGAAAAATAGAGGGACGGAAACAGAGAAAGCTTTCACCAATACCTCCGCGCCTGTAAAAAAAGACACATAAATGAATCCGTCTAGTTTTCAGTTGGATCGCGAGACAAGCATGCAGGGCGGGCAGTTGGTGTGCCCGGCACACCGCAGAAGAAGCCAGTCCGACGGTCGGCGAATAGCTGCCGTTGGATTCAGCGCACAATCGCGACAGCAGTAGCGAAGGATACATGCCGAGCTCCGCGCACCGAATATGGATACCAGCGCTACTTTGACCTGTCCAAACTCTGCGAGTACGCATGTGTATGATAGCTCCTGGCGGCCTGGCTAAAGGAAGAGTTTACATGCGTACCAGAGACCTGCTTTGTACCGGTGTTAAGCAATCGGATGAAATCAAGCAGTACGCATAACCAGGTACCTGGTACTACTTTACTGCTCTGTACGCGTACGCTCGACAACTAGGAGTACGAAGTTGTGCTTAAAGCAGAGTCTGAACAACAGAGCCACACGGAACTCTTTGGTGCCACCGGAACCCAAAAATGTGATTTGCCTACTTGGTATATCATACGTACGACAGCAACCAGTAGCCTGTGCAGCTACGTGAACCCACACCACACCTTACACTACTCGTACGAGTATAGCAGTGTATCACAACAAGACCAGCCGACTGCTGCTGCACCTCCTGTGCTGCTGCTCCGACAGCAGTACGTACGTAGAATATCATAACGTAGAAGGAAATGAGGCAGGAGGAAAACACAAACCACACCTGTGAGAAGAGACTCGCCCCAACAACCGCCACAGCAGCTCTTGCCCAGGTACCTGCGCTACTGCCAGATATATCACCACCGACAGCCGTGTACCTGAACTCTGTTGCGTTCTCCCCCAGTCGCTCGCAGGTGTACATTCGAGGAGGACGCCGACAGCAGACAGCAGAGATGAACGACTGCGCACGATAAATAGAACCCCGGGACACTGGAAGACATTTCCCGAACCAGCCAGCTATTCGTGTGGAAACCCGACATCGATCCACACAGGACGAGAATGGAGAAGGAATGCGAAGAGAACAGCGCGGACAGAACGTAGAAGGCGACAGAAGGATGGCGCGCTTTGGGGGCCAGGGCTACGGTCAAACTGTTGCAATATGCTGCTGTGGTGAGTTATCGCTGCATCCGCTTCATTGGTTAGAAAGACCCTCGTGAAATTTACGTTGGTCAACGTTTATTGTTTGTTCTTCTCGTCGCCTGTCTGTGTGTTGTCGTTGTTGTGTTCTCACATTCGCCTTATGCCCGTACGAGGTAGTCACGTTAGTCGGACCACTTTGTGGATAGCGAGTTGATCAAAGGGCTGCAACAAGGCATGGTGGACAGGCCAGGCTCCAATGACTCTGGGATAGAAGAACACAGCAGCATCCGTATGTACAGGGGAATATGCTGAGACGTTCTGTACACTGCTGTGTTCTGTACCTAGCTGCATTACATATACATATATATATAAGGTTGGGCACGTACGTAGTGCTTACGACTTGGACTTGGACCAGCTTCGACCTATTATATGGTTGACAGTCCACACTATCTTCCTCATTGCATCTTGCATTCCAAGAAATTTCCCAGGCGGTGGGGGTAACGGTTAGCTTTTTTTAGGGTTACAGCAGTATGTACGTACAAGGCGCTTCGCTCCGCGGGCGGCCTACGCCGCCCGCTACGCTCGCTCAGGAAGGAAAAAAGTACATGAAATTATGCGAAGCGAACAGAGGTCCACGATTGAGTTTAGTTTTTTCAAGGATCGTAATTGCAAACCGGCGACTTGATAATGCCAAGAGTCCCGCCGCCATGCTTCAGGAAAAAACAGCTCCGACATCAGCTTGGATGCCACATACTCCGGAGTATTATACGCTTCGCGTCGCGGATGTCGTACGTACGTACATACACCCCAGGTAGGGTACTACTGTCTGTACTTATTTTATTCTCTCGATATGCTTTATGTCTGTACTGGATGTACGAAGAAAGCGAAAGCACGGCACAGCAGCAAAAACGATGAAAATGAAACCGAAAACTCGGAAAGGAACAAAAATCCCCGCCCCTTCTCGTGTAATATATTTCTGCCTGATTGGAACACACCTTACACCCGGTCGAAAAGAAGAAAAGAAAAAAAACGCACAGAAGAGCTTCTCTCTCAGCCTCGTACGCCGCCCGCCCCTCTCGCGACCACCTCGCTACCGATTCGGTCCGGGTAAAGCTTTTATATCACTCTGCCACAATCAGCCCCGTCGCCCGCCTCGCGTGAAGCCCGGTGCTCACCGTGGCCGTCGTTCGCCAGCTCGATAACGTTGGTGTTCAAACTGCACACCTCCTTCTTTCAACTTCAGCGTGGTCGCAAAAATAAGCACCGCTTGAATAGTATCTTGCTCTCCTGAACGACCTTTATAAACTCGTACACACTCTATCAACAATCATAAATCGAAGCCAGACAAAGCCCGTTCATGCATCCCTCGTGTCTCGAGGCACACGCGACGCCTAGGCACGAAAGCGGACCGCGCTCCTTGCAACCCCCCCTCGCTCGCGGGCGGCCTACGCCGCCCGCTACGCTCGCTCAGGAAGGATAAAGTACATGAAATTATGCGAAGCGAACAGAGGTCCACGATTGAGTTTAGTGTTTTCAAGGATCGTAATTGCAAACCGGCGACTTGATAATGCCAAGAGTCCCGCCGTCATGCTTCAGGAAAAAACAGCTCCGACGTCAGCTTGGATGCCACATATACGCTTCGCGTCGCGGATGTCGTACGTACTTACATACACCCCAAGTAGGGTACTACTGTCTGTACTTATTATCTTCTCTCGATATGCTCTATGTCTGTACTGTATGTACGAAGAAGCCGAAAGCACAGCACGGCACAGCAGCAAGAACAATGAAAATGAAACCGAAAACTCGGAAAGGAAAAAAAATCCCCGTCCCCTCTCGTGTAATATTTTTCTGCCTGATTGGAACACCTTACACCCGGTCGAAAAAAAGAAAAGAAAAAAACGCATTCTCTCTCAGCCTCGTACGCCGCCGTACGCCGCCCGCCCCTCTCGCGACCACCTCGCTACCGATTCGGTCCGGGTAAAGCTTTTATCACTCTCTGCCACAATCAGCCCCATCGCCCGCCCCGCGTGAAGCCCGGTGCTCACCGTGGCCGTCGTTCGCCAGCTCGATAACGTTGGTGTTCAAACTGCACACCTCCCTCTTTCAACTTCAGCGTGGCCGCAAAAATAAGCACCGCTTGAATATTATCTTGCCCTCCCGAACGACCTTTATAAACTCGTACATACTCTTATCAACAATCATAAATCAAAGCCAGACAAAGCCCGTTCATGCATCCCTCGTGTCTCGAGGCACACGCGACGCCTAGGCACGAAAGCGGCGACCGCGCTCCTTGCAACCTCCCCTCTACCCGCCAGCACCCGCTGGCACCCGCGACGGTGCCGGGTCCTCCCGCGATGCCGTGCTCGGAGAACACGCACGCACACGAAACGAAAGAAGAAAAAAGGAAGAAATGACCGAGAAAACAAAGAACTGCTGGAAAGGTCCGGCAAGTAATGAAAGGAGGCGGTTTGGAAGTGGGAGCTCTGAGAGGCCAGGGATGCACCAACCGAGCACGCTCAGGGGTTGTGATCTAAGTATGTAGTTCTATGTACGTACGAGTAGTCAAGAACATTGCAACCATTTTGTCAAAGGTGACGGCACTCTCCGTGGGCGAACTCGTTCGGACAGGCATATTTACATGTACCAGGTACCTGGTATAGTCTACCCCCCTGTCCCCCCGCCCCTCTTGCCAAGCGTTGTGTACCAGGTATGCGTTAACGTCCTGTGTCCGTCTCACCTCCACCGCCGCGGGCTGCTGTCGCTGCTGTGCCATTCCTTGACCGGTAGGCGTGGCCATCAGGGTCGCCCTCTGCTTGTTCGGCTTGCAACCGACGCTCGAGGGCGTCATGGAGCTCGTCGTATCATCCGCCTCCTGGGAGCGGGCGCGGGAGGGGCTGTTCCTTGGCACCCTGTGAGATAGTAACCCGTCGCCTTGGGGCAGCAGTGCTTACAGTTGTATTAACATTAATATTTGTTTTACAACGTGCTCGAAGGATCTATGTAGGGATAGTTTTTACAATATTTTTTAGTCCGTCTGCCTGGCAGAGGGTAATTTCGTGGTGTTCGCATGCAGCGGGATCGCGACAAGGTTGTTTTTGAGTTTTCTAGCACAAGAATTCCTTCTGTCTATAGGGCTATGAGGGAGTTTACCACTTTCTCGACACTACCTACCATGTTTGAGGGTCACTACTGCTGTGTACGAAACGATTATAGCTAAACTTAACCCTTACCCTAAGCCAATCAGACCCAGTCAACCATTGCCGAGCACTAGTCCCTTTGTCTCGTACACGGTGTTCTTCAACCATAGTGTCGAATATCTGGTCTACTCTACTAGACTGTTTGTAGGACCCGCGGACATGTGATCCCACCCGGACCTGAGCCCTCCAAACTGACCCTGGGCATTTCACCCGCAGGGGTCACAGTAGTGGCAGCACTGCTGCGCCCATTCTGTTGCTTACCCTCTCGTCGTTATTTATCGTAGAGCGCGTTTTGACGGAGCCCTGAAAGTGCCCCGTGCTCTCTCCATCCACCAGTGACCGGTGCATCTCTGCTTCGGTTGGTTTAAGTTTCTCTCGTTTGCGGTGATAGCGCGCCTGGGGTCGACGCTTTTCCGTGCGGTGGGGGGCGCGACGGGGTTACCGCCGTCGACACGGACGATGGCGGGACATGGTCACGGTGTTGAAGCCGTTTGATCGGTACCGCACATATTTTGGGTACCCAGGAACCTGTCCTCTTGCGTCTCCGTTCTTTCGATTTGACTTTCTACACTGGTTGACCGACTTATCCACTGATTCTACGAGTAGTATCCGGGGGTCTGGGGGTGATCACACGCGGCTGTGGGCGGTCTATTGACATTCATTATTGAGAGTATACCGGTACAAATTATTTGCTGAAGTCTGACGTGCCCGTTCTAGCCTCCATGCCTTGATGAGTTTTCCCTCTCGTTTGGCGTTTTTTCCCCGGGACAGGGGTTTGTCCCACTACGCCGGAGGCGCTTTTTCCGGGTCGCCCCTGATGCTGGCCATGGCTTGGCTGTGCTCTATGGTTCCTGCCGGCGTGCAGACTCTCGCCGCGACCGTCCTCTTTTCGGCATTCGATGTCGCCAGCGGTCTTCTGCTCAGAGCGATATGCCGGCGCGCGGTGGCTGTAGAGTCCGGTGACTGGTGAGAGGGTGGCGTTTTCTGCGTCTTGTTGTCGATTGTTATCCCTTTTGGGACCCAGGAAGGTTGGCTATAAGGGATACGTGTAGGCTTCCCCGTACATCCCGTTGAATCCCGTGGTGGCTAAATCCCGTCCCGGGGAGTACCACGGTGGTCAGACACCATACTAATCGTACCGTGAAGTCCTGCGGTTACTGATTCCCGTGAAATATTTTGTCCCGGAGTGGAAAAGACGTCCCCAGGAATGCCCTGAGAATCTTAGACCAAGACAAAACTGCCTAGAAAGTGGAAGCCTATAAAAACAAACGAAGTAACCCCCCCCTACGGGTAGTCTACTATGTCAGCGCTGACTGGGGGACCTCCCTTATAACACGCAAGACAACACACCACCTTGAACGATTTTCCGATGTGATTTTCTCGAGGACGGAGGGAGTGCAACTGTCGAGCGATGCGTCTATACATATGGAATTATCTCGACTACAACTCTCCAACGCCACCGTTTTCCTTCTGTGTACCCCCCTTGTTTCGGAGAAAATCAGCTCGGGAATTCATCCCAGCAGAGGGTGTGTTTCCTTGTGTTTTCTTGCGTGCTATGAGTATACGGAAGGCAGATTGATTTGGAGGGATAACCTACTGGTAGGTTGGTCAGAAGGGACAACCTACTGCGGCATGCTTTGTTGTGTCCCCTTGTAGTCAATAAGGTACAGTACAGTAATGGTCCCGCTATAGCGCCGGAATGTATATGCGCCAGCCAACAATACCGGCACTATACGTAGCGGCAACCAACCGGCACTAATTACTCCGCACATTGCCACACTTTGTTAATCCCATACCAGGTACCTGGTATACGCCAATCGATTTAGCAGGAAATTTAGCGAGCAGCCGGCACTACCTACTCAACCGGCACTATAGAGGGACCACTACTGCACAACGACCCGAAACTTGAGAACCGTGGTCAAGCCAAGCGTCTTTTTTGTGTTGCCGTAGTGTATTTTGTACGGTGAGCGGTCTGCGGTGCGAGTAGTGCCATGCTGCGAGTATACTGTATAGCTCCTTGCAGTGCAGCTCCGGGACTAAGGGTATCAACCCCATGACCAAACATCGCAGGGTTGCTGGCTGTATACAACAAAACAGCGCCGGGTTGCTGTATACGCGTGACCGATGCCGTAGCCGTAGTGTCCATTGTTTCCGTCCGCTTTTGTCTCTCGAGCCACGTAAGGGTGGGTGGGTGGATGTATTTTGGCCTAGGTTAACCTTGGAATCCCTCGCGCGTTGCGAGGGTTGTGGGTGTTTCTGTGTGTTCTGCCAGAGGTGTAAATACTGGGCCACATTCGGCGGTTGTCTGGTCTACGAATGTGTGTCACGGCTGTTAGGTGTCGGGCGAAGGCCAGGGACGTCTGATTCGAGGCATGGTTGATGCGTTGGTGTGTGTCTTCATGGCAGACGTGACGCACGGCCTTTGCGGGTGGTGCCTTTGTGCTACAGGCGCTTTCCTTGCAGAATAGGCTAAATTATTTCTGCAAGGTTTATCAAACCAAAGGACTGCACACGACGTGAGCACGCGTTATTGCTGCTCTCACGCTTGGCGACAGCGGAATGTTCGCGGTGGCGACCGTTGCCTTGGACCGAGGCTGTATAGTATTGGTGTAGATATGAAGGCCGTCATGCAACCATCTTCGAAGGGGGGCTCGCTCTTCTATGAGGACCTCGATTGCGTCTGTAAACTTACAACATCTCGTACCCCCCCCTCTACCTCCGCACAACCACGTGCAGCATGGCGTGTATATTTTCGCCTCGCTGCTCTCCGAATGGCCCGACCCCCAACCCTCCCACCCCCCCCCCGATATACACGCATCGCATTTGGTGTGCTCACCCATTGACCTACCCAGGGAGGCACAGCTGGAAGGGTGGATGGATGAGGAGTCGAAACCATCTGGCTTGAAATATTCCTCGAATTTTTCGCCCACGCCCAACCCCGATTCGGAAGTCACGGCCGAAGCTAAGGTCGACACACCAGACACACACCGAGAAGCCGACAGAGACGACGCCACTTCCTCTACGAACTCCACTGACGGCTCCGGACCAGGAGGCGTGGCTTGGAACCTCCCGAACGTAGTCCTTGCGGTGTACCTCTTCAACCCCGTCTTGGCAGGGCAATGCGCGGCTTTGTCTGGCGACGTGTTGGGGCGCGTGTTTCCTCTCGCCGCACTGGTGTCAGCGGGGTCTCGGCGCCCGGGGGCCACCGCCGCGGCGCTCGCGGCGGCGACGTGCCTCTGGCGCTTTTACGCCGCGCCGCTGATACTGCCGGCGGCGCTCATGCTCGGGAGCAGCTCCCTCGGGGATGGCGAGGGGTCGCCCGTGGCTCGTGGCGGCGGTGGGAAAGGTGGGGGTAGCGAACCAGGCTTTCCTGCTTCCTCGGGTGATGGCGATGATATTGATGTCACGCGTGGGAAGGTGGGGCGGGGGAGCGGGTCTGGGAAAGGTCGGAATGGGGCTAGCAGAAAGGGTCGACGGCAAAAACATGACCCCGCCGAGGGGGACTTCACCGGGGGAAGCAACGGAGCGAAGGACGTGGTCAGTCTCGGGGGAAGTGATGCTACGGAAGCAACTTCCTTCGACCCACGATACTTCAAACTCGACGTCAAGGCGTTCCTGCACCTGTGCGTGGCCTTTGCGGCATGGTGCGCGGTAGTCCTTGGGGTTTGCTGGTTGGGCACGTCTCGGTCGTGGGCGTTCCTGCGCGCAGCTGTGAGCGGGCAGCTTCTCTGCGAAAACCTCACCCCGAACGCAGGGCTGTACTGGTATTTCTTCGCGGAGCTGTTTCCCAGATTCCGAGGGTTCTTCAGGGTACTCTTCCTGTCCCAGCCCTATGTGTACATCCTACCCGCTACGTTACGGCTGGGCATGTTTCCCGAGGCTTTGGTGAGAAAGAGGGCGAAAACGAACGAGGCAATGGACGTTGAGGGGGTGCATGGGATGTGTGATGTTTTTTGGGAGTTTTTCTTTCGCGACGGCGGGCTGGATATCGATGAGGTGGCGGGAGGATTTCTTGTATACGTGCGTGTTGCGTGGGTGCGATCCATTGGTAAGGCTCCTCCACCACATCAAGATACGTTGACACTTGTACAGCAATTATTACTTCCTCGTACCGGTTTTGTGTTGCACAGTAAGTGTTCACGCTGCTCGTCAGTACTGGTGTGCTCTCTCCAGGTATGTTTCAACGTTCCGAAACACACTGTTACGTATATGTGGGTAGACCTATGGAGCAGGCTAGTGCGCGATGAACCACCTTCTCCTCCCGCCATCGAGGCTTTCGCGCTCTCGGTGCCCCTTTGACATCTTTGCTACCTTATCGCTTTCGCCTGCCTTGGTTCTACTTGTCTCGTCGCAGGCCTCACTACTGCTGGCAATCTTCGGGCTGTTCCATCCATATCCTACCCTAGCCGACCCGATGCTGGCTGGGTGCCTCTTCCTGTGCCATCCCCGCACCTCGGCGCGCATGCGTCTCGTCATCCCGGTGGGGATGGTAGCTCTTATTCCCGCCCTCCTGCTACCCACCATGCGACACGTGTGGCTGCAGGCCGGAACGGGTAACGCAAACTTCTACTACTTCCAGACGGTTATCCTGAACGTCCTGCTCTGCGTGTTCGTGCTTCAGTTTGCCGCGGCGCTCGTAAAGAGGCGGAAGGCGTTGCGGGACGCGTTCGAAAAACGCCGAAAGTCGGAGGCGTTAGGGAAGCAAGGTGGCGACGAGCGTGGGAGGATGGGGGGGGGCGTGAAGGGAAGTTCGTGACGCTTGCCTATAGGCCGCTGCATTGTTCTGGCTTGGCTGGCTGGCCGGCTGGCTGGCTGGCTGGCTATACCATTTTGTTGGAGATCCCCATGCCCTACGTAAAAGGCTGCTTTAATGGGCAATAGGTTGACTATTATTAGACAGATTTTGTCCCAACGTTGCAGCGATGTGGGTAGAGACGTGTTAGCTGCGCAGTGCCTCGACGAAAGTGATGCAGCGCACTCGTCGTACGGGAGGAGAGGCACACTGCTTCCTGTAACTGCTGATGCACTACTGCGGTCTCTTGTGTGATTGGGGGCTGGCCAAGTCTCGCTTATAGGCACTCAAATGCGATCGTGTTTAAAGGGGCACTCACGGCCCGACAACCCGTGGTTTTGTCAACAACGCAATCCTTGATAACAGAACCAAGGCTGTGTGCGACAGCAAATATCTGCTCTCCAGAGACGTCCACCAGTCAAAACCATTCTCCCACGTGGGTCGGAGGAAGAACGCACAGATTAAACCATAAGGCAAATCACAGCAGGAGAAGTTGACCAAACGTTTTAGTTCGACGACGTTTTATATTGTATTGTATGCGCCGCGCCTCAATCGAAACTACTGATTCAACAACGCACTACTCGTGCATACTACCAAGCAGTACTTTCCCCCGTCTCCAGTGCATAGACCGACTGCGCTCAAACAATGGCGGCCTGCCTGCGTCTATTTTATGTTGGGGTCGGCACAAACCGCCAAGCTTCATCTAAAGCATTGCCGCCGTACTTACGGTATGTCCGGCAGCAACACTCAGTAGCTTGAATAGTATTAATATTAATAGTAAAGTCTGAGACTCGTACGTATTTTAATGGTAGGAATGAGGTACGCCACACAGCATTGACGAGGCGTGCGTCTGGTGCACTGAACTCGGCATGGAAAGGGGGACTAGCAATGGGGGATCGTGCATCGTACATCCTTATCGACCGAAGACAATTGCATTTGAACAGAGAGCAAGTCGTCGTTCTCTTGCAAAATGACGGTATAACAACCAGAAACGTAAAACGAAAATTGAGAGCGTCCCCGCATCCCTTGGCGCACACGCCTCCAGGCAACCGTAGCATTTTTCTCTTCGTCGTGTTGTGTGACGTGAAGGAACGAACGAGACTCTACCCATTACAGCCAAGGCGTGCACGCGGGAAGGACGGAAAGGAAGGAGTCAATACCTGTCAAGGTACGTGCCTCTTCTATATAATGACCCCCTGATTTGCGGTGACGCCTCTTGATCTAGTGTCTCTCCCTGCCTGGTTCGTTGGAAGCGTCTGCGTCGTCGCGTGCGAAACAGCGACATTCATTCCCAAAGCGGTACCTGGACAGCCCGGAATTTGACGCCTGTCAATGGCCCATATGCCGGAGATGGGGCTATGCATGGAAGTAGGGTACCAGTATGCAGCCGCACGGCACGGGTGCTGGTTCCTGCTGGCGTTGATGCCAAGCACAAGCGACCGCCGCCACGAGTGAGCTTTCAAAAAAACGACGGCGTACATGGAAGGTCCCTCTTTGTTGTCGGGAACCAAAACCGAGCAGCAGATGCTCTAGGCGGCGCTAAAGGCTCGTTGTTCGTCCTTTGGTGGACGGTTGTTTCGGGTGACGCCTGCATCTCTCGTGGGTATTGCCGTGAGCACCACGGCCTTGGTTGTTGCAGCTTGCGCTCGCTTTTTTGTAGTGGCAGTTTTGCTGTCTCCCGAGCAGGTGTCCCGTTTGATCCACAACTATTACGTATGATACTCTCATCATCATATCATATCATACCCACACAGGTCAATATCAGAGAGCAGAGAGGAAAACAGGCAGGAAGGGCTCTCAGAGCTCAGAGCGTCGTGTGCTGTGCGTTTTTGCTTGCGTCTACTGCTGTCAGTCGTGTATGCTAATGGCAACCTAGAGCGAGCCTGGACCCCTCCGCTCTATTCGTAGGATGCTGTCTATGCCAGATTTGCGGACGCTCACACGATGCTGCTGCGCAGCTGTATTGCACAACACAGCAGATGCTCCCAGTATACGTCGCAGTCGTATGTATAACTTCAGACTCTGAGTACGAGTATACTCGAAGTATCGTGTATATTTCGAACTCGGAGTACTGGGCGTACATATATGAAGCTGCACTATTGCCGCACTGGCGGCCTAAATACTGCGCGTACTGGGAGTATAAGCAGTGCCGAAGGTATGAGCAAGTACTAACCCCGAGCACAAGCAGTACCCGCTGCACGTACACCCGAAGTTGAGAGTTTCGAGAGTATTGGACTTGTAAATTCTGCGAGTACTCGCAGTATACCAGGGTACTCCCGAAATACTGCCAGTACCCCACTGTAAGTACTCCAGTTGCCCCCCCCGATTGTAATTTGCTCCAAGTCCCACGCGTGGGACCATCCGTGAACGCTTTCTGCAATGAAATGGGGATAGAGTTATCGAAACGGAGCACAGATGGTCGAACTTTATAACTCCATACTCCGAGTATACTCTGGGTATATTGAGCGTAGTTTGCTACTTGGGGTAGGACGAAATACTGCCAGTACTACTGCTTGTAGTGCTTGGCAGTACCCGCAGTGCGGAACCCCGATATACTTAAGAGTACAGCAGTATTCCACAGTATTGAACCCCAAAATATTGCAAGTATGATATGGCAGTCACGCGCGGTACAGAATGTCGAAATACTGCGAGTACTCGCTGTATCCCTCAGTGATGAAAGCCTGAATACTGCGAGTACGCAGAGTACCTGAGGTACGTACTCGTAGTTTCTCTCGGAAATACTGGACTTTACCCTAGTTTACTCCCAGGTACTGGAAGCATCTGTGCAAGCTTACGCAACGTACCCTGTCATAAAGAAAAAAAATGACTGCTGTTAGTTAGTCACCACGGGCAGTACCTGTACTCTGTATCATGCTCGGATTCAAAGCGGTGTACCCGCACGGTACTGCCGTACTTCGTATATAAGAATGCGGGTACTGATGCTGGATTTCCAACAAAGGAGGCATTGCAGACATAGTCACACACAGACAGCAACACCTTGGGCAAACGCGAAACGCGGAACGTTTTCGTGCGCGAGCATGTACCGGTAGTCGATAGTCTGAAGACCCTCGGGCCCAGCGTCCACAGAATGGTTGTTGAAATATATCAGGTACGTGACTTTACGCGGCACTGAGTGCACTTGAGCCTCTATTTGAGTCTACAGCAGTAGTTCCAAGTTGTTTGTTGTCCCTCCACGTGTCCTCAATGGAATTGCGATCCTAAAGGGCTTCATATGCCTGACGCTAACCCGAACCGCCAATGAATTTGCTCGGAATGTTCTAGGATATAGCCAGGAGTTTATCAACCGTTTTGTCGACGCTTCGCCAAGTCGCATGGATACACTATTGACTTCACGTTAGTGATGTTTATCCTCGGTAGACACCGCCGGCGCTTGTAAGCCGTGCGGGGCCTCCCACGTACATCGCAGTGCGGCAAGCACCTCGCGTCTGGACCTCTGCGCTTATGCTGCTCGGTAATATGTGTAAACTGTATTGATATCGCTGTCGCCTGGCGTGTGTACATGTATATGTGTTGATGCCCATGTGTGTGTTTTCGTACGTGTTAGGCAGGTACTGGTAGTTGATCAGTTTTGTTCTTGTTTTAGCGTAGCCGTGCGCGCGAGGAGGGCTGCGTTGGGCGCCTTCCTGATCCCCCCCCCATCTCCCCATGTGCTCAATCTGCACGCCAGGTACGGTCAGTATGCTTAGCCGCGTAGCCAGCGCCGGGGCGAGGGGAGCCCTGCGCGCGCGCTTGCCCGCAGCCGGCGGCCGCGCGCGGGTCCCGCTGATCCAGCCGGCCTTCCAGACCTTCCACGCGGGTGAGCGATGCCCATAGCGGCAGAGGTTTAGTTGCTCCAAGTTTTTCGTTCTTCGGTATGGCAAAGCTGTATTTGTGCTCAAGGTCTGGTCCACCGGTCGGTATGGCAAGATGTTTATTTCCCCGTAGGCTCTTCTTCGTCGGTATGGAACATGTGTGTTTATCCCAAGCTCTTGTTTGTCGGGATATGGCAAGAAGTTTATGTATCCCAAGGTCTCGTCTATGTCGGTTGGTATCATGATGTGCGCGTCGGTTGTGATCTATATCTCCCAAGCTCTCGTTCGTCGGTACATCTGGTGGTGTTGCTCATATTTGTTGTTGACGTTGTTGTGGTTGTTGCTGTCGTTGTTGTTATTTTGAGGGTGTTTGCGATAGTCGGTTAGGTTAGAAGAACATTTTGAACGGACAAACATGATGAGCTGATTGGTTAAACAAGGCGAATCCGAAGGCACTAGCCAATCAGAAGTTGATCCGTTCTCACTTACCAGCCACACAGAGTTACCCAACCCAAGTATACTTACTGTTGGTTGAAAAGGTATTTTTGGTAACTTTTTTCTCGCAACATTTTTTTTTCGTGGGTTGGGATTCGCTTATATATATAGGGAAAAGACAACGTCCAAGAAACCCGTCCCAACCGAAGTATTCGCAAACACCCTGTTGTTGATATTGTTTCGTGGTTGTCGGCGTTGGTGTCGGTATTTGTGTCGTCGCTGTTGCTGCTGCTGCTGTTATTAATAATATTGTTGCTGCTATTTTGTGACTGTTGGCGGTTATGTCGTCGTTGGTGGCGACGATGCCGTTGTTCTTGCTGTTGCCGATGCTGTCGATGTTGTTTGTATCTGTGTCGGTGCTGCGTTTCCGTCGGTCAGGCGCTCCCCGTCGGGAAAACGCCGTCGACAAGCCGGCAGCCTCTCGCGCGGAAATCATCGCGGAGAACAAGAGCGCCAAGCTCTTCGGGGACCACCCGAGGATCGAGGCCATCATCGAAGGGGTGAGTGAGAGCCCACAGTGGCCCACTGTAAGCACCAGTGATCGACTGTAGGCATAGGCTCGGGGAATAAAAGAGGGGTTGGGTTGGGTTGATTGGTCGGTTAGGTTGGGTTGAGTTAGGTGAATTCTGGTTGGGTTTTGAGTTTGGTTGGGTCTTAGGTTCGGGTTGGGATGAGTCTCTAGTTGGGTTCGGCGTCCGCGGCGAGGGGTGACGTATGGGTGGAGGTTACGGTTACGCCTTGCAGGTTCTGCAGTAGGAATGAAATCCCCCGAGGACGCAGCAACGTAACGGATGAGGGGGGCGGGGGGCTGGGGGGGGAAGTGGGCAAGGACGAAGATACTGTTCAACACTCTGTCCCTATACTTCGTATATAAGTAACGATTTATGTGAAAACTAGTGGTAAAACGTTCCTTATAATTTGGAACAGAGTGGTACCTTTCTTCGTCGATTGGTCGTGTTGGATTGCAGCCGACGGGATGCAGGAGGATCGATTCGATCCACCCCCCCTCCCCTCCCGTCGCCACGGAGGCATTTATATTGCAACCACTTCCCCCCCCCCCCCCCCCCCCCCCGCCACCCCGAGGGCGTTAAGAATGTTGACGTCCCCCCGTCCCCTTCCAATATGGAGGCTTTCAAAATATGACCAAGCCCCCCATCCCCTCCCGCTTGCTTCCACGAAGGCGTTGAGATTGTGACGAAACCATTTCCCCCCCCTCCCCTCCCCTCCCCTCCCCTCCCCTTCCACACCCCGACTCCAACAATGGCCAGGGCAAGCTGGACGGCGCCAAGCGCCTCCTTCCGTTCGCGCTGTTCCTCTCGGTGCCGACGCTGTGCCGGGAGTGGTACGTGATAACGGAAGAGACGATGCTTATGGGCTGCTTCTTCCTTTTCCTCGGGGCGGCAATGGACTTTGGCGGAGCTGGGATCGGGAAGTACTTCGACGACCAGGTACAGTAGTTATCAGTGTTGGATGTCGTATGAAAGATTTCGATTTATCGAAACTTCGATGTTTCGATTAATAATAGTGTTGGTTGGATATCGTATGGAAGGTTTCGATTTATCGATACATGGAAGTTTCGATTCGATGTGTCCTATCGAACGTGTTTTTCCTTCCATCCCCGTGCATCCCCCGTTTTGTTGTTGTGCAGATACTGAACAAACGCTTCGATATATCAGAATATCGAAACAGTAACGATTATTTTTTTGTTTATCGGTATCGGTATCTTTTAAGAAACTCGATTCTCGTTCGATATCCAACACTGTACGGTAGGCTCTTGCTGTTGGAGGTCGGTATAATATCTTACAACGTGATACCTGATGTATCATTTGATGTGATACCGATATAACAGGTGTATCGTTTGATGTTGATACGTACCCACCTGTACCTGGGTGGTCTGGGTTTGTGTCTGTGTGTCGTGTTGTGTTGTGCCTTTGTTGGTGTTTATTGTCTTTACGTATAGTTTGTTGGGTTTTGTGGGGGGGGGGGCGTTATATTCCTACCATAGTTGCTTCCTAACGGTATCCTTTTCTGTCGGTGACAATTTCTTCGTAAAGGCAGCCTTTTCTATCTTTGACGATGTCTTCCCAACGGTAACCTCTACCTGTCGGCAACAATATCTTCCTAAATGGTGGCCTTGTCAATCGGTGACAAATCTTTTTCGGACGGTTACCTCTGAATATCGGTGACAATATGTTCCTATTAATAATATCGGTAGCTTTCTAGGTTCTAGATGCTAATCTGTTCCATTACGAGGGGCAGTAGTTATCAGGACCCATCATACAATGAAAAACCTATATTTACCAGTATTTTTTATTCAGCGTATTTTGTCCTGATTAACCCTTTTAGGACCGCAGTCCCGTTCTGGGGACAAACTACTTAGAATTTGACTGGTTTGTCCCCAACAACGGGACTGCAGTACTAAAGGGGTTAGCATGCTCCCCCCTAGTAGACGCGTGCTACGATGGAGATTGCCTTTTTTGTCCAAATATAAATATGTCACTCCTTAACCCAACATGGTTCGAATAACGTTGTTGGAATTTTTACGGTGTTATTATTGAAAGTGAAATACCTAGGTTTTCGGACTGGTCGTCGGGTTGCGCTTTTAATTTTGATCATCAGTTGTTTGGGTGGGGGTATAGAGCTCCTATACTATACTGGTAGTCAAGTAAGGAGCCTCGTGAAAATTACCAGGTAGGTGCTAGCCCTGAAAGGCAAACGAGCGTCTCTATCAATAACAATATGTTCCTATTAGTACTACCAGTACGGGGGACCATAGTTAATAGGACCTACGGTACACATAAAAAGCTATATATTTAACGATATTTACTAACAATATTTGGTCCTATTAACCCTTTTAGAACCGCAGTCCCGTTTTGGGGACAAAACACTCAAATTTCAAGTAGTTTGCCCCCAAAACGGGACTGCGGTTCTAAAGGGGTTAAGTATGGTCCCCCGTAATAGTATAATAGTACGAACAGCAACCTCTACATACCTGTCGGCAACAATCTCTTCGTAACGATAGTCTCAACGAATGTTGGTAGCAACCTCTTCCCACAGCAACCTTCACCCATGTCGGCAGCAACCTCTTCTTGAACCCTTTTTAGAACTGCAGTCCCGTTTTGGGGACAGACCACTCTAACTTCAAGCAGTTTGTACCCAAAACGGGACTGCGGTTCTAAAGGGGTTAACGCAGCGGTAAATCTTAACGTATATCGGTAGCAACCTCTTCCCAACAGCAACCTTCACCCATGTCGGCAGCAACCTCTTCCTAACGGTAACATGTACTCAACGGTAGCAATTCCTTTTCTAACTGCATTCTTTACCCATACACCCCCTAACGGTCCCCGTTGCCGTGTTGCCGCTGCCTGGGGTTGCCTGGGGTTGCCTTGGTTTTCTCTCGGTCCTTTGATGTGACAGACGGCCGACATCAAGAGGGCGCAGACCACGGCCGAGGAAAACCAGATCAAGGTACGTACGTCAGGACGGAACAGAAGGGGGAGGGATACGTGACGGGAAAGGAGGAGAAAGTAGAAAATAAGCAAAGGTGGGAGATGGAAAATGGAGAAAAGAAAGGAAAAGGGGAAGGGAAATTTAGAAAAAGGAAGATCAAGAGGAATCAGGCAACGGAGGGAAAATAATGGTAGATCTGTTTTTTTTTTTTCTGTTGATGCCCTTTCGTGTTTCAGCGAATCTTGGTGTGTTTTGCGTGTTGCTTGTAGTTCGTTATTCGGTTGGTTTTCCTGGAATAGTTGTCGGCGTTCCTCGTTTTCACGTTTGTATCCTCAATCGTTTTCTCCGTTACTGTTATTGATGGTTGGCACCCCTCTCGCTTTTCAACGAGTCTTGAAATTGATCTTCTTTTTGTTTTTTTTTTGCCTTGTTTTTCGTGTTTTTCTTATTGTATCTGCACTTGTTTCAGCGAGTGACCGCCGAGCTGGAGGTGGAGAAGGGCCGCCTCGGAGAGATGCAGCAGATGGAGGCCATCAGCAAGGCCATCGCGTACGGCAACTCGCGCAGATTGCAGGCGGAGGTGCGTTGCCTTTCCTTGCTTTGCGTTGCCTTGCCTTGCCTTGCCTTGCCTTGCCGCCCACACCTCTGACCCGGTAGCTTTCACTGCGATCACCCCCCACCACTTGTCCGTTTCATGCCGTGAACGCCGGCAGCACTCGACTCGAGTGAGAGATTGTTCATTCATGGGTATGGCAAGTATTGGCTACGAGTACATCATGCGGGGGGGGCTGGGGGGGGCGTACGTATATGTTGCTTGCCTTAGTCATGCTTATGTCTACTATTGACCACACGCGTCTTTCGAGATGAGGGATGGTACGCCCATTTTGACGACCCAAATTAGGCCGCTCAAGTTACGTAAGCTCTTTGCTGTAGGACTCTGCCCTTGCGTAGAGGGGACAAAAGCATTGGGATTACAGTAGACTCAGATTGAGGTGCATGTACAGTGTACAGTGCACTATTGACAGAAACAGGGTTGGGCCACTCGCGCGAGTGGCTCTTCGGAGCCGCTGAACCAACAAGGCGAAACGAGTAAATAGGGTGTTTGCGCAGGATTTGGTTGGAACCGATTTTATGGTGTTTATTGTAGTCTGTTCCCTATATAGACATTACCCCCAACCCGTAGAACCTTCCCATTAATAAGAGCTAACCCAACCCGAGAATAAGTTGCAGTAGGTTTAAAAGTGGCATTTTGGCCATTTTTTGCCGCAACCTCCGAAAGGCCCCAATATTTCGTGGGTTGGGGCCATTTTTGTAAAGGAAACAGACCACAAGAAACCCGACCTAAAATTGGTTTCAAGTAAATTCTTGGCACCCTAATGACGCATGCTGCTTACTACTCGTCGAGGATACGATCCCCACCAGCTGCTTTTCACAAGCAAAAGTGGACACCCCATGCCTCGATTGCCGGCGTCCAAACACCAGCTTCCAACATCACCGATCACCGATATGCAACCGTGCCACCTCATCCCTGGCTGTGATCCCCAATCCACCGTAATCTGAAGACCTCTGGAGACTGTTCGTCTGCCTCCGACCGCCGCTGCAGGCTGTTTGTCTGGCCCTTCCGCCGCAGCAAGGGGTGGCTGTTCTCCCGTTCCACGGCCGAACGCGAAGGGAGGGAAGTGGTTTGAGCAGAGCGCGGGCTGGTACTCGACTGCCAACGAACCCTCTGCGGAATGCCCCTGCTCATGAAAAATAAGCCGCGCAACGGCAGGCCAGATCAGCCAGTGTGGTCACGCTATAAAAGTGGGTTCTGCGGCTGGTCCAGGCCCGGAACGCACTCTTTCATCGCCCCAGGCTGGGTAGTCTGACTTGTCGTTGCTCGGGATTCTTTTAATGAGCGGGGGCACTCCTCAGAGGGTGCGTGGGCAGTTAAGTACCTGGTACGAGCTTTTAGCGGCATCATCAACAGCAATAACAACAGGAGCAGGAGTGACGGCGACGACGATGATGATCTTGGACCTTGGTTCATTGCCATCGAAATTGGAGATGATGCGTGCTTGCTTGCTTGCCTGCTTGCCTGCTTGCCTGCTTGCCTGCTTGCCGGCTTGCCGGCTTGCCTGCTTGCCGGCTGGCGTGCTCGCTTGCTCGCTTGCTCGCTTGCTCGCTTGCTCGCTTGCTCGCTTGCTCGCTTGCTCGCTTGCTCGCTTGCTCGCTTGCTCGCTTGCTCGCTTGCTTGTGCTTGCTTGCTTGCTTGCTTGCTTGCTTGCTTGCTTGCTTGCTTGCTTGCTTGCCTGCTTGCTTGCTTGCTTGCTTGCTTGCTTGCTTGCTTGCTTGCTTGCTTGCTTGCTTGCTTGCTTGCTTGCTTGCTTGCTTGCTTGCTTGCTTGCTTGCTTGCTTGCTTGCTTGCTTGCTTGCTTGCTTGCTTGCTTGCTTGCTTGCTTGCTTGCTTGCTTGCTTGCTTGCTTGCTTGCTTGCCTGCTTGCCTGCTTGCCTGCTTGCCTGCTTGCCTGCTTGCCTGCTTGCCTGCTTGCCTGCTTGCCTGCTTGCCTGCTTGCCTGCTTGCCTGCTTGCCTGCTTGCCTGCTTGCCTGCTTGCCTGCTTGCCTGCTTGCCTGCTTGCCTGCTTGCCTGCTTGCCTGCTTGCCTGCTTGCCTGCCTCTTGCTTGCTTGCTTGCTTGCTTGCTTGCTTGCTTGCTTGCTTGCCTGCTTGCTTGCCTGCCTGCTTGCCTGCTTGCCTGCTTGCCTGCTTGCCTGCTTGCCTGCTTGCCTGCTTGCCTGCTTGCCTGCCTCTTGCTTGCTTGCTTGCTTGCTTGCTTGCCTGCTTGCCTGCTTGCCTGCTTGCCTGCTTGCCTGCTTGCCTGCTTGCCTGCTTGCCTGCTTGCCTGCTTGCCTGCTTGCCTGCTTGCCTGCTTGCCTGCTTGCCTGCTTGCCTGCTTGCCTGCTTGCCTGCTTGCCTGCTTGCCTGCTTGCCTGCTTGCCTGCTTGCCTGCTTGCCTGCTTGCCTGCTTGCCTGCTTGCCTGCTTGCCTGCTTGCCTGCTTGCCTGCTTGCCTGCTTGCCTGCCTCTTGCTTGCTTGCTTGCTTGCTTGCTTGCTTGCTTGCCTGCTTGCTTGCCTGCTTGCTTGCTTGCTTCTTGCTTGCTTGCCTGCTTGCCTGCTTGCCTGCTTGCCTGCTTGCCTGCTTGCCTGCTTGCCTGCTTGCCTGCTTGCCTGCTTGCCTGCTTGCCTGCTTGCCTGCTTGCCTGCTTGCCTGCTTGCCTGCTTGCCTGCTTGCCTGCTTGCCTGCTTGCCTGCTTGCCTGGCTGGCTGGCTAGCTAGCTAGCTGGCTGGCTTGCCGACGTGATAATCATATGGCGCGTCCCTTTATCAACAGCCCCTGGTTGGCATATCGTTGTCCGACAGCAACTGCTTGATCACACAGCTCTCATCAAATTCATGATTTAGTGCCAGGTACAGGAGGTAATATGCTCCAATTTCCGCCGGGATAAAACGAGGGATACATCCAAGATTTACATGTCCCTTTCGAGCAAAACACCGGAGTGTTGAAGGCTAGCTTCAACTTAAGGGCAACAATATTTCTTACGCGGTGGCTGAAGGGCCTGAATCGGTAGCTCTCGTCGGACTGGAACTGGGACCACGCTTGAAGAACATTCCCCAAGAAAACCTAAATTGTAAACAACGCTAGAAGTTGAAGCGTAGTGTTGTCGTGGTAGATGCACCTGCTGTCACGAGGAAACCCTTGAAACTATTATCGCAGCACAAATGAGCTTCGACGGGAATGACTTCTTTGTGCGCCCACAGCTACAGCTATTGCGGCCTTCGCACTGCCCTGTGGACACCCAACTATGACGACCCGACGATCTTGGAGCAGACAGAAGGGATGGGCTTGTAGGGTGGTTAAGAGAAGAGTAGTACTCGGCAGGATACCCTCTCACCTAACCCTCCATTACGTGATTTATCTATTACGAGGGGGACCGTATTAAATAGGACCTACGGTATACACAAAAACCTACCTGGTATAAATGTCGCGATTTTTACTATTACGGGGGACCATAGTTAATAGGACCAAATATTGCAGGTAGAAATGGTCAAATATATAGGTGTTTATGTATACGACAGGTCCTATTAACTATGGCCCCCCGTAATAACAACATTTGGTCCTATATACTATGGTCCCCCGTAATAGCAATGGATGTATATGCAAATCTGGGCGTAAATGCAACGACCGCCGAGTCTTTATATCCACGCCGAAGCGGTCCTTATATTTCCGTCCAGAGTTGGTATGCCCTTGTTAAACGATCACGTGCTCACGTGGTGGTGATGGTGATGATGGCGATATGACACGCGTATTTGTAATTGCTTGCACGCTGAGCAGGCCATGGCGGAGCCGCACATGAACCGCGACAGCACGGTGAAGTTGCTGGAGGCCCTCAAGGCTACCAAGATCAAGCGCGTCGCGGAGCTGCGCAGCGCCGAGATCGCAGTGGCGATGACGGAGGTGGTGGCCAAGGTGCGTGCTGGGTGTTGGTATAGATGCTTCACAAGCGGTACTCGTAGGGGTTGCGCTATTGAACCTAAACTTTTCTCATCTCGGGCAGATCACCTACAGATAATTCCCACAGTTCATGATCTAGATCTTTCAAGGCAGATATATCATATATTGCCGGTCTTGTATGATCTACAGCAGCGCATGTTACCGGGTGGTCCCTCGAAATCTGCATGGTATATCTATTACGGGGGACAATAGTAAATAGGATCAAATCTTATTAGTAAAAATAGGGAAATATATAGGTTTTTGTGTGTACCGTAGGTCCTATTGACTATGCCCCCCCGTAATAGCATGTGTGTTGCCCGGGTTGGCTATGTGCTACATGCAGGTCCTATACCGCCTCTCACAACGGCTGGTGATAAACCAGATGATGTAGATCATGATCTATCTGTAGATTATTTGTCGTCGGTGTGAAAACATATGTCACTGACTGGGTAGCTATACTCACACGCGATATGTTTTTATCCGATACCTGGTATGTGTTTTGCTATAGTGTTCGCTAGCTACCTAGCCCACGGGATTGCGTATTGGACATAGCGTACAATATAAACTAGGATAGGCTATGGGCCCGCCAGCAAGATGCAAACCTACCGCTAATCGGAGCAGTTCTTGTAATGTTATTGTTGTTGTGGACCATCCTTGTTTAACCCTAAGTTTTGACTATTATATAGTATTTAGGGTAGGCTCGCCGCTGATCACATCTTCTTTCTCCAACTTTCGTACGCACGAGCTTGTTCAAGAAGTTAAGAGACGGGAAATATCTCCCCTACGAATGCCGGCAGCACCTGCAGTACTCGGAATGAAACGTATTTGGTGTCAAACTGACGGCCGTGAACAACAGTGGAAAAGGGTGACATGGTCCTTTTTGGAGGTTGAGGCCCTAAGGCTGGCGCTAGTGGCAGTGGCAGTGGCGACTTTGTGTCCCGATCAACCACGGGCCTTGTGGACGGTCAGTAGTCAGTAGTAGGCAGGCGTTTCCATAGGAAATAAACGATTTTTACTCTTTTTTTCGGAATGGGCCGGTTTTTGCTCCCAAGAAGGCATGTCTGTACATTTTTTCGCGCAAAACAAAAGCGAATGCCCGACCTACGTATGTTCAATATTGAGCAAATTATATCCACAAAAATCGATTTTGTACTAGAGGGCACTGCCTTGTTTTCGCGCTTTTTGCGCACAAAAGTCAAAATATCCACGCCGTTCTCTAGGGATGGACCCTGAAACGTTGCACAAGAGTTTTTCATGTCATTCTCGAAGACTAACTCGCGGGTTTTATTTTTGTTTTTTTCCCCGAGAATATTTGGTCTAAATGCATTGTTTTGCATTATAAAACTCGAAAATGCAAAAGTCGGGCAGAAGAAAAAAGGTTGGGTAAGGAATTGGTAAGAACTCTCACATAATATGTGTGCAATTTTTCACGGTCTGACTCTGTTGAACCGCGCGGACTTTGGCCGGGCGATAATTTTCCGTCGATTAACTTGAACCAGCTTGTAGCGTCCCTAAAAACGTGACCCTCCCCTGCCCTCCCCTACCCCACCCGCCTACCCTTGCGACAGGTGTCGGCGGACAAGAAGCTGAAGAAGGCCGCTCTCGACAACGCGCTGCAAGCGCTCGCTGACCCCACCAAGGCCGCCAAGGTCGACCCCGTGAGCCAGGCGTTCGCGCAGTACTGGAAGCAGAAGGCGGCTGACATGGAGAAGAACAAAAACAAGGTCCGTGCCACCCTCGAATATTTCCCAGATTTCGCCAATATTACTCCCTCATATATCCCCCCCCCCCCCCTATTACAATAGAGCTATTATCCTTATGTTTGTAGAGTGCAGTGCTCTACGAACTCACTTGCTCTTTCTTGCGCTAAGTCGGACGATGCAACCCATGTTGCCTGCCAGTCGTTGGATAAGAAAAACAAGCCCCACTGCAGGAGGGAGAACGATCTATATACCTGGTAGGGGAAAATTCACGAAGTTCCATTAGCACTAGGAATGCCGGCTTTAAAAACCGTCCGCCCTGTGTGCACCCGCTTCTCCTTCCCTGCCAGGAAGGCCGGCTCAAAAATCCTTTCACTGCTCGCAGCTCCTTTCCTCGGTGTAACCTCTTCCAGTCCTCCCTCCTTCCCTCCCCCCCCCCCCCCGCCCCGCTGCTGCTACCGCCACCCTCCCTCTTTCGGTATTTTCCGCAGCCTGTGACTTTGACGCCGGTGCAGATCGCGACGAACGAGGGTGACATTAAGGCTGCCTGCGAGAAGGTGGGAATGGACCCCACAGAGCTCCTCGCCGGCCTGCCTAAGACCTACACGGCCGCCACCCCCACTCTCTTCAGCTAGAGAGGGGACACGCGCCCGTGATAAAACGCCGCCATTCGGACTCTGTTGGTTCGGCTATAGAGAGGGACACACGGAGGGAAGTGAAGAAAAAGGGACGGGTGGAATCGAATGGGATGAGTGGCCGCCTTCTTTTTGTTGTTCGGTCGGTGAAGTCCTTTTTGGTCGTTCGGCAAGTCTCTTTTGGTCGCTTGGCAAGTCCTTCTGGTCGTTCCGGCAAGTCTTTGTTGGTCGTTCAGAAAGCATTTTTTCCGGTCGTTGCAGCAAAAGTCTTCTTCCTTTTCTCGTGGCCAAGTCGGCGGTGGGGTTTCCCCACTCCCGGTGGATGCTCGGATGTTTGCTCCTTCAACACGAGCGAGCGATGCTCTCCGTCGGCGTAAGTGAAAAAAGCGGCAGTGGGAGGGGGGCAACGCTAGTCTTTTTGGGGCGGAGGCGTTTTTTTTTGTGTTGCTGTTACGGCTGCTGTGACACTGACTTGCAGAGTTGGGAATTCGCCGGTGTCTCTTATTTCATCGGGGGCTGCGGGGCTGATGTAGTGGTGTAGGGGGCGTGACCCCGAAGTCACGAACGCTTCTTGGGAGTGAACACCTAAGATGGGGGAAGCGGGGGGTGCGAGCGTGGGGGGGGGGGGGGGGAGCTTTCGCAGTGGCTATTGCGTTGGCATGCAACAGAGGGAGTTAGGGGTAAGAGGCAAGAGGGTGTGGAGTTCTGCTTGCGGTAAGGAAGCGGCGGGTACTTTTCACGGAATGAACCCAGATTTTGACCCATGGTGGTAATAGGCTCCACCGTATCTCGGTGAGCTGGTTTTTAGCTATTTCGGCGTTGAGCCATGCGCGCACGCGATTTACTTTCTGGTCCGTCCCGCGGGTCCCGCGCCTATTTCTTGCTAACTGTGCTGCTTCAGTCCCGATTGATTATGAGGGATTGCCGCGGCTCGTTTCCTTCTGCGCTGCCTGTCGATGGGAGCTATTAACTGGGGCTGCTGAGATGAACGAGGATCAACGAAATTTGTTGCACATGATACAATCCATACGATTCCTGAACTGCTGTGTGTGCTACCAGGTGTTGAAATATGAGTAGTATTGACAATCGTGGTGTACTTGGTATAATACCTGAGGTATGTGACGGGGTCATTTTTTTCTTGTCTGAAACGCCTAGCCAGCATTGTCACCCGCGTCTCGTGTGGTGGCATACTGGTATACTTCGTATACCTGGAATCATATATACGCTTGCACGGTAAGAACATAACGCATACGGTCACGGGATATCTTATACTAGGTACCAGGTACGTACTACTGTTATCACGGACGTACCCGACCATGGTGTAGAAAGAACGAGTACCAGGTAGCAAGTACCTGGTGCGTATGTAGCCCTTGTTTTATGGGCGCCTTCGAGGCGTTCTGCGATAGGGGCGTCACATTTGGATCAAAAAAAGTTCTGAGCCACCACGGCGTCCTTACCGGGCGCCTCGTGTTTTAGTCCTCGATAGACCCTGACCGCATACGTATTTATTACTATAATAGTATGTAATTTGTGCTCTTCATTGTTGGGCACAATGCGTACGTACACGTCCCAGATGCTTGTCGCATCAGTCGTATTCATATTATATTATGTTCGTCCCCGTTGCATTCCGCGCTATACCTTAAGGGAACATGGAGCCTCAGGAAAATAGGGTGAACCTCTACGATAGTATCGTAGAACGCCTCTTTTCTTGTCTAATTAACCCACGGCCCGACACCCACTCCTTTCAGTTTGACTACGCATGGTTTTGGTGTATCGTCTCGGCCATCGAAGCAGGGCATTAATTATCCACCCGGTCGAAGCCTTACATACACAGTATGTGGTCCCTTTCGGATTGCACTCCTGTTGTGTGGACGAAACACTTGGGAGTTGTTAAGAGTCACAGTTAGGTTTCTGCAGTAGTGGACAAGTCGAGAAGTTGACACCTTTGGTACCCAGCAGAGACGGCGAGAAGGCGACCAAAACGATGATAACTATGATTATCTTGGTTTGGTTTATTGCATATCTTTCGAATTGCATTATCATTATCGTTTCCTGAGTCGTGGGAGAGAGAGAGAGGTTCCTCCCCTCGGCCAGATACCTGTATCGCAGCTTCCTGCAATACCCTGGATATCTCGACCACTCTAATTCCTCTCCCTCCTATTATACCGGCCGGGTTCCTAACTAGTACGGCCTACAGTTGTCTCGGATGACCAAGCCTCCGAATGGTACGGTACCATTCGACTCCTCCAATCTAACTAAAGTAAACCCTAGCGGAAGGAAAAACATTTCCTCCGTACCCCCGGCTACTCGTGCCCCCCCCCCCCCCCCCCTTCAAAAGAAAAAATAGGGGGGGTGGGGCGGCGGAAAATAAGGCACTAATTCCTGGCTTGGATCGACATACCAGCGATTACCTCACGTCTGCCCCTGCTCGTCACTGGACCTCGTGCTTGCTCGTGCCCGGCGTGGGGATGCTGACCTACGCTCGGTGCTTTGCTTAGAAGGACTGCGTGCGAGGCCTTCCCTTCGAACCAAACTTGCTCTATCCCAGTTCCCGATACGGACATGCCACATTCTCTCTACCAATAAACCCTGCTTTGTCCGTCACTTCGTTTGCGGAGGCCGTTACCTCGTCTACGGACAAACCTACCCTATTCTTAATAGGAACAACAGTCTACGTGGAAGTATATAGCGCGAGCGCCCAGCAGTGCGGGTATAGGTCTCGGGGGTCAGTGAGGTCGGGTCAACGTGCCCAAGCGCCAAGTGGCAACGGCAGCCTCCTCTGTGGTGTTGCAACGGGAGCTACACTACACACACACATGAAATCTGAACGTGGAAGTGTGGTTTATTTTTACCAATCCGCCGGAGGGTAAAAAAAATAACGAAATTAAAGGTATATCACTAGTACTATTAATAGGATCAAGTTGCGCCCAGCAGTGCGGGTACGGGTAGGATCAAGTTGCGCCCGTGCCGCACGACTCCTTGCGGGGTATAACTATTAATAACTGGTATAACTCGGACACCCATCTTTATAGTTGTGGTATACTTTATGGCATTCCTCACAATCTCGCAGTGGTGGCCGTTGCTCTGCTGTACGAATCATCGTCACTTTTTTATCGCCAGTTTCCCCCTCTGAAGCCCCACAGGCACACACAGCCTGTTATATAGCAGTGTACACGCATTTATTTCGGTGACAAACAACGAGTACTTGAAAAGAGGTTGGGGTGGGTTTCGCAGTATCACGGGGGGGCATATTAAATAGGACCAACGGCACAAACAAAAACCTATATATTCCGCTCTTTATACTAACGAATGTTTGGCCCTATTAACTATGGTCCCCCGTAATAGTATTATTAGTAGTATTATACGGGGGGCCATAGCTATAATAGGACCTGTGGTACACATAAAAGTCTATATATTTAACCATTTTTACTAGCAATATTTGGTCCTATTATCTATGGTCCCCCGTAATAGTAGTAGTATTATAAGTAGTAGTACAGTAGTAGTAGTAGTAGTAGTAGTAGTAGTAATAGTATTGAAATGAGGGCACGAGGCATGTAATGGAAATAAATACCGAACGTGTCTATACACAATCATTTCATTTTGTGCACCTATAACTAGGTCCACCTACCGAAACATCAGCGAATCAGCCTGCAGCGGCTCGCATGCACAGCAAGCATGCAGTGCATATACGACGTTATCGCTGTGTTCAAGCTGTCGGAATGAAGCCGCCAACGAGGAGAGGGTGTGTGCGTGTGCGCACTCCCAACTTTTTTCGTCGAAGCCACCAAGAAGAAGAGTAGTGTAATATAGTCGCAGCAGCAGCAGCAGCAGCAGCAGCAGCAGCAGCAGATGCAGTGAGAACAAAAACTAAACACGATGATATTGTTGTTATTACCTGTACACCGTCGTTCGGAAATATTCGATTCGTCGAGCTTTGCAAGGTGCATCATACGTCAGCGATTATTCCTCTTGAAGGACATTGAATAGGTTGGCTATCGACCCCCCCTTGGCTCTCCCGGGCTACAGTATACACACGAAGGTACGAGTGTCAGAAGACCAACACAGCCAACAACAGGAGAGGACCATCTCACAATGAAGGGCGATTTCGGTCAAAAACAAAATCAAAATAAATAAATGGAGAAAACATTCAAAAATTCAAATTTTAAACTTCGGTAGTTTTTTCCTGGTACCGGAACCTGTTGGAAGTGACGGTTTCATGACTTATTTCCACCCGATACGGTACACGCCGTCCACGCCACACGCTTCTACGATTCCACGGATGGATGGATTATTTGGAGTACCACGATTGAAACAAAACGACGGCGCGGCCGAAGCGCGGCATATACGATGCCGTTCGAGCCCGGAGCCCAAACCATGCCCCGGCGGTCGAATGCCAATCATGGGGTCTGAATGATCGAGTCTACGAAAAGCCGGATCATCTCCGAACATACCAGGAGAGCTAATCGACGCCTCCTCTTTCTTCTAGTGACACCACGCTGGGGACTACGGTCTCTCTCGTCTCCTCGTCTTGTGGCGACATGATACGGAGAATAAAGACTATAGACTCGTACCCGTATAACCTATCAGCCACATCCCGTCTACTCTCGTAGTGACGCTACGTGCGCAGAATACAACAATCAATCATCTCGATCAACGCAAATAAAAGACTAAACTCTCGAGATTGGTGCATACCTGGTACTACGCACAGGAAAGAAAGTAGTGTACCGTAGCAGTAGTAGAAGAGATGTCGGCGACCAGAACGTCGCCCGATAACTCGGCGCGCACCAGGCGCCTCTTGGCGCTCAAAGACAGCCTCGCTAACGCCGTGGAGGTCGACCGCGGCACGCTCTACTTCGTGTGCTTGCCGGAAGGCCGCGCACCGCTGTCGCCTCGCGATAGCGGCGATGAAGGGCAGGGGGGGCTATTCTGCGGTACGGACGAGTACGTGTATCAGCATTTTTTTGCCGACTTCGGCCCGTTGAACTTGGGCCATCTGCACGCGTTCTGCCGCAAGCTCGGACGGATGATGGAGTGTGGGCAGCAGGAGGGGAAGGGGAGGAACGCCAGGCCTGTGTACGTGTACTCGAGCGACCACGCACACCGGCGGTCGAACGCGGTGGTCCTGGTGCTGGCTTATGCGGTAGGTCGCCAAGCTGCTCGCACAATTATTTGTGCCTTGTACGAGTATGTACGGTCTACAGGTTGTACAGTAGTAGTAGTATTAATAGTATTAATAACTGCCACCACCTCATAGAGCACTGCCGTCATCCGGTCTTAGTAGCAGCTAGCTACCGTCATACATGAGCAGTACCGGCATCAACGTTCTTGTACGTGCAGAGCAGTGTACTTTGTACATTACCACAGTAGTACCCAACAGGGCCATGTGCGAAATCTTTGTTTTTTTGCTGTATCATACCGTATCAACGGCATGCCATTGCATTTCGATTGCAAGCTCGGCGGGATGCGCCTCGTACGAGCACATCGTTGTACCTGATACCTTGTATCAAACAAGCATAACAGCACTCGTCGGCATACAGTCAACTACTATTAATACTGCTGTAACTGGGTTTTTTTTCCGGGTCCCCGGCAACATTATACCGGTCGGTATCATATGTATATACGTCGTACCTTTCTTTGTCAAGTTTTCGTACTTTTGCCAACTTTTCTCTTCGTACGAACACTTCTCGGCTAAACACTACCAGGTATCAATAAGTACTCGGAAGGGAGGTAGACTTGGTGCATGGGTTTCCTTTTGTTTCCGAGGTTTTCTTCTTTCGAGAAAGTTATGAGTGATCCATGTTGAAGATCATGCTGCACATTGTCGGATGGCAAGAGAAATAATAAGTACTCGGACACCGGAAGCCCGGGCGGACACATTGGTCGAGGTCTCGGGCGCGGTCCGTGCACTCTGGAGCGCGTGGCGAGCGCTCATTTTTTTTTTCCCGGCGGGAGTGGATAAGACGATTTCATACCTGGTATGAACACCCGAACGATCACCACATTTCCAAACAGAGTACGAATGCCTCTCTTATAATATAAAAACAAAAAGAGCGAGACACTCCGCTGTTGGTCCTTCCGCCTCTCGAATCAGCTGATTGTCTGCGTCCTCTGCATCGGCTCCCACGAACTGTCCTTCCAGGTACTTCACATGGGCAAGACTGCAGAGGAGGCATATGCTCCGTTTTTTGGGATCAAGCCCCCGCTCACCCCTTATCGAGACGCCTCTTTTGGCATCTGCACTTATCACTTGGAGGTGCTCGACTGCGCCCGCGCCATCGCTCGCGCCGCGTCGCTAAGTCACATCAACCTAGACTTCAAGCCCAACGCGTACACGTTTTACGACAAGATCGAGAACGGGGATATTAACTGGATAATTCCTGCCAAATTCCTGGCATTCAGCGGCCCGCTCTCAAAGTGAGTATGTCATGTGGGGTTTATAAAATATTAAAAAAAAAATCCGCTGTGAGGCTGAGGATTTCGTCGAAGCTCGTATTTATTTGCGAGATGCATGTGATATGACTGCGATCACGCGTACTACGGTTTTGATATGACCTCATTCATGCAGGATATGTATCTTCCTAGTTGAAGGGAACCAGATCTGAAGCTGTCTGTGGAGCTCAGGGTGTGCGCGATCGTGTGCATATATTAATGATGAGAATTGTCGTGCTGATCCGTGCGAGGTGCATAACCTGTTGGAATTAAGGCGTGTCGATGTGGCGATCAAGGAACGAGGCTCATAACTTGTTGGAATGAGGCGTGCCGATGTGTAGATCAAAGAAACGAGGATGACAACCTGTTGGAATGATGATGCGTGTCAACGTGTAGATCACAAAGAGCGAGGATAAGAACCTGTTGGAATCGTAATGCGTGTCGATGTGCGGATCAACGAGGCTCATATCTTGTTGGGATTAGGCGTGTCGATGTGTAGATCAAAGAAACGAGGATGACAACCTGTTGGAATGATGATGCGTGTCAACGTGTAGATCACAAAGGGCGAGGATAAGAACCTGTTGGAATCGTAGTGCGTGTCGATTTGCAGATCAAAGAGCGAGGCATATACATACGTACCCTGTTGGGATAATACACGTGTTGAGGCTCTCTGCACCTTGTTTTTTTGCCGTTGTTGTTCTCACATTAATAACTCTCTGACGAAGGAGTCCGTGGTCACACAAAGGTGCTGGAGCCCTATTACGGGGGACCATAGTTAACAGGACCTATGGTATACATAAAAACCTATATGTTTAACCATTTTTACCAACAATATTTGGTCCTGTTAACTATGGCCCCCCGTAGTAGGAAGATGAAAAAAAAAACACGAAAAGTCAAAAGTCGGCTAGGAGGCAGGACGCTTCAAAACTAGAAAAATACGGGATGAAGAAGACAGAACCTCGACACGCATCATTCCAACAGGGCACGCACAGTTTTGTTTCGCCCTCGTACAGCATAGAGTACAGGACACCTACTAAGTCCAGGCTGGATTTTTTATTTGGTGAAGATTCGTAGGCATTCTCGTACAAAACAACAGTAGCAGCGGCCTCCGAATTTTCCCTTTCCTTGCGAATCTCAACCTGAATTTCTTTCTGTGATACTCGTTTTCTTACCTCAGTAGGTGTTCAGCACTGTATAAGGGCGTTAGAGCTTCATACCTGGTACGTGTACATGGAGTATGTTTTGAGTATGGCGCATTATTAGCCAACCAGTGCCAACCTCACCCATCAGTATGCCGGCCTAGGTTAACTCGAAGCACGCCTTATTCATAGCTTCGTGCCTGGCAGTATCCTAAAACATCCCCGCACGCAGCACGGCGGTCGCTTCTCTCAATATTGGAGTAGTGGAGCCGGGATTGCAATAGCCCAAGAAAGATTAACATAGAGCACACGCGGTCGACGTGTCACGCAGCTTTGCAAAAGGTGAGTATCGGCTACCCAACAAGCGGCCGATTACACAACTGATGTGTTTGAAATGTTTTTATGGAGTCATTTCAACCACACCAACTGCCTCCCCTTCCTTCCCCCCCCCCCCCCTGCTCTCCTTACCCTCCTGCTCCCCATCTCCCGCCCCCCCACTACCCCTCCCACCCCCCCCCCCCGTTCCCGACTCATCGTATGATGTCGCCGCGTCTCGTACGGCGGCGGGTGGTTACGGCGAACAGTCGTCGGGAGATTGAGCGTGGCAAATGGACACTCGTGGCGGAGGACTACGTCCCTATATTCCGCAAGTTGGGGGTGACTTGCGTGATCCGGTTCAACAAGAAGTGTTACGATCGGAGGCGCTTCATAGAAGGGGGCATCCACCACGTCGACCTTTTTTACGAAGACGGAGGCAACCCGTCGGAGGAGATCCTGCAGAAGTTTCTCAGAATTTGCGAGGAAACGGAGGTGAGGTTCGCACATGATAATGATAGGTTGCATCTATCAATACGAACCGAACACGTCCAAATAGCGACGACGCCCGTGACCACGGCTTGTCTGGACGGTCGCTGAGGGTAACACCTACCCCCTCTGAGTTGAGCTGAAAAGTTAAAAGCCATAGTAAGAAGAAAAATATTTCACTTATCTTACGAAGTCGTTGCCGGCACGAATCTTCTGTAGGCCGTTCGCGGTGGGAGGGTAATTTTGATGTTGCAGTGCACCCCTGCAATATTAGACTAGTCCGCAAATAGTAACAGTGCTCTCGTATGTGTTGTATGTGATTCATGTGCTGTGTGCGATATATGAGCACGTGCATGTCAAGCGCCCGTCTGTTTCGTCGGACCCCATGCCCCCGACGAAACTTAAATAACGCACCTGCTCGCTTCTTCTGACCGCATGCCCCCGGATACAAAAGGAGGAGGGAGGGTAATTTCTTGTTTTTCAGTACTTTTACCCAGCAGCTTCCTTCCCGCCCCCCATCTTCGTCATCCATCGACCACCGCACCGCACTCCCTAGCGTGTTGCAATCACCCATACCAGGTATACTACTATACTATGAACATAGTACATGTATTTGTCATACTGCACCTGCCATAATACTACTGTACTCGTACCGCTAGCTCCGATCGTTGGCGCTGACCCCAGAAGCCTTCCCTCGTCTGGCGGTTTCATGTAAATAAAAGGGTGTTATTGCCGTCCACTGCAAAGCCGGTCTCGGGCGTACCGGGACAAACATCGCCCTGTTCATGATGAAACACTTCGGCTATTCCGCCGCGGAGAGCATAGCCCTGTGCCGCATCTGCCGCCCGGGGAGCATCGTCGGCCCGCAGCAGCAGTTTCTGCACGACCTCGAGCACCGGATGAGAAGGGAGGGGGACCTTTACCGCCGAAGGCATGGCATCGACAACGGCGACGGCGTCAGCCATCACCTTGCCGCCAGCAGCGCAAGCGCTAGCGCCAGCGGTAGGGTTAGAGGTAGGGGTGGCGACGCGCTCGGACGTCCGTCAGCGGTTTACACCGCCGATAGGCGACCGATGGGACGGTTCTCTCGGGCCAACTCCAACCCGACCGAAGGCGAACACAGGGAGAGGGTGGTCACCGTCCGTAGACCGACCACTTCTCCGCTGCTCATGCCGCAGCAGAGCGCGATTGGCGGCGGCGGCCGCGATGGCGGTGGTGGCTCGGGTGTAGGCGGTAGGCGTGCGATAGGCCTGACGAGAGCAAGCCGGCATGGTGCTGGTGTTGGCAATCGTTGGGTCAGCGGTGAAGAGACCCTCGTTGTTCGCAGTGGTGGTCACAACCCTCGTGGCGGTGGTAGCGGGGGTGGTGGTGATGATGGTGGTGGCGGTGGCGGTGGCAGTGGTGGTGCCGGCGGCGGCGGTGGTGGCGGTGTTGTCAGAGGTAGGGGGAGGGGAAGATGCAGCGACAGCAGAAGCGATTTCACGCTGCAACGCCCGCGACGAGGGAGTCCACCCACGGCCAGAAACCGCAGCGGCGGTGGAGCGGGGGGCGGGACAAGGGGGGGCAGAAACGTAGAGGAGTTAATGGGCGTCCTGAGGCTGAGCAGCGCGAAGGGGGGGGCGGCAGCAACGGCAGAGGGAAGGGACGCCTCCGCCGCCACCGCCGCCGCCGCCGTCGCTGCTGATGTCGCCGTCGACCTGGCAGTCGTGAGCGCTGGTTCGTCTCCCACGCGAGGAAAGCTGGTCCCGCTGGCGGTGTCCTCGGCAAGGTGCAGCACTGCGGGTGCCAGCAGCGGGGGCATGTCGGTCGCGCGGCGGGCAGAGTCTAAGGCAAAGGTAGCCTTGGCATGGAACAACAATAACAACAACAACAATAACAATTGTCCCGCCGCCACCGACGGGGGGGTAGGGGGAGGTAGGAAGGACGGGGAGCGCGGCAGGCAGGCTGGGCAGCATCCTCGCAGCGAAGGGCTGTCGGTGAATGCATCCCCGTTCTTCGGTACGGCTGCTCGTGAAAAGTAGTACGAGTACCTTCGAGTTGTAGTACTAGTAGTAGCAGTAGTAGTACTTTGTGTGAGTGTAAGTACGTATACTGCCGACCCGAACAAATCTTTGATCTTCGCCCACATTTTAGGCATCCAGGGGTATAGAAGTTTTTGCCAACATTGCACGATTATTAGGTAGGACCGCGAGTCGTGTCGGTCGCGCCCAAGCTGTGGTTTGCTCCGCATCTAGGGTTGTGGAGTAGAGGTTGTTCCAAGTTTAAAGTGAGGCGCGCCAGCGCGAAGAGCGAGCTTTTTTATTGTTGGTTTTTGTGTTGTAGTAGGACCGCGAAATGACGCAGACGCCCGACGAACTAAGAATGCGCAACATGTTGTTATGCACGCTGACAGCTTCGGTGCGGCTGTTCGCTCCAGGCTAGACGGTTTCGCGTGTGCAGGTGGTGCAGCAGGTGGTTGATTTTTCTAGCAGGACGAACTGTTTCAGATGTTATACCTCGCACGTATCGTATCATGTATCACAGCTACTGCTGTACTTTATTAATAGTTACAAACCGGTAAAGGATGAAAAAATAAAACATACTGCCTGCCGCTACTTGTAGTCGGTACCAGGTACGAGTTAGTAATGACGCCACTACGTTCTGAAGGGGAAAGGATGAGCGTGTTTACTTATATTTTGCGGGTTCTAGCCGCCTTCAAAACTGATGCGCGAAGGGTATTATACTTGCAGTTTGTGCCAAAATGCCGGCGCCTGGACTAACGTTAGAGGCAGAGGATGTCACCTGGTCTCTCGGGTAGGGTTGGAATCATACATCCACCTCGACGACGTATTTTACCTCATCGCCTCCAGCTCTCCCGACCCTTGGACCCACCACAGCACCATCCAGTACCACCCCCTTCCTCTTCGAGCGCCCGCGTAGGAACCGCGCCGTCGAAAACTCGGTAGTTGGTGCGCTGCCGATACACGTAGATTTCTATAATTAGCATTGCGTTTGTCGTCCTACACTGCTGTGCAGCATGTGAGCTTCGACCTTGATCACTCGTGAAAAATCCCTGAAATGATAATGTTATCGTATTGCGTGTACGTAGGGGTCTTCATTATATGTTTCTTCGTCATTGTTTGGGTTTGACACTCTCAGTCGCGTTGCACATTGTTGAACGGAAAACATTGCACTACGTGCTTGGAATACGCGTGCATACCCCGACTAACGATCGTTACATTGTTGCCCCTCGGACACTGTCCAGCCCAAACCTCAACCGTTCATATAGCCGTTACGACGAAAAAGCCCTACCAGGTATAATTAATAGTAAACTCTCAGGTGACCCGTCGTCGCCAAATCATACCACTACTAAATTCTGAAGCGGAGATCCGAATCGGAGATTTGAGGCCACTTTTTGAGGACCCCGGGATCACGCTTTTTCGCTGGCGGGTGTGCAGCCGAACGCTGAAAACATGTCGGGGGCCTTTCATTGTCGAGTTGAGTCGAGTCGTCAGGTTATGCCCGAGGACCTCCCCCTGGGATCCATCAGCGCGATTTTAAAACAAGGAACAAGCAAGAGTGTGGCCCCCTTGACCAGTGAACGGGTATTAGAAAGGGAATCATGTGGTGACCATTTGACAAAAGTATCAGCGACAGCCCCAAGAATAATTGGTTTATCTCTTGATTTTGCCCACGAACAACGGGGGCGGGGGGGGGGGGGGGGGGGGTTGCACTAGCGGAGCGCGACCGGAAGGGAGGCCGAACCCCCCTCCCTTTGCCATATTTTCTGGGTGCGAGGGAAGCGCGCTGTGGGGGAAGGGGTGCAGAGAAGCCCCCCCCTCCGCCCCCCAATAGCAGTATGCATCATATGGAAGGAGACTACGTTAGAGAAGGAAGATGTGATTCGCGATTGGTTGACTTCACATCCACAAAGAAACAAGGGAACGGCTTGAACACTCATTCTTCAATTATTGCACCATTTACGGCCTACTGCATCGATGTCATGTGGGTTGGAATGCGGTATGCGTAGCTAGAGATAACGGGAAAATTAGCTGTTTGAGATTCTCGGAAGAAACGACATCACGCTTCTGACAGGTGCTACAGACCCCGTAGAATACAAGATGTTTAAGCCTGTTCGAGCATCGTCCTCTTCGATTACAGCCGCCCCGTTCTGCTCTTTTTGTTTATTTTACCATGATTGACCTTCGACGGAGATGGAGATGAAAGACAAAATATGGAAGCACGGAGTAATAATGTACATATTATGGTCGATAAACTATAACCAGCACCGACACCCCTGCTTTCCCGCGAGGGTAGTATACCTTCACACAGGCGTCGTCGGCAGGACCAATCAACGCTGAGTTTAGGAACGCCCCTTCGGAGTCTTCTGTGTTCGCTCCTCTCCCAACCTCCAATTAAAGGCTCTTCAGAGCGTCAGTTTTTTGCTGGGTCGTGTCATTTCCTATCGTTCGTACTCGGTACGATTTGCATTTTTGTTTTCCCCTCTACAAAATAGCTCGATTGTTGTTGGCATCTTGCGAGTGCGCACCCTGCCGCGAGCTTTCCCCTTTTAGCTCCATAATGAGTTTGAACCCTTGCCAGAAGCGTCTCAGCCTCATAACGATGTATGAAGTCAACATGTAGCCTCATTTTAGTTTGATTTGGATACTCTCCCTTTCCATCTTCTGGGTGTTATTACTTTGTTGACGTTACACTTTCTTCTCTGATCGCCGTATGATATGTAATTCCGGTGTCTACACACGACTTTTCAGGGTGGGCTAACGTGATGGAGTCGCTATACGTAGATAGAGTTACGGGAAACCATGGTTGTTTAGGATAGTTAGGAGAACTGACGTCACGCGTCTGACAGGGGGTAGAAATGCCGTTGGACATCTCCGTTCTCGATCACATCAGTCGCCCTGTCCTGCTCCGCTTTGTTCCTTTATCGGCCTGAACTGCACGCCGACTTGTTCAGCCACCATGCTTGGTCCTTTAATTTTTTTTTTGTGGCGGTCGACGAAAGAGGGGAACATGGTGTGCCCGAGACCAGATTTGTCGTCGATGCAACGAAAAACAGCAAACAACGAAACACCGAAGAATGGGAGAAAGATTCCCCGAGCCTGGGGCAAGATGGATAAATACGCAAAGGGGCGCAACGACATACACATGCCAGCAACCCAGATACAGGCCTAAACGGTTCGGTCCGGAGTTGTATGATGGAACGATCGCCCCGCTTAGCCTGAAATTTCGAATGCTGATGACCGACGTGATCGAGACCCTGATGTACCGGTGTGTGATGTGGACCCGCAGAGCGGAACACTTTGCCAAGCTTTGAACGGCTCACCACCAAGTCCTCTTGGGAGTCATTCATTGGCTTCCAGCGCCGACTTTGTACTGACCACGCCACCCTCTCGTCCGCGAAGGCTCTCAAGATGACACGTTGCGCGAGAGCATCGAAACGACCATCCGTGAACGGCGGCTCTTTTTTGCGGGGGCCGTGGCACGGCAAAGCAAGGAGCGATTACCCAGTCGAGTAATGTTCGGGACGATGGCTATAGCGGGGAGAACCCGAAACCTGGCGGACAGTGCAAGACTTGGTACGGATGCATACCCGAAGATCTTAGAGAGCTCCGAATCACCGTAGGGTCAACAGAACACTCCCCCTTCGTGTTTGGAGTTGAGACCGCGCTGAGGTCTACTGCAGCACAAAAGGCGGGGAAGTGGTGCCGAGGGGTCCTTGAAGCAGCCGAACGGTTCATGGTGAGGCGGCACGAGGATGAGACACAGTTAGCTGAGTAGGCAGCGCCGCGCATCCGCCATGGATGGTGCCCAAGGGAACGGGGGGAAGGGGGGCAACAGGAGGCGTCGAAAGAAACCCGACGAAGGGGATGGGGAAGGGAGGGCAACAGGAGGAGTAGAAGGGAAATCGCGGTGGACGAAAGTAGGAAGGAGACGGCAGACGGGGTAGCAAGGAACCAGGCCGATTATTAATAGCAAGTACCTGGTAGAACATATGCATATGCTACTCGTGCCGCCATCTGTGATGCAGCTGGTTCGAACGTGGTCTCCCTTTTGTCTTCTTTTTCTTCTGGCGCTTGATCCTCCGTGATATTCTTACTACTACTTTATCTTTCTTTCTTCCTGTCCTTATGAAAGGAGTCTTGTGGCGTTCGTGGATGACGAGCCTGCTTTGCTTGTTTCGTATTGTCCAACGCATCCTCTCCTCGGTTGGGGCATGGTTGACGGACGCAGGACGCAGACGGTAGAGAGGGTAGCAGGGTACCAGACCGACTACTAATAGTAGGGAGAACCTGGCTGTGCTATACTCGCACCACGAACAGCTGCGGTTACCGGGAGGGTGCTTTGTTCTTCGGTTTGCCTGGTATTTCCGTTTGTGGTCCTTAGTCTTACTCTGTTTGTATGTAGTAGGTAGTGATGCTATTTTTTTAGCTCGTTATTTTTAAGTGTCTGCCACATCTCCTGAGGGGAGGCGCCACATATATATATATATATATATATACAGATATATATATATATATACAGATATATATTTCCTTTTTCTCTTGACATTTGCTTTTTCTGTTTTGTATTTTTTGTTGTTTCTTTTGTTTTCTCTCTTTCATATAATGTGTATGTCGTGCCTTTCGTATCCAGTGTGATGACATGGAGTTGCATTGTCTACTCTGCTTACTGCATAACAATGCAGTATCTCTGTGGCGTAGTTTTGTGACCACAAAACTTGTATCTTTCTATTACGGGGGGTCATAATTAATAGGACCAAATCTTGTTAGCACAACTTGGTGAATATATATATATTTAGGTTTTAGTGCTTACCATAGGTCCTATTTACTATGGTCTCCCGTAATAGGATTAAATAATCGACACGGACACTGGTTGTGCTGGATGTCGACGGGTAGGAAGAACGGTTTAATGTAAAGAACACACACGCCCTTACACTGAAAGAGAGAAACACAAACCAACACAAACTGTCAGGACATCCCCGTTACGATTCGAAGTCAACGTAAGACGCAGAATAGATACTCTGCACTACTGTCTGTACACGAAAACGCGAAGAAGATGCGCATATTAACATTTTTTTGTGACGGGGCGTCCTGCCGACGACGCCATGTATGATAGTATGCCTGGGTTCGGACTGGTTACGGGATAACTAAGGGCTAGTATGGGGCTGACCTCGACTACTGTAACAATGCAGGGCGAGCTAGACGCGTTCAGTTACTCACGGAGTTTGATGCCTTATATAGATGGTTTCCACCTTCCTGACCTCTCAGAGTGTTCAGAGAGCAGGGGGGTCATGAAACTTAGTTGCTCTCGGCGCGTTTCATCAGAAACACCACCACCGCTAAGTCAGTAATCGAGAGGAAACGGGGATACTATTAATATCAACATCGTGACACTATACTGCCAGAGGCTTGTACATGCCCTTGGTTAGTTACACTTTAGATCACGATTATTGTCGAATACCTGGTAGGTTATATTTCGTATGGACGTATTATTTATGCTGAACGATGAACAACATATATATATATATTATATATATATCCATGGTTGGTACGTAGGGTCGCAATTCCAGGACAATGTGTTTATTTATGTTCTTGTGTCTAAGTAAACACCCCTTCGCAGTGGGTCTTATGACGAGGTGTGGGGGAATATATAGCCTCCTTTTTTTTGTTTCGAATAGCCGCATCTTCGACCACCTTTTCCTGGTCTTTTGGGATGAACTTTGTCGTAATCCTTCGACCATCTTGTGGTCTGCACATACGACTATTCAGGGTGGGCTAGTGTGATAATGAGTGGAGTACTCATGGGCTATAGATATAGATAATATACTCTGCAGTTTCGTAGCCTGAGGAATACGAGAATAATCCAAAGAATGGATTAACCCGGCGGATATTCCGTTAGTTGAGAGTAACGTTCTTTCAGGAAATGTTCCCTAGGGCGGATAGCCCGTTAGACAAGAGTAATGTTCCTTAACGCAGATAGGACCATAAAGTGAGAAGTTCTTATATTAGCACAAGAACAATCGGTAGCCCTAGGAAAGTTATTTAGGAGTACGTTAGATAAGAGGAATTTAGGAGAGCTCGTAGCGTGGGGTGGGACGAGTATATCTGAGCGTCGAGTCCCTCCCCCCTACCTCTCACTTCTCTACCAGAGCACCTCCTAAGCTCTAGTCATCAATAGAGAAGATCTAGATTTGAAGAAGCGAAGTACTGCTTCCGAGCTTCCAGATACACCTGCGTCCCTTACCCTTACCCATACCTCGACCATATCTTCACAACGATGTGATGAAGGTCTTAGTCCGTTGGGCTACTCGTAAAGGTAAAAGGTTAACCAATCGCCTACCCAATCTAAGCCTCATAACACTCTCCCCCCCTGGAACGGACCGGATATATACAGGTCGACGCGTGACACCAACACGCGGTTCCAATTCCTGGGGATCCAGAAGTATTTATCAGATTCTTGACGTGAGGAAAATCACTTTTCGTTAAAAAACGATTTAATGGTGGGCGTGAGATTCGAACTCGCGACCAACGACCCATGATGTCCTGCCGACGACGCCACTTGTTAAGATCAGAGCATGCGGGACACTCGTGTCCCTGGACAGGTCTGCCTATTAACGTTACTCGTTGGTACTCACACGTGTGTTGTTAGCTTAGAGATAGAAGTAGTCCAGCTTTATTCCTTTCGTGCACGACGGAAACTGATACCACGCTCTTCGTGCCTCTCTGGAAAACCCCTGGTTTTCCACCTAATGCACGCCTTCCAAGTACCACAAACACGATCCCAGCGCCTGAACCCAGGTATAATAATTACCGGGCTCAACCTCAACACAAAGCAGTATCATAACAACGAATCAACGACGGCTTACATTGACATGATGTGTGTTCATACTTGGATCAATGTCGTTTCAACTCGACTGGAAAGAGAGAGCGGAGAGAGACGGAGGGAAGGAAGGAAGGAAGGAAGGAAGGAAGGAAGGAAGGAAGGAAGGAAGGAAGGAAGGAAGGAAGGAAGGAAGGAAGGAAGGAAGGAAGGGAGGAAGGGGGAAGGGGGAAGGGGGGGACGCATAGACGGGGGGCACAGAGGGTCGACTGCCCGAAAGGAGCGAGCCAGGGGGGGGGGGGGGCAGAGTAGACCACGGGGAGGCGCGGTTGGCCAGCAGTTCGCCGGAGATTTTAAACACCTGCCCGTGATCACAGATAGATGGTCTCGTTTGAGTTGAGACTCCCCAAGATGTTCGACTTCTTGCAGACTTCAAAACGATACTGGAGTGGTAGTAGACACACAAACAACCGTAATAACCGGAAAAGGGGGTCAGGTCGGGTCAACGTGCCCAACTGGGCTAAATTGACTCACGACACGAAACTGGGAACGTGGAAGTGTGGTGAGCTTAAGCTTTATTTTTACCAATCCGCCGGAGGATAAAAAAAGAAAAAGAAAAAAAAAGGAAAAAAAAGGAGAGTGTGACGAGGGAGGAGTGCACACACCCATCGCACACAGAGAAAGAGAGGTGGCGCCAAAACGATCTGAAGAACCTTGGCGAGGGTGGGCAATATGACGGCTACGTGCTGGTGTCGGGGAGTGCTCGTCAGGCATCGTCTGCGGGGGGGAACATAGGTTTTGACGCTCTAACTATGTATGTGCAAGCAGCGGACACGTGCACGTGACACGATAAGATTCGAATATCGGCGTGGCAAGCCTTCGGAAGCAAATGCGCACTACGCGAAACAACCCGCATTTCAGCAGGATAACGTCATTCGGGGGTTGAGGCGAGGTGATTCGTAGCGCGATCTTGGTCGCGCTTCTTGTCGAACCCCATCCCCACCGACGCAATGATCTCACCTACCTACTGTCGCCATGCAATAAAGCATCACGCCGCGGTAGTCGGCGTCAGGAATCGCGATAACAAATAAATGCGATAATCGGGTTCAAGCATCTCTTTATTATTTAATAGTGGTTTAACAGTTACTGCAGACGGAAAATCTATTATAGAGTGAACCAAGTTTCTAACAGTTCCGAGTACAAGAAGAGTCGACTGTGTGAACTCGCGAAGTAATAGTGCACTGCCTGGGGGGCTGTTTTTAGTTTTTTTAGCATGTTGTTCGCGGTGATCGCGGCTGGATTATCCTTCTATCCATTTTTACAAGTCGAGTACAGCCCTCTATTGGTTGTGATAAAGGTTCCATCTCCACTTTGAAGTAAACGCCTGCCAAGGTACACCGGAGAACCCGATACCACAACAGCCATAATAACGGTAGTACCATGAATATCACAACCGGCAGTTAAAATAGTTTATGCCAACAACCTCAAGTCTAAATAAAACGAGTGACCACGCGCTCAACAACTTCCAAAGAAAACGCCTGCGCTGGGCGAGCTTCTTCAGTCTTCCGACCCTTTCAAAACTGCAAAAAATAAACAAATAATATAATTCCAAACACGGACTTCTCCCGAAAAAGGAGGGTGCGTTCCTATAAAAGGTAGTTCCAAATAGACCTCGACGTATTCGAGCGGTTTCATAATGGATGTTATTGATCAAACAATCCGCATTCAATCGAGCATGCTGCTCGCAGGACAGCAAGCAGAGCGTGACCCACGCACGTAGCAACGAACAAGCGCCAGGGAAAAGAAGAATAAATCAACGTCCATTACGTCTTTCGCTCCAAGAAAAAATGGCCCAAGCCTACTACTGTAAGTCACGTCACGCCGCGCCGTGTTCCCTTTTGGTGAAGAGAGTGATTTCGCCCCTTTGGCTCCATGATGTTTTATTTCCCGTATTCGGCCTCTGTCTCTGCAGGACAGCAATGTGATGCAGGTATATTTAGCATTTACGCGGGGCGGGGCTACTCCTATACTCCTATCCACGGAAGAGAGCATACGACAAGACAAGGCAAGACAAGACAAGACGACGCAGAAGGCACGCTCAAGTAAAGACACGAGACCAGTCGAGGCAAGTCACGGACACAAAGAAAAGGACCCCCAAGTAAGACTCGACGGCCGGGTTGACAGCCGCACCACGCCGCCAACACCGGAAAGCAACAAGCCTCCCCTTGAAATCGCAGCAACAGAGGGTTCCTGGTAACCAGCGCCGCCCCCTTCCCCCTCCACGCCCACCCTTTCCAGAAACCCTCGCATCCAAGTCCTATCCACCTGTCCCCGAAGCTCAAAAGCAAAAAAGGATAGAAACCCTCTTCCGGCGTAAAGACAGCTACAGCAGTTCGATCCGCTGCGTTTTTCGCTGCCCACCTCTGAAGTACAATGCAAAATATCGAAGCGGCAGAGGCGTGAACGTAGCAGGGGCTGGGGGTAGGGTTGTTCCCGCCTCCATCTCACCCCATCCCCCTCGGCGGCCTTGTGAAAAAAAAACGTCCGGGGTAACGTGACGCCCCCAGCCCCCCCCCCCCCATAACGCCTGCGCTCCGCTTGTGTTTTCTATAAAGTCTAGCTCCGTTCAGGTTTAGTCCCATCAGCGGCAGTGCCCCCACTCCCGACTAGAGCCCCAAGAAACCAAACGATCCCAAGGAGAAGGAAGAAAACACTTCGTTAACAAAAAAGAAGAAGAAAAAAAAAAAATGCTTAGCTCTCTTTTCTCCACCCCACTTCGCAAGCCCTCCACTTCCACCCCATCACAGGGATGACGATGGCGAGAGACGGTTTGAGAAGATAAAAAAGATGAAAAAAAAAAGAGAAAAAACCCCGATGTGGTCCGTCCGTCGGTCGGTCGGTCCGCTCGCTTTGAGCATCAGTTTTGATGGTTGTTTTACATGAGCAGACCGCCGAGGCCCGCGTTGACGACCTCAAGGAAAGTCTGTCCCGTCGTGAGCGCCACGGTGGTCGTTATCACGAGCCCCATCATGGCCATGCGGCCGTTGAAGATCTCCGCCTCGGGGGTCAGCCCAGGGACGAACGACGGGATGAGGCCCGGTGCCGGTCCGTCCTTCTCGCCCTCATCCACGTCCAGGAACAGCTTGTCCTGGAAAGAGAGCGGCGCAACCGTCGCGCAGACCGACACGGCGAGCGCGTGCACGTGTCCGATCATGATGATGGCCCTCTCGTTGGTGATGGTCTCGGTGCCCGTCGTGTAGGCCAGCGTTCCCCAGACCTTGGGGTCCAGAGCCACATCGGCGTCGGGGATGAGGTTGTGCGCCTGGCAGTACCCCGTGGCGATGATCGCCGCCCACCCGAACATGGCGTGGCGGCCGTTCCACCTCTCCGCCTTCGCGGTAGGCCCCCAGCCGTACTTCGAGTACTCCGGGAACTCCTTCGCGAACTCTGTCTGCGCGCTGTCGAAGACGCCGAAGTTGGACGCCGCCATTTTGGGGGTGGAGGTGGAAGCGGTGCGGGCTACGGAGGACGGGAGGGCCGCGCGGGCGCTGCCGAAGCCTGCGGTCGGCGGTACGAACGCCTGCGGGTTTTGTACGGGTTGGCGGTGTGCGCCGAGGGGGAAGGGGATGGATGGGTGTAAGTAAACGACACGTGTAGTCTACTGTACTTGGTACCAGTGCCAGGTATTAAATAGTGCTATTTTCCAAGGTTATCAACTGCACACACTTAAGACGAACCCTTTTGCGCCGCCGTAGCCTGTCGTCTGCGGTACGAACGCCTTCACAGGTTGACGGGGGAAGGTGATGGATCCATGTTGATACATTGTGACACAACCACCACCCCCCCAATGTGCTGAATCAGTACAACAGCTAGCTTTTAGTCAGAAGGTCCGCTTCTGAGGAGTTCCACGCTCGGCGTGGCGTCGACATGCAGAAGGGGCACCCGTGTGTCGAAACGAAAAAAACCCATCAAACCCAAACTTCCAACAGCGAGATCAACTACAATGAGCCGAACTCAGCACCACGACGCTCTCATACAGCGTAGGTTTGAGCGCGAGCAGTGCCGCGGAGATCTGCAGGGGTATGGTGTGCAGGCTGCCGTTGGGTCCACCCCTTGTGGGATGCTGTGCTTAGAAGGACGCTACCTTGACTCGGCCGGCTCGGGAAGTTGTGACTTTCTAGGTTTCGATTGAGCCGCGTAAATTATACCTGGTACCCCTTAACCCTTTTAGGACTGCAGTCTCGTTTTGGGGACAATTGGGGACAAATTACTTGGAATTTGAGTGCCTTGTCCCCAAAACGGGACTGGAGTTCTAAAGGGGTTAAGAGCCAAAGGAGTGCGTAGATAGCTACTTTAGGGAGATTCACCAGTCAACAAGCAACTACTTCTGCATTGTGGCATTCTCCAGAGCTACCGCTCTCACTGTTTTGACTTTCTAACGAACGCCTCTCAACAAACGACAACTCCTCCTATTAACAGCAGCTTCCGCACAAGCTCGTTTTGAGCCTGCGAGATGAGATGCTTCGGTGTTACGCCACATGTTGAACGCGGCGGTTGCTCGGAAGTATCCCGTATTCTGGAAGCTGCAACAAAAAAGCCTCCTCGAACTCCAATACATAGGCAATGGTCAAAAAAAATCACACACACCACCGAAAAGCACAAAATGTTCACAGCAGTCATACACAAGGACGGGTGATCACACTTGTACTTCCCGCTCCCGCCATGCTGCCGTAGGCCAAGATTATCAGAGACGGCCTTCTCCGCTCTATGACCAAGTGTGATATAGTTGCAACCAGTACGAGTTTGAGCTGAAATCCAGGCGTCAGTATGATAAAAACAGGCATCTCATTGCCCCCCCCCCCCCCCCCCAACCCCTGGCGGCATGTTTTATGGTGTCGTAACCGCAAGCAAGATTTGGTCGTGAAACGGAAAAACGGGGATGGGGAAAAAATGAAGACCGTCCCCGCCCTTAACTTTTTCGCCAGCAAAAGAGAGCAGACAGAGGGGGGGGGGGGGGGGTGGGGGTGGATAACAGGTGTACGACAGGAATACTATTTCAAAGGTATTAACATACCCGTATGAACCCTCCTATACTGGGTACAGAAAAGCGTAGAGGGCGAAGAGAGGTGGGGTGGGTACCTTGGTGGAGGACAGCACTATTCATATCTGGTATGTAGTAGTTCACAGATATTAACCATTAACGCATCGTACGCTCATGAACACTTGCTGGGCACCAGAAAAAAAGCGACCAGCCAACGAAAGGTGAGGCCGAATCAACGAGCCGCCTACGCGAGGCAATACAACAATGCGGTGCGGCTGGCGTGCGATGGCAGAATACCACGCGGAGGAATAATAAGTAGGGGGACCGAGAAATGTATATATATGTATATAAAAATCACATATCTATATACCAGGTATATACCAGGTACCAGATATACTCCTGCCCATTGGCCGACCCAACCCTTACATGAACGGTGGCCGGAATAAATCCGGCAAAAATAATAGATACGAGGCATGCATTATATAAATATAACTACGACATCGTTGGCCCTGTGCCCTGAACGCTCCTCAGCGTTTGCTAGGCGCATTTTCTGCGTAGATTCGTGCTAATTAATAGCGCGAGATGAGGTTCACCTTAACCCTTTTAGAACCGCAGTCCCGTTTTAGGGACAAACTATTCAAAGTCCAAGTAGTTTGTCCCCAAAACGGTACTGCAGTACTAAAGGGGTTAATGAACGAAATAATATAAACCAAGTACCTGGTATAATGTAACCATATATTTGCGAGCTGCGCGCGATACCGCCGTAGTATTGCGAGTAACCCCCCCCCCGCCCCCCCCCTCCCCGGACCGACTTGTCGAGCTCGATATCTCCACAGCAAGAATAACGTCAGCGCCCAATAACAGAGGGTGACAACGGTGGCGTTGAGCATATCTCGTCAAGGGCTGCCCGAAAACGTGTCGTTTGGTTGCTACGGAGTTGCCCAGCTCGATAAGCCGGTCCGGCGGGGGGGGAAGCGTTTACTCGCATTCTTACGGTGCTTCCGTTGATCAAGTTGTGTATCAGCAAAGCTTGCACACATAAAAGATAACACCCCTTTCTCCTCTGACGAATTTCCACGGAAATTTTCCCGACGACGAGTAAGGAGACTGCAAACGCCGAGCGATGCGTCCATGGAAAGGACCCCACCAGATATTTCCGAAGCCACCAGATGGTGCTTGTTGCGTGTCATTTCCTCGCTATCAACAAAATCTGTTGGGAAATTCGTTCCAGAAAATGCTATTAATATTTCCTCAGAAATTCTGCACGCATGATTCTTTCAAATACAACACTCGTACACAGAACCGAAAACGAAAAAGGGCTCGGTCGGTTTTTCGGATTTTCGCCGAAAAATCGGCGGGTTTGGTAGTTTTTTTTATTCAAACCGAAACCGAAAAAAAAGGGGAAAAAAAAGAAAACGTCCACCGGTTGCGGTCGGAAGAGACGAAAAAAAGACGAGCGAAAAAAACGACTTTCGGTTTTCGGTTCACAACCCTGCTCATATATTACCTTGGGGTATCGTTCGGGATTTACGCCACCCATCCCAAACCCAGCAGGCCTTAACCCTATGACGAAGCATATGAATTTCCATCTCAAAGGGTTTGCCTTGCCGTAATAGTGGCATGTCACTATCAGCATGAGTACGTACCGACTGTAGCAGAAGTAGATCATGTATTGCGTGCGTGTCGTGCAAGTTCTCGGAGTGTCCTGCTGTTAATAACACCTGCCGACTGTTATTGACATCTAGTGGTGCTATTAATACAGTAATATAAAAAAAAGTGCCTCAGAAACTACAATACCCATCGCCAACCTAATAATAATGTTTGTATACACTTGTAGCAGGCAGCCTGTGTCGCTTCTTGAGGTTCATTCATGCTGTACGTCGTCGTCATGACACTGCTGCTGCTGCTGTAGAGAGCGTTGAGTATGTAAAGGGATGCCACCGTTTTTCTCTACAACGCCATCAGAAGGGTGCCCAAACTCGGTAAGTATATTTTCGGAAAGCTCTCCCTCGTCAGACATTTCCGAAAACACCTTATTCGGTTCTTGTTCGGTATTGGCAACAACAAAAACAAATCGAGCGCTTAAATACGATCGCATCCCTGTCGCCTGTGTCGACTCCACGCTCTGTAGTACAGTAGTAATTAGTAACTCGTCAGTATATATCCCCTTTTCAAGCCTAAACTGCAGACGAATTCGACGAAAATCCTCGATTTCACTGCTGGTATTTTCAACTTAATTTGCAGTGCTGTGCCGCAGAATTTTGAACCAATCGAATTGCAAGTACTTCGCAAAAAAAAACGAGGACGCAGTTATTTCTGTCACCGGTTATCGTTACGAGGAGATTTATTATTGATAGAGGGCTGGGTCTTGGTTCGTGCGTAGCTCCAACCAGTACCGTACTGCTGGGTGCATACGTAATGGCTGCGCCCGCTGCCGGGGGCGCGTTTCTAACCGATCTGGCTTCACTGCTACCTGGTACATCAGTACTGCAGTATCATACCGCAGTACTGCGAGTACTATTGATATCGGTATTGTTGGTGTACAGCTATAAAATACTGGTACGCCGATTGTGGGCCATGTTTCGAAGGAAACTTGGGTCGTAGCTTGAACAGGGATAAATGATAAGAGGGGGACATTGTGCACGGTGCCCACAGGAGGGATGCGAGAGGCCAAGCCAGGAGGCATTATTAGTATTATGGGGCGTGGGGCGTACACACCTGGTGCGTAAGTAGCCAATACATAAACAGGCAAAATCTGGCAGATCCCTCACCAAGCAAGCAAAGCAGTAGTACTGGCAGCACTAGCGGTGTTATACTGGCAGTACCAATAGAACTGGCAGGACATACTGACTGGCCCAGCAATACCCGCCGCCCTGCTGAGGAAGGGATCATGCGTCCGAAAACGCTCACCAAACACAATTGTCGGCTATTGGCGTCAACGCGCACGCGGTACATCACATGTAGTGCTTGCTTACCACGCCACGCTGCCTGCGCGTAGTCTGCCGTCAATTCCTTGCCGAGTAGCAGGCCAGCAGGTAGCAGGTACCATGGAACACGACAAGTGCGATACTACTGTTGATAGGTCAGGCAATGAATTGACCACCCCCTTGAATAGATCAGGAGAGTACCGGTAGGCCAGTCTGCGTTTGCGTCGTGCGGCCGATATCGTACCGCAAACGTCACTCACTGCCAACCTGTTCACTCTCAAACCCCAACATTACAACCAGCTGTTTGCTGCTGCACTACGTACCAGTTATTGTTGATATAAATACCAGGGTAGTTATTACTGATATTAATAGTAGGATGACATGCCAAGCAAGGCAAAACGTGCGCTGTCCAATAACCTAACACCCACCTGGTACCACTTTTTGGCCGGAAACATAAGGAGCGTTTATGCATTAATATCAATACCAAGCGGTCCTTATACTACCGCCTAGAGTGGTGGTAGTTTGGTGTCGGTCAAGGCATGTCAAGGCATGCCAAGGCTGCGTGGCAGGAGGTGTGCATTTGCCTCGATCTCTCCTCACATCTTTGATGAAATACATACCAGGTACGTACGACTCGTACACAGCCGTGTTTTGGGGGGGACAAATTAGTTGCAATTATTAGAGCGACATTTTTTCGGTAGTGGTACGTACGTACCTGGTACAACATATACCTGGTATCATACGAGGGTTTGCTCATTTAATTGCTTGGGGGTGGTCAGGATTTCTTTGGAGGCGGGGCTTTCTTTGGCTTTGCTAGGCTTTGCTAGGCCTTGCTTTTGCTGACCTCGGCTGGCGCTTTCCGTTTGTTTGTCGTTGTCGACCACGGCATCAATACTGACGCTGGCATGTGTACCAACCAGTGAGTATGCACAGGGATGATGCGCTGAGGATGCTAGGCTCTGCGACAGCAGTACTCGTACTTACGGCTGAATACATGTTGGCCGAATTGTAAGGACCGTTTGTCCATTTACATTGGATCAAAAATACTCTTATATTTGGGACAGATTGGCGTATCACTGGGACTATACTGGTACGTACTGCTGTAGGGTACGATGAGAGAGGGGTCGAGAGCCATGCACGGCAAGGGAGGTGGACTCCGTCAGCAGCGAGTACGCAGGCTTTGGAGGATAAACCACTGCTGTTCGAAATGGTACGTACAGCAGTACCTCAGCAGGGCAGCGAAAAACAAAAAATAAGGTGGGCGAGGCAATCGAGGGTACAAAACGAGTGACTTTTGTATGGCGTTGTCTTGGTTGTCTGGTTGAACAAACGTTCATGTCATGATGATTTTTCACTCTTTCAGCGTGAATAGCGCCGATGCACAGAAAGGTACAGGGTAAGGAAAGCACGTCGGCTGACAGTAAGGCAATTGCCAGAACAACCGTCGCAGCAGCGGAGCGTTGAATCGAAAACCACGTGATGGCAGGCGCAGACTGCGAGGTAAGGCCTCGTGCCCTTTGGCAGAATTTTAGCAAAAACGTCATCGGATCAGCACCAGCAAAATACTGGTACAGGGTATCAGTAGGTGACCGACTATTAATAGCAGGCAGCAGCAGCAGCAGCAGCAGCACGCAGATATCATAGGCGACCCCATAAAATAGCTTGAAAGTTCTGCATTCTGCGTTCATGTCAAAAAAGCACGTACGATTGTCTGTTACGTACAGCATAGGTTTGCCTATTCCATCACCAGGCGAACAAAAAACAAATGCCCCCCGCTCGAGAAACTCTTAAGATCCTTCTCGTCAAGAGCGGAGCTAGAAGGCTCCAGCCGGCCACCTTGTGCGTGGGGTGGAGGCGGTTATAATCCCATGGAGCTCGCGGGTCTGCCACAAACATGCCCGCCGGGTGTGTGATGTCAAAAGTTATGTTTCTTACAAAAAAAAATGCTGCAGACATGATACCCACGCACGCACATTCCATCAAAGCGAATCGAAGCCTTTGTTCACCACACCTGAGCGCCCGCCAGCATCGCAGCGCAGATAGCAAAGACAGCCTTCATGATGTTGAGGTTGTTGGGTATAGCTAGCGTAAGAAGGTACCGCGTTTAGAGAGGCTCTGGAGTAGGAAAGGGTTGAGGCGGGATCTACCCCCGATCTACGGCAGTAATAATGTACACCGACGGCATGGTTTGATGATTATCCGTCGGTAATTATAGCGGCGGAATTAATACCGTTACAGATCCAAGCGGCGGGTCTTTGGGTTGTTGAAATTCGAAACTAAAAAACTAAAGCGGCTCGTACTCGTGCGATCATGCGATCGATCATTAATCATGATCACTCGAGCGGCGGGTACTCCTTGCGCGGGTGCGGAGAGTGTCAGATAAGAGAATGCAGAAGCTCTCGCGGCTTCGACATCTTTCGCCACATCCCGCGGCTTTGCTTGCCACGGAGGAAAACAACTACGATGAAACTCAGATTGCGAATCACGGGCCGGCACCCAACCCAACTGCTGCTGCTGCTGTTGCGTTTAGCACACGTACGACGATGAGGCCGGCCGGCGAAGATGAAGGTTTCGGTAAGCATGGCCTGCCAGCTCCGTTGATAGCCGCCCGCTCAAGGAAGCCGTCGCTCTTGCTCGAAGGGAGTCACGATGATGACGAAACAGGCGGTTGCATGGATGCTGTGTCGGCGTTCCTCCTGGCGATCGCGAGCGCTCCCCCCGCAGCGAACAAGCCAGAATCGCAGCAAGTTGGAGGCGTGTTGCCGCAGCTGCTCCGGGCAAGCAAAGGCGCGGGGTCGATTGAGAGCCGAGATTCTGCGGGGGATTTACTGCGCTTTTTCGGTCACTCGCCTGTGCTCCACTTAGAGGCGGTCGTTTGGATCAAGGCGTCGGGGGAGCGAGGTGATGGGTTGCAGCGGCCAAACCGCCAGAAACTCGATTTACGAGGGTATCACGAGTACGTACGTAGTGACATTTTTCTCGTGTTGACAGCTCTGCTTTTGGGAAGGAGCTTTACCAATTTCTCGTTGTTGCGATCGCCCATGCGTTCCTGCTTCTCGGCGTCTTCTCCTGAATACCTCAACATTTCAATACACGTACGTACCTAAAGTAATGTAGCCACCGCCTCACGTTGCCGTTGCTTTCGTGCTGCCGAGTACAGTAGTACTGTAGTCTAGTCTGGTACTATTTTTCAATATAGGGCAGCTCTCGCTAGACAGCAGTCTTGAGATTTGGATTTGTAGCGGTGCACAAGTGTCACCGCACGTGGCACATTACACTCTTATGAAGACGTACTGTAGTACAGATCTCAGCTGAGGTGGTTTCGGACTTCGTTTCAGGCGCCGTGTTCGTGACGTACTCCTGTACGAGCATACATTTACAGAACAACTATTCTGTACGATGGTCCGGAGAAACTATTTTTCTGCTGTTATTCTTGACGGGAGAGCTCAATGTGTGCCCCTTACATCTGATATTTGTGGTCGCAGCTATAACAGTATCACAGGAGGCTGGGGCCTCCCCTTGGATAACGTGGGCGGAAAGAATGCTTGTGGGGAAATGGAACAATGAAGGGAACCCCGCGATGTGTCGACAACCTGTCGATTCGGTACGTTTTTTTTATGCCCACATTGTGCAGGGGGGGGGGGGGGGTCCCGGCCACCGGTGATGTGCTCGTACAACGCACTGACTCTCTGCAACCAACAGCATTGCGAGAGTCCCCCACTTATACTAACACAGTTATCAATCTAGAGGTTCAGCTACAGTCTAAAGGCGCGCGATATTCTTGGTGCAACTCAATTTGCGGCGCTATTGCTCACGCGCGACGCTTATCTTGTTTCGTTCTCCGCGCCGCCTCAGTTCACTGCGTCGCAGCGCTTTCGAATTGGAGCCTCTTCCTCGTTCCCTTCAGGGATCCGGTATCCGTCGGAGGAATAATCCACAGCTTTTACCAGGCCAAGCAGAACACCTTCGCTCAGATCGTTGAGATCCCGTTGAGATCGATCGTCGACGTCGCCATGGTCAGTGCGCGAGAAAGTCTCAAAACATTCGCGAACTTTGAAGCCAACTGGGTCTCCAGGCCCTTTCGGATCGTCACCAGCACCAACTGTCGCCATTCCGGACCGATCGAAGCGCAGGCTTCCAAATTTGGCACCACTGCCTCCGGGAACGATAGCATCCTGACGTTCGTCGGCTTCGAGGCTATCTGCAGGCTGCGTCATCTCTTAGTGCTGGCATGCGAGAGCTGGGCGGTTAGGGACGGCGCCGCCCTTGGACTTCCCGCCGCCGAGATGCTTTCGTGCGCTCCTACCGCCGCTCAGCGTTATCTCGATGAGGTTTACAAAGCTATGACGGGACCCCTTCGCACTCAGGTGTTTTGACAGAGTGTATCTGGTTTTACTTCGAGCGAATGCGAGTTTTTTATTTGCACGGCGCGCCAAAAAATAGGGGCCCACTTCGAGCTGGCTGGCCGAAGCCGGATGATGCTCGATTTTAAAGGGATGTTACGAACCGCCGAACTCTACAATAAATTTTGGATACATTTCTTGGAACCTCCCGCACTAAACCACACCGGTTGGCGATAGGTAGCACTATCTTTTTTGGCAGGGAAAGATGGCACGCATTTGCCGCTTTGAACGGAAGAAAGTGTACTCTTTACGGAACTGTCAATCGTAGGAAAAATGACAACTATTACGGGGGACCATAGTTAATAGGACCACATATTGTTAGTAATTTAAAAAAAATATATACTGGTAGGTTTTTATGTACACCATAAGTCTATTAACTATGTCCCCCCGTAATAGGATGTTTTCAAGATCGACAAACTCCTGGTAGCGCTGGTTGACTATAGGCGTAGTCGGGTGTTGTCACGGGTCCCCCACCCCTAGTAAAACACCGGATCTTCTCCTTTTTTAAACTTTTTTAACAGAGTTCGACAACCCTGGGTCAACCAACCATCTCACTACGTTCAGGTTGGCGCTCAGGTGGAACTTATGGAAGATCTGGCGGACGAGATAATCTTGGACACGGTTTTGAAGGACGCCTTCTTCTCCACGGGCGACATATTTTTTGAACTCGCGCGGCGCCTCCAAAGGACTTCCACCGAGGCCGCCACCACCGCATCATCAGTCGCCATCGCAGCAGCAGCGCCACCACAACCACCAATAGCAGCAGCAGCAGCAGCAGCAGCCACAGCAACAACAGCGGCAGGAGTACAGAGGGTGCTCATCGAAGGGAGGCCTGACAGTAATTTGGGTGGCGGGCGAGATAATCGGCGTTCGGCAGATACCGATGCGCGATTCCTCTCCGCTACCGCAGCGGTATTCGACGCCGCTTTTTTTCACAGCATGCAGCTTCCGCAAAAGATGGACGTCTTCATGCTTCCGACGCCGATGTCTCTCCCGAAAATTGCCGAGACTTTCGTACACCTCTACTGCAACTTGAACCTTCGGTGGTTGGGCAACCGCGGCGGCGACGGTGGCGGATGTGGCGGTGGCGGCGGCAACCATGGTAGCGGTGAACTTACACATGAAGACAGCACACAAGACCTCTATACAATGTCGTCCCGAACTAAACTCGAAGACGCGCGCGATGCAGGGGGTAAACCCGCGGTCGAACCTGGGACGCGAGTTTCAGATGAGACTTTCTCTCAGAGGAGGAAGATTACGCTAGATCGTGTGGTACGGGCGCTCAACGGAATAAGCGATGTGAGCCGTAGCTATCTGCCGTGTTTCAGAGAGATCTCGACCCGAGGAGGCGTTCTACGATAGAGGTTCGCCCTGATCTTTGAGGCTCCTTACTTCGACCCAGAAACTGACTTCAGCAAAAATCAAATTGTATCCCGATGAATAATCCCATGGCCCAAGTATACAAGAAATATTTTTGCGAAACAAGGTTGGCATTCCGACGAATTTGGGTTAAAGAGCCCTGTCGTTCAGGAAACATTCTAGCGGAAATGTGCTACCTCTGCCGTGGAACACGTCCGAGTCATATTTCAAGGCGAGTGTGAGTACCTAAACCCTAAAACCTCCCCTGTATGTAAAGCACAGTTTCACTCTCATCTTACGTTTTGCCCCCGTTCTTTCAATGCTCCGACATGTATTTCAACCTGCCTGGCAAACGAAAACAGGCCACCATTCTCTTCAATGTCGAGCACGAACACCTAGGTATCGTTCGGAACCTGGTCGGCGTCGGCCTTGGGAGCAACTGCCGCGCGGGGATTCAGCCGGCGGCGTCCGACGCCCTGCGTTTCCTCGTCGCGGTGAACGACCGCGTCGTCTGCCTGATCGAAGAACTCGACCGCCGAGAGCGAGAGCAGCGGCAGCTAGAAACAGACGCCGAACAACGGGGACTACTCTCAGCGGCGCGAAAGACTCCCGGAGGAGCGAGGGGCAAGGGCAAGAAGAAGAGAAGTCCCTTCTTCAAGCCCATCGCTGGTCGCTTCAGCGGCAACCGGTCACCGGGATACCGATCGAATAGTAAATCGCCGACACGACCGAGTACGTCGTCGAGGCTGCCAGCTGAGGAGTTGCCGGGGTCGCCACAACAGTCCGCGGAGAAATCGAAAAGTCCGATCGACGACCTCGGGCGGCGAGGCGCCAATAAATCGCTACTCTCTCCCCGGCCAACCTTGGAAAAGTATGTACCGCTTCATCGCGTGCTTGACGGTGCCCGCCCCGAAGACAACGGGGGGACAGCGACATTAGCAGCCGTGACCGACGAAACTAACCCTGAGACCGGCAGAAATGACGTCGAAGTTGGGGGCGATCGCGCGTCAGGTGGAGCCGGCCGAAGAGCCGGCCGCGCGACATCGCCGTCATCATCATCGCCTGCGTCCCGCCCTCAGGGAGGGTCGCCCCGAGATTTCTTGTCGAGCGCTCCCGTGCTCCTGTACTCGTACGCGAAGCTGCTGAACGCTCTGGTGTGTGGGAGTTACAACTTGAGGGCGGCGTTTTCGTCGTCCTGTGAGGCGGACCTCCGCAACATCCGGCGAAGGGGGGGCTATCTGGATGTCTTGGCCGGGCTGGACGACGGGGCACCGCGAAAGGTCTTTCGCGAGGCCGCTCGCTTCTTGCACGAGATTCTCGTCGAGTGTGATTGTCGCTGATCGTAGCGGAAAAGGGAAGGGACGCCAGTTTTTTTTTTTGCTTTTCGATGCAATATAAGAACAAGTAGCGTTACTCAAAATTAGACACCGCGTACCGTTCTCTCTCTGCTTTGTAGTGTTTCGTCAGCGTTTCGCGTTTTTGAATAAAGATGTCTTTAGTACCTTACACCTCAGCAGTAACTTCAACCAAATGACACTGTTGTGGATATTGTACATTATTAGCTGTGAAATCAACCAAGGAGGCGTTCTACGAGATGTAGAGGGATCACATTCGGAAAAAAAAATCTGAGCCACGACGGCGTCCTTACCGTGCAGGCGGCAGTCAGTTGAAGGATAAGTGTGTAACTTATGCTCTACATTGTTGGGCATATCGCGCACGTACACGTACAAGTTGCGTGTAGCATCAGTCGTTTTCATATGTTGGCCCCGATCGAATTCGGCACTATAACTTGATGGGACATCGGAGCCTCAGGAAATTTAGGGCGAGCCTCTACCGCAGAACTCTTCCAAGCCGGTTCACACGGTACCCAGTCGCCCCGGTAGTCTATTAGTAGTGGTTAGCCACGAATACTACTATAATGGTGTGTGAGGGCCGATGCTCAAATCCAGGCGGGTTCCCAAGAAAATTCCACCATTCTATTTGTTCATACTTTTCCTCATCGCGGAAAGCGTGACTTAGCAAATTTCAAATTTCGATAAAGATCAACAAGCAGCCGGAATGTTAACCCCTATCTGTGCCAAAAAAATGGAGGCGTTTACCGTACCGGGGGGGGAAAGGTAAGACACCCTGTGTGACCGCGGCTTGTCCAGCAGAGAGCTGGCAAGTCAGAGTGATCAAGTGAAAAAAAAAAAATGTCAACTTCGCAAGCTCCATCACGGTACTTCGTTCTGTCGTCGTTCTGTTTGCTGGCGAATGGCGGAAGCGTGTTCGATAAGTCGGGCGGTGCACGTTGGCAGCTGTGCGCTGAGGTGAGTAGTAGCGCTTGCGGCGCAGCAGATACCCGCCCGGTATTATGCCGTGCTGGGTGCGCGTAAACTCCAGCAGCTTAAGTCCAATCTTCGTGGGCTCCCTGTGGTAGCAGGGCAAACATCTTCAGGCTGCGTACTGTTGCCGGGTGCCTCACGGAGGCCGTTTCCGTCACAGCAGGGCCGAACCCTCTTTATAGGCCTTGAGGGCTGCACTCCCGTTTCGAGTACGAATTACTCGGAATTATTTTTATGTATGTATAGCACCCTTTCTGACGAATCAAAACCCCACAACGCGGAGGAATGTGCACATAAGTGCTTCTTAGGCTCATTCTTGTCGGAGAGCGTTTTTTCCATAATTTCCACAGTTTTGAAAATAATTGGAGATGTGCATCAATATACGGAGGCGTTCTGTCACTATTCATGAAATTGTCCAGAAGCAAAAAAAACGAGTTCGTTAAATTTCACATATTTCGAAAAAAAACAAGGAAAACATGGAAGATTGAAAAATTGCGCGAAAAAAATGTCGAAATTATGGAAAAAAAAAAGCTCTCCGATAAGAACGGCCTTGAGAGACCACACCACCAAAAAAGGGGCACCTCACGCAGGCTGCCCGGCCGCAGCACAGAGGGCACACGGAACATAATTCCCCAACACGCAAGGAGACAAGAGAAGGTAGGGGGCCTCGAGCGTCTCCTTCACAGGCCCTGCATCGCTGTCGACAAAACCGCATCATAAACTTGAATGCGCGGTATTGTAAATAAAAAAATACTTGCAAACCTACACCTAGTACCGCAGCAAGTGCTCGCCCGCCCCTCCCCTCCTTGCCCGGCGCGCGCGTATTCATGAACACAAAACGAACAAAAAATCCTGTGCAGCGACGGTACAAAAGGGACTCGGACGATATCCTCAATAACAGCAAGATATTAATAGTCAAGGAATCAAGTTTGACCGTGTGTCATTCGTGATTGTTGGCGTCACGTACAGACAGGCGACGCTGATGCGTTTCCTGCTGCAGCCCACGTAGGGTTATCTATGACCACGCGAAGGGAGCAATACAATACTGCACAAAACCCTGGTCATAATTCGTACAACTAGACCACCAGCGCATACATACATACACACATACATACTTACATACCAGGTACACTGGAATAATTCGTACCTACCAGTATGCGAAGTACACGAACAGAAGAACTATTCGAGTACCAACGAGGAGAACCAAGTGCATTTCCCTTGTCACGGAATGAAAGAACAGCACATGAAATACCCCCCCCCAAAAAAAAATACGTACGTACCAGGTATAAATAGAAGAACGATTCAATGAGTACTACACCGTGGGACCGGCGAAGACCAGAAGGGAGTTGAAACTTAATAGAAGGAAGGCAAGAAGGTACCATACCGATCGACACTGCCGTGGAAGGACGGTACGTACCAACCAAGAGAAGGAACGGTGGCTAAGCTAATCAGCAGAAGGAAGGTACACATCGACGGGAGGGAGACACAAAAAGAGAACGTGTCCTGGCACCTATTCGCCAAGCTACCCGGGCTGATGAGGTAGTGGGATATGCCCTACCGTACTGCTGTCGCCGCATATATACCTAAACGCTTTATATTTCCGTCCAGGCAGGGATAATGACACCACATCTGGCATTTACTGGGCTTGCTATACCTCGACCGGAACAGGGGGGTACGTAGCGGAACATTATCTGCGCTCTCCGCCCCCCCGTCGGTTCTTTCGAGGCTGTCATCCATATGCAACTCCGCCTTACAAGCGGTTCTTAGTAGGACGCAGCTCACCCTTCATGCGACTCGCCCAGCACCTCGCGGCGCTTCGCGCTTGGTGCGAGCAAATGTCTGCTCGGCCCGTGAAAGCCCAACGCGCTCCGCCCCGGCATTGCATATAGGGATGCGAGGGTCTATGGTCCTACGACGACGACCATGCATGGCATCAGCTCCCCCCGTCATCCAGGGCCAGAGACGAAGCCCTTTCTCAACAAAAAACGGCGCCCAATCACACACCCACCCCTCTAGCGGTTGAATGCCGCCATAATCTGGACACCCCCAAAAAGGCACGCAACAACGCCGGGTGCCGGTGTGTATCTACTATTTACCGGCCCATTCACCTCGCCTCACGTCACCATCAGCCGTCGTGGCCGCGGCGTAATCGGGAAAAACACACACACAGGGTTTTTATCGTACGAAACGGCTCAACAGCCCTTGGGAAGGTATCGAGAAACAGCAAATCAAGGGGTGCCATCTTTGACGCCCAACTGGTGCCTTTGAATTGCGTTTTTACGGGGGGGCTAAAGTTGTAACCAAACCCAACGATGGACCCAGAAGCAAGATTTTTTCCTGCGCTCACACAGAATATTTGGTTCTGATTACTACAGCAAGTTCCCCCCGTAATACTGCAAAAATAACCCCTATTAAATAATTAACAGTCAAATTCCTGGTAGTGCAGTTTACCCCTATAAATATGGGTACAACAACGTTTTCGTTAATCCGCAGATTAACCGAAAACGCCTTACAAGGTGAGCAAACTCATCCGCACATAATCCATGCGACACACACCGGGAGGCAGCAGCGCTAGTGGGGCCTCACGGACGCGAGCGACCAGTACGTCCCACCGATCATCCCCCTCTCCCAGACAAAACCCCTCCCCAACATTATCCTCGCGTGAAATCCTAGACAGCAGCGGTAAAGTACAACGGGCGACGTGCAAAACGTAGCCAAATGACCGGATCAACGGTGCGGAACCACACGCGCACTACGAAATATGTAACGAACATATATTCATTGCACACCCATAAAAAAAAAATAGTGAAAATTTTACCGCGAAGTCGTGATTTTTTTTTTTTGTTTTCACGAATCGCGACGTTAGTTTGTACCAGGTATGTTTTTTAAAAAAGAAAATACCCTAAGGCCATTCGACTTGAAGTCACGCACGACTTCGTCACTGAAAAACGTGACAAAACAAGCAACCAAAGACAAACAAAAACAAACGTGACCTACCACCTTCCCGGTATGTCTACATGTCTACAGTATATTATTCAAGGATGCCAAACAATCCAGTTTTTTTGGCATTTGTTGGGAATGGTCTTAAAAAACAAATCGTGCCTGGCTACGGCCGAACCTCTCGTAATATTAGTACCCAGTTACGCCCGCCCCCTCCCCCAGCCCCTCCCCCCGCTCCACAGAACAATTATTTACGAATGTCGGCCGACCCGCTCGCCCAACCGCCGACAAAAATATGCAGACACCGAAGAAGTCAACACGCGGGAGTCTTCCCGCTGGTCTTCAGAGTTGTTTCTTACGATAATCACTCCACCGTACACGGTTGGCACACAAGCAAATACGCAAGCACGCAAGCAAAACGTTTGAGAGGATCAACACCTCCCCTCTCCCAAAAGCCGACTTTTAAGACAAAAAAAGGTACAGGTACTTCGACTCGCTGAACAATCCATGGGAGCCATACACCCAAACGACTAGCCTAGCACACACGTAAAACAAAAAACGTGGGAACGCAACGACATCGGGCGGTTCCGGGGTTTTGGGAAGCTTCGCCAGTCAGACCGTTTGAACACCTCTACCGCCACCCCTCATCGCAGCAGCGCAAAAAAACACGGGCAGGGCCGCGACTCCAGCAAGCCAAAGGAGCTCGGGGCGTGGGATACCCATATATATACCCGGCACGACGAAGCAAGTCAAAATCTAAAGGAAAACCATCGCCCTGGAAATCAGAGGCTGCTACTCGTGCTACAACCATGCAGGCCCACCTACATCTACGCCAACGGAGTTAGCAAAAACGCGCCAATTTTTTTCGGTGCGCCGGCAACAAGATGCTGGCAACTTCAACCGATTGAAGGCGGCTCTGCTATGTACGAGGACAGGATGGCTGTGCTACGAAGAAACATTAAAAACATTAAAAACACCATCCAGACCCGATAATCACTCACTTACACCGAACAGAGTCGATACGCAAAACTCGCGCGCCTGCGCGTAAAACGTGTGTATCCCAGTCCTCCGACAGTTACACTTTTTTACTGCTGGAAATCGGTATCCCACACTGCAGTAGCTTACAAGTAGCTTGTAGGGGGTGCGTTCTCTCAAGGGGTAAAGTTACGTTATCTCCAACCCGATCGACGCCACAACTGCTCACCAAAGAGCCCACCTGGCAGCCGGCGATTTCACGCTGCACCCTACAGATGCGATGGATGTGCGATAGCCTCATCAGCGGTCCGTCTCCGTAGGCCGTGAGCGGGGCGTGGCGGGTCATGGTCACGGTCGCGGTCGCTCGTCTCTCTCTCTAATACGTTCTTTTCCCCCGCGTCGACGGACTAGCAGCCCCCTCCCCTCTCTCCCCTCCTGGCGCCCTTGTCGTTGCCGCTACAGAGCAAGCCATCTTGCTCGCCCACTAAACATCGCGGATATGGTCAAAAGCGAGAGACCACTCTGCCGAGATATTTGTTCCGTTTCCTGGGGTAGGCTAACCTCTACCTGAACTTTTCACCTCTACGGAGGTGTCGGAGGCGGCATTTTTTTGGTCCGACGCCACCGACAGCAGCACCCCTCCCCTCTGTTTTTCCCTGCTGCGACACCCTTCCGGTACCGACAGAGCGAGCGATCTGCTCGCCCACAAAGGATCACGATTGTGGTCCAATATCGAGCTCACTAAACATCGTCATTATGGTGGATGAGCAAACCCACTAAACATCGCGATCATGATCGAGAGAGCCCACTCTGCCGACCCCCCCCCCCCCCCCCCCCCCCCCCCCGCCCCCACCGCCCGTCCTGATACCCTCTTCCGACACCGCTATGTGTAGAGCGAGCGATCTGTTCGCCCCCAAGAAAAAAAAACACCGCGATTACGGTCGAGCGAGAGCCCACTCCGCCGATATCTTCGCTTCCATTCCCAGGGTATGTTAACCTTTTACCGCTATTAAGGATGCGTCCGTAGCCGTTTCGGCCGCGGTGGCGGCAGTAGCCGCCGCCTCAGCAGCCACCTCGGCGGCCGCGGCGGCATTAGTCGCCTCCCGCGGTAATACGACCCAAATCTGGTAAAAATCGACCGAAAACGATGCGCAAAGCACGGCAACTCCGACGGCGCACGGGAGCGCGGACGGCGCCGCCGCCCCCGCCCAAACCCCGCGTTCCGCCGTACTAACGCCTCCTATCGAGAGGATAAGCGCGGCGACGCTGGCGAGGGCGACCACTTTAGCCAGCCACCGTCCGGCGGGACCAATGGGGGAGGGAGGGAGCTCGCGAGCACCGGTGGCAAGCACGAAGAGATATCGCAGGATGCCGGCGATGAAGCCTCCGTACCACGCCTGACGATACAGGGTGTTGAGGGTGTAGTAGCGGGTGGGGGGGGGGGGGGGGGGGGGCGGGAGGGGAGGGGCGGGAGTTGAGCATTGGGCAGCTCGAGCGCCGCGGTGGTTGAGCGTTGGCAAGGGGGGGCCTTGGGGGGCAGAGAGAAAGATAAAGACAAAGACAAAGACAAAGCCAGAGACAGGGAAGACTCCCCAAATGATGTTGGGAGTGGAAACACTACTATTATGGGGGGCCATAGTTAACAGGACCAAATATTGATAGTAAAAGTGGTTAAACAAATAGGTTTTTAAGTATACCATAGGTCCTGTTAACTATGGTCCCCCGTAATAGGCACCCTTGGCATCGATTGATACCATATACTATAATCAAGGGAACATGTCCCCTGGAATGAATTCCAGAGCCGATTCGCTCCAAAACATGCCGTAAGGGGGCACACACACAAAACGAAAATAGTGGGTTCGGAAAAATCTCGTCGATATCGTTCCATCCATAGACGCGTGCGTCGCTCGGCGTAGTCAGTACGCCCTCCCCGCTGTCGAGACAACTGGTTTAATATCTCTGGCCGAGGGTGTGTGTTATAATATCACCCTCGTGTGATACGGTAGTACTTTCGAACGCCCTTTAGTAGAAGGTTGACAATACTGCGCTTGTCGCTTGTTATATACCTGGTAGGCTGTACTTTGCAGTAGAAGCTTAAAAGCGTGACCGTCAACAGCCTGCACACCTCTCGGGACAGATCATCTACATAATATTGATCCTCACAGTTCATGATCTAGATATTTCAAGGCAGATCTATCAGATATATTCCCGATCTTGCATGATTTAGCTCAGAGTTGCCGGGAGTGGCCCGTATAAGCCGCATGGCCTACGCAGCAAATGTTTCCTGGATTTGGGTCTGCACCAAGCAGATCCTGCACAACCCCCCACAAAGGCAGGCGAGGGATTGTAGATGATCTGTAGACAGATATATAGATTATGATCTATCTGTAGAAGACCTGTCTGAGGTGTGTAATAGTGCAACTGCGAGTCCCTCTGCCCCTCATATCGGAAATAAAAATCATCAGACGCTCGAAAAAAAAAAATACCACTGAATCGCTGCTGCGGCGCGCACGTATACAGTATATTATGTACAAGCAAAGTCTACACAGCCGTTTCCTCCCAGCAACACGCGCGAAAAATCGGGCGAAATGACCCGAAACGCCTTCACAGACTTACTTGCCAATGCAATACCTGGTATATCCGCCCGCTGTGTGACTTCCCGACCGAGTAGACAGTCGAACAAAAGAGCTTTACAAGCTGCGAGATCAGACACATTTTGAAGGCACCGCTGCTACATACAACGCTGCCCGGTAAATATAGCACCCGTCTGGACTATGATATGAAAATGAAACGGGTACAATATTACCGGCCAGAGCGATACACGAGACGTACGTAGCCCACTTTTTCGGACGTTTTTTACCCCCCCCCCCCTTCACTGACTGCCTGGTCATACCGCTACGGCCATGCATGATACGAGCACACCGCCTGCCTGGTTGGTGAAAGCCCGACGTGCTCCGTCCCGGCATGGCAGGGATGCGAGGGTCTTATGGCCATACGACTACGGGATGTGTACGCTCCCCCGTTGGCTGACCTTACGGCTAGCTGCCAGACTGAGGAAGAGAACGGCGAGTGAGTCGCCCTCCACGTCAAGCGCCGCTCCGATGCGGGTCGGCCCCGACTTGGACCTCCGCGCGAGCGCACCGTCGACGACGTCCAGGAGCACAAAGACGACCCCGAACACAGACACGTCGGCCGCTTCCACCTGCGCGAGTCGGTACGGCACGGCCGCGCAGACATAAAACGCACCACACATCAGGCGGATCACGACCTACTCTAGATCATCCATTGTTTCGTAGATGGTTCAACCATTGCGCATTTACCGCCGACCCCTCTAGGCCTGCTCCCGTTTGGGAGATAAATTATTACGGGAGACCGTAGTAAATAGGACCTAATATTGTTAGTAAAAATAGGTAAATATATAGGTTTTGTGTATTCCATCGGTCCTATTAACTTTGGCCCCCCGTAGTATTAGTAGTGCAGTTGGAACTAGAGTTGGATGTTCCCTGGTACTAAAATATGTTAAGGTGCAGTGCTGCACTAGAAGGGTGGCGTAAGACATGGGTGAATCGGTGCGGCACGGGGCACACATACCACACAGCCGACAGATTACGATCTACCAGGTGTATAAATCATCTGCATCCGATTTTTTCGCAAGGGTTTCACACCGTGGATAGCGTGACACTTAACGTTTTATGTTCATGTCAGGCGTCAGCGAAAGCCTCCCGTAATTTTTAACGTTACTACGTTAACTACTTTCTGGATTTTGTGACAACCTGTGTTAGTGAGTTATGATATTGGCGGGCGATCGCGTAGCATTTTGTCAGAGTGTTACCTTGATCCCGTTCTGACCGCAGTATATTTGTTAAGGTGTTGGGTATGCAGCCCATAGCGAGCAACACTATGGTAGCGTGTGCGGAATTCCTTGTGGCTATCGTAATACACGTCGAAGGGATAACGTACATGGTGAGTTATACGTTGACATTATGTTACCGTGTTAGTGACATCAGCACGTGGCGAGTAACATTCTGTTAATGTGTCAGCGAGAGTCTTACTTTCTTTATCCCTTTTAGGACTGCAGTCTCGTTTTGGGGACAATTGGAGACAAATTATCTGGAATTTGTTTGAGTGGCTTGTCCCCAAAACGGGACTGGGGTTCTAAAAGGGTTGACACCCTTCAGACGGATAAAAAATACGCGGCCAAATAAACGCGTACATAACACGATGTTATCATAGTGTGTTAGTGAAATTCCTATCATCGTGGCAGTCGTAACACATGTTAGAGGGATGCAGTATAATATCGTCGATACAACGTTAACATTATGTTGCCGTATCAGCCGCAGCAGCAGCAGCAGTCGGTAGTATCGCGCGACGTAATGTGAGGGTGTTAACGTAAGCCTTGCCACCACACCATACGTCAAACGGAAAACGTGTAAGGTTGATAAAACGCTACTCCAGTAACAGCATTACGTTGATGTGGTAGCTAGCTGATATGCAATGTATGGAGTGGCACAAGTCGGCAGATAACGTACATCCCCAATCTATCATCAACAACACGTTACTGCCGTGTTAGCTCGTACCTCGTACGTGCGAGTGTGCATACTACGTCATACGAAGTAGATGGATAGCGTACTATGTTATATTAATAGGTGGAAGACGTACTGGCGGGGTTTCCAGAAAAAATGAGGCGTTTTTTGGGTGGGGGTCCCTCCTCAATATCCTCTGTTTTAGGGCTTTGAAATCTGGAGGCGTTTTTTTACCGGGGATGCCATGCTATCCTCCCCCCGGGATATTTTTGTAGGTATCACCTACTGGGATGTCGGCAAAACTGGATAACACGGCTACTTTACGTTACTCCGCCTCGACACTGTTACCAGTAACACAGGTAACACATGTTAGATCTTGGGAAGATGCAAAGGGCAACGTAGTAACATTACGTTAGAACGACTTCGGCCCCAATGGTACCTCAGTAACAGAATAATAGACCCGGCTTGATTTTTTAGGTAAAACGTTAACGGAATGTTACCATCAGATACTTACAGACGGTAACGCCGTAACATTATGTTACAGAGACCTCCGCATCTAGGCTAACATGCTAACATAATGTTACGTATGGGCCGGCTAAGGCTGTAACGTATCTAACGTACGTTAAATGTTCCGTTATCCGAGCCTAAGGCTATCAGATGGGGGGGGGTCCAGATGACGTAGCGCTAGTAATGCTGGCCACTGCGTTGTGTTACTTTACTGTGTTATTTGTAACGCAATGTTATGTGTTAGTAGTGCTTAATGTGTGCTGTTAATAGTAGTGCTTAACGTTATGTTAGGGTGTTATATTTAACAATCCTCCTAAGGGTAACACTATGTTAGTGTGTTATGTCTAACGCTGCATCGACAGTAACATTATGTTATCGCGTTAGTAAATATGCGGATATCGATCTGGGGATGTTAGAGTGATGACGCACGTGTTGGGTCAAAACCTAACACGGTGTTAGAGTGATACTTCAAGGACTGATCACCGCATAACACAATGTTACTGTACCAGAGCTAGACGAGATCGAGCAGCAACATAACGTTAGGGCGTGTGCACGTTCGTGGGTTTCCAGCTAACACTGTGTTACCGCGTTACCGTGATTGCTCCTCCAGCGCTAGCACTATGTTATTAGTAGTACGTTATCACGTTCCTGTGTTAGCCCCAATAACGTAGATAAGTGTTATCCGAGTGTTACGTTATCCGAGGTGTGAAGGGTTTTAATGGGGCGTTTTTTTTTTCTTACGGTGCGAGCCGCACCACACCGTACGATTTCGGCCTTTTAGAAAACCGCACCGCAACGCACCCTGCCGTGCCGCAGGAGCATCAAAACACGTCAATCCGCACCGTACTACTACCAGAAAAAACGAACAAAAAAAAACGCACCCCACCGCGCGCACCGTAGACTAGGCGATAATCCGTACAACAGGCGCTTTTTCATAGGGTGGATAGGCCTGCGAGCGGAAGGAAAAACGCACCTGGCCGAAGTCAGAACCGGCCTTCCACCACACAACCGCCGGCGGGATGAAGCTCCGGAAGATGGTCACGATGTTCGCCGGCGACGGCGTCGGCGCCAGCGCAACGAGCAGGAGCACCTGCGCCCCGACCAAGGCCAAGAGGCCACCCGCTGCGCCGACCGCGCCGCAAACCGACAGTCCCGTCGCGCACACGCAGGCGAGAGCGTGCATCACGGTGGCTCGACGGACGCGTTCCTGATCCTCCGACCCCGATCCAATCGTAGCGGCTGGGTTGACAACGTCCGGAACTCGGTTGGAGCAGCTGGCCAACTTCGACTCTGTACAGCAGTCGCCAGATATTTGTGGAGCAAGGCCAGAGCCGTTGGGATGGCCAGACCCGTTGGAGTGGCCAGAGCCGTTGGGATGGCCAGAGACGTTGGAAAAAACAGAGCCGCTGGGATGGCCAGAGTCGTTGGAGAAGACAGAGCCGTTGGGGTGGCCACAGTCGTTGGGGTGGACAGAGCCGTTGGGACGACCATAGCCAACGAGGCCGCCAGAGCCGCTGGGACGACCAGAGCCGTTGGAAATGCCAGAGCCATTCGGGTGGTCAGAGCCGTTGGGACGACCAGAGCCGTTCGGTTCTGAGGTGACGCACACTTCGCGGAGGCGGTCTTCACTCACCCCGCTGTCCAACTTCTCAGCGGCGCATAGCATTACACGTTCCCGCACGTACGGAAGAAGGCGGGAGGAGGGGTTTGAACCCCCCCCCCCCCCCCTCCGCTGTTTCGAGAAGCACATGCACGGCTCGCGCCCGCGACCCCACGGCCGCCTGCCCGAACCGCCGCACAAGACTCGGCACCGCGCGCGCCGCTTCGATTTTCAGCCGCCGCCGATCTTGGGCGAACTGCAACAGCGCTTTCTTCCAGTCCGCTATCGAGGCCAGCGCGCCTCCCACATTCCCGCCCGCGTTTTCCCCATCGCCGATAATAGTAGGTCTGCCGCCGCTCCCCCCTTCTTGTCCCCCAGCGCCGACCCAGATCGTCGGCTTGGGGGGCAAAGACTGGTCGAGGGTACCCACTCGGGTGGAGAGCACAGGCACCCCGTGCAAAGCCGCTTCTACCGGGGCGACAGCCCAGCTCTCGAGGCAAGAGTTCAGCAAGAAAGCGTCGCTTGCCGCGACGACCTCGAGGGTCTGGCCGTGCGGCAGGGGGCCGAGCAGGCGCACATACGGTTGCCCCCCGCCACCGCATGCCGATGCCTCAGCAGGGGCCGCAGCGGCGGCGGCGGCGGCCCCAACAGCACCGGCGTAAGCAGGGTCGCCCCCCTTGCCGCCGATCAGGGTTAACACGGACCCTCCTAGCTCTTTCGGATGAGAAGCGCACGCCGCCCTGAAGGCCTCGACAAGCTCGAGCTGGCCTTTTCGAGGGCACAACGTGCCGACAGAAGAGAACCGCAAGGCGCGGCGAAGAGGCACGACCCCCTCTCCTGCCACCGCTACTTCTGTCGCTTCCACCGCCGCCGCCGCCGCCGCCGCTTCTGCTGGCGCTGCCTCTGCTGCTAGCGCTGCTGCTGGCGCTGCTGTTGGCGCTGCTGTGGCCGCCGCTCCTGACGCCCCAGTCTCCGACGACGGCAGAGTTAATGCTGATGACGGTGATGAAGGTGGGGCAGGGGAAGAGATTTCACCTTCGAGGTGATCGTGGGTACTAGCGTCGGACCCGCCAGCGTCAATCTCGCCGGCGAGGTCGGCGGTAGCAGCAGCAGCAGCAGCAGGTACGGTTGTGGGGAACGTCGGTTCGAGGAGGATGGTGTCGTCTTCCGGCACGCCGTAGTCGGCCGTGAGGAGGAGCTGGCACGGCGAGCCGACAACGATAATCTTGTCGAGGAGGCCGAAGAGCCGGGCCTCCTCATCGTGGAGACCCCTCGCGTCCGCTCCGAGGAGCATGTCGTCGGTGACCGCGGCCCGCAGCCAAGGCTCCTCGCAGTAGAACGGCTGGCTGGAAGGGAATCGAGCGAGCGAACGAGCGAACGAGCGACCGACCGACCGACCGAGCAAACGAGCGAGCGAGCGAGCGAGCGAGCGAGCGGGAGGGCGAGAAAATGGCTGTACAGACCTTGCCCGGGCTCCGACGAAAAGGTTGAACCATACATAACTTTTTTTAACCCTTTTGCTACCGCACTGACTGTTGTACATGTACGTACCCTAAATCTGACTCTATTTTCAAGTGTTTTGTCCCCGCAAGGGGAGTGCAGTCCCTGAGGGGTGTAACACACTATTCGGAGTTTTAAGGGCAGGGAGGAGTCAGCCAAGGGTGTCAGGTCAAGCCGAGGTCTCTCACGCATACAGCATCTATCTTGGAGAACGGTAAAAGCAACAAGCACCTGACCTGAAAGGGCAATGAACGAACCCCACCATAAGGCGACGACGACGAGTTCCAGCACCGCCCTCTTTGTCGACCCCGGCCTCCTCGACGGGAGGGCTCTTCAGAGCGGGAAGCCTGTGCCGTAGGAACAGAAGAGCAATGCCATCGATTATCAGCACGCGCGACCTCCCTCCACCCTCCCCGGCCTCCTTTAGGTCCTGCTGCTGAAGGCGCTCGAAAACCTGTTCGGCCGATTCCGCGGTGGAGGCGACGTGCAAGCGTATGCCGCGAACCCCCGCGGCGAGCAGGTCGTCTTCGAAAGTCCGCTGGACCACGCACCCGCCCGTGCTGCTGTCGGGAGGGAGGCCGTACACGATGTCCACCACCGGCCCCGCCCCGGCCCCCGCCCCTGCTGCTGCCGTCCGCGGAAGCGAAACGTCTGGGGAGATGACGGTGGCCTGAAGGCGGCAGAACGGGGAGCGGGGTTGTGTAAAATAAAATAAAAATACCGTGTGTTGTTAACGAATAATGTATGGGCTCCGAAGGGCAATTTTTGTTTCTCGGAAAAGAAAGACCCGGACGACACGCGAAAAAGCACCGCGGTACTCGCACTGCTGCAAGTTCTTCTTACAAAGACCCAGACGGATGCTGTCGCACACGTTGTTCGCTTGGTCGTTTTACACTGCTGGGAAAATATTCATTTTTTTCACGTACAGTGGCTATTTTTTCAAACTTCTACTGCTGTGGGGCCCAAAAGTGTTGCTGATCTCTTTAGGGCTACGGTTCCGTTTAGGGGACAAACTAGTCAAATTCCAAGTAATTTCACCCCCAAAACGGGGCTGCGGTTCCATTTTGAGGACAACCCAGTCAACTTCTAGCTAAGTTTCCCTGAACGGGGCCGCAGCTCCGCTTTGGCGACGAACTATTACGGGGGACCATAGTTAATAGGACCGATGGTATACACAAAAACCTATATATTCACCTATTTTTACTCACAATATATGGTTCTATTTACCATGGTCCCCCGTAATATTAATAGCCTAATCAGAAGTCACTTTCCCCCAAAACGGGACTACAGCAGTCCTACTGAAAAAAGGCCAAAAGTAGCAAGCATCAGCAAAATTGCGTTGCGTTCTGTCTTTACAAAAAAATGGTGGCAAGTCCCAAAGTGCAGAAGCCGATGCTCCCCCGACATTCGCAAAATTCAAAGACATGTAAGAGATCCCTCGTGGTGATATTTCTCCGCCGAGACCAGTTTTGAACTTGGTCCGAGGTGCCTCTCAGCGCGCGGGGGGGGGGGGGTGTACTCAATATCATGCATGACCGTAGTCGGGGGGGGGGGGGCGGGGGGGGGTTCTCATTTGTTGCTTGCCTTAGTCATTTGAGCAACATGACCACGCATCCCTTTCGAGACGGGCGGGGGGGAGGGGGGGGCGTACTCATTCGTTGGTTGCCTTTCTTTTGGCCATTGACCACGCATCCCTTTCGAGACGGGGGGGGGGAGGCGTGTGTGTACTCGATGTCATGCATGGCCGTAGTGGTATGACCATCGAACGGGGAAGGGGGAGGGGGGCATTTACGTACGTTCGGGTGTGTTTTAGAGCCCCCCCCCCCCCCCCCCCCCCGGTCCAAGGCTTGCACCGCCGACCGATACTGTTTTTTACCCAAATCGTCGACCTAATTAATCACCAAATAACTTCTATCTTCCCTCTTTGTTTCTCTTTTTTTTCCATCCCATTTACTATCCTCGCCCTAATCGCCCCCTCCCTCCTGATGCAGTAATGCACTAATAACTCAAATCCGGATTCACATAGTGTGATAGGCGCTCCTCCCCCCTTCCCCCCCACGACGGTTCTTGCCTTGGAAGGCATTTTTATCGCGAGAAACGCCTCAGCATTTTCTTCCCTCGTCGACTCGTGCCAATTTTTGCAAACGCATGCTATTAATCAGTGAAGTCGGATTCGTACGTAATTACGTGCTTCTTTTTGCCGTACGCACGGTGACTGGCCGCCGCAACTACGAGACGCGCCAAAATCCCTGATAGCACACGCCATACATTTCTATGGGAAACCCTGACTTTATTTAAGGCCCAATCCTCAGACGAGCCAAGCGAGCCGTAAGTCAGACTTAGAAATCGAGGGTAGTGAGCAACAAGCCGGCCGCACGCCATTTATTTTAGGAGTAAGACGGGCGATTAACTTTCGTCTTACGGTAGTTCACTTTTGGCACGTCTTACGTTCGTTTTAAACCGTCTCGCATTCGCCTTGAACGGTTTAAGACGACCGTAAGACGTGCTAAAACCAACACAAGATGTGCTTAGGCTCATTCTTATCGGAGAGCGTTTTTTTCAAAATTTTCAAAGTTTGGAAATAATTGGAGGTATGTATCGATATACGGAGGCGTTCTGTCACTATTCGTGAAACTCTCCAGAAGCAAAAATATAAAGTTCGTTAGACCTATGCCAATGGAAACGCGAAGTTGATTTTTTTTTTTTCAAATATATGGCTTTAAAGAAACAGCCGAAAATTTTCTGGTACCGCCGCTGTGGGGAAAAAAGAGAAAAATGTTTGATTTTTTCTTTTTTTTTTCCCCAACGGCTGCAGGCGGCGCAATTTGTGTTTTTCTGGTCGCAAATTGTCAACAAGGTGACCGAAACCAGCTCGTGCGACGATCGACCCTCGATCTCGACATAGACTCAGCCCACGGCCAACCCACTCGGTATCTGGCAAGCCCAACGAGAATAGATGACGGCCTCGAAGATATCAGGCGGGTCCATGGTCTAGGGGGCGAGAGCTTGCCGGCGGCGTCGTACGGTATCCTCCCAAACCTGAAAAAAAGACTATTTTTTGCCATTCGAGACGGATGGAGAAGTTTCGTCTTCTGTTTTGTGCAAACCAGCGGCAATTTTTTTTTTATTACACGCCTGGTCAGCTCCCGCCACATGACACCGGCCATGGTGTGAAGACGATGACCCTAGGGTGGGTCGGAGCCCCTAACGAGCGCACTCCGTTCAGAATTCGTGACGCAATCGTTGGTTTTGTTGATCGATGTCTGTCGAGGACTCGGAATCTCGCCGCTTCGAACCAAAGATCGGCCTGAGTTTTTCTCAAGCCGATGTTGGCCCAACATCGGCCCCAGATTTGCTTTTTTCGGGCTTTTCCAAAAGTTAGGAACTTTTTTTTTTTTTTAGGTGGCCCATAGGAAGCGTGTTCTGATTTTTTTTGGCAGGTGTCTTTCAAATTCAAACTTTTTATTGCAACTTCGCTGTACCATTGGCATAGGTCTTAACATTCCAATATTTGGGAAAAAAAAAACAGGAAAATATGGAAGATTGAAAAATTGCGCGAAAAAAATGTCGAAAATTTGGAAAAAAAAGCTCTCCGATAAGAATGACCCTTACACGAACCCAATACGTGGCAATACGAATCTAAGACGTGCTAAAGACTAAACATCGGAATAAGACGACTACTCATCACATACACCAGCAGTTATTTACGTACAGTACTCGCAGTATGTACGTATGCCTTCCTCCAAAAACGATACAGCAATGATATAGGTCACCCTTTCGAGCATGCACTCGAACGGACAATATATAGTACCAGGTATACAGTAGTAGTGCTGCTACGTAGAGTACTGTACCAGGCTTTAGGGTCATTCTTATCGGAGAGCTTTTTTCCCAAATTTTCGACATTTTTTTCGCGCAATTTTTCAATCTTCCATATTTTCCTGTTTTTTTTTCCAAATATTGGAATGTTAACGAACGTGATATTTTTTCTTCTGGAGAATTTCACGAATAGTGACAGAACGCCTCCGTATATCGATATATATCTCCAATTATTTCCAAACTTTTGAAATTTTGGAAAAAACGCTCTCCGATAAGAATGAGCCTTAGACCAGCAACAATGCGGAAAAGGCCACTTTTTTTTTATTCATTATCCTACATTTACTTGCTATTACGGGGGACCATAGTTAATAGGACTAAATATTGTTAGCAAAAATGGCTAAATATATATGTTTTTATGTATACCATAGGTCCTATTAACTATGGTCCCCCGTAATATTGTACATTTCTTATTGTTGCAGCTGCCGCCGTCGACGAGCACACAAACACAGCAACCAGAACATTATTGAATGGAGGAGGAGTACCGCCATCCGTCCTGTATATACAACAGTAGTAATTCGTTAATGTAGCGTCGGGAAAGAGGAAAGCCGGGTCGGCGTCCCCAGTGCGAGAGCCACTGGGAAAGACAGAAGAAGAGTAGAAGCGGTGCTCTACTTGAGCAGTCATAGGTGTGACCAGAAGGCGCATTGCTGTGTTATGTAGCGTGGGCTGTTTTTTTGTGGTTTAGTCGAGGTGGGGGTGCGCTGTGTGTTTCATGTACGAAATACGGTGCGATCGCAAGTTTCAAATAAAAACGACCAAAATCCCATATCCTGTAAAGAAAATAAATCTGGGGGGCAGGGGAAAAAAAAACCGGAGAAAAGCTAATAAAAAGCAAAGATTCGAAAAGCAACTTGGAGACTTGGGAGTTATTACTCGTAGGGTGTTTGCGACAATCCAATCTGGTTGGTGGTTGGGTTATAAAAATACGTGAAACCAACAAACACGAAGAACTGATTGGCTACACTGGTGGATCACAAGCTGCTCCGTTCGCTAAGTAAACAACAGCCCAGTCTTTATCAACCCAAGAATGCTTACAGTCCCCGTCAGCGAACCTGACTGTTTTGTTTTTTTTTTGGCGAAAATGTTTGGTCTCGAAGACTACAACTCTATTTGACCCGCGGTTTTTCGAGTGTATGCACACCTACGTGGGGCATTTGTCATTCTTAACCCCTTTAGAACCGCAGTCCCGTTTTGGGGACAAACTACTTGAAATTTGACTGGTTTGTCCCCGAAACGGAACTGCGGTTCTAAAAGGGTTAAATATTGTTCGAACAAAAATATTGTTTCGGTCAGCCATCCTTTTGTTCTTATGCAGTACTGGTAGGAAACCCCCCCTACGGCATTCGTACGAGTACTGTATAGGAAAAGTGGTCGAATTCGAATTGAAGCATGACACGTCTAATCCATCGACGGAGTTCTCTTGGCGTTATCAGCAAAATAAACAAGACCTTGTTTTTTTTTTTCGAAAGTACTGAATATTGACTGAAGTAGTTAAGTTCTGACAAAATCTGATAATTCGATAATTTTGGTTAACCACTCGTACAGAGACAATGGTCTACAAACACCAGGCCAGACAACCCTCGCACCACCGCTCGTCATCGAAGTGGCAGGCCAGAGGTATAAGCAGACGACCCAGTTCTTATACCTAGGCGGCGTTATCCACGAAAACGCTGCGCTCTCGCTCGAAATCGACCGACGGATCCGCCTCATGCGAGCATGCCTCAAACGGTTCGGCCCGGAGTTGTATGATAGGACGACCGCCCCCCTTAGCCTTAAAGTCCGAATGCTGAAGGCCGAGGTGATTTAGACCCTGCTGTACGGGTGTGTGACGTGGACCCTCAGAGCGGAACACTTTGCCAAGCTTCGAACGGCTCACCACCAAGTCCTGTTGCGAGTCATTGGCTTCCAGCGCCGACTTCGTCCTGACCATGCCACCCTCTCGTACGCGAAGGCCCTCAAGATGACACGTTGCGAGGGCATCGAAACGACCATTCGTAAACGGCGGCTCTTCTTTGCGGGGGGCGTGGCACGGCAAAGCAAGGAGCGATTACCCAGTCGGGTAATGTTCGGGACGATAGCTGGTGGGGAGAACCCGAGACCAGGCGGAGAGTGTAAGACTTGGCATAGATGCATAGTCGAAGACCTTAGGGAGTTCCGAGCCACCGAAGGGTCAACGGAAGTTGCCCCCTTGGTGTTTGGAGTTGAGACCGCGTTGTGGTCCACTGCAGCCAAAAAGGCGGGGAAGTGGTACCGGGGGATCCTTGAAGCAGCCGAACGGTTCATGGTGAGGTGGCACGAGGCTGAGGCTGAGATGAGCAGGCAGCGCCGCGCATCCGCCGTGGATGGTGTCCAAGGGAATGAGGGTGGAGGGGGCAACAGGAGAAGTGGCAGAAAGCCCGACCAAGGGAATGCGGAGAGGGGGGGGAACAGGAGGGGTAGAAGAGAAACGGCGGTAGACGAAAGTAGGAAGGAGATGGCAGACAGGGTAGCAAGGCACCAAGTCGACTAGGAAGTACGTAGAACACGACCATACTACTATTAATAGTGCTACCAACTGGTGGTGCAGCTGGTTCGAACGTGGTCTTCCCTTATCTTCTCTTTTGTTTTGTTTTTTTCTTTCTTGCGCTGACTCTCCGTGATTTTCATTTTTTTTTTTTCTCTTTCTTTTCTGATTGATAAGCCGTACTGAAGGAGCCGTGTGGCGTGGTTGGATGACGAACCTGCTCTGCTCGTTTCGTATTGTCTGACGCCAAGGGGCTGGGCATAGTTGACGAACGCAGGGCGGAGACGGCAGTCTGGGTAGCAAGGTACCAGGCGTATTAGCAGGGGGAACCTGGCTATACTACTCGTACCACAAACTGCTGCCGCCACCTGGAAGGTGCTTTGGGCTTTGGTCTGCCTGTTATTTCCCCTTTGTTATTTTTCCTTTGTTATTTTTTCCTTGGTTCTTTGTCTTACTCTGTTTACAAGCAGTGGTGTTTTTGTTATTTTTTTCTTTTTCCCAGCTCGTTCCTTTTCAAGTGTTGGCCACCTCGCCTGCGGGGGGGGGGCACGGCAGATTGTTTCTCCTAGTTTTTGCTTTCATTTTTTTTCTTTTTCTCTTTCGATTTGTCTACTTTGTTTTTGTTTTCTATTTGGTTGTTTCTTTTCGTTTCTCTGTTTCATAGATTGTGTATGTCGTGCCTGTCGTATCTAGTATGATATGGCTTTGCATTGCCCACTGCAGTGCTTACTGCACACGTGGCAACGTAATATCTCTGTGGCGTAGCTTTGTGACCACAGAACTTGTATCTCTTCTAGGGTTGGAGAATCGGCACGGACAATGGTTGTGCTGGATGTCGACGGGTAGAAAGAACGGTTTAATGTGGAGAACACAAACACACACCTGGCAGGTGTTCGCGTGGACTGCCCAAAAATTTAAAAACGTCACCACTCCGTCATTATTAGGTGTTTTCATAAAAAATAAGAAGAAACGTCTTGTTGCTATTGCTAATTCCGAGAACGCCCCGTCGATGAATCAGGCGTGTCATGCTTCATTCCAATTTGACCACTACTCCGGTAGGAATTTCGCGAAAGTTTTTTTTCCCTAAACGACTAAACAGGATATCTGGCCCTGATTCAACAGATCATATTTTCCCCACACACTATTTAAAAACAAACGATGCCCCAACGTATAGTAGTTGAGCACCTACTCGAAAACACCACGGGTTAACCCTTTTAGAACCGCAGTCCCGTTGTGGGGACAAACCATTCAAATTTCAAGCAGTTTGTCCCCAAAACGGGGCTGCGGTCCTAAAGTGGTTAATTCGAGTTGTTTTTATCGGGAAATGTTTTGTCCCCTAACGAACAAAAAATGCCAGGTTCACTGACAGGGACTGCTGCAATCGGTTCAAAACGTAATTTTGGGTCACTTTTTCCAACAAATACTATTTTTTTCCGATTGGTTGGGATTGCTGTTTGTTATTTTATTTCGTGTGCCCGAAGACGGAAAATAAATAATTACATCTATTTCCAGTACGAAATAATTAAAGTGAAACCGAGATCATCATACCCTGGTAGGAATCAGACTATTACGGGGGGCCATAGTTAACAATATTGTTATTAATAGTAAAAATGGTTGAACATAAAGGTTTTTATGTGTACCATAGATCCTGTTAACTATGCCCCCCCGTAATACCAAACCCCAAACCACCCATTTTTCGCAAACACCCTAAGGTTGTTTCCGTTGCGTTCCCACAGCTCGCTCCGGTTTTGAGAACCTCCGCCTACTGTACTTTCAAGACGAATTTGAGACAAACATACTGCTGTAGCAGGAAGTAATACGGGCCTCTCTCTGAAAAAACGATTATTTTAAGAGTACTTTTCAAGACACGTCTCAGAAGACTGGACTTGTTTTGCTCCTGAACGCCACGGTTGCATTCCGAGCTTGAGCTGCTGCTGCCCTCTCTGCGAGCTGCTGCCGGGATGTCGCTGCCGCCGTGGGCAGCCGACGAGTCAGTCCAAGCACGAAGAAGGTGCCCACGAGAAATTCGACCCGTACCGTGCATAAACATCTCCCCTATATATAACCAAGGAGGCGCTCACAACTATTGGCACGGCACCTGCAAGTCGTGCCGGAACGGGTTCGGCCTGGCCCCTAGTCGTATGATCGCACAATTCGATGCGAGTCGACGAGGGAAGAAAAGGCTGAAATCTTCTCACGATAAAAATGAAGGCACGTACCGTAGCGGGAAGGGGGGAGAAGAGCCTGCTATGTGACCCTGGATCTGAGTTACGAGTTAGTTGGAAAGGAGAGAGAGAAAAAGATGTGCGAAGATCATGAATGGGATGAGAAAAAAAAAAAAAAAAAAAATGGCAGCTCACTTTCTGAAGATTCTGAAGAAGGGACACGGTTGGTTGTTGGTGTCATGCTGGCGCAGGCTTCCAGTGCTGCCGGGGCGCTATGTACAAGACGAACCGAAATAATGATACCAGATGGTATAAATCAATTCAGACAAAATACCAATATCATGAGAAGAAAAGAAAAAATGGGTTTTGCACAATTTAGCATGTATGTATGTTCAGTTCGATCGTAAGGACGGACGTTTGTTAAGCGCCCCATTTTTTCGCCGTTCGTTGGGGATTGCCTCCGATAACAATGCCGATCAATTTTCGAAAAAGATTGCCCGAAAAAAGCCAATCTTGATATTTTCGGCAATCTTGGCGAAAAGAGGCAATTGTGAAGGTGTTACCTACTGAGCTATAGGGGTAAAATATCGATCGATTACCCAGCCCAGGGTAATCCTTATAACACTCTCCCCCCCTCTAAACGGCGGGGTCTTTGGAACCGTAGACGTCCGTGCGCTGACCTACCCGCTTCGTTTCATTGCCTGGGAACCAGGGAGATGTGTTTCTTAACCCTTTTAGAACCGCAGTCCCGTTTTGGGGACAAACTATTTAACTTTTTAGTCGTTTGTCCCCAAAACGGGGCTGCGGTTCTAAAAGGGTTAAGGTGTGCACGCGCAAGCGTTTCAGTAAAAGAAACGTTAGAAGTGAGGTTCGAACCCGTGACCTGGACGACGTCATATGTGAAGGTGTTACCTACTGAGCTATAGGGGTAAAATATCGATCGATTACCCAGTCCAGGGTAATCCTTACCTGGTATGACACAATCTCGATCTCAATGTTGATCTTCAGCGCGCCAAATTTCAAGGAAGTTTGATGTTTTACACTCGTGGTTCCTGAATATTCTATGACATGTTCAGTATGCTGCTGTATGCTCAAAAGCACCGACCAGTTCTCAATTCAGCAATGATATATACCAGGTATCACTATTCCTACTGTAGGTGTGCACGAGTCAGTCGCACGATGCATCCTCATTATTAGGCTGTTTCCTATGCGGTTCGATTTCGAGCTTCAGATTTGTATTTTCGATCTCGAAAATGAATGACCCTGCTTATTATGCAGTCGCCATATGCAAAAATCTGACCGGAATTTTTTCGATTTTAGAATCCGATGACCCAAGTCGTCGGATTTTGGCCCAAAATCCGACGACCTGGGTCATCAGATTTTCAAATCGAAAAATGGGATGCTCTCTAAATTCAAGATGTTATCCATGACAGCAAACAGCAGCAGAACGATCGATGAGTTGGAAGGTTACACAGCTGTATAGTGGCGTCGCTTCGCGCCCGACGCTCGGGCGGCGGGCGGTGCGACCCTCCGTGGCCAGACGTCAGTCGCCTGGCGCAGGCTCGGGCCTAGAGACCAAGAGAAGCGCACTCGGCACGCACCTCTCCGTGGATACGTACGAGTACTTGCACGTACACTGCTGTACAGCAGCAGCAGCAGCAGCAGCAGCAGCCAGTCAAAACATGGAACCCAAAATACCAAGACGGGTGGCTCTAGCGCACTCGCCACGTCTCTTCGCCGCCAGACCAGAGATGGTCAGCCTTGGCTCGGACGCTTGGGTCCTACGCACAGTGCAGCGCACCCAGCGCGTCTCTTCGCGGCGCCAAACCACAAAAACAGCAGTAACTTGGTCTCGGCGATTGCTCAAATCTCTACACACACAATAAATCTGATTTTTCCGCATATATAGATAGGAAGGCTGTTTCGATTTGCCAACTTCACATACATCTGAAAAGGCGATCGGGCCAAAATCTGAAGCTCAAAAATCGAACCGCATAGGAAACGGCCTTATGCCACGGAAAAAGGGGTACAGCAGGGAGTAGTAGTAGCATTTCATCTGAATAAGCAATAATAGACATCAAATTGTGATAACAAGGTATCAGTAATCAATACCAGTATCAAAACATGCAACCCGCAGGATCCCAAGAGCGCAAGGCGCACACGTACCAGAACACCACCCACGGCGCAGCTTCTTGGATAATATCTGGTGCTCACCACTACTATCATTCAATATTATTATATCCATTTATTTGCTGCTGGTACCCACACGCGGCTTGGTATTATTATATGCTGGCTCCTCACTATCCAACTATAAATCCCACATCCCACACACATAAAACACAACAACAAGCAAATTCGTTACAGCAAGGGTGCATATAAACATGTATCTATACATCTGCATGATGAGGGTGCCTGGGCAAAGCTGGTTTTTGTGGGTGTAGAGCAGGGGAGAAAGGCGGGGCGGGGGGCGGGGAGATGCGTTTTCTAGGGTTCTCCAGTGATATAGTGAGGCGTTGTTTGGGCGGGATCCAAAAATTGAGATTGAAAGATTAAATCAACCGAATTGAAACATCGGCAGTCAAGACCGGCGCCAATTCAATCTCGACATTCCCTTAAAGATTTCAATCTTTTCAGGGCAATTCAATCCCAATCCCCAACAGCGAAATAAGTCCACGTGTTACCTTTTTTTGCGGGTTTACGGCCCGTTTCAGCGAAGGACAGCAATTTCGAATCGAGCAAATTTCACATCGACTTTTTTTCATGAATCGAATCGATTTCAAATCGACTACCTGGTGGTCCTTGTAGGCGGGAAAATTGTGCTTTGTTTGGTTCCTCCTACTACTGCTGTACCTGGTAGGTGGAAACCACGGGTGTATCCAGCGTATCCTTCTCGAAATGAAATGAAATCGGAATAACGCAGCATCTCACACAACACACGGCTGACACGGTTGACAAGCAAGCACTGAGGAGAGCAGATGAGAGCGACGGCGTGCATCGCCGCGTGCGCGCTTGGTCGATTTATCAAGAGATACACCACTGAGCTAATCAATCTGACTGAGTAGTTAGTTAGTTCACTCAGTAGTAGTGGTTTAACCTTAATATTTCCAACAATCAATGAAGTCCGGGGTTCGAGTCCCACCAGACGTCGTAATTCCGCTTTTTCTGCCGCGGGTAGAAAAGGGAAATCATGTACCAGTATGTGGAAAAAACCGCGATAAAAGAACACTCGACCAGAGAGTCGAAAGTAGTGGAGGGAACCACTTGATTGATGAGTGATGATGAGTAAAAGAACACACGATGTGAAGGAAAAACCAGGCGCTGATTAGGGCCTTAATGAACCCCGGAGGGTGCTATCGGCGGGAGGTCGTATCGAGCCCTAAGGTACTTCTTATTATGTTCGTTTACGAAAGCTATATGGTACCAGTACTTTTTTAGTCAGCGCTGATTGAGTACATGTTTCATAGGTCAGTGGTTTATCCCTACAGCAGCTAGCAGTGTTAATATTGAATAGTATTAATAGTATTTCGAAGAGCGCTGCCTCCAACCTACGTTTTTTCGGGGGGCACAGACTATTATTATTATTATTATTATTATTATTATTATTATTATTATTATTATTATTATTATTATTATTATTATTATTATTATTATTATTATTATTATTATTATTATTATTATTATTATTATTATTATTATTATTCCTCTTGCCATCTGACAATGTGCAGCATGATCTTCAACATGGATCACTCATACCTTTCCCGAAAGAAGAAAACCTCGGAAACAAAAAGAAACCCATGCACCAAGTCTACCTCCCTCCCGTGCCAACTTTCAGCTTGTCTACTCTATTTGCTGTATTTGCTCCTTATCATTGTTAATAATATTATTTGTGAACTCCACGTCCGAGATCTGTGCGATGAACGAACGCCGGCGATAAACGCTGTAAATATAAAAGCTTGTGCACGTCACAAGGTAATGTGTACCTGGTACCAGGTACAGGATCTGTGGCAAAATCATACCAGGTACCTGGTACCAGGTATATACCTTCCGTTCCTCTCGCTGCCTCGGCAAGGAATGCTGCGAGGCATGCCCTATCAGGCTAATAGCGAGTGGGGTAGGTCTTTCTGGCGGGTGTAAGGCCGGACTCGCCCTCAAGGAGGGATAGCTTCTTGCTGCTGTCTGTGGCCGCGAGGCTCAGGCGGCCGTAGAGTTGGGTCGTACGTGGTGCGTCAGGCACGGAGACTACGATTCGCGCGTCTTTTTTAGGCAGCTGCGGCAGAGCAGCAATGCTCAATCGGGGTGTCCGTGCGCGGAGGCAGGCGCCACCACAGGCCACACTACGGCACAGTCTATTGCGCCGGTAGGAGGCTGGATTCGACGACGAGGGAGGAGGGAGACTGAGCGTCGACGTGAGGGGAAGAGAAGGATTGACCTCCCTCAGCGCGATAATTTTTTATTTTTCAGATCAGAACCGCAAGTGCGAGGAGCATTTTGTTTTTCAGGATGACGGAGAAAGGAAATCGACTGGAAGGGAATGGCAACGAGTGCACGCGCAAAGGAGCGGGTGGATTGGGCCAAGGCGATGAGGCGGCCATGAAGAGCGGCAGGAAGACGGTGCACGGAGACCCATGATCTGCGCGCACACTATCATCACGAGAGAAGCAGTCATAGTTTGTTTTTTCCTGGTATTGTTTTTCACGAGGCAGAATAGTATCTACCGGTACTTGTTATTAACGTCGTCACCGGTCTTTGTAGTTTAACGCGTAGTATACCCTTCATGGGGAATAGCCTACGCAATTGTCAGGGACGGACGTGGTATCATAACTGTGCTGCACCTTTTTGTGTCAGACAGTCCAGGAAGAGATGGCGATCGTTGATATTCGTGTGGTAGTAAGGTTCGATTGCTCCTTTTTTCACTGCATATCCGCGAGTCTTCACTCTGACAGCACTCCAGATAGCAGGCAGGTGTGTTCCTCTTTCGTTTTCACGACTACCGTGCGTTTCGTACGGTGCAGGCAGCACTTCAGGCCGCATCCGCTGTAGTCAGCAGCCACGAGTTGGTTAGTGGTGGGAACGGGGGTACTCTTATGTTATAGTTGAGGATATACCCGCGGCCATGTTAGTTCAGTTTACACATTGGTTTTAGCTCGTGTGCGCTTTCTTCGTCTCGTGTATTTTGAGGCAGCCGAATTTTCGTTTTTTTTTTGTTTTTCGGATCTTCCTACTAATAGGGCTCCAGCACCTTTGTGTGACCACGGACTCCTTCGTCAGAGTTAATTGTGAGAACAACAACAGCAACATATATATACCACACGTCACCGGTCTACAATTCCCACAAGATCTTAGGCTCATTCTTGTCGGAGAGCGTTTTTTCCATAATTCCCACAGTTTGGAAATATTTGGAAATAGTTGGAGATATGTATCAATATACGGAGGCGTAGAGGGGGCCGTAAGCTCTGGAATACTGAATACTCGGCCGTTTCGGCTCCACGACAGTTGCCACGACAACCCCAGGCCATGCCGAATGCCGAACACCCCCCGGCTGCCCCCTTTCCCGTTCGAGATGTGCGCGGCGGGCCAGCGCCGGTGATGTATAGGAGGAGCGCTTGCATACATCACCGGTGGCGAACACAAGGATATTTATACCTGGTACCTGGTATGTGACCACCATATATATACCTGGTATACACCACCGCGGTAAAAATATCCGCGATACTTCAGAGAGGGTTCCATAGCTCCCGGAACACTTGGCCGTGTCGGCTCCAAGATAGCTGCCAGGATAGCCCTAGCCCATGCCGACATTTTCCAGCTGATTCCTGGACCGCCCGATGCGTTTGCGGCGAACGATCGCCGGTGATGTACGGTAGCATACCACCAGGTATTCAATTTTTGTTCGCGATTGACCGGTAGCGATTCTGGGCTCAGAACTGGGAATGTCAATTGTTCTCCGCCATTGAGTTGTCCGAGACTGCGTGTATTAGGGCCCCGGCCAGTCGGCTGGGCGTGGGGACTCTCGGCTACTGGCACTACGACAGGGAACGAGAAGCAGCGGCCGGTGTGGCGGCTTCCGTACCACGCCACTGTAGTGGAGTCCCCCCCGCTGACGTCACAGAGAACAATAGTCAGCTGACAATAATAACATGACAATTCCAAGGACATATATATGTACAACAAAACTTTATCGAAACTATCATACGACAGCAGTATGTCGTACACCAGCAGTATCGCTGTTAGCTGTACGCGTATACCGCATTCCACAGGCGAGGTACGCCATGGCACCACACATGATAAGGGCGGGGTTTGCACGTCCACAAAGATATAGCAGCATACCGCAGGCCTGTTCCACGATTTGCGTCGGGAAATAATTGTTTAAATCGGCCATGTGTGACATGTTGTTGTTGTTGTTGTTGTTGTTGTTCTCACATTAACTCTCTGACGAAGGAGTCCGTGGTCACACACAAAGGTGCTGGAGCCCTAGGAAGATCCGAAAAACGTATCTACTACCAGTACGTCGTACACCCCTGCAGTATGAGTGCCATTGCCATCGCGATGTTATTATTAACTACCATACCCATCGCTGATGTGCACTCCCTATTAATAGCAACAAAGGACCGAAGGGGGGCGTCTTCTTTGCGTCGTCTGGAGTCAGTGGCCCGCCTAGCCACACTTGAGGCACAGATTGGTACAAGCAGTATATATATGCGCACACTATCATCACGAGAGAAGCAGTCATAGTTTGTTTTTTCCTGGTATTGTTTTTCACGAGGCAGAATAGTATCTACCGGTACTTGTTATAAACGTCGTCACTGCTGGTCTTTGTAGTTTAACGAGTTGTATACCCTTCATGGGGAATAACCTACGCAATTATCAGGGACGTGGTATCATAACTGTGCTGCACTTTTTTGTGTCAGACAGTCCAGGAAGAGATTATGGCGATCGTTGATATTCGTGTGGTAGTAAGGTTCGATTGCTCCTTTTTTGACTGCATATCCGCGAGTCTTCACTCTGACAGCACCCCAGATAGCAGGCAGGTGTGTTCCTCTTTCGTTTTCACGACTACCGTGCGTTTCGTACGGTGCAGGCAGCACTTCAGACAGCATCCGCTGTAGTCAGCAGCCACGAGTTGGTTAGTGGTGGGAACGGGGGTACTCTTCTATGTTATAGTTGAGAGGATATACCCGCGGCCATGTTAGTTCAGTTTTGCACATTGGTTTTATCTTGTGTGCGCTTTTTTCGTCTCGTGTATTTTGAGGCAGCCGAATTTTCGATTTTTTTTTGTTTTTCGGATCTTCCTAGGGCTCCAGCACCTTTGTGTGACCACGGACTCCTTCGTCAGAGAGTTAATGTGAGAACAACAACAACAAACAACAAATATGATCAACCCATCTCAACGCATGCACCCGAGCGGGGGTAAAATACGACAGCACCAGGCGGCAGCAGTCGACAGCAAGTAAAAGTACCTCAGGACTCGGGAATATATTCGTATTCGAAGGCGAAAGAGCGAACCGAGGGTGTCTGAGTACCAAACAAGCAAGCTCTGGCGTCAACGTCTCACAAAACACGGTCCGATTGAGCATGTATGTATGCATCATGTGTATGTGATGATGTACTCACCGTTTCTTCCATGTGCCCCATGCTCGTTCTTCGTGCAGGCTGGGTGCTCCTGCCCGACTTGAATCCCTTTCTCTGGGGCTCCTTTCCGCCGCGGCTAGGCCGCCGTCAAAGGTTTTCCTCTGATCGTTGTGGGCTGTGTATGTAGGCTGTATCGGTCTTTTCTCCCTGTGGGCCTGTGTGAAAGTATATACCAGGTACCAGGTATCGTCTTGTCTCTATCTACCCTCAGGTATAATAGCATCCAGGGAAGTCACTGGTGTATACCAGGTACACCGGTATGCACCCTTCGCGCGGGACGTGTCGACCGGTGTACGGCTGTATATCGAATGCACTGCTTGCCAAGAAGTTGATAGTACGGCAGCAGCAGAAGAAGCAGAAGCGTCGGCCTAAATCGTGAGTCGGGAGAACTCTCGCAGCTCCACAACAGCCGACGCACATGTGAGAGCCAGTCAGTGTCTACAACAGCAGTGTAGATTCAAAAATCTAAAACAACCCTACCATAGGCCAAGTGAAGTCGTGTGCCACACTATTTTTTCGTCGCATATTTCTTTTCCTATTTTTTATTACTGGTAATTATTTTTTGGCCATTTTTTCCGCTTTTCCGTTTTTTCGTTTTTTTTCCAGGTTCGAATTTAGAACCTTCTCCCGAGAGTTGGTTCCAAATGTTCAGATTTTCATTTTCAGTTACCTGTTGTTGTTGTTGCTGTGTGTGCTGTGCATCACACGGCACCGCACCCCGGCATTTGAGCAGCTTGAGTCTTCGCAACGCAACATCTGCACAGGGACCCAGATACTTCCTCGGAGAAGAAACATATCTATCTGCGAGCCAAGCATACACGAACAAGTACGAGGGTGAGAGACAGATACGAGGCACGAGGAGAGCTGAACAGAGGGAGAGAGATCTCGAGCAAAGAGAGAGATAAGTGACAGGAAACACGCAAACAACATGGAGCCAAGCAGGACTTCAGACCCGCCCTACGCTCTGGTGCCTCAGCTGGAGGCTCGCATGGCCGCGACAGAGTTAGAACATGAGGGGGTCGACAGGAGCCTCATGCTTGTCAGGGACAAGATCGAAACATGCATCCACCGCCTCCGCAAGAGGCCTAGCATCAACGGAGACGAGGTGAACAGACACCGAAAAAACGAAAAAACGACGAACAAATGATACCGGTCTCCATAGGTCGAGGAACGATCTTCGATCTTCCTCCCTTTTCGTCTTTCTTTTCGTGATTGGATTTTTTGGGATGCTGCTGTCATCATCCTTGCTGCTGCTGCTGCTGCTGCTGTACCTCCGGCTCCGACACTCTCCGCTGTCACGGTCATGATGGCCAGGCGATACGCACTCGTTCTCGTACTCATAGCTGATTTCACGCGATGCAGAGAGCAGGCCAATGCGCCACCGACGCGGAGAGCGCATGTGTATTGTAGGGTTCCTGGTACCAGTATCCTTTTTTTCTCCGCGTGCCTCCGTGTGGGTCTCAACTCTCAACGCTTGGCTTATTATTACGCGTTAGGTTCTGTTTCCCCGTCCGATTTGTCTCATGTTTCTCTCTTCCTTCTCTCGGGCGAACAGGCTTTTCCCAAAGCAGCCCACCGCTTCAAGCTATTACTATTACGGGGGGGCATAGTTAATAGGACCTATGGTATACATAAACACCTACCTGGTATGTATATATTTAACCATTTTTACTAACAATATTTGGTCCTATTCACTATGGTCCTCCGTAATAATACGAAGTAATTAAAGTCGATTTAGACCAACTATTAATAGATATTGATGGGTTCACATTTTTACAATAATAATAGCTCATTTCCTCCCAAAACAGGCTGAAACTAAAACGCATCTCGATGTATGTGAGAAACAATCACACGAAATAGTGCGCACGGCATTTTTTTTGTTTTTTTGCATCCTCACTTTTTTTGCTTCCCAGCTGTACGGAGGAGGTTTTCCTCTCAACGACCTTCTGGACAAGCCGTGGTCACAGGTGTCTGCCCTTTTCCCCTCCATTTTTAGTCGAGCATAATAGGTAGAGTTCAGTATCCCTTGCAACCGAGTAAAACCAGGAACGTATCCATCCATGATATTCACATGTACACTCAAAAGCTCGAAAAAAACGAAAAGTAATACCTGGCACGAGGTACTCGTACGACAGATTGTTTCTCTTAGATTTTGCTTTCATTTTTCTTCTCTTTCTTTTTCGATTTGTCTACCTTGTTTTTTTTTTTTTTTTTTTTTTTTATCCTCCGACGGATTGGTAAAAATAAAGCTTAAGCTCACCACACTTCCACGTTCGTGTCGTGTGTCAATTTAGCCCAGTTGGGCACGTTGACCCGACCTGACCCCCGAGAGGAGCAGGTGCGGTGGAGATAGCCACAAAATGCTTCTGGCGGGACTTGAACCCGCAACTTTCGGCTCATAAGACCGACACTCTAACCAATTGAGTTACAGAGGCGTCTCGGGATGAACCGTGTAGTCTTTGTCTACCTTGTTTTTGTTTTCTCTTTGATTGTTTCTTTTCGTTTCACTATTTCATAGATTGCGTATGTCGTGCCTGTCGTATCTAGTATGATGACATGGCTTTGCATTGCCCACTGCAGTTCACACTGCACACGTGGCAACGTAGTATCTCTGTGGCGTAACTTTGTGACCACAGAACTTGTATCTCTTCTAGGATGGAAGAATCGGCACGGACACTGGTTGTGCTGGATGTCGACGGGTAGAAAGAACGGTTTAATGTGAAGAACACACACACACAGGCCGTACGAGTACTGTACCACACTAACAGAAGTAGCGGTGTGCACAGCTCTTCTATATATATGCAGCTGGTGTGCCAGGTGCGTCGTAGAGCTATCACGCCACCGGGTATACTATTACTTACTATTACAGCGTACAAACGCGTCATGGATCCAACCGAGCGACGACTGTCTGTACGTCTGTACCCGTACATACAACAGTTAGTTATTGGAGCCTGTCCTTCGACCATAGACTGTATTTTGAATCGTGGCGATGAGTTAATGTGAGAACAGCAACAGCATACAACAACAGCAGCAGTTATCATACTTTTTTTCAGTGGTCTTCTGGACAAGCCGTGGTCACAGGTGTCGTCCCTTCTCCCCGCCATACGGTAAGTGCCTTCTTTTTTTGTCGCGCATAGGTCGCCCCGGTGGTTCAAGCGGTTAACCTCGAATTCTACTTGTTTTAGTCCTGGGTTCGAGCCCCAGGTGGGTCGGACTTTGACTTTATTTGCAAAAATAAAAAAGAATTCAATTGTTGAGAGCGCCTTGCAGCGTGGGTAGGCACAATTCGATGCGAGTCGACGAGGGAAGAAAAGGCATCTTCTCGAGATAAAAATGAAGGCACGTTTTTTTTTTTTTTTTTTGTTCATCCCGTTTATTATCTTCGCACATCTTCTTCTCTCTCTCTTTCCAACTCGTAACTCAGATCCGGGGTCACATAGCAGGCTCTTCTCCCCCCTTCCCGCTACGGTACGTGCCTTCTTTTTTATCGCTAGAAGATTTCAGCCCTTTCTTCCCTCGTCGACTCGCATCGAATTGTGCCTACCCACGCTGCAAGGCGCTCTCAACAATTGAATTTTTTTTTATTTTATTTTTTGCAAATAAAGTCAAATGTCCGACCCACCTGGGGCTCGAGACTCAAACACAAGTAGAATTCGAGGTTAACCACTTGAACCACCGGGGCGACCGGCTATGTACCGTAGCGGGAAGGGGGGAGAAGAGCCTGCTATGTGACCCCGGATCTGAGTTACGAGTTGGAAGGAGAGAGAGAAGATGTGCGAAGATAATGAATGGGATGAGAAAAAAAATAGAAAAAATAAAAAAAATAGGGTAAAAAAAATAGGGTTCATGCTGACTACCTGGTTGTTGTTGTTGAAGGAGTCCGTGGTCACACAAAGGTGCTGGAGCCCTAGGAAGATCCGAAAAACCAAAAAAAAATCGAAAATTCGGCTGCCTCAAAATACACGAGACGAAAAAAGCGCACACAAGATAAAACCAATGTGCAAAACTGAACTAACATGGCCGCGGGTATATCCTCTCAACTATAACATAGAAGAGTACCCCCGTTCCCACCACTAACCAACTCGTGGCTGCTGACTACAGCGGATGCTGTCTGAAGTGCTGCCTGCACCGTACGAAACGCACGGTAGTCGTGAAAACGAAAGAGGAACACACCTGCCTGCTATCTGGGGTGCTGTCAGAGTGAAGACTCGCGGATATGCAGTAAAAAAAAACTACCTGGTATACCAGTATAAATCATCCATCGTGTACGTATGGATAGATTTTTGATATCAGGTGTCTTATTAATAGGAAGAAATTTGATTCAGCAAATGAACATCTCACTGCCCTCTGTCCGCCAGTGAAATGAGAGGCAACGACATTACGAAATTACGAATACACGAGTGAAAGCCACACGCAGTTGCATGTTTACCATCTACATTCTGCTACTGGCATGCTGTTACAACAGTAGTACCAGGTGTGTGTTATTCGCATTGGGCTTGTGTGTATGTTCTTCACTGAATCACATATATATCTCTCTAGGATAAGGAATCAGGACGGACACAGGGGATACTGATCAAGCTAGTAGGTAGAAAGGACGATTTAGTGTTAAGACAACAACAACGACAAGAACAACAACAACAACAACAACAACAACAACAACAACAACAACAACAACATTAAACCGTTCTTTCTACCCGTCTCATTAAACCGTGTCCTTTCAACCCGTGGACATGTGGACATACTACGGTAGCACCAGTGTCCGGGGGTGTAGCACCGGAGCATTGCCTTCAAGTGAATAGCATTGCTAACGTCAACCATACAGAAATAAATGTAACTTCCCGTGGGGAGGTGGAGTGTGTGGAGGCGTTTCGGATTTTTAAGAAGCTTGCAGAATCGTGAGATGAGGCGAGATCAGACGACAGCCGAAAGCATCTACTGGTAGTCACTAGAGCTAGCTGCTTGGGCTTTAGACGACAGCGGCGGCTACAACGAGAGCTCGTAGCTGGTAGCAAAATCTCGTAAGTAGCGCGCCCAGACAATTGATCAGCAGCAGCAGCATTGTCTTCAAGTGAATAGCATTGCTAACGTGAACCATAGAGCAAGAAATATGAGTTTGTCACCAACCATGCGACATCACCGTTTGATAGTCATGGACTCTATCGGCGTGTGATATGGGCATTTCCGAAGTGATATATGACTTCACATGTTCATCCTGGCTAGTAGAAGGGGAGAAGGATGGTGTAAACAGGTGGTCACGGTCGAGGACCTCGTGTTTGATGTTTGATGTGCATTCGTACCTCGTGCTTGATGTGCATAGCTGCGCGTGCAGAGCTGCAGAGCAGGCACACGAGCACACGGCATGACACTGCCCGCTGCCGATTGATGGGCCTAGACTACTGACTGTGGGTCTGCTGTTGTGGTTTCTCCCACCCGCCCGCCCGCCCGCCCCTTTCTTGTTTCGAAGGTGGGTGGAACGGAGCGGCCATACTCTCTCATCCCATTCATTATCTTCGCACATCTTCTCGTCTCTCTCCTTCCAACTCGTAACTCAGATCCGGGGTCACATAGCAAGCTCTTCTCCCCCCTTCCCGCTACGGTACGTGCCTTCATTTTTATCGCGGAAATATTTCAGCCTTTTCTTCCCTCGTCGACTCGCATCGAATTGTGCCTACCCACGCTGCAAGGCGCTCTCAACAATTGAATCCTTTTTGATTTTATTTTTTGCAAATAAAGTCAAAGTCCGACCCACCTGGGGCTCGAACCCAGGACTCAAACAAGTAGAATTCGAGGTTAACCACTTGAACCACCGGGGCGACCGGCTCTCAGACATGTATGGTGCTGGCCACACCGTATTACTTATTACCATATTTAATACCATGGTAGTTGTTTTTGTTTGCGATTTTTTTATTTTACTTTTTCTCATCCCATTCACTTCGCACATCTTCTCTCTCCTTCCAACTCGTAACTCAGATCCGGGGTCTCATAGCAGGCTCTTCTCCCCCCTTCCCGCTACGGTACGTGCCTTCATTTTTATTGCGAGAAGATTTCAGCCTTTTCTTCCCTCGTCGACTCGCATCGAATTGTGCCTACCCACGCTGCAAGGCGCTCTCAACAATTGAATCCTTTTTTATTTTTGCTAATAAAGTCAAAGTCCGACCCACCTGGGGCTCGAACCCAGGACTCAAATAAGTAGAATTCGAGGTTAACCACTTGAACCACCGGGGCGACCGGCTGCGATTGACTGGTAGCGATTCCGGTCTCACTATTAGCATGAATTATTAGGTACAGCAGTAGCAGTTTGTCGTCAATGGTTTTCTGTCCATTATTAGGGGTCTCGGTCGTCCGAGACTGCGTCTGTTAGGGCCCCGGCCAATCGGCTTTGGGGGGGGGGGACTCTCGGGTACTGGCGGTACGATAGGGAACGAGAAGCAGCGTCCGGTGTCGCGCCTCTCCGTACCTCGCCAGCATGATTAATGCCGTACCACCAGCACGTACTATATGCAGCTGTAATGATTATTAATAATATAATAGTAAATCAACATCGGTAACCGCAATCAGTTACTTGCTCCACTCCTTTTAGCTCTGCGTAATGCTTGTATCTGGTACCTTGTACCAAGTATCATGCATATTTCTAATATTACGGAGGACCATAGCAAATAGAACCAAATATTGTTAGTAAAAATAGATAAATATATCGATTTTTGTATTTACCGTAGGTTCTGTTTAATATGGTCCCCCGTAATAGTGTACTAGTCTTGCTAATACTATTAATATGTGCATAGACAGGCGCGGCCACGTTCGTGCAGGCCCACTTGCAACGCGGCAGCATACACCTGCCTACGTGGAACAACCAGTAAATAAGCGCTTCGCAAATCTACTTGAAATGTCGCCGCAGTGCAGGTAGGTCTGCGATTTGGAAAGTGCTTCGCCCGCTTCCCACCTGCGCGCACGCAGCAACACTATCACTACCACCGACCCCAACATTCGAATCTCTCAAGCTGGAGCATCTGTGCAAAAACTTGGGTTGAGGTACTCTGTGTCGTGAGGCATTGAGGCCCAGCAGCAGCAATAGTGGACAGTCTGGACTTTTTTCTTTTAAACCTGTAAATAAATGTCGTTACGACTACAGAGTAGTACGTACACTGCCCCCAGTATACTTCATACTCCCACGTATACTCGGAGTATGGAGTATATTTCGTCTCTGAGTACTGAGAGTAGTGCAGTGCTTGCGGCCTCAATACTGCTCGTACTGGGAGTACGAGCAGTACTGAAGGCCCATCTACTGCGAGTACTGGGAGTATGAACAGTGGGGAACTCCGAGTGCAAGCAGTACCCGCGGTGTGTGTTCTTCACATTAAACCGTTCTTTCTACCTGTCGACATCCAGCACAACCAGTGTCCGTGCCGATTCTTCAATCCTAGAAGAGATACAAGTTCTGTGGTCACAAAGCTACGCCACAGAGATACTACGTTGCCACGTATGCAGTAAGCACTGCAGTGGGCAATGCAATGCCATGTCATCATACTTGATACGACAGGCACGCCATACACAATCTGTGAAATAGAGCAACGAAAAGAAACAAAAAAAATTAACAAAGGGAAAATAACAGGCAGACCAAAGCCCAAAGCACCTTCCAGGTGGCGGCAGCAGTTTGTGGTACGTGTAGTATGGCCAGGTTCTCCCTGCTAATCCGCCTGGTACCTTGCTACCCAGACGACTGCCGTCTCCGCCCTGCGTTCGTCAACTATGCCCAACCCCGTGGCGTCAGACAATACGAAGCGAGCAGAGCAGGTTCGTCATCCAACCACGCCTCACGGCTCCTTCAGCGCGGCTTATCAATCAGAAAAGGAAGAGAAAAAAAATAAAATGAAAATCACGGGAGAATCAGCGCGAGAAACAAAAAAACAAAACAAAAAGAGAAGACAAGGGAAGACCACGTTCGAACCAGCTGCACCAGTTGGTGGCACTAGTAATAGTAGTATGGTCATGTTCTACTTCCTAGTCGGCCTGGTGCCTTGCTACCCTGTCTGCCATCTCCTTCCTACTTCCATCTACCGCAGTTTCCCTTCTACCCCTCCTGTTCCCCCCCCTCTCCGCATTCCCTTGGTCGGGCTTTCTGCCACTTCTCCTGTTGCCCCCCCTCTCCGCATTCCCTTGGTCGGGCTTTCTGCCACTTCTCCTGTTGCCCCCTACACCCTCATTCCCTTGGACACCATCCACGGCGGATGCGCGGCGCTGCCTACTCATCTCAGCCTCAGCCTCGTGCCACCTCGTCATGAACCGTTCGGCTGCTTCAAGGATCCTCCGGTACCACTTCCCCGCCTTTTTGGCTACAGTGGACCACAACGCGGTCTCAAACTCCAAACACCAAGGGGGCAACTTCCGTTGACCCTTCGGTGGCTCGGAACTCCCTAAGGTCTTCGACTATGCATCTATGCCAAGTCTTACACTGTCCGCCTGGTCTCGGGTTCTCCCCACCAGCTATCGTCCCGAACATTACCCGACTGGGTGCAAACATCCAAACTATTTTGAGTACTCAGAGCGTCAAGAGTATTAAACCCGCAAATACTGCGTGTACTGGAGTGGAGCAGGTACTCCCAAAATACTGTCTGTACTCCAAGTACTCCAAGTACTCCAGTTGCCCCCCCCCCGAAAGAATGTTGCTCCAACTCCCACTCGTGGAACCATCCGTGAATGTTTTTTGCATTAAAATGGGGATGGATGAACTCGTCGAAACGGGGCACAGATGGTCGAAGTATACGTCATACTCCGAGTAGGCTGCGGGTATTGAGACCATTTACTACCCGAGTTTTCGCAGTACTCGCAGTACCAACGAACAAAATACTGCCAGTACTTGGCAGTACCTGCAGTACACAACCCTGACATACTTGAAGTGCAGCAGTATTCCACATTGTTGAATCCCGAATTACTGCGATTATGGCAGTATCCGCAATACCTGGTACAGAATTTCAAAATACTGTAAGTATGCACAGCAGTACTCTCGCTGTGCAGACAGCCCAAACACTGCGAGTGCACGAAACACCTGGAGTATTTTCGAGGGGGAGGCTCGCTCAGCAAATCCATGGCCGGGACGGCTGTGGACGAGATCATGATAATTGGTGGCTGGAAGACAGAGTCAGTTGCAAAGTACTACATCGGGGCTACCTCGAGTGGACAAGTGCGGGGTAGCAAGAAGAAACGTGGCCAGAGCTACGCGGACGCTAGCGAGCTACCGTTGTCGCCGGAGTTCACAATGGACTCTGAGGCGTGTGCGGGTAAGGACTGAGTTCAGGTGATAGAAGTGTAGGTGAGACTATTCTGCCCCGGACCGGCGGTCAGCTACAAAGGCAATCTGAAAGGAGGCGTAAAGGAGTATGGGCGGGACCGCAGGCCGGCGCAGGAGGCCTCATCCAATCCAATACTTACATTAAATGATCCACGGTAGAGAGACAGAATACCCAGATCATTTACAGGTACTAACCCCGCGCAGAGTTTGTGATATCGCCACTTTACTCAGCGCGCGGGGGCAAATACCGGACGGGACCTCCTGCCTGGCGCAGGAGGCCTCATCCAATCCAATACTTACATTAAATGATCCACGGTAAAGAGACAGAATACTACAGGAAATACTTTTACTTGCGCGCAGATACTGGGAGCATCTGTACAAACCTGCTATGAATATGAATACCAGGTGTTCATAACACACTACACGTACTGATTGCGAATACGCTCTGTGAAATAAACCATGCATTGAGACGTCACCCTAAAGAGTTGCCAATCAGATCTCGAAGAAATAAAATGTACCAAATGTACTGGCAGTACGAGGCGTGAGCCGGGGTCAGCAGCGCAATGTCCGATGGCGACCGCTGCCACACTGCGCACTAAACCATTCAGCCTGCTACAGCTATACTGGGCCCCTCTGTGTACCAACCAAGACGGCGACGAGTACTATATAAGGTTCGTTTTTATCGGAGAGCGTTTTTTCCATAATTTCCAAAGTTTGAAAATAATTGGAGATATGTATCAATATACGGAGGCGTTCTGTCACTATTCGTGAAATTCTCCAGAACCAAAAATATCAACTTCGTTAACCCTCTTAGAACCGCAGTCCCGTTTGGGGACCAAACCAGTCAAATTCTAAGTAATTTGTCCCCAAAACGGGACTGCGGTTCTAAAGGGGTTAACATTCCAATATTTTGAAGAAAAAAACGGAAAAATATGGAAGATTGAAAAATTTCGCGAAAAAAATGACGAAAATTTGGACAAAAAGCTCTCCGATAATATAAGGGTCATTCTTATCGGAGAGCTTTTTTTTTCCAAATTTACGACATTTTTTTCTTGCAATTTTTCAATCTTCCATATTTTCCTGTTTTTTTTCCAAATATTGGAATGTTAACGAACTTGATATTTTTGGTTCTGGAGAATTTCACGAATAGTGACAGAACGCCTCCGTATATTGATACATATCTCTAACTATTTCCAAACTTTGGAAATTGTGGAAAAAACGCTCTCCGATAAGAATGAACCTAGCATGGCGTCCAAGAACAGAGTGTAACAGAGTGTAACAGAAAGAGTATTACCATGCTACTGCCTGCGCGTGTGTCTCATGCATTGTTCCTTTCACATGTCGCAGTCCGGGCACGCCCCCTGACGGCACGGCAGCAGCAAAGCATGCAGTAGTGGCGGCCCTTGCAGCAATACAACAGCAAGTGCCTAGCTAGCGCCGAGTAGAGACTCGGGTAGAGCAAATACAGAGCGAATTAATATATCACAGCACAGACGTTAAAGCTGCCTGTCCTGGCGGTTTCGTATCCAAGCAAACCGCCATACAATACAGTACAACACCCAAATCATATACCACTATGTCCCTGAATATAAGGAAGGTTTTCGTTGAACCTTAGGGCACTACAGGTCTTTACATCGAGGGACATAGTGGTTTGAGTTATGCTTGCACTTCTGTTTTTTAATAAATGCTTTGACTTCCCGTACCCCAGTAGCCCGGGTTGGTTGGTGAGGCCGATGCTGTAATCGTTATTTATTTTCGACAAATTCCCCCTGTCATATCCCACAGAGGTTATTTATTATTTACATCCCAGAGGGGTTTCGATGCATTTGGCAGGCCTGATAAGAACGGGTTACACTATAATATCGTACACGGCATGTTCGTAGCCCCAGGCAACGGTAGCCCAGGATGGAAGCCTATGAATGGATGTTTCAGGTCATGTATTACAGGTTTCCCGCAGGGTAGAGACGGAGAAGTAGTGAGCCTATTAGTAGTGCGTCACCACGTACAACCTCAGAAGTCAGGAGTCACACAATCTCGCAGTGGGTAATGGCACCAACCGGTACGTAACTGTCATTTCAAGAGACCAAGTGAAGACAGCAGCAGGGTGTACTACTATGTACTGCTTTTATCGATGGATCCCTAGGGAAAAAAACAGTTGTTTTGCAGATCTCACCGGCCGGTCGTTGCCTCACGCGGGTTGGCTCTAGGAAGTATTTACGTTCTATCTACAATATGGAGATAAAGCGCGAAGATACATGAGCTAGAAGAGGGGGTGCATAGGGGGGGAGGGGGGGGGGTACTACGTATTTGTCCCCCCCCCCCCGCTGCAGGCGCATGCCGCATTCTGGTGTTAACAACTCATCTTACCAAGACAAGACCGAACAAAAGGTTTGAATATTTTAAACAGCGAAAGCTTCGGTTTCAACAGGGTACAGCGCTCAATACGTGCGAAACTCTAACTTGGAGGGGGGGGGCATGGGGGGGCGGGAGAGGTCGACATGCGCTTCGTTGAACGTCTTCCCGAAGCCCAGCGTCAGTTGCGTGCCAAACATGCACTGAAGTACGCGGGGCCTGGTGGTTGTTTCGTAGCTGGGCACGGCACGGCAGTTCCGAATGTTGCGCTGATTCTTAATTTCAAGAATATTGAAGCGGGTTCTGCCACTTTTTTTAGTCTATTCGTCGATCGGTGAGACGCTCTATTTTAGTAGGGCAGTGATTCAGACACCTGTGTGAACTGAAGGCCGAGGTGTAAGGGACGCAAGTGTACGCCACTCATGTCACACCTGGCAAGTCTTCACCTTGCCTCTTTTGCTTCCTTCGTGTTCGTTCGCCACTTCTAACACTGTGTGCGCCATACCCTAGGATCAGTAGCAAAAATGTTATTTCTACCTCGCCCCGCTCATACGCAATGTCGCAACCACTCAGCGCTGCCTATGCTCCCGCACGACAAGGCTTACTCTTTCGCATACGGAGGTTTTCTCTCGAATGCCTCTGCTGGGTACATCGTTCGGTCGATCGATCCAGCCCGCACAAGCTGTCGCCCCTCTTGAGGCTGTATGCGAGGGACTCAAAACGTTACATTTGATCAACGGCACCCCTACCTCCGAAGCGCGACGTCGAGACGACGTGCACGTCGGACAGACCATCTACAGATAGATCATCTACAGGTAGATCATCCACAGATGGATCATCTACAGGTAGATCATCCACAGATAGATCATCTACAGGTAGATCATCCACAAATAGATCATCTACAGACATACCATGTAGATGCTAAGCTGCCGTTGTGAGATGCTGTGCAAGATCTGTATAGCACATACCTAACCCAGAAAACATGCCGTAGAAGATCTTGAAGATTGTACGGCTCCCACCCGGCAACATGACTAGATCATACAAATCATACAGATCATACATGTAATCTGCCCTACAAGATCTAAATCGTCAAGCAGGAATCGATCGTATATCTATCTGCGCAAGGTGTGAAGCGCTGAGAAGGTCCATCGCCTCGGGGGGAGGGGGTTACACGATCAGCGCGCCGGCAGAGTTTTCCGCATGTTATCAGACAGACCCCCATTTGTGCTACGGTTGGGAGGAGTGATGCGTGAGCTTCAAGCTCGACGGAAGGTAGTATAACTCGCCCCGTGCGGCGGAATCTGTCACGACCTGTTATGTGTGTGTTTGCAGCTGAGGATGGAGTGGAAGAAAATCGACCTGAAGCTTACGACTACGTCCATGAAGCTGGTGGAGGAGAAGACTCTTTTGCGCAGGAAAAATCACATCAGGGCCAGGCTGAAGGAGCTTGCCGGCTTCGAGTCTGTGATGCAGGACATGCAAGCTCTAAAGGTGGGTCCTTTTGTGCACATACGCGCGCTGCGCTTGCTTACTCGCTGCCACCACCGCCGTCGATATACCCACGGCAGAGTGCCATACACGAGGCACCAGCGCCAAGGAGACAGGCTTACGGGTACCGCGATCCGCGAGGGGAGGTTTAGAGACAATCGCATGTTTCATCGCCGACATATCCAGACACGTATTTATGCCTGCTATGAAGTATGACTCGGGCAGAAATACCTCAAGGCAACCGGGTTGCTGAGTAGGAGAGCGGTACTATCGTCCATGGAGAGAAGGGAGAGGGCTGCCTTCGCCGCAGACACAGAACCGGAAACCATGCCTCGAATCGCCCCGCTGGGAGTGGCGACGACGCTCTCTCACTCACCGCCCGCGATTCTCAACGCCTCTGAATGCGTAGAACTCCGCCACGCCGCAAGGCCCCTTCCCGCACAACGAGTGGTGATTTAACCCGTTTGATCACCCCACACATACCCAAAAATGTTGCACCAGGTACATATCAGTAGCTTAACACCGTAGGGCGTTGCGTGCTAGGTCACGTGCCAGCAATCATATAATTTGTGCTGCAGATACGCGCGCGCGCTGAACTGACGGCGTTTGTTTTATCCGCAGGACAAGCGCGCGGCCTTGATCTCCGAGAAGCGCGACAAGGCTGCCCAGGTGGCCGAGATGAGGCAGGGCCTCAGGCGCCTGCGCCTTGCCTGCCGGTTGGGCACGTCGGTGAGAGACCTGGTGGCAGACAGCATCGAGGTCCCCCGTGAGGCGATCGGACGGGTGAGTCATGTTCCGCGCAAGCGATTGGGGGGAGGGGTAGGGGGAAAGGAGAGGAGGGGCTGGATGGTGGGTGACAGTAGACCATTCTTGGTTTTTGACGTTTGTTGGTGCCCCAGCCAACGCTTGGTGACTCGCCCCGAAGTTCTGTTTTGGCTTCTTGTCAGGATTCTTCAGATGACCTCTCCTATAGAGGCTTGCACGGTAGGAGCACTTGTTGATAGTCACACCCCCCCCATTTTCCTGTGACGCTTACGTAGCAAGCGATAAGGGCAGTCTTGTAGTCTTGAGACTATTTTCCTGTGACGCTTACGTAGCAAGGGATAAGGGCAGTCTTGTAGTCTTGAGACTATTTTCCTGTGACGCTTACGTAGCAAGCGATAAGGGCAGTCTTGTAGTCTTGAGACGATGTGCTTTGGTTTTTTTCATCACAACGATCGAGTGTAGGCATCTCGAAATGAGGGCGTTCTATAGACCTGGGGGTATTCAAAGCAAAAGCCTGGGGGGTTTGAAAACGCGCCATCAAAGTTGCTGTGCAGATTGTGTGACATCGTCAGCTGCACCCGGATAATCCCAAAGACCGCTACCTGTCAAGGCTACCGAAATTGAACGGATCGGTTTTGGTGCCGGCTGTGTTGTCCAAATTCCGAATGGAGCCTTCCTTTGCTCCTGCAGTAAAAGTGCGCTTCGCCGTGTTCTGCCGTCTGTCAACAGCGGCTGGTACCGGCCGTCGTGGGGTTGCACGTCCGTAGCTGTCCCAGATAGTTTCGCTTGCCTTCCGTTCGTCGCTTATTGGCCTGAGGAACCGTAGTGGCGCGGAAGCCGACTGCTGCTGTTGCACGCGATTTTATTCCATCGATGCCCCCCCCTCTCCCCACAACCCATGAGTCGGTGAAAATCCGGCGCGCTCTGCCCCGGCATTGTAGGGATGCGAGGGTCTATGGCATTCGACTACGACCATGCATGAACACTAGTACACCCCCGGTGAAAACCCGACGTGATCCGTCCCGGCATCGTAGAGATGCGAGGGTCTATGGTCATACGACTACGGCCATGCATGATAACGAGTACACCCACCCCCTACCCCCTATTTTGTGTAGGTTGGGTTGGCGTCGGTTGGCAATGACGCTGTAAAACATGCCGCTCACTACGTGAGCTAGACAACCAGGGTACCGTTTTTTTTTTTGGCGGCCGCCCACAGCTGGTTGTCGAGTTAGATCATTTGTGCGAGGTAAAGAACCTTTACTCCGCACAATTGGGAATGACCGTATCACGTAGTGTTCAAGGTAAGGCACCCAAGAGGCAGTTACACAGTACTCCCATTGCTGTCTCTGGAAATGCCTACACCGGAAATTAAATCAACTCATTGAAGCTGTCGTCCATATGCAATTCCGTCTCAAAAGCGGTTCTTAGTAGGATGCAGCGCACCCTTCATGCGACTCGCCAGACACCTCACGGCGCTTCGCGCTTGGTGCAAGCAATGTCTGCCTGGTCGGTGAAAACCCGACATGCCCCGTCCCGGCATTATAAGGATGCAAGGGTCTATGGTCATACGACTACGGCCATGCATGATATCGAGTATATCTCTCCTATCGAGTACACCCCCTCCCCCCCCTTTTCACTCGTACCACGGGACGTAATCGAATCAGTTCTGCCAATTGGGTCAGCTTTGCGGTGATTGAAGCGCTTGATTTTGTTTTTTTCACTTGAGTCGAGGGCGTGGGGGTGGGCGTAGGGAGGCATGGGCATAGTCCGACCATTGCAATGGTTGCGCGCAGGTGCTCGGGAAGAAGAGGTCGGCGCTCACGCAGCTCGAGGCAGAGTGCAATATCGCCGCAACAGAAGAGTTCAGCAGGTGAGCCCCCCCCCCCGCCCACGCGCGAGTCCCCAACCCGCAGGTGCAAGAGATAGGGTCAGGTCAGCATCGAGCATCGCCACCAGGTGCAACTTACTGTCTGCCTGAGGCCCCAAGCGGCACGCGGTGCTCACCCTGTTTAATTTACGTGCAGCACACTAGGGGTGGCGATGGGGGGAGCGACAGACCTGGGTACTCGCTAGCCCTAACCCTAAGCTTGATTAAATCGCTATTCGTGAAACAGGGGGCGTATGTCCTAAAGAATGTTGTGAGTACTTGTGCGGGTTCTGTCGGACTCGGATTCCTTACGGCGGTAAAAATTCCTGGGCATATTTCCAGACTCGGCCAAAAACAGAGACATACCCCGACCTGAGCTAGGTACCAGCGCTTAGCAAGCTCTGAAGTCTACCGCAAGAAGCGAGGTAATATCACCCTTTGAGGACGATACGAAAGTCGGATGGAGAAATCGTGCTCAGCAGCGAGCGCCACACTGTGATACCGGTAACTCGTACGGGTACAATAGCGTAGGCTCAACGCTCTTCAAGGAGGGAGTCACAATAAAATGCTAAGCCTTGCTCCTACTCTTGTTGGCGGTCCCGTGCTGGACCGTATGGAGATAGCCACTTGATCAACTGCGTGTAAGCCTGCGTCTGTTGCGAGACGGGGTGGGGTTCCTGACCATTACAGTGTCCTCGGCAAACCAGAGAAAAATATTGATCTCCCTCAGTTTTGCGCCGCGGAACGTCAGCTTTTACCTACTCTCTACCTCTCTGCGGTGGGCCGACTATCTACCATCAACCTCCCGCTCATTTCCTTCCTGCAGCGTTGTTGACCCTACCCGCTCCTCGCGACGACGCCCACGGGCCGCATGGCCGATACGTCCTTGGTCACACCGAGCTATAGATGGCTTGGTTGCCTGTTCTTTCCAGGCCGTCGCCCTCATCCGCGGACGCCAGCCTAGCAATCGGTGCGCTCGACTGACCGTTTGCTGGTGTTCTATTCGTTTGGCAGAGTCGACCCCCCCCCTGCGGGGGCAACACGGAAGCCTGGCCCAAACGTCGGCCCTGCCACCCCTTCTACCCCCCCAGCTTTCTCGGGGTCGGACACCCTCACCCTCCACCTGAGCGGCACCCGCGAGGGAGTGTCGGAAGCGCTTCGCCGCCTCGATATCACCGTCCGCACCGTGGAGGCCGCTGTTGAGGCACACCCGCCGCTCGCGGCCGCCCTCCGCGCCGACCGTCACGCGCTGACGCACCGGCTCGAGGAGGAACTCTGCGTTAAAATCTTCGTTAGCTCTACCGGCCCTGTCTCCAGCGGCGATCCCGGTGATGCTTCTAGCGGCGTGAGTGATGGCGGTAGTGGGGTTGGTAGAGACAGTGGAGGCGGTGGTGGCGGTAGCGGTGACAGTGGCGGTGGCGGTGGCGGTGGCGGTGGCGGTGGCGGTGGCGGTGGCGACTGGGGCGGTGGCGGCGGAGGTGGCATTAGCCGGGGAGATGAGCAGTCTGGGAGCGGTCGACGCGGACGGCCCCACGGCGGAGAGTCCATGGCGCTGGCCGTTTCCTCGATAATTTGTCTGACCGGCGTACCCGAAGACGTCGAAGCAGCGCGGTTGTACTTGGCCCAGCTAGACTGCTTGGAAGTGATCGTTCCCATCGAGCGCAAGGCGTTCTCAGCCATCTACGGGCCTGGCGGCGCCAACCTTCGGCAGATGGAGGTGGGGAACCGGCACGCGTTTGTTTTGCCCTGTGAGGCCGGAGGTCCTTCCTTACCTCTCACCTTATCTCTTCAAGTACTTTCTGTGAAGAAAATCCCACTTTTCGTGCGGAAACCCCCACGTTATTTCCACCAATATTGTGTAAAAGAGGTGCAGTCAATTCTAAAGAGGTTCGTGTTGCTACTGTACGCGGGAACGATGACCCCCCCCCCTCTGTCCCACGGCTGTATTTCGCTGACGGATCGAAGGCGAACACGGTGCATGATTCGCGTGACTGCTTCATATATAGCTGTATCCTCGAAGAGTTACAATGCGGGTGTATGTACGCACTGGGTGCCAAGTTCCCACGCCGAACGCGGAGGAAAAAATTGCGCAACGCGAGGATGCGGCAAGCGAGCGGCGTATCGTGCATGGCACGTTCGACGCAGATGAAGAGAGCGAAACGTGAATCGTACCGTACTCTCGGCCTTCCTTGAACGCCCGGAAAAGATAGAACCTGCAGCAAATGAATCAATGTTCTGTTACAGCATTAGAGCCTCTTTCCGGCCTTGCTCACAGTTGTAGGGAATTTTCGATATCCCAGTTCGGCTGGGTTATAACCACGTTTGAAACTGACCCACAGGAGCCGCGGATTGGTTCAACAGGCGAGGCATAAGTTGCTCCGTTCACTAGCCTACCCACAGAGTTAGCAAACCTAGAAAAATACTCAACAGTTCAAAACATATTTTTTGTCACTTTTTTCCCTCACAGCAATTAATTTTTCGTGGGTTGGGATTAGCTATTACCTGGTATATATTATAGGATGTAGACTACTAAAAAAAACGAAAAACTGTCGGAAATAGACTACTACGCACAAGAAACCCATCCGAACCATTTTTTTTTTAATCGCAAACACTTTGTGCTTGGTGCCCATCTGTTCCTCTTGCCGCGCGGCTGAAGTCCGACTTTGGCGTCGTGCTTGACGTGCCGCGCGAGGGAACGCCGAGGGTTGTCTTGATGGGCGTCCGCGGCGACGTCGAGGCGGCGGCGGCAAAAGTGCGAGAGATCTCGCTCGAGTTCCGGGAAGTGGAGGAGCGGTGGCCGGTGGAGGCGTACCAGGTGCGAACATACATGTAGCATACCTGGTGCCTCGCGTGCTTTCAGCTCTTAGCTCGAAAGTGGTTCGTTGCCTTTGCCGTGGGACGGGTAGTGGATGCGCTCCGGTTCAGGGTGAGCAGAGTACCGCCGGTGCCGGTGTAAAAAGTACCATCCCGGCGCCGCGCGAGAGAAAGCAGTCCGCTTATACTCTCGCACGCGTCCACGCAAAATCATCGTTTCGCCTCCCTGCTGATGGACATGGTTTCGTGTGCTCGCCCGTGCGAGCGCTCGCGTTGACTGAACAGCCCATTTAGCACTCCGACTGTACCCATGTGTTTGATGGAAAAAATGTTGGGAACTACCGGTAGGAATCAGTGTGGGGTCCTTTTAGCAGGAGTTTGACCCCTTTTAGCAGTGCAGTCCCGTTTTGGAGACAACCCACTCAAATTGTGAGTAGTTTGTCCCCAAAGCTGATCTAAAGAGAGTGCAGTCCTAAAAGGGTCGAGGGTGAAAGAGGATAAAGCGGCACTTGCCTGCACGCGTGTGCGTTGACTATACAAATCATAACGCCGCAACAGGGGAAGGGGGCTCCATAACACTAGTGATTGGCTGGTTACATGGAAGCGCCCCCCCCTTAAAAAAACGAGAAAGCGTAACAGGACATAGTTCGTGTCGCCTCTCACGGGCGAAAGTTTAGCCCTTGCCGAGGATGCTGCCCTTTGCGCTCGCCTCTGGTGCCTACACGCCCAGCCCGCCGAAGGATGCCAACCTGTCGCAGCGAGGAGCTGATTGCGCGTCCGCCGCGAAGGAACCAACTGGCGCGAGATTGTTTTGGTGATACGATTTCACCCCCTCACAACGATGCGCATCAGCTATGGACACATAACGTCGACTAGGGGTCGCCTGTTTATAATAAATAAATATAAATATATACTGGTATATATATAAATATAAATATATACCTGGTATATGATTTTTTGTTCAAATGAATGATCGCACTCGTCCCTCGTGTCGGTCGTCAATATGTATGCACGTAAATATTTAAGCAGGTGAAATTCCTCCTCCAAAACCGCGGCTCGGAGATAAGAAACATCATTCAGCGAGCTGGGGGAAGCATCTTGATGAACGTATACAGGGACAGGGCGCCGTTCGGACAGGCGCCAAATGGGCAAGGTCCTCGCGCAGGGCAGGAGGCTGTGATCGAGAGCCAACGCGGCGGGGAACACGAGAAATCGGCCGCTTTTGTCAGTACCGTGGAGGTACGAGATCCAATTTTCGGCGAATTGTGGGGGAATAAACGGTATTTACGAGTATTAGTAAGATAAAACTGTGCCTGTGAAGAGGGCATGCCTGGTACCTTTTTTTTTTTTTTTTTCATCACTTTTTGTTTCTTTCAAAGCTCAGGCTGTGGGTGCGAGTTGATAGGGGCCTTTCCGGTGTTTCTTATGATGACACGATGCTTTTGCATTCTCCACGCGACGTAGCTCAATACTAGACCCGCTCAGTTTGTATGTCCTGCGCCTTGCGGCTCTGAGGGACACAGGTACTTTCGATCTTGAGGGCGCGAACATACCCTTGGAGGGTCAGGTCAATCGGTGTTTGACACAGGCGGGGAAATGCAGACATAACTACTGCTGTAGTGTAGGACACGAACCAGCTTAGCAGCAGTGGCTATTGTCCATGGGATCTCCCTGCGGCAATCGGCTGCGGCCACTTTTGTTTTATGCTTGATCCACGCCTGTCGGTTTTCCTTGGACAGTTCCCCGAATCATGAATTCCGTCAGCTCGAACGAGTCACGGCGTGTCTCAATGAACACGTCTGTTTCACAGCGGAGGCTGACTGGCTCCTTGAGCGTCTCGAAGGGGAAAGGAGGTCACCACCGTATCGTACCGAAACCGTTCATCTTGTACCATACGCGCCGCCGCACTCGCCAAAACTCGACATACCGCTGCTTCAGCGACTTCTAGGCATTAAACGTTGCGACTACACGCGTATACCGACAGAGGACCGTTCTTGACGAAACACGTTTCCCCCGGTTTTCATCTGTTTCCTAAAGAATAAAAAGACGAAGAAACAGAGGAAACAATTCCTAAGTCAGGAAATTTAACAGGGTATATATATTATTTATATATAGTCCTTTCTTTAGGGGAAAATACAGGAGTTCAGGAACCCCCCCCCCCCCGCCCCCCCCCCCTCCCCCCCCCCCGAAGAAAACCAGGATTTTTCGGAGCAAACACTCTTCGATAATATCGGCTCTAAGTGTCTAGTACAGAGTGGATCAAGATGGCAAGCGGTCAGTCACTCGCCTGCGCTGCTACCCAAGCGTATGGCGGTGACAGGAGAGGGGGTGAACCACCGTTATCGTAGGCAGTGGGTGGTGGTTTTACTTCTTGAGAACCGAGAGCCGCGCGTTCTCCCTCAGCTACTGCAGTGTTCGCCCCGCCGTGAGGGCGCTTCCTCGAAAACTCACCCCCCACACACACCCTTCATCGCCCGCCGAGCAGTTTGCTTCTTACGTGTCGGTTCGTGGTACGGCTCCGAGGGCCTCGGCAGCTGGTGCGCTTCTGCTGGAACGCTTGAAGGTGGGGGGTTTCATAGAGAGCCTTCTACTACTGGGGGCCATAGTAACACATGGTAGTACAAAGTAATACATAGTAATACATACAGTATTAATACATAGTACCAGGTAATACATTGTAATACATAGTAGTACGTGTGTGCAGTGCTTTCTGAGTGGCGGCATCTAGTCTCCGCTGGCAAGCTCTGGAGCTGTTTGCACGCGTGTGCACTGTGGTGCTCGCGGCCGTACCTGGCGCGTGAGTTTGCGCCGCCCGATATCGCTCGTTCCCACCGAGGCGTGTTTCGCCGGGCCCGAAAAAATAGCAGAAACGGCGGAGGCGGGGGCGTCGGGAAACGATAATTACTCAGGCGTCTGTGCATCTTAAGCTACACAGACATTCCAAACCCAAGTAACTAAGCAAAGCTAGTTTTAGTCGTTCCACAGCTTCGCATGGGTCAGGGGCTGGGGTTTGGTTGGAGCAGGGGCCAGAGTTAGGGTCAGGGCTAGGTTTGAAAGGTTGAAAAACATGGCCACTTTTTTTATCCAATTCGGTTGACACTGCCTATGCACTTCATATACACAGACGACCCCTGTATTATTATCATCTCCCCCCGGGGGGCGTCGCCCAACCCTCCCCTCCGCCCGTTCCCTCCCTCTTTTGGTGATTATCTGCCGCCTTCCGAAATTTCATGCAACCCCCCTCGCGGCAATAAAAAAGGTCGCTGAGCGCCTGACGGCCAAGATTTCCATACCCGCGGAGGCTGTCTCCACCTTCATCGGGGTCGGAGGGCAGTCCGTCCGGAAGCTGCGGCGTCTTTGTGCCGGGTGTGAGCTGGAGCTGTCCCAGGCGGCGGACGGAACGGCCGAGGTGTCGTTTCTTGCCGAGGACGAGGGAAAGCTTGGTGCCGCCGTCGGCTTGGTCGAAAAGTGGGTCGGCCAGCAGCAGGTATGAAGTGGTTGTCTCCCAGGGCGTAGATATGTGGTCAAGGGGACGGGAGTGAAGAGTGTGTTCCGGACTGCTGCTGCTGCTGTTGTTGTGATTTCGCGTGTTTCGTGGTATGCCATCCTGGAAACAGATTGCGGCAAGCGCGTACCCGTACCAGCAAGGGTGGAAGATGTAGTAGTTTTGGTGCAACGACGCCGCCACATCCCGCCTGCTTCACACTTTACTTTCTCCTCTTTGGCCTCTCACTAGATCTACTCCTTTAATCTCGTGAAGTACCATGCAAGGTGACCACAACGTGCTACAAATGTTAGCGCCGCTTTAAGTAGAACACGCGGTCTTGGAGACGACAGCATGATGTTTGCGAGTACCCGTGCAAAACCTCGCGTACCTCCTCCCTCCCTCCCTCCCTCCCTCCCTCCCTCCCTCCCTCCCTCCCTCCCCTCCCTCCCTCCCTCCCTCCGCCCCTCCCTCCCTCCCTCCCTCCCTCCCTCCCCCCCCTCCCTCCCTCCCTCCCTCCCTCCCTCCCTCCCTCCCTCCCTCCCTCCCTCCCTCCCTTCCTCCCTCCCTCCCTCCCTCCCTTCCTCCCTCCCTCCCTCCCTCCCTCCCTCCCTCCCTCCCTCCCTCCCTCGCTCCCTCTCGGAAACGTATTAACAGGTTCGAGTCCTCAAGGTGGGCTCGGAAATGGCCGCGTTGCTCCGAACCTACCGCGCGGCAGCAGTGAGGGACAAGATCACGGGAGTCCATCAGCGGGCGGGGGCCTCGTCGGAGCAGCCAGCAGTGGCGGTGGGATCGGCGGGCGGGGCGGCGAACGAAAGTGGGGTTGGGCGAGCAGGCGTTCAGACATCGGGAGAAGGGCATGACGAGGAGGCGTTATTTGGGGGCGTCCGCATGGACACGCAGATCCAGGAAGGCTTGGTGAGGAGGAGGGAACACCCAGGGGACGACGCGAAGCTTGCGTCGTGCTGCGCAGTTGTTGTTTTCTTCGGTAGGCCCGATGCTGTTCGTCGGCCGTGTCCAGAGCCTTGGAGGAATAACTGTGTGTGTGTTTTCTTCTGAAGATCTGTTGATTCCGGAGGATTGTCACCTCGGGATTGAGTGTTATGTCGGTTTACCGTGAAATTTTTGCGGGTAGATCGGGTGCTTGACCAGATATGATGACTCGCAATGGGACTTTTTTTTTTTTTTTTTGTGGAAAAGAGTGCCCGTATCTCTACTGCTGTTCCGCGTTGTGTCCCGCTACATGCTTCAAGCCGAGGTACTCCAGGGCAACTGGTGTAAGTCGCTGTGTCCGACGCTGTTTCTTTTTTTATCTCGTTTGTAATACGTTCTGTAGAGAGGCTCTGCGTTTGGCTCACCCCAGGGCCCACCAAGCAGTTGTTCAATTCCGTCGATACGTCGTTCGACCGTACGCCGTTCTCGAATGATCAGGTGCGACTGCGGGGTGGAGATGAGGACTTGGACCGAGCGGAAATCCTGATACAAGAGTTCCAGACGGAAAACTGGACGCTCGAAACCCCTGTAGCGGTCGATGATGAGGCAAGCAACACGCCTTCATAAAAATTGGTCTCGTTGGAGGCCTCTGGCGATGGTCACGTCACGGCGAAGGGTTGTCGTACACGTTTCTAGGAAAAGCCCGACACACACCGCGAAGTTGTGACGGACACGATTCCCTACGTCACCCAGCCTCCCCTCTCTGCGCACGCATGTCCTTTTGGAGACCCATGACGGGCGAAGGCGATATGCACATTGGAATACACCCTTTTTTCATTGCCTCCGATACATGGAGACCTCGATCTAGTATAAGCGCGACCACCCGGCTTCACGGGCGACTATGGTGGGAAGGTTGGCAGCAGCGAGTTGATGTCACGCCGCACACCTCCGGTAATATCCTTCTCTCCCTTTACCGGGCGCCTGATCAATCTGAAGCCACCGACAAGACGAACGACAAAATGACCCGTCTTACTTCAAATTGTCATTTTTGTTTTTGAAGAAGCACCGTCGGGGTACCCTTTGATGTGTTGCGACCCATGCAGCGGGGTGACGAATATCCACCGGTGCGCGGCATCTATCGTGTTGACGCGTTGACGCCAACCGAAGCCTGCCTGCTCTGCCACCCCGCCGCAGGAAGTGCTGGTACGCAGGGGGCTGCTGCGTCAGATTCAGGCGGAGCACACCGACGTGAACTTTCACTACGTCCGCGATAGGAGAGTTGTCCTGGTGCGAGGACGCAAGGAGCGAACGGAGTGGTCGGCGGCTCTCCTGCAGGCGACGCTTTACGGGGGCGGGCTGGACGTAAACAGGGTGAGAAAAATCAGCCGCTGTGCGCTCGCACGTACTTACGTACGTACGCACGTGCATGCGTGCGTGCGAGGGTGACTGTTTTATTTTCTGCGAGATAACGCCTCTGCAGGCGAAGCGTGTAAGCCTAAAATTCAGCTTCATTGCAACGCCCCACGGACCGGCCGTTTTCAACGCCTCGTGTCACGAGCGCTGCGCGGACTGTTCGCTGTTCGTTACAGCTTGTCTCACCGATCTGTGTACGCAACAATACGCTACCTCTTCTGTAGCAGGGACACTGGGACCGATCGCCACTGATGAGCTCCTTGCATGTAGCGATGCAATACTAGCTTAGGGGTGCATCTACATTCTTCTGACTGTCCTCACTTGCATAGCTCTAAAAATCACCCAAACCTTGTGCTTGTGAGCATAATCAACTGTACAACAATCGCACATGGCCTCACGTAGGTTTATCACCACAAAATACCGAGAAAGTACAAAACGGAGTTTCCAACGAGAGTGGGCAGAGTAGTTGCTCGTTTGAGGACCGTCGCCAGTCAGAGAAATGTTTGCCCAGAAAGTGATGCCTGTGTCGTAGCACGCGCCTATCGGCCATTTAACTTTCTGGCCGCTTGGTGAGCGCTGGCATGAAGTCGTCCAACCGGTATAGGTAGTTTCTTCACCGGGCATGCGTGTACCCTTGGTGTAACCTGATACAAGTTGCACTCACGCCATCTCCTACCCCCCCCCCCCCCCCCCCCACCCTCAACCCCGGACTCCCGATCGATCCCGCCCCCCCCCTCCGACCTCCAGGCGGTGAATCTCTCCGTGTCGCTGGTCCCGCTTGCGCCGTCCGGGATGAGTTTCATGATGGGCCGAGGCCGCTTACATCTTCGGAGGCTTTCGTTTGAAACGGGGACGGATATGGACGCTGTTCCGGCGGCGTCTGTCATCCGAGTGAGAGCCCGAAGCGCGAGCACCGTGGCGCAGGCGAAGAGGGTCCTCCTCTGCTTCGTCGGGGCCTACAAGGCGGACATATTCCTAGACCTCGCCAGGATTAGCGTCCCATGGGACGGCGGCGGAGGTGCCGCCAGAAAGAACGGGGAAGCAGCCGCGGCTGTTGAGCGAGGAGAGGCGAGGGGCGCCGTGGGAGGGGTGGACGCGAGTGACGGTAGCGGCAGCGGCGGCGGCGGCGTTGGTGGTGGGGGTATCGGTGGTAGTAATGGCGTCGGAAACGGTGATGGTGGTGGTGGTGGTGGTGGTGGTGGTGGTGGTGGTGGTGGTGGTGGTGGTGGCGGCGGCGGTGACGCTACGACTGGCAAGAAGAAGAAAGGGGGTGCCACGAAGACGACGGTCAGCAACAGCGCGGTGAGGACACTGGCCGAGCTTCACGGTTGCACGGCGGAGTTTGGAACGAAGGCGCCATCGCCGTCTTTCGACGACGGCAACATTGGAACCAGGGGAAACCGCGACAGCAACCAGCGGGCCGCGGCGGCGGCGGCTGCGGCGCCGCCACCGCCGTCGCCGTCAGCGTCTCGGCCGGACAGGCAAAGCCTCCCTTACGGCAAGAAGAAGCGCCGAGATGTTCGAGGTGGGGGCGGGGCGGCCGCGAGCTCCTGCGGTCGATCGCCGTCGTCGTCGTCGGCGGCGGCGGCGGAAGCGGCGGTGACGCCGCGGAACACGCAACCGTCTCGGGGAGTCACCATTGTCGGCCCACCCGGCCTGGTGGAGAACGCTCGAGACGCGATAGTCGCACTGGTTTTGGGCCACGGAGAGTGCGAGGTGGCCTTGGGGGCGGGGCCTGCTGCCGCCCTGGAAGAGTCGAGCTGGAGAAAGATACAGGTGGGTAGAGGAACGGGAAGGTCGCAGTTGAGTCGTTACAGGCTGGACCCGCTCTCTTGGACGGGCACCTCTGGTCAGACGCGTCCTATGTATAACACGTTTTGACCAACATGGTTATGCCTGACGGGGGGGGGGGGGGATGTCCTCCTTAGCTAAAGGATTGCCCGATATCGCTGGAACGTTCTATTTGTGTTTTCATAGGAGTTTTTTTCGGTGTGGGGTTGTTCGTCGGGTGTTGCACTTTTAGTGTATCGATATCGAGGTTTGGGTAGGGGTGGGGTTTACTTTGTTGAATACTACAGCTGTTTAGGTGAGGAGCAGCCTCAGAAGAAAAAAAATGCTGTACCCCTGTACCCCTGTCATTGCATGCATCTGACCCCTGCAACGGCTTTTTACGGTTACGTTGGTAGGTTTTTGATCGACGGGTGGGTGTTTCACGCGTGTCTTTTTCCTTGTTCAGAGACCCCTCCCCCCCCTTCGCGCCAGCGATGTCTGCCTGGTCAGCGAAAACCCGACGTGCTCCGTCCTGGCATTGTAGGGATGTGAGGGTCGCTGGTCATATGACTGCGACCATGCATGATATCGAGTGCACCTCCCCTTCCCCTCCTTCCCGTGGTCAAATAACTAAGGCAAGCAACAAATGAGCACGCCCCCCCCCCCCCCCCTTGACCTGCCTCGAAAGGGATACGTGGTCAATGGTCAATGCCTAAGGCAATCAATAATTTAGTACGTACCCCTCGCCCCCCCCCCCCCCCCCCCCCCCCCCCCCCCGCCTCCTGCCTCCCGCCTGCTACGCGTAACGCACGCGAGACGCCATGACTCGAAATGCGGGTAGCTCTGTGAGAGAGTGAGCCGGCAGGTTGTAGTCGCTTTGGCGACCTGCGAGATGCGAGGGGGAGATAAATTCCACGATTGCGTTGCTGTCAAGCTATGCATGTCTAGGAGCGTTTGCCTCGCCTCGAATTCGGTCGCCGAGCGAATTTTCTGTCACAGTAGAAAACATGACCTTGACAAAACCCCTCTCGTTTCACTGCCACCCCCGCGCGAATCTGGCGACCAGTTTACGCCGCCCCGGCAACCGCGGAAGACCGCAGCGGCATCCGATGTCGACGCCACACACATTTTCTTTTTCCCCCATGTTCGTTATTCTTGAGGCTTTATTTTGGTCCAAAAATAGGTCCCCACTTCTCGTACGTACGTAGACGATGTTTGCCTGCGGCGTTCGCGTAGTTCCACAGAGTAAAACTTCGAGGAATTTGCTTGTCGTGCTATCGGATGTGTTGCCCCCGTAAGCCCTTGCCGGTTGGCGGTTCCCGCATCTTGGGTTGATCCCTCACCTGGCAGGAATCGAGCGACGCCGACATCATGCTCGACCGTTCGAGATGCTCCCTGCGGGTCCGCGGCGTTCCCTCTGTCGTAGAAGAGCGCAGGATCGAGCTGTGCGCCATGCTAGGCTCCGTGTTCCCGGGCCAGTTCGAGACGGTATGCAGCCCCGCGCAAGGACGTTCCACTCCATCAGAAACAACTACGAACATCCTTGCGACTTGAGTGATTGCCGAGTTTTTCCTGGGCAGTAGGTTGTCGGCCGTAAAAAATGGTAGTTACCTCCCTCCGTCTTTCTTTGCGTGCCTCGTTTGTTTCTTGTTGCTTTCCTCGTTCTGGATTTGTTTGGAAGGAGAAAAAAAATCGAGCGTTTCCCTCTATCCTCCTTCGTTGCTTCTGCTTGCTGGTTTTGCTTTCTCCCATACAAACGCAGAATAACATAGCTTCCCGGGAAGGGCACGTGTCTATTTGCGTTCGCCACAATAACATAGCTGGTACCTGGTACCAATCTGCCCACAAGTGAAAAAACCGCGTGTGTTTTTGTATAAGCACCCCAGATGATCCTCAAATTTCCGGACAGAGTGGTATATATGCTACCTTGTACAGAAAATGTCAGTGAGTCTGTGGAATTCAAGAACCCTACGTATGGGGGTCGGGTATAAAAAAAAGCCCAAACAGCGATCCTGCTTTTTTTTTCCGGGACAGGCGGGTAAAATATACGCTCTCCGCATCAGTGAGCCTAAGCGACGACAAAACAAATCGACGAGCCTCCTAGTGGTACCCGGCATGTCTCACGATGTATCCTACCACACCGCACCCGCTCACCCGTGCCGCGTGGTAGAAGATAATTGACCCTCCCCTTTATTTGACGGTGGGCGTCCGATTTCAGGTGCCCGTTCCGCGCGAGGCCCTGGGTGAGGTCTCGAGCGCCCTTGCCCTTACCGACGCCGCCGCGGCTGCCGCGCCTTTCGGCTCCGGGGACGGCGACAGCCGGACGCTAGAAACGGCGGTGGCGGTGGCGGCGGGATATCTAGCGGGAACCGCCACGTTTCCCGGGGGTTGGAGGGGCGAGACGGGCGTACGGCTGTTGGCCGACTGGCCGTGCTCGTGCGTGCGCGTCATGGGGGAGACTGGGGCGGTCCAGTCAGCGGTGAGTTATGAAGGAGGAAAAAGGGGGGGGCACTTATATACCTGGTATATATACTTGTTTTTTCATCATCATTTTGTGCTTCTCAGCTTAGCGCGTAGGAGGTGTTACCCTCAGCGATCTGCTGGAGAAGCCGTGGTCACAAGTTGCGTCCCTTCTGTCCCCCCTTCCCGTTACGCGCCTGAAGGTGTATCGCAAATAGGGTTAGTTTTCCCCACTGTTCGTCGATGTTCATCGATTTGTTGCTATCTCATGGTCTCGCGCTTTCCGATGTTAATATTACGGGGGACCGTAGTAATTAGGACCAAATAGTTTTAGCCAAAAATTGAAAATATGTAGGTCTTTGTTGCTACCGTAGGTCCTATTTACTGTGGTCCCCCGTAAGAAAACGTTCCTCCGGGTATATGCACTCGGGGAGACTCGAACCCACGAAATTGATCTTACTAGGCACGCGGACCATAGACCAAGCCACCGGGGACGCCGGCTCATATGTATATATATATACCGGCGGTTCGCAATATGCGCCGTGTTAATAAATTAAAAAAACGCATTTATGGAGGCTTTCTATGGTAGGGGGGACGCAAATAAAACGCATCCCTAATCGATCCATGGGTGTATCCCTTTGATACTTGGACGCATGCGACAGTAGGAGTGCACCATTTATTTTCTGACGCTCCTCGCTTGAGGTAGTCTCTTCTACCAGATATACGGTTAGTAATTCATATATACTACCACAGTATTAGTGAGTAATACTCACTAATAGTAAGTCATCTATATTATTACGGGGGGCCATAGTTAACAGGACCTATGGTACACATAAAAACGTATATGTTTTAACCATTTTTACTAACAATATTTCGTCCTGTTAACTATGGCCCCTCGTACTATTAGTAATAGCAAGTAATATTTTCTGTTAGTAAGTCATCTGCCCTATTTAGTACGTCATCCATACTATTTGTGAGTCATCTGTACTATTGCTAAGTCATTACAAAGTCAACCAAAAACTGACCTAAACAAGAATGAAAGTTGCAGTGGTCGATGGATAATCTCATTGCCTAAGCATACAAAAGAGGTCATTTCGCGAAACAAGAATGGCTTGATTCCGACGATTTTGGGTTAAGGAGCCCCGTCAGCCCCAGTGGCATATTTCAGCCAAAATGTGCTTCCCTGATCGCAGCACGCGTCCATGATGGTGCAGCACCTTTGTTGGGTACTGTACATACATGTTTGCTGTAAGTGTAAATGCATATACCCCACACACACCAGAAATCAAATCAATTCATTGAAGCTGTCATCCATACGCAAGGCAACCCGCCTCAAAAGTGGGTTCTTAGTAGGACCCAGCTCTCCCTTCATCAAATGACTCGCCCGACACCTCGTGGCGCTTCGCGCTTGGTGCAGCAATGCCTGCCTGGTCCGTGGACACCCGACGTGCTCCGTCTCGGCGTTGTAGGGGTGCGAGGGTCTATGGTCATACATACGGCTACAACCATGCATGATAATGAGTACACTCCCCACCCCGTCCTGGCATTGTAGGGATGCGAGGGTCTATGACCATACGACTAACATGGTATGAGTGCCCCCCTCCCCCCGCCCCTGCGCCCGTCTCAAAAGGGATGCGTGGTCAATGGTCGAATGACCAAGGCAAGCAGCGGATGAGTACGCCCCCCCCCCCCCCCCCCCCCCCCCCCCCCCATGGAGGAGTTTGACACGCTAGATAGCAGCGAGAAAACAATCGCTATCCTAGGAGATAGATGGTGGCCACAGGCGGCCAAACAGGAAGGGGATAAGATTAGCAAAACGTTTCTATGTAATATATGGAAACAACGTGATGAGCGCCCGATTGTTGGAGGTGTCTCTATTAGGCGTAGGAACGTTGCTCCGTCTCGAAAGGGATGCGTGGTCAATGGTCAAATGACCAAGGCAAGCAGCGAATGAGTACGCCCCCCCCCCCCCCCCCCCCGTTGTGTTCGGTATCTCTGTTTCCGCGACAACAACGGCAACGAAATTTGTTTCTCTCTCGACGAAAGGTTCACGCGGTCGGCGTGGCGTTGGCGAAGTGGTCGGCCCTCGAAGTCGCCGCCGAGGTGGAGGAATGGATGGTCCCGCCCCTTTTTGGAAAGCAGGGAAAAAACATAAAAAAGCTGTCCCAGAGCATGGGAGGCATTGTTCTCAAGGTCACCGACGGGGTGTGTCGGGGGCGAGCCACGTCCTTGGACGCCGCGCGGGCGGGAACTCGGAAGCTGCTCGAGCGGGTGAGTGGGGAGAAGAATAGGAAGGGCGACCTCTTTTTGCCCCTTCGCCTTGCACGGTGCCACCGCCGACACGGCCTCTTCCCTCGCCCCGAGGTAGACAGACCGCCGGCGGTACGTTGTGCCCCCATCCGTTGCTGCAATCGACGACCCTATGACCCTTCTTGTTGCCGCGGTCGGCCGTCCGTCCCTGTCATGCTTTGCTCCTGTCGTACCCCCCCTCGAGGGAAAAAAAAAATACCTTCGCCGGCTTTTGTGCTGCTGACATATGGAAACACGCAGTCCGACTGCGGTTGGGGTGGTTAGACCACCCGGACTTGGGGGACCTATTGATACAACAGTGCGCTATCCTCCGCTCCATGTCGGGACGTCTGACCTCAATTTTGCGGCGTCCAAGGCACATATTGTTATAGAGTTTTTTTTTTTTTCAATTTTGATTTCAGGCAGTGGGCTGACTCCCCGCTTTGAGGTGCACGGACAAACCGCGGTTCGAGCAAAAATGCTCAGCCAGCTAGCCATCCCCCCTGTGTCATATGCGTTTTACGCGTTTTGTTTTTTGTTTTTTCTTGTTTTTGAGCCATCGCTTCGCTTTTTTTTTTCCAGCTCTCTGGACAAGCCGTGGGTCAAGCCACTGGTGTCTCCCTGTTCTCCCCGAAATACTTGCCTTCGTTTTATTTCTCGCGCAGAGAGCTCATTCAGCTTTTCCTACTGCTGAACGATTTTCATCGAAAACTTTGCTTTTCTCAGGCGATGAGAAAAAGGCGCTTGAAGTATTTTTTTTCGGTGTTCTGGAAATCCGCAGGGATTCGAGCCCCGGCCCTCATGCGCTATATACTAGCAGTTTTCGAAGTTGACCATTAGACTGACGGGAAGGTCGGCGTATGCTTGCGTTGGGGTCATACGCTGCCGCTCGCTAAACTTGTACCCACCCTTGACCAAGAAACGCCTCCGGCACTGACTGACCCCTCCCCCCCCCCCCGTGTGTCTCCGCCCACTCGAACAGGTGAGCGAGCTCCGTGCGAGGCGAGCGGATGTCAAGGTGTCCCCAGCAGCGTTAGCCCGGCTGACAAACCGCGGCGGAGCTATCCTCGAGCGGCTGAAGGCAAAGACAGGCATTACCGTCGAGATCGGCGCCGAAGGGGAAGGCGTTGCGGCGGAGGTACACATCACCGGTGACCCGAACGCCGTCGCTGCGGCTAAGCGTGAGGTGGGTGGGCCTCCTCTGCCGGCATGCCCCCTATACTCGTTACCCTCCCCTCTCCTGGGGCTCGCGGAACGCCTTGCTTTGGCTCTGCGAGCGTGGTGCAAGCAATGCTTGCCTTGTCGGGATGCTTGCCTGGTCGGGAGAAACCCGACGTGTTCCGTCCCGGCATTGTAGGGGTGCGAGGGTCTATCGTTACACGATTACGGCCATGCATGGCATGCATGAGTACCCCCCCCTCCCCCCGCGTGCCTCTCCCAATCAGGTTTCCAGTCTGTGTCCTGTTCTTGGTTTTCTGCCTTCTTGCTGGTTAATTAAGTTTTTTTGACTTGTTTTTTTGTTCCATATTTTTGCAACGCGTACGGTGGAATGTGTACCGATATGTATATAAAAATGTGCCACACAAAAAGCACACCCAAAGCGTGGCAGAACTGAAACACCAGAAAAGCCCAAGAGAGAGGAGCGCCTTACCCTCTCGCGCCCCCCCCCCCCCCCCCCCGTCCGAGCCCCCGATAGCTGACACAGACAGTGTGCGTTTTCCCATCGCGTACTTCCGAAACAATCATACACTTCGTATACTTTGAAATGTATGTTTTTTAATACCTGGTAGTACTTTTCATGCGCGTATTTAGTAGCCAACACCACCACGCGCTGACGGCCGCCGGCCATGAAGCTTGAAAACTGATTATCGAGTATTCCAATCCTTGGGTGTACGTATGACGAGCTAGATCACTTGTATTCTAACATGCCGCTATGATATGCTGCGGATGATCTGTCCCGTACAGAGAGCATCAACTTTTCCACGTCTTGGACGTATCACTATCTACAGATAGATCAGATAGATCATTCGCATCCTAACCTGCTGTTTTGAGATGCCGCGCAAGATCTGTGTCGTACAGGTCCAGCACAGGAAACTTGTGTCATTTATGGATCATGCGGGTTTTACGGGTTCAACCTGACAGCATGAGCCACAGTAGATATCTTGGACGTATCACGATCTACAGATAGATCAGATAGATCATTCGCACCCTAACCTGCTCTCTTGAGATGCCGCACAAGATCTGTGTCGTACAGGTCCAGCACAGGAAACTTGTGCCATTTATGGATCATGCCGGATTTACGGGTTCAACCTGACAGCATGAGCCACAGTAGATCATACAGATCATACAAATCATGAATATTTTATCTGCCCTCCTGAAAGGTCTAACTCGTGAACAGGGGGAATCGATTGTCTGTCCGACTATACTCGTAACAAATGCCCATACCATTTACGTGGGTAAAAAAACCGAACACGCACGACCGACGTAATCTCTCAAGCATGCAAAGCCGAGTATCAACCGCTCAAGCAGCCGAACTCACAGCTGGCGTATACGGTTGTCATACAAAAAAATACTCCCCGATTGAATCGACCGTGTTGGAAATAACGCTGGGGTCGTTCTGGGGTCGACGAGGGGTGGGGGCGCGAATATCATCGACGAAGGCAGATGACCGATCGCCCCTCCGACGACAGGATGCGCCGCGTCACGTTTGGCGGCCGTGCGGTGTATATAGAGCCCCCAACGAAGCCCTACGTGCCATGTGTCTTGAAGAATATGACTTGGTTGTATAAGCAACGAATAAGCACGCCCCGGTTCCCCTCCGGCATCCGCCACCCCCTGAAAGGGATGCGAGGTCAATGGTTAAATGACTAAGGCGAGCAACAAACGAGCACGCCCTTCCCCCCCCCCTCCCCTTCCCTGCGCACTTTTCGACTCCAGATCGAGGCGTTGACTCGCCGACCACAGGACACGCGTTCCGGCAGAGAAGTAGTGGGAGTCGCTCGTCGGTTTGTCGGTGCCACAGCTGGTGAGGACGGCCGGTCCATAGCTCCGGCTAGCGGGTCGGACATGAAGGAAAGGAGCAGCCGAAGCGTCACCAGCGGCTCCGTCGGCGGCGGGGAGACAGGCGCGGTAAGGCTGAAACGCAAAACGGACGGACGAATGGGCGGATGGACAGATGGCGCACAGAAATATCCGATCCGGCGTTTTTTTCGCAGAGTTGCTCACGGGTCGGGTCAAAGCTTGCGGGCCAGGTCAAGTCAGGTCGAGTAAGGCGGTGGCCCGGCCCGATCCATCAGAGTTTGGAAACCTCCCGGCCCGACCGGACACGATTCGACCCGACCCGACCCGACCCGACCCGACCCGACCCGACCCGACCCGACCCGACCCGACCCGACCCGATCCGACCCGATCCACCCGACTCGACCCGACTTGACCCGACCCTTGAGATTTCGATAACTCCATGATGACCTAAACCGCGGGTTGGGTCATCACCATTGAAGAAACAGCCGTTTCTTGTCGTTTTTGTTATTGTTCCTGCGAAAGGTCAACTTTCCAGTGGGTTCACATTTGCTTCCGTCCGTTGTTGGCGTACCCCCCCCCCCCCCCCCGTCTATGGTCATGCGACTACGGCCATGCATGAGATCGAGTACATCTCTCCTATCGAGTACACCCCCCCTCCCCTCCGGCGTGACCACGCATTTTGGGGGCCAACTGGTCGGAGGTAGTGCGGGGTAAGGTGTGAGCTTTGGGATGGTAGAAGGGTTGGTATGCGCAGGGGGAGACGGGGAGGTGGCTGAAGATCGGTTGTCGCCAAAATAAAAGAGGGACTAGGAACAGAGGGGTGGTCGGCCAGGTCGAAACTATATATACCAAGTGACCGAGTCGTCCCTCTCAACGCTTGCAGTCCATCGTCAGTGATAACGATGCAGTCCGCGTCGTCACCGATGAAAGGATGTGTTGCACTGTCATTTTTTCTCCGCGTCAGTTTAGTTTTCGGGCGAGGCGTATGCAGTCTGTGGAGCGCCTCTTGCGCGAGGTGCCTCCAAAACTATAATTTACGTCTAGTCATGTTTCAGCTACTGTGCTGCTACCCGTACCGTCTGATCATGTCGCAGCCGCGGGGGTTGGCTGCTGTGCCTTTCACAGGATAGCTGAGGCACGCTGCACCCACACAAATAGGGCCGGTGCGCTTGGCACCATTTTTATTTACCACCACCCCCCCCACCACCAATACCACCACCACCACCTCTTCTTATTTTTGTGTGACGACGACAGATCGCAGCCGCGCCGGAGCCATCGAACGCGGGGCTTGCCCAGCCGAAGGTGGACGGTGAGGCACAGGCACGACCAGAACACGGGAGCCAAGCGCGGGATGACGATGGCGGTGTTGTCAACACCCTCGGAGACCAGACACAGGCGCAGCACGCCGCCAACAAAACACCAGAGATGATAGCGGCGGCGGCGGCGGCGATGGTCATGGATGCGAACGCTTGCAGCTCAGAAGGAGTGCGCGCGACCGAACAAACGCGCTCACCCCCTCCAGGCGACGGGGACAAGGTGATCTCCTCCGGCGGCCACGAGGTACCACCGCCCGGGTGTGCGTCGGATACGACCACGAACAATGGGCACCCTCTTAGTAGCGTGGGGGGTGCGGAGGTTGCGGCCGGGAGAGAGGGCGCGGGGGCGACTCACCGCTTGCCGTCGCAGCCAGGGGCACGCCGCTTCGGTCGGATGTCGGCGAAAACGGAGGCCGAGGCGGACCGGCTCCTAGCGCGCCTCCTTCTTGTGGACAAGGTGGCGGCGGCGGCGGCGGCCGGAATCTCGCTCCGGAGGACAGCCGCCGCCGCCGCCGCCGCCGCCGACCACCACCACCACCACCATCAGCGGCGAGGACATCATGCACTGTCCTTCTTTCACGAGGGTGCCGCTACCGTGGCGACCAGCGCTCTGGGGCGCGTGGATGGTGATGCGGGGAGCAGCCACCACTCTCCGTCCGCGAGTATGTCCGTCTCTGGTGACCACCGGTCGATGCCAGCGGCGTTGGCGGCAGCAGGCCCGCCTTCCCCCCAAAGCGCGACCTGCAGCGTTGCACCGCTTCAGCTAGCGCCTACCTCCAGGACGATGGAGGGGTACGGTGGCTGCAACGCCGGCGGCGTGCTGCGCGCGGGAGCCGCCGCAGCCGCGGTCGATGGCAGCAGCGGGTGCGGGAGCAGCTTCAGCGGGTCTCCCGGATGCTCCCCTCGCAACGCTCGCTCGCCGTCGCGTGTGTGTGCCGCTGTCGCCCCCGCCTTCGGAACGGAAGCGAAGTACTTCACGTCGCGCAGTGGACTTCGCGTCAGGCTGTGAAGCTTGCGACTATCACGGGCAGAATCAACCAGACTCCCACCTTCATTTCGCCCTGACCGTTCCTAAAATTGACCCAAGTGCCGCGGAGGCCGGCCGACACCGGTGTACGCTTCGGACGGTTCAGGGGTGTCATGGGAGACTGCAAAGTGAACATAGGATGTGAATGAAGGCGTGGACCACAACGTTGATTGTGACATTACAAGCACTGCTGTAGTACGCGCACGACCTTTTTCGCAATTTTTCGTTTTTTTTTTACTCTCGGCCAATCAGCCAGCACCCGAAGGGAAAACTTGTGCGTACGTTTGATACAAACATTTTTTGGGGAGGGGGATTGGGGGATGGTGTACTCATCTGTTTTTTTGGGGGGGGTTGATGTTATATATGTGTCAAAAGAGTTAGTCGCGAGTTGGTTGGTTTCGGCGAAGCGCTTCATCGAGGTTTCCACCACTCATTTTACCCGCGCTCTTCTATCTCGCGACGGTCCTTATCGCTTTGGGTGCTCCGCCGTGGTTTTACGATGGAGCGAGTTTATTTTTTATTTTTCGTCGTGTGCACCTCCGAGTGATGTTTCGAATGAATTATTCCATGTCGTTAGAACCGTGATTCCTTGTCGCTTCGGGTGCTCTGCCTTGTTTTGACCATGGAGCGAGTTTTTTTTTGTCGTGTCTACCTCCGAGTGATGTTTCAAAGGGATTACTCCATGTCGTTAGAACCGCGATTCCTTTACCGAAGCTGGCCGACGGGTAAAACCTTGCGATAGGACAGCACTGTTGTGCACACCAGGAGTGGTGCAGTGCATTTTACACATGGTTGGGTCGATGACCACAAGCCCTTCGCTTGATTTCATGACGACCGTGCGAGACGGCGCGACTCCACAGGAGGGACGGCATTGCAGCGTGTGGCTAGGGGGGTGATAGCCTCTGCTCTCTGGTCACTGCAGCCTGCTGCCGTGAAGGACGGCACGGAAATTACGCATTTGGGTTGGACGCAGAAATTTTGACGGGAGAAAAAAAAATGATAGCAGCATAGAGATTAGACGGCCTGCGGTCTGCTTTTTTTTTAGAATACAGCAGTGGGACTTTCAGTAGGGGCTTCTCGCTGGCTGCCGTAGGCACGGAGAATAAAACTTGGAACTCACACAGCGTTGAGCAAACCGGTAGCGGCTAAGGCGTGGGTTGGACTAGGCCAGACTAGTGGGTGTTATGAACTGCAAGGAAGGGGTGCTCGCCGCGGGTGTGCGCTTTCTTTGCGGCCGTAAGAGTCCCACCGCGCGGTATATGGAGAAGGACGGGGGTGTGGATACGGACGCACACCACTGTCATGGTAACGCCTTCCAGCTATGGCGACCAAGATGCAGGCGAAGGGGTTGCCGACTAGAAAAAAACAAGAATGTTATGCAGGCTATGTGCCACTCGAGCCTTTATTGTCATGGGACCGGTGACTAAATCGGCGCAGCCAGCCGGAGCTCACCACACCTCTGGTGCTAAATGAACACGCTGCCAACTATTTCATGTCCCGGGATGAACAAAAAACCGGCTTGAGCAGGCCGACTACCACTATAGCTCACACGCCGTGGGATGGTCCGACGATTCCACCATTACACCCGACGCAGACCCCCCCACCCCCCTCTCCGCCATGGCCTCGTACACGCATGGCGAGGAAGCGTTCGTCCATGCCCTCAACGGCGCCAAGAAGTCTACGTCACGCCAAACGCCTCCGTACCATAGAGCGCCTTCCCTCCCCTGTAACTGCAGCACACCCGGCTACGACCCCAACACGCCGATTACTACCATGGCCACCGTAAATACTGTAAAGGCAGCACGGCGTAAGCACCTACCCGACCACCCGGAAAGGCAGTAACAATGCCCCGATTATTTTAAAAACACTTCAGGCACAGTTTCTTTGATACTACTGTAGATTTTTCGGCGACCCAGCGTTTTCAGGCCGGTCGCCATCCCCGGTTTGGGTCGTGCAACGAGGAGTTCCCGCTTATGGATGGGTGGGGACCCTCGTACTTTCCGAGCTGGGCGGAGGCGTTCGCTCCCGCCAGGCTGCCCGCCATCTGCACCGCCGCGTCGAAACTATCAGCTCGACCAGCCCACACCTTTCGTCACCATGGAGGGTCCATCATACCATTGGTGTCGATGAGCAGCAGCGGGGCGTGGGGCGAGACGGTGCACGGGTCGGGTGGGGTTAGAGGTGGTGTATCACAACTGCTTGCATACGAGGTTCACAAAACGATAACGGCACCGCTCCGAACCATGCTCCGCTGTACGTCCGCTCTCCTGGTTCGTAGAGAGGTGCAGTCTACCAGGGATTTGTAGGGGGGGGGGGCTCTCCTTGCTTGCTTTCTCCTTGCACGGGGGGGGGGGGGGGGGGGGGGGGGGGCGATCAAGAAGAAGAGCCCCGCCATCTCCTCGGGTGTTTTAGTCTTCGCCGTTTGCTTCGCGTAAGTATGGCACAACAAAAAATAACGGCTCAATCAACCGAAGCGGCGTCTCGGGGCGTGCGCCTCAAAACACGATGGGCATCTCCACAAATGCAGGTAGGTTACGTAATCCAGCTACACGGCCGTGTCACCGAACGCGTCGATCTCTCGTCAAGATCCGCCGATACGTCTATTTTCGCGTTTCACAGTTCAGGGAGATAAGAGTCACCCCACGGTAGGGGTTGCACCTTTTTGGGCCAAAGGTTTTTGACCAAATGGGTTCCTTAGGTGGAGAACTACCAGTTAGGATGAAATTTTTACGCGTATGCTCGTTTCAGGACTAGCGCATAGAAGTGCCGGTCGGGTGGCACGAACAAATTTATTCCAAGTATTGTATCGGGTGAGATATTGAGCTCCTACTGTGAGGGGTTCAGGAACTTCTGGTGCACCTCGTTACCGAACTTGTCCAAATCCTCCATCCAACAGTCCAAAAGTAGTGCAGATACGAGCTTGGGCCAGCCAAGACATTCTTTATTCGGCAGATTGGTCACGCCCCGATCAATTCTACGAATTTGCACCTTGAAGTTTTGACACGGCGTAGTTCATGCACTGATCGACACGCTGGTATCCTGCCCTTTTCCCCCGAGGAAGATATGACCGATCCAAAAATATAAAAAAATACAAAATCGTGCTTATTGTAGTAAAAATAAAATAAAATAAAAAAGGGCAGGTATCTTTGAAGGTGTGATTCATATACGGGGGTAAAATTTCGGATCCAAATTCGCAAAATTGAGCGGGGCATCGCAAAAACACCTTTTCCCCCGAAGTTACTTGATCCATAGGTGGAATCGTGTTTTGGTCATACCTCTTGATGGGTGGCGACCTGGGCAATGAAAGTTATATCGATCTTCTCATTGTGTCTACAGCACTGTCTCCACCAATTTTCCTCTTGATCGGGAGGAACGATTTTTATACAAAATTTCAAGTTCGTCTTAAAAAGTGCGTTGATGCTTGCGATTTTTCGCGGATATCTGAGCGAAATCGAGTCGGATTTCAAACACGCTCTTCACAGTTGTTCTACTGCACTTTTGTTTTGCATATGCGGTGTTGTATCAGGGTCAGAGCGTCCGATTTTCGAGTCCTAATTCGCAGTGGTTCACGAGATACGACTTTAGGATTGTCCATCCGTTTGTAGGCTCCGTTTGTAGGCTGGCCCAGCTCGTATACACAAAATTGAATACCCGTGGTACACTGCCCACGAAACACACAAAAAAAAACTGATTTTTGTCAAAACTCCCGACAACAAAGACACTGGAATCACGTCTGCCGCCGTTTTTTTTTTCCGAGGACTTTCGTTTTTCTGCTCCAGCTCCGAACGTTTCCATCCAGCCAAAATTTGGAAGGGCAGGCATGATCTCCGTGGTGTACTCCCGTGAGTTTGCCAAAGCGACAGCATTTTTCGTGTCCTCCTTCCGGGCGGACATGGTCGCTGAGGTTTGAAAATGTGGTTCCAAGCGCTTGAATTTTCGGTTTCATGCACTGCAGCCAAGCGTTTTTTTGTTTCTGCTGCAGAACGATCAGGAGGAGAACCAGAACCAGAAGCTACGAGTAAATTTCTTCTTCTCGTTCTACACCAGAAAGAAAAATGGCTAGAGTACAACAGACAAAAAAAATCGAGCGCCTGGAACCACATTTTCAAAGTTCAGCGACGAGTTCTGCCCCGAAGGAGAACACGAAAAGTGCTGTCGCTTTTTGGCACACTCACGGGAGTGCACCAAGGAGGTCACATCTGCCCAGCCGAATTTTGGCTCGATGGAAACGTTCGGAGCCAGAGGAGACAAACAAAAAGTCCTCGGAAAAAAAAACGGCGGCAGACGTGCTTCCAACGTCTTTGTTGTCGGGACTTTTTTTTGTGTTTTGAGGGCAGTGCCACACAGGTGTGAAGGAGAAGCCTGGTATGACTCTATGGGGGCCCCTTCTACCCCCCCTCCCCCCCTTTAGACCACGAACCTTGAGCACGCTGGCCTGCAGACTGCGGCCAAAGCTGAAGCTCATCGCCCACGGGTGCCGCCGCTCGACGTCCTCCGCCGCGGTTCTGTTGATGAGGTCCAGGTTGACCGTTGCCTCCTCCTCCGACTGCCCGCCGGACAAGAAAAAAACCCCGGGCACGGCGGGGGGAACACGCCTCCGCAAGGTGCGAAGCGTCAGCTCCGCCGTAAGCGCTGGACTCGCCTGCAAACGTTTCACGACGAAAAATCAGAAGAAAAACAGTTTGGGCGGTGGGAGAGGGGTTTCCAGAGAATTGGAGAGCGCGAGGAGGGTGGGTGGGTGGGGTTGCGCAGCGGCACTCACCTTCTGGAGAGAAACTAATGACCCTTGCGGACTCGAAATAGCGACTAAAACAAAACAAAAATCTAAGTGTTGCCGACCGTCTAAATCAGCGTGAGCGGGCAGCAAGCAGTACGGCTATGTAGAAAGGACGACGATGTTGCTGCTTGCGCCCGCTCGTGCCGTACGACTCCCTGCGTTCAACCATAGTAACTCGGGGCACCCATTTAGTCGTGTCACCCCCCCAATCGCGCAGTGGCCAGCCGCATTGGTTGATGTAACCGTCACAATTTTTTTATCGCCATTTCTCCCCCCCCTCCTGCCGTCTCACGAGGCTCAATGGTTGGAATTAGTTTTGAGCTTTGTTGCTGTTTGTTGCTGTTGTTATTGTTGCTGTTTGTTGTTGTTGTTGTTGTTATTGTTGTTATTGTTGTTGTTGTTGTTGTTGTTGTTGTTATTGTTGTTGTTTTTGTTGTAGTGGTTAATGGGGGTGAAATGCTCTTCTGTGCAACGCGATATTCCACACTAATTCAAAGTAGTTCGTCCTTGAAAAAAAGCGCGCGCAGTGGGAAGGCGGCTGAAGCTCCACCGCAGGACGAAGACTGTGATGCTTGCAGCACTGATCGGCACTGCTTCTTAGGCCTCCGCCGGACAGCATAGATGACGCGCGCGCCGGGGTGCCCCTGGTGCACGATCCGAGCCGAAGCGCAGGAACCCGCAGGGACCCGAGGGCGCTCGGTTTTCTCAGCACGCAGCGCTGCGCCGGATGGTCTAACCCGGTCTTCGAAATGGGACACTAAATGCATTGGTTTAGCTTTGAACGAGGGGAAAACGAGTTCACTGGAAGGGCTCAGATCACTTCAAAGGCCACACTGGAAAATACAGACAACGTCGGGAGGGCAAGCACAGCCTGTGGTGGAGTGAAAAGGCCAGGCCTAATGGGAAGCTGTCGACGGCGCTGTCGCAACAATGTAACCATGCCACACCATGCCACACCATGCCAGGCCATGCCAGGCCATGGCTTCGCCGCGCAACGCCGCGCGTCACCCGGAAAGCGCCACGGGGGTAGAGGGTTAGTTACGAAAAAAAGTACATACTTGGCCGACGGAGCGCTGCTGACGTTGCAGTTCCTCTACCACGGAGTATATTGTTGTGTCTGACCACTGGAGGGAGAAAGAGAAACGGCCTTCGCACTCTACCGTTCATGAACAGCCATCCGCACTATGATGCCTACTGTAGTACTGTGGCAGATGTCTTTACAATTGTGCCAAAATTCTCCAGCAAGAAAAGGCTGTGCACAAAAAAGCGAAACCGGAATTCGGAGCGAAACCGCCCCCACGGGCTACCTCGATCTCGCTGCAGTCCGTCGAGGTTCTGCCTTACACAGTACGTGATATGTGTTAATATTTTGGGGGCTGAGAATTTCAGGCTTGGACATAGATATATGTATATATATTATATATATATATATATATATACCTGGTATATAATATATATATATCTATCTCTATTTTAAGGACTTACTGCTAAGAATTCGTGCCCAACGAGGAATGCCACTCTAAACCCGATGTAATAGCCTTCAAGAGTCTATCTCCATCAAGTCAGTATTGCCACCACAATAAGCCACGAGCCTTATTAGCCAACCTAGGAGACTCTTCACTGCTGTCGCGTACGGTACACATACATGGCCCCTTCGAGACACCTCAGAGGGCAAACGCAATGAACAAAACATCATTGACCGCACGAAGCAGGCTACTGCAGCACTCCGTCACCACTTGTCCGAGATTTGTCTGATTGGCTCACGGCTAGGGTTAGGGCTAATTCTATTCGTCTCGCACACCGTGTGCGTCAACCATTTTATCGAATAAGTGGTGAATAACCCTCAATAGGCTGCTGGGGTATAGGGGACAGGGGATGCGCCCGATAGTGCAGTGTACGGAGACGTGCTACGCTATCATGAGCGGTATCGTGTTTTTTATTTTCTGGCTGACGGGGGGGAGGGGGGGGGTTCCACAAAAATGAGGGACTGCGTACCTACCCTACGTCGATTTTTTTCGAACCATTTTCGGCTTGTACGCTTATAGGTCACGGGATCGGTCATGGAGTTTTTTTTTTTGGTTATTTCTCAAACGTCAGGTTTTTGGGTAAAATGTAGAAGGAGCCTCACAAATGTTTATGTGCTATACCAGCGACACAGGCCAAGGTAGAGGTGCATCTACCTTTGCCTTCTGAGGCTCCTGACTTGAGAAGCTCTATACCATTTAGAAAGTCACTACAGAGGCTCTATACTATTACTAAACCATTTGCACGGTAAGTAAGCCATCCAAAAACTTATCTTGAGGAAAGAAAAAAAGGGCAAAGCCCGAGGAACAACCCCATTGAAAAAAAAATGAAAAAAATAAATAAATGACATTTTCGACGATTTGGGGTTTTCAGGAGCGGCGTCCCCCCGTCGCTCAGAAATTATTTTAGCCAAAACGTTGTACACCTGCGGCAGCACCCCTCGTCATTGTCTGTATCCCTGCGTCGATGGAGATAATGCACGACACCCACGCGGCGCGATGATGTCCATACTTGCACTGCCACCGCCCCCTCTTCTTCTTCTTCTCTTTTTTTTTTTTTTCTTTCTCTTCCCATTTATCAATTTTTCCCTTTCGTGTCACTCTCTCCCTCCTACAGTAGTCGTTAACTCAGATCAACATTTGGGTCGCAAAGCAGGCTCTCCTCTACGGCTCGTGCCTTCACTTTTATCGCGAGAAACGCTCCAGCCATTTCTTTCCCTCGTCGCTCGTGAGAGGGGACTACGACGAGCACGGAACTTTTTTTTGTTTTATATGTCGATAGCAGTGGGTCGTCCCGGAAAGGCGAAGCAAAAACAGTCGGCATACGTTGCAGCGGCGAGACGGTGTACGCATCACATATTCATCTCGGACTGCCCTTCCCCTCAAAAAGAGACACCGGGTACGTGTATATCAAGGATACACCTGGTATTATATACCATGCACCATATATATTCTACATTATATGCATCATTTATGGGGGTCATATAAAACCCGTACGTAGTTGTTGTTCTCACATTAACTCTCTGACGAAGGAGTCCGTGGTCACACAAAAGGTGCTGGAGCCCTAGGAAGATCCGAAAAACGAAAAAAAAGTACGCGCGGTTGAAGCATCGCACACAAGCTTTTGCAAAGAATAGGAGTTTCGACAAAAATCCTCGATCTCACCCACAGCTGTTTTTTTTTTTTAAAGAGTAAAACGTGGCTACTCGTATGTATAGGCGGCGGGTCGAGCAAACAATTTCTGACGCAACAACAACGTCCGTCACTCGTCGAACCCCACCCTCTGCTTCAACTGGTGTATCGCCCCCCCCCCCCCCCACCCCGGTCAACACTACATCGCCCCCGCAAGGCGACGCGCAGACACGAGTGAACGCATCAGCCGTAAACGGCTAAATTATCATACCTGTATACACAAGTCGTATGATGTACATACCCGGTACCAACTCTGTCTGAAAAAAAAGCAAGGGTCGTTTTGAGTAGTCACGTACACCAAGTACTCAAACGGTCCTTACACTTTCAGATATATTTCGGCATCGACTACCACTTCGGGGCGTCACGATAAGAACATTTTATTAATAGTAGTAACGTTAAGGTTTAAAGCGGTCCTTATGAACCTGCCCAGAGAGGTGAACATATTTCCGTCCCTCACCTTTTTCTCGGGGGCGTCGACACCCGCCATAATCATCTGCGGCTTGAGAAGTGTCCCTTCCAGATACACGCCTGCCTCTGATAATGCGCCGTACACCGCACCCAAGACGCGCTCGCTCACCTAAACCATGTGGGTACATGGAGGAAAGGCGAACCGGGGGTGGGTAGGGTGGGGGGGGGGGGGGGGGGGGGGGTGGGGTGGGTTATCGCAAGCACTACCTACCAATCCACTCATCGTTTTCGTTTTCTTTGTTTACATTGTGCTGCTTCTGTGTCGCTGTCGCTGCCGCCACTGCTGCTGGTGCTGCTGCTGGTGCTGCTGCCGCTGGTGCTGCTGCCGCTGCTGCTGTGCTGCTACTGTGCTGCTACTGTTGCTGCCGCTGCTGCCACTGCCGCCGCAGTTTTTCTGTTGGGTAACAGAAGATGATACTTCCCTACTGCTGTTGTACCCCTTCCTTCGCCCCCCCCCCCCCCCCCCCCCCCCCCCCCCCCCCCCCCCGCTATCTGGCCTCCCGCGAAAAAAAAGAAAACGCTATCCGGAATCAGTGCGAGACCAAACCCGCGCACCGCGGTCTATATGTTGTATCACATTCTGATGGAGGGGTTTCGTCGTGGCGGGGTCCCACGCGGGCAGGGAGGTGATACACGGCAAACTTCTGCCAGTCTTCTGACGCCGCGTCACCTGCTGCTGTACCTCGTGCTGCTCATACCGTCTCTTGGGAACCGCTCGGGGCAGACCACGGGCTCCGTCCGCGCTTACCCCCTTCTAACCGACGATCGAGCGTTTCGAGCTGGCACAGGAAAGCTTGCCCTCCTCCTCCTCCTCCTCCTGCCCCCCCAATCCCCCTTCTGCTGTGCGGAAAGCACCATTTATGCTGGAGCACGAGTAGGCGTCAGGCATAGCATGCGCCACCGCTGTCCTGACTTTGGGAAGTAGCAACGACCCACTGCTGTAGTCTACGTCTGGAGTAGATTCCGCGCCATCTGCTGATCCGATTGTCGTCTATCGGCGAAAACAATCGGAACTTGTACTCGTAGGGGGAAATAAATGGCGAACAGAGAAATTTCTGCACTGTCAGCCTGACGAAGAGCTCAGGCTGTTAAACTATGCCTGGTGTATGTATGTGTAAATACAACATAAATGAACGGGATGATCCTTTCAATGCCAGACTCCAACACTACAAACATTGTAACGCCCCACGCGCGCGCGTGTATAGCATGAACTATCGCACGATACACGCCGACCCTGTCAAATGGCGGATGATGAAGAAGGAAAAAAAAACACACACACACACACACACTCTCAATTTTTTTCATCGCTTTATATATACCTGGTACACGGGGTCCATGGGTGTTTTATCGCTTCTCATGTGCCCAAGGGCGCTCTGTCGCTCTACATGGGTCTTACTCAAGGACGTGCTTATTGGTATTACAGGTAGCTACGGCGCTGAGCGGGCGGATCCTCCGACCCCGGGGGTGTCAGGCGCGGAGGGGGGACGTCCCGGCGAAGAAACCGCGCGGAAAGACGGTCAGAGGCGGGAGAGATCCGCCGACAAAAAACGGCTCAGGTCAGGCTAAGGACTAACGGAGGTGTACGTATTAGTATTTTTAATAGTAGTACGGTATACCGCTCTGGCCGCGTATAGAAGAACCGCTTGGTCTTCATGTTGATGTTCATACGGCTCTTAAGCAATTCCACCCAGAGCGGTTGTACTCTGGGATACCCGGGTACCAAACCTGGTTATACTTAGTGTGAGTGATAGTCGGGGGTATGGAGGCGTGTTTCGATAGGGGTATACCCCTTTTCGACCGAATAGTCTCTGGCTGAGGGGGCTCCCACCTGTGTTGCACTGCCCACAAAACTCAACAAGAAAACTAACGACAAGAAAGACACTGGAACCACGTCGGCCACCGTTCTTTTCCTGAAGACATTTCATTTTTCTGCTCTAGCTCCAAACGTTCCCATCGAGCCAAAATTTGACGGGGCAGAGATGAGCTCCATGGCGCACTCCCGTGAGTGTGCCAAAGCGACAGCACTTCCCGTGTCCTCCTTCGGGGCGGACCTCGTCCCTTAAGTCTGAAAGTGTGGTTCCAGGCGCTTGAATTTTCATTTTCTCGTACTACTGCGGTCAAGCCTTTTTCTTTTTCTGCTGTAGAACAAGCAGGAGGAATCCAGGAGGAGCTACTGCTGCTGTATAGCCTCACTCGTACATACGGATGTCGAAACTACGGTCGCATTGTTTTCTCGTTGCTCTTCCCAAGAGCACAGCCAGTCTCCAATATGGAGGCCAGCGCACTACTTACTGTACGTGTTGTCGGTCTGGGCATCGGGACACAAAACGGATTTCTTTGGCATGCTTCTACTGGCGCAAGCGAGAGCACGCCAGCCGCCTGGTGTACAGCATTTTGGGAGTACGTACCCTGACAGCCTTTGCGTTCCTCCTTCTCCACTCGTAGAGCAAAAAAAAATACTTGGCTGCAGCAGTCAGTACGAGAGACCGGATATTCAAGCGCCTGGAACCACATTTTTAAACTTCAGCGACGAGGACCGCCCCGAAGGAGGAGACGGAACGTGCTGTCGCTTTGGCACACTCACGGGAGAGCACCGAGGAGTTCACATCTGCCCTGTCAATTATTGGCTCGATGGAAACGTTCGGAGCTACTGTAGTGCAGAAAAACGAAATGTCCTCAGGAAAATGAACGGTGGCAGACGTGGTTCCAGTGTCTTTGTTGTCGGGAGTTTTGGCAAAATCAGTGTCTTTGTTGTCGGGAGTGCAACACAGGTGCATGTTGTCTGTTGCATACCCGGTCTACGTCTGAGCTGTGTGCTCACAGCTCATGAGAGCCTAGGGGAGAAAACGAACAATGTTACCGATACGTACGTACAAAAGAACGCCTTTCGTATCGAAACCAGGGAAACCAGGCGCCCGCCACGCGCTCCAGAGTGCACGGACCGCGCCCGAGACCTCAACCAATGTGTCCGGCCGGGCTTCATGTATCCGAGCACTTATTGATAGTATTTTGCCGAAAAGTGTTCGTACGAAGAGAAGAGCTGGCAAAAAAAAGTACAAAAGTTTGACAAACATTCGTATACATGTATAAATGGATCTAATATCTCAGGGTTCGGGGTGGGTGTTACTTGCTAGCTCTTTGGAAACAGCCCAAGCGATGAACAGTGATGGACAGCTTTTCGAAACAGCGTCGGAGGCGCCGGGGAGTCTGTCTGTCGCGTCCAACGGCAGGAAGTCCGACGGCTGGTTACATCGAAAATCGCGGCCGCCCAACAACCGCGCGACATTACCACGAACCGCTGTTGCCGGCACTGCTGCCTCCTCCCCCTTTACCGAACCCTACTCTATTACGGGGAATCATATTAAATATTTACGGTGGTCCCTCGTAATAGTTAATAACCCATAGGGAATTTATCACACGGGGTTGACAAATTGTGTCGCTGCGTGCTGTCTGTATTGCAGTGTGCTTTTTTTTCCACGTGGTTTTGACAAATTGTGTCGTTGCGTGCTGCCTGTATACACCAACTTCTTGTTTTTGTGGTGTTTGTGTGCATGTGAACGTGTAACCACATGGAGCGCATCCATTAATATTGTGTCATGCTCTTTCGTTCCCGTTTCCCGCTTTGTGTTCGCTCTGTTGCAGCGCACGTCAACGCGCATTTTGAGGAACGCTGGGGGCGTCAACGGGAATCGAGGATTTCGGTTGAGGTAGCAGTGGGCTGTTTCGAAAAGCTGTCCATCACTGTTCATCGCTTGGGCAGTTTCCGAAGAGCTAGCAAGTAACACCCACCCCGAATCCTGAGAAACGAAATCAATATCGTGTTGTTGTTGTTGTTGCTTGTATGCGCACAGCAGTATTACGGGGGACCATAGTTAATAGGACCTATGGTATACTTAAAAACCTATATATGTGACCATTTTTACTAACAATATTTGGTCCTATTAACTATGGTCCCCCGTAATAGGCCATGCCATCGTTCACCGGGTTGCCCTTTCCTTTCTTCTTGCGGGGGACTTCGTAATGACTTCGTAGAGGTAAAGAGCTCCTCACGTGAAGAGAGGAGCCTCACAAAATATTAGGTGCACCCTTACCGAAGCATGCACCCCACGGCCCCGCGTAGAAACCCAGCCAAAACTCACGCTTCAACCTTTGTAGGGCTGCAGTCCCGTTTTGGGGACAAATCAGTCAAATTCCAAGTAATTTCTCCCCGAAACGGATTTTTTTTTTTTTTCATCCTTCTCTACCGATATATCATCTTCGTTCTTCTCTTCTCTCTTCACCCTAGTCGAAACTCGGATCAACCATTGGGTCACCTAGCAAGCCTTCCCCCCCCCCCCCCCCCCCCCCCCTCCCTCCGCATTGCGGCATCACGGTTCGTGCCTTCCTTTTTATCGCGAAAATATTCAAGCCACTTCTTCCCTCGTCGACTCGCGTCTTATTGATGGCGCCTACTATAGTATGCACCCACGCTACGCGCTCTCAGCAGTTGATTCCTTTCGTTTTTTTTTAATGAAAGTAAACAAAATGTCGCCAAGGTGGACTTGAACTCACGGAACCAACTTTAGCACCATGGCATTCGAGAGCGCCATTGAGCCACCGGGGCGACCGGCTGCTGTGCCAGAAGGGGTCCCAAACGGGGTTCACCGGCCGCAAACTTCTCACCTCCGCGAACAGCTCCGGACTGTGGGTCCCCTCGATGAGAAGCTCCGGCTCCACGATGGGCGTCAGGCCGGCCGCTTGAGATATGGCGGCGTACTGGGCCAGGCCCTCTGCGTTGGCGAAGATGGCCTCTCGCGTTGGCAGCCCCGCATCCGCGTCGATTCGGATCGTGGTGCGCCTGGCAAATTTTACGTATATATCGTTACCGCAATCCATTGTTGTCGTGGCGGACGCGGTGGGAGGGCGGGAGGGGTCGCCGTCAACACGGCTCTTGCTTTGTTTGCGCTCGCGTCGTGTTGCGTGTTGCGTTGCGCTTTTGCATCGCGCGGCGGAACGAATGTTGGGGGCTGTTTGCGACACACGGCAGTAGCTTCTGTTCGGGGCCGTCCTGGGCTAGCAAGAGTCTGGATCACGCCAGGGGACTACGCACCACAATCACAGCAGTGCGATTATATGCTATTTGCGCATTCAGAGCTACAACCAGGCACCTCGCATACGTTTCATCGTGTCTAGGAAGCGAACGACACATGCGGCGACTGTCCGCGCGCAGCCTTGGGAACAAATTTACAGTCCACGACGTTCGGTGCGAGTGCCCAGCGCGAACGCAAAAATGAGCAGTCCCTCCTGCGCACGACAAGAGCCCCCCCCCCCCCCCCTCCCGGCCCTGCGCTGCTCCCTTCGGAGTACAGGAACGGGTATATGCAGGGTGTGGTAACACGCCAAAACGCACCACTTCGCGAACCGCGCTCCCTGCGCGTAGTACCCCTTGCTCCTCTCCAGCAGCGTGTCCATTCCGCGGGTCGTGGTCTCTCTGGGACTTCCGGGTATCGGAGTCAGACCCTTATCTGTTTTGACTCCCGTGAGCACTCCCTTGTCCTCCAGCACCTTCGCGAACGGCACTCCGTCCCCATTGCTTTGGAGAAGAGTCTCCTCGAACAGTATTACTCCGCCCAGCCACTCCCCGAGGCGTGGGTGCGCCAGCAAGACCTCGCGGTATGCCCGCCGCGTCTCGGCGTCGTTCTTCAGCCCGGCAGCTTCCAGGCGCTTGCCGATCTGCGAAGAAGTGGATTACGAGCGAATTACGAGCGAAAGCGAGTTTCAAATTTTATGCGGTGTGAAGAAAGAGGGAGGCGGTTCGAGATGGCCGAAGCGATCGACGGACTCACCGGAATCAAACGCACACAAGGTGACGATATCAGGCACAGACATCCTGCTGCCCGAGTGCTTAAGCGGTGCCAGCAATACTACCTTGCTGTTGTGCATGTACAAAATAGCGAGGGCGTGTACACATACAGACGGCGGACGTGTGTGCTTGTTTTAGATCCATTGTAAACCACCGGAGTGCGATTCGTTTACGTGGTCTCTGTAAACACTACCTGGTATTAAAATAGTATGTGAATGGGGTCTAGAAGGAACGATATACCAGGTACCAGGTACACATCACATGCCTGAATCTTAGGTTCGATCGTGCGCCGACCAGTTCTACGTACTTGATACGTGACAGGCACAACATGTCAGAATGCCACAGAACACCGCGAGTCACACCTTTAGGAATCCCAACTAAAGCTAAAAATATTAACGCGTCTCGTACGTATCAAAATCTTCATGGCAAGCTGGGTGTGGTGTGCCAGAGGTAGGATCGATATCATACGTGCCAAGTAGACTCACGGCACGGACGAAACCGCACGGGCGCCACGAGCAGCCTTTCGCTTTCAGCGATAGTCGCCCGCCGCTCGAGCCAGGGTACGGCAGTAGAGAGAGGGCAGCGATGGAGCGAGTGGATTGGTCGCCACGCTGAAAGAAACGGGGCACGAAATGGTGTGGTTCTGTAGGTCGCCGCAACGCAACTCAGAGTGAGCACGCGATCCAGCTCTTCGCCCATGATACCACACTACAGAAAAATGCACACGTTGGACACACCAGGTCCCTTTTTAGTGATCTACTATTAATACTGCTGTATATACTTCCGGGCAGATAATATAGGCCCATGATTACCGGGAATGCCACGCCTTTTGTATGGTCTGCACGATCGAGACCATGCACTGCTGTGCGCCGGGTTGGACCTGTATGACACGGCTCCTTTTGTTAATGCCAACATTAATATTAATATTAATATTAACAGTAACTTTTTACAACATCTGGGAACATGATAATGGCAAATAAACATCTACTGACTGCTATGGATGACCCGTAATACTGCTTTACCTGGTACAAACTACCTGGTACGTACCGCTGTTGTAATGTACTGCTGTAGATTGTGACTGACTGCTGTGTCATGTGTGATTCGTACCCCAGATATCATACCAGTCAGTGCGCCTTCCTTTCGCTACGTACCAGTATATATTTGCGAGAGAGAGACGACAACATATACCCATCGAGCGAGCAAGCAAGCCGATCAGTGCAAACGTTCAATCCACCGAACGTGCTGTTGTCGGAGCAAATTGCGAGTCTGGAAGAGAAACACCCGAAGTACGCTGATGTTTGTACTGGCTGCTCTACATGGCGAAAGGCCGCCAAAACAAGCAGCAAGCATCAGGAGATTCTCCCGTCTCCAGGCAGTCTACGTATATAGAGCCTAGCAAAAGCTGCCAGTACAGCAGAACACATCTGTCTCGCAATCCACGCCTGCTCACCGTCGGGTTAGACTCGTCTGCCGCCAGAATACCCTTCCCACGAGTAGCCAGCGCCTGAGCCGTGGAAGCCAAGGCATCCTTCTCCTCGTCTGTAAGCGTCGGGAGGTCATGTAATGTTGTCCCATTGGGCGGGTTCGAGCTCGCGGATGCAGCCTCCTCATCAGGTGCTCCATTTTTTGCTGCCGGACGCTGTCGCTGGAGCAAGAACATCAGGACGCATCCTGCCACGACCCCAGGTACGAACGGGGGCACGGAGTTCGCCATCTGGAGCTTTGTATCCGTCTGAGATATCTACTCTGCTGTGCGCACCACAGCATGCGTGGTGTGCCTGCTCCGTGCTCACTGCACGCAGGCTGCGCTCTGCACATGCGTCCAGTTCACAGTCCCGTGTCCCCCCCCTTCCTATTATTTGCGTTTATGCTCATTACAAAACCACGGTCCTCCACCAGAAGGACTATATTACTAAATTGGGATCTGGGTTCTATACTCTCTCTGTGTGCATGGACCTGACCGACCTAGCGATACAGCCAGGGAAGGTATACCTAGTGCGTGAGGTCTTGCACAATGGAGTAACGGGCTCCGTCAGAGTTTTGGGCAGGTATGTTCACCTGACGGTCTATTAATAGCAACCGCGTTCACGTTTGAATTTTTGCTCGAAATTCGTCGTACTTCTACGTATCAATTTGTCCGTAAATATAGTAGTCGTTTTATCATTAATATTGATCATAAATACGTCCTTAAATTTCCGGACATATTTATATCTACATTTACCTACAGCCTGCACAAGCAGGTAACGTAACAGGTAACAGGATCAGGGCGAGCACGGCAGCAGATCAGGGGTGGGAGTAAGAAGCAGTCAGACACAGGATTGCGTAGGGTTCACTATCACTAAATGCGCCGCATATCTTTGCCCGCCTTGACCGTTATAAGGCTGACCTAGGCGTGAAGGAGGAAGGATGGAATTTCTGCTGTATATAACGGTGTGGTTCAATGGGAATGACGTTCCCATTGGTGTGTTTGCTGCGATGCGGAGTACGATTGATTGATTCGCGACTCCACGATTGCAATTTTTTTTACTACACATCATTGGAGCAGCAGCAGCAGCAGCAGCAACAACAGCAGCAGCAGACAGAGTCTGCTGGAGGCAGCGGTACTCCCTCGGTATTGAAACTAAGCCCCCTTGACAGGAGACAAGGCACCACCGGCTAGTGCCCCTGAGCAAGAACCACCGGGAACAATAAATTCCTGCGGGGCGTGTCTTAATAGAGCCTGCGATACCATACGCCTACAAACACTATCGAAAGCTGCCAACTATGCGTATACGTACGTACTGCAGCTGTACAAATTACAGCAGTACATAGCAGTGCGCACAACAGGTACGGCAGCAGTAGCTTCAAGCAGCTCTGCCAAATGAGCTGTGCAACGCGTAGTAGCATCTGTAATCCACGGGTAAATACAGATGCACATCCTAGTTACTATAAACTGCTCGTGGCGGCTCCATGGCGATATTTCGGTCGTCTTTGGCGCCGAACACATCGGCAAGGCGCGCATGGCAAATAACAATCAACGCGACCTATTAATAGTGTCTTCCACCGACCGTACTTCGGCAGCATCAAGAGCTACGACGCGGCGGCAGACGTGGCCGTGATCGAGTACAAGGAGGAGCAGCTTTCGATCGACGCTTCCCTCTTGCCCGGGTTTCAGTTCCAAACGGGCTCGCTCTACGAGTTTATCGGCGAGGTTCAGGCAAGCACCTTGGAGGCGTGTGGTGGTGTGGGGGATGGGGAGGATCGGCGTCCGCTGTTGTCGACCGGCTACTTAATTACCCGTTGGGGACCGCAGTCCCGTTTTGGCGACAAAACACTTGGAAATCGAGTGGTGTGTCCCCAAAAAAAAGGATTGCAATACTGACAGGGTTAATCCTCCTGGAGACTTCTGAGAGGAAAATAGAAGATAAGGAGCGACGATTTTTTTACCGATCTGCCGGAGGATAAGATGAAGCAAAGAAAAAAAAATTCAGCAACGGCCGCTGCTGCGTGATTGTGATTGGAGGTTGATACAAGTCGGCCTTCGATTTATTCGCAAGAACGTCGTACGAGGGCACGGGGCGCAGGCGGCATTGTCCTTCCCTTACTTCTGGGCCCTCACGCTGCCCGTAGACGGTAGATGACACGAAATATACCAACCATTGTTTTGGGCGCTGTCTGGGGGAGTTCCAAGGGTATTAGCTTGCCTGGTTGGAACGAGATACTCTTGTCCTGGGTGACAGTTTTATTGAAAAATCGAATCCGTAGAAGAAGGAAATAAAATGACTCCCCGGGTTCCTTTGGGGGGTGAGGGGTAGTGTGTAGTGTGTACTCGTGTCATGCATGGTCGTAGTCGGATGACCGTAGACCCCCGCATCCGTATAATGCCGGGACGGAGCACGCCGTGTTTTCACCCATCACGCAGACCTATTATTTTCTGAGGGTCCTCACTTTAGGAGCTTGGTACCTCATCACCCAAACACTCATTTTTGAGATAGAACAAATAACGTAACCCGGCGAACAGTCCCGTCGCCTACATAGCACCAGTATATGCTACAGTAGTTATATCACCAAGTAGACACTATACGTACTCCAGCGATAAGGCATGCCTTGTCGACAAGGCACGCCTTATTGTGGGATTGTTCCTCGTGAGTCACAAATATTTGCCTTGCAAGGCAAAATGTACTACCCCCTATCGTAGCCTACTGAGGTTTATAGAGGCTTGGTTGTCCTGTTGTTCTTCTGTCTTCTTCGATGTTTCTAGTTTAGTAAGCTCTAGTTCGTGCCCTCACGTGATACTGCCAACAATTTGTGTTCGTTGACCCCCCCCCCCCCCCGCCCCCCCCCCGCCTTCAAAACCAACTGAAGAACGCCTCCGGAGAAAAGAGAGTGAAAGCACGGGTTTGCCGGAACGTCGACGGCCTGGACACGCACCTATTCGAGAAGGCGCTTGAGGTGCGCAGGAAATTTCTCGCCGACCCAGCCTACCAACCATCGCCGCAGGAGCTGCCGCCGCCACGGTAAAAAATAAAGGGGGGGGGGGGGGGGGGGGAAGATAACTGACCCATCCGCGGGAGACGCGCGCCGCCACCAAAAGCGTGGGGAGCCGGGGGAGCGCACATCAATTCGGCCAGGCGAGGGATCGTGTGTTCCGTTCCAATATTTCGGCCTAGTTGGGCTGCTTTTTCTGCACGCTGAGGCCCGGGGGTGAGAGGGGGTAGAGGGGTTTCATCTTTTTGAATCCACAGGGAGCGGTGACAGCTCTCGATACGGTCAGCTTGTATCGGTTGCGGCAGCGCATGAAAGGCAGGAGTGTTGGCTTTGCTTTATCTTGCTCGAGACTGCGACCGCGGCGGTGATCACTTGTTTTTTTTTGGGGGGGGGGGTTCGTTCGGGCACCTTTTGTACTCTTTTATAAACAAAAATGTGTTGCAAGTGTTTGGTTTTCGATGATGTTGTGGTCTGGAATAAACCGGCAGTCGGGGTGACGGAGCGACCGCCGCATGGCGGTCGAACGATCAGCCCATCCAGGGGGTGCTTTTATTTTCATTTTTCCGAAGGTGATCCCTCCGATTTGGGAGGGTACGCGGCGATGGTCACCCGGTCGCGCGTGCAGTCGGTGATGGCGGTTCGGCGAATCGTCAATGCTGTGACATGTGTACCCCGTTTTTGTCTCACGGTGTAGCACCGCTTGGTCTCGCTCTTGGTCCCCAGGGGTTGCATGGAGGCGTCGTCCAAGCCAGGGGACACGGGCCGGCAACCCCCGCCACCGACACCAGAAAAAGGTACATGGTATTGGGCGCCTTTTGCAGACAAGACGGATATTCTGATGTCGAACATACAGCAGTATATTGTGTGCCCAAAGGGTTGAATGCCGGGCGAAATTTTAGAGAACGTGGGCATCGGCTTGATTCACGGCCGATAGCGCCCATTCGTCATTTTCGCGTGTTCATAAGACCGCGTGGATGTAGCGCTTGGAAAATTCGAGGAGCTGGGATGTGTAATGCCTCTTGGGGCTTAGGGGCAGTAGGCGCACTGCAGAGAGTTCACCACTTACTTGATTTGACCGCACCATGTCTGAGGGTCACTACTGTGGACGGTACGAATAAAACGATAGGACTGACCTTAACCCTGACCCTAAGCCAATCCCACTCGGTCAACCATTGCGGAGCTTTAGTCCCTTTGTCTCGTTCACGGTGTGTGCTGACCGTAGTGTCGACTACGATCAACCATAGTGTCGAATGAGTGGTGAACTCAACTGAGGCATACATCGCGCGGGGAACGCTTCATCGGACGTTGTGCCTTGTCCACTCCTAACTACGACGGTTTCGTCTTGCGGAGTTGTTGCGCAGGGGCGTTGTGGGATGTTCCAGGCAGTATCTCCTCTGAAAGCCCCACCCCCCCCCGCCCTCCCCGCCTCGCTTCTGACGTGGCCGTTCATAACGCGCAGTGAAGGTGCACTTCCAACCTATTGCGAACGCTCCCATCTTGCGGAAGGGCAAGTTCCAGGTCAACGCATCTTGGACGTGCTTGGAGGTGTGTGTGACAGAACCGTTAGAGAGAGAAACGTTGAATGTAGAGATACATGAAGAGAGAGAGAAAAGGCAGGGGGGAAGAGGCAGAGAGGTAGAGATATAGAGAGAGACAACGACATAAGTAGGTAGATAGAGTGAGAGAGAGGGAGCGATATGCTGAGAGAGAAAGGCAGAGAGAGAAGCGCACACAGAGAGAGCGAAGCCGCCACGACTAAACACCCTGTAACGATGGCCCGTCGCATGTACCCGATGCCTGGCACAGGAGTATCCTTTACTCCGGAGTATAACAGAACGCATGCATCGAGTGGATTGTGCGATGGCGCCCAGACCCCGGCTGGGGCGTTTTTGTATGAATTGCGAGCGAAATGGGTTGGGTTCTCCCCATCGTTTTTGTTTTGTCTCGGGGCGCTTTGTGTGGGGAGGGATGTGATGAGGCCATCGCACCGTATCATACGCCAAGATCTTGCGGGAATAACGTGGTTGGGAAGAACCGTTCGCGGCGAGAGCGCGACAATACGGCACTGTTGTTTGATCGAAATGTTTTTTCTCGGAAACTTCTCGGAATTTTGAATTTTCTAGCATTTTTTTTTTCCATTTCGTTGGGACATACAGCATCCCTGCGGTTCATCGTACGTCGGGAGCAAAAACCACCAGTCCGGTCGGCGCACACTCGCATCACCTGACACGCCAAGTTTTCTCGCCCTCCCCCCCTCCCTCCCCCCCTTTCACATGCCATGATGTGCGTGCTATATAGCCGTGCGGGGCGTAACGCGACGATCGTGGCTCGCGGAAACAAACATGACCCGCAAGGGTCTTAGTCCGGTACTTGAGTGGTAGTTGGGGCACGTATGCCACCTTTTCGCCCCCTTGCTCTAGAATTTAGCACATCTGTCTACAGCAGCAGCAGCAGCAGCAGCTGTGTTTAGCGTGGTATTCTCCTTGCGAAGGTATACAAGCACGAAGCGTTGAAAGTCAATTTTGCGAGTTTTACCCGCCTCCCCCCTGCCCTGCAACTCTGTCCCCTGCCCCCCCCCCTCCCCCCTCTTGGCCCATCCGTGTGGAAACCCCTCGACATGTTCCGGTCACCGGTGATGGCTACTGCTTCTCAATCCCCTTCCCGCCCCTACCTCGGGGGAGCCCTTAGCTGCAAGCATCTCTCCGAAACATGCTGCAAATTTCGGACGCCACTCCCCTTGTAAGTGTAGCACGCACGGGCGGTGTGTTTGCAGTGACGTCAATGACACACCACCCGTTGCCACCGTAGGCGTCGACGAATGATCTAAATCATCTATTCCCACAGTTCACGGTCTAGATCGTTCAGGGCAGATGGTCTGTATGATCTGTATGATCTAGTCATGTTGCCGGGTGGGAGTCGTATACATCTGCATGGATTAACACACATTTCCTGGGGTATGGACCTGTACTACAGTAGATAGGTCCTGCACAGCATTTCTCACTATGGCAGGCGAGGAGCTGCAGTAGATGGTCTGCAGATGATCTATTCGTAGATGATCTGATGATCTATCTGAGGTGTGCGAGATTAAGCCCAAACTTCTCTCCGACGGAGCCTCTCAGCGAAAGAGCCACCCAACATTTTTGGTTCCGATGCGTATATGTATAAATATAGCACAGTATATATTTCATCGGGTAAACCCAGCCCATGAGGTTGAATTTCGGGCTTGCATAGCTCACAACGCTGGGAGTAAATATTAGAACTGCTGGGTATTGTTATTGGTGTGTAAGCGGTCCTCATATTTCCGCCCACAATGGTATTTATAGCACTTTTTCTGAAAAATGGATTATTGGGTGAGGTATATATAGCACTCTGGGCGTAAACGTAAGGACTGCTTGGTATTGTTTATTAGTGTATAATCGGTCCTTATATTTCCGACCAGAGTGGTAGCCCTTTTTCTGAGAATAGTCAGTTGTCGGGGTGAGGTATACATAGGCCTCCTCAGGTGTGACGAGCGTCAGGAACAATATGTGCTACACTATTCATAGGTATACCCCTGACCCGACCGCAACACTTGTTTCAGAGCAACACATCACGCCAATGTTACCAAGGAGGCGTTTTCGGTTTTTGCTAACCTCGAGTCTCGAGAGTGCTTCAAGCCCCGTGCCCCCCCCCCCCGCGCCCGCGCTCTCACTCACGCTCGGCTTTCGGGACGAGGAGGCTTTGGCTGCGGCCCCGCCTTGCGTCGGGAAGGGCCGCTTGCCTCTCGTCGTTTTTGCAATGTAGGGCTGCTCTCGCAAGTGATAGGAACGCCCGAATGGTGGCTATTTGAAACTGTCGTCAACCATTGCCGTCAACTGCGTGTGCTGGTGGAATGCACTTGGTTTGTCGTGATTGGTCGAAGCAAAACCGGAGAGTTGCTGTCGGACGGTGCGGGGATCTAGCTTCAGGTCTCCGGCTTGATTCACCACCCATGGTCTATACTTGAGGCGGCCGTGTATTCTTTGCAACCCTCTTTGCTCGCAATTGTATTGACAGCCGCTGGAACCAATCGAACCCTTTTAGGATTTTGAGAAGGGAAGAGTGATGAAGCAGCCGGGGCTGTGCTGGGGTACCCTACGGCACTTTCCGCCCAACAACGCATGGCTTTGCGCGACAAGAATGTAGCATGGACTACTCGAAGTCTGTGGATGCACTCAAGTCTTTTATTTGCGGTTGATTAAATTATCGCACTCGTCATTTCCACAAGCTAGGTGACCGATCGTGTGTCGGTGATGCGTGGTTTCGCCTCGCCTCGCCTCGCCTGTTGTGCATACCGCTGTCAGACGCCCCCCCCCCACCCCACCCCGGTTGGATGGCAGTCGAGATCAACCTTTATAGATCTAACTTTATCCGCGTTTTTGGGGAAAAAATGGGCAGAATGATTTTGGCAGTGGAGGAAAGGTTAAGGCCACTCCTCTGACCCGGTATTTATTTAGCACGTGTTGGTGCTGTTACACCGTCATGCTAATGAATGCTCGGCCGCTTGCTGCAGCAAACATATTCTGTAACGTAACTACCCCTGGTCCACGCTTCGCGTTTCCCTACACGCGCGCGGGCCGCGAGGGCAAAGTCCAACCAGCCGCATGTGTGCAGCGGTACTGCAGGAGCCCGCTGAAAGGCGCACAGCAGTGCGCCGTACATCTGGCCAGCAGTTCATGAATAGTCGAGCAGTTGGGGAAACGCCGAACACCCCACAGTGCTTCGCGCTTGGTGCAAGCTATGTCTGCCCGGTGGGTCAAAACTCGACGTGCTTCGCCCCGGCGTTGTATACGGAGGGATGCAAGGGTCTATGGTCATACGATTACGGCCATTCACGACATGACTACCCCTCCATCCCCCTTTGTCCAACCCCTCCTCTGGATGTCGCAGTTTCTGTACTGCAACAGCGCGTTCGAGCCGAGCCAGGACCAGAGCCTCTCCGACCTGTACAAGGTGAGCGCGCAATGCGCTGAGCGGGGTCCCTGCTATCACAGAGGTCCACTCAACGTGCTCAGTCGCTGCCAGGGCATGCGCTTCGATATAGTTCTTTACAGATATTGCGGGAGGGCCGTCGTGATCGACGCCCATGATGGCTCAAGAAACCATGTGTTTTGTTCTCATTTTGTAACGGTGTTTTACCCTCGAAATCAGAACATCAGAAGACACGTGTGCAGTGCAGCAGCTCAACGCCCTGGCCACGCCCGGTCTTCAATATTGCGCGCCAACGAGAGAAACGCCAGGGCAAGGGTGGTGCCTTACATGGGTGGCGTGCCTTACAAGGGTGGTGCCTTACAAGGGTGGTGCCTTACAAGGGTGGTGCCTTATAGGGGTAGTGCCTCACAATCAATATCTCATCCGAAACACTACTTCGAATAATTTGTTCGTGCAACTCCCGACCAGCATTTATGTGCACTACGTAGTCCCAAAACGAATACACTATGAATAGTAAGAGTATCGTGCTGGCCGGTATACGAATGGTCGCTCACTTGAGCTTCACCGGTCTGAGAATATTGCCTCATAAGGCAAAAGGTGGGGCCAGCCTACCGCGCAATTCAAGAGTACGTTAAATCTGAGCGCGCATCGTGTGCTGCATGCAACCTTGTCCAAGCAAGCATGACGCGATAGGGGTAAACATACAGCACATGTTGCCCAAACTTTCACTGGAACTGATTATTATTAGGCTCCTTAATGGCGCTGAGGGAACTACCCATTAAGACTTGCCTTGTTGTTGGACAATATAATCTAAGCAACGCCTTCGTACGAAATATTTATTTTTTCGGCAAAATAAGTGCGACTGTTTATGAACCCTTTTGGGACACTTAACCCATTTAGGACCGCAGTCCCGTTTTTGGGACAAATTACTTCTAATTTGAGTGATTTATCCCCAAAACGGGACTGCGGTTCTAAAAGGTGTAAGAGACTTAAGAGAGAAAAAAAACTGACGATCAGAAGAGTTGATGATCACAGCAACGGCCACTCACTGCGTTTGTGGGGGGTGATACAAATCGGTGCAGTGTCTGCCGAGGAGTCGCACCGCACGGGCGCAAGCAACATGATCCTACTGCACCTACCTATATACCCGTACTGCTCGGCGCTCACGCTATGCTCGTAGACGGTTTGATAACACCGAACTGCAGTTGTTGTTTTTGGTCGCTGTGTTGGGGTCCCAGAGAGGTTAATATACTCCTGAAGGGCACTAGGGAACTACGGGACTAAACTACCTATTACGGGGGACCATAGTTAATAGGACCTATGGTATACATAAAAACCTATACATTTAACCATTTTTACCAACAATATTCGGTCCTATTAACTATGGTCCCCCGTAATAGTAAGGCACGCCTCCTTGTTGAATAGGGCGTGCCATATTATTGCGCAATACAATCCGAATAATGCCCTACGGATAGGCAGAGATTTACCCTTCCATTTTTTCTCGAATTATTTTTTGTTCTTGGAAGACGTACAATGATATACATATACTTCGAAGTATTATAAGTCAAGCTCCTTTTGTGAGGACCCTAAACATTGGGTATATTTATATAACCCGTACCGTAGCACACGTTATCAACCCTTTTATTACGGGGGACCATAGTTAATAGGACCAAATATTGTTAGTAAAAATGGTTAAATATATAGGTTTTTATATATACCATAGGTCCTACTAACTATGGTCCCCCGTAATAGGACTGCAGCCCCGTTTGGGGGATAAACTACTTATGATTTGACTGGTTTGCCCCCACAACGGGACTGCAGTCCTAATAGGGTTGAGAGAATCCCAACTCCGTCTTGGTGTGTCTTTCCCGCTGGTGAGAGGGGCTTGAGGCGAGGCGGGAACGGCGAGGGGGGGTAAGAGACAAAATAACCAGCGCGTATTTTTGCGACCGCGCTAATATGAGCTACCCAGAACGTGGGGGATGATACACCCCGACTTTTCGCATGGGCGCGGCCATTCTGCCGGGTTTCATTTTCAACAATCTGCGCGCGCGTTGAATGGCTCAGCTGAGGTTTATGCTGTGGCCGTTGGAAGATGCATGGAGGCCGTGGTATGTCGGTATGTTTGTGGAGGTGTTGAGTTGGACCGAATCGGCAGGTTTCAGTGTGACCGACTTGCTCGTAAGTACGTTTGGTCTGCAGCTCCGTCGATCGTAGCGCGCATCTACTAGGTTTGGCACACGTAACATATATACCCCACCATCCCTTCCCCCATTATATACCTCGTACACAGTAGGTTGGGTTGGCGTCGGTTGTCAACGGCACTGTAAAACATGCCGCTCGCTGCGTGAGCTAGACAACCAGGCTACCTTTTTTGTTTTTGTTTTTGGCAATCGAGTTATATCAATACTTAGTAGATCCTTTTTGCGGGGTGGAGAACCTTTACTCCGCACAAGGAGAACGGTTGCATCACGTAGTGTTTATGGTAAGGCACCTACGAGGCAGTTACATACAGAGTAGTAATCCCATTGCTATCTGTGGAAGCGGCCGCACCGGAAAGTGAAATAACTCATTGAAGTTGTTGCCCATATGCAAGTCCGCCTCACAAGCGGTTCTTAGTAGGATGCAGCTCACCCTCCGTGCCACCCGCCGAACAACCTCACGGCGCTTCGCGCTTGGTGCAAGCAATGTCTGCATGGTCGGTGAAAGCCTGGCGTGCTCCGTCCCGGCGTTGTAGGGATGGGTCTATGATCGTACCACTACGGCCATGCATGATATGGAGTACCTTCCCCCCATCAACTCGTTGAAGCTGTAATCAATATGCAAGTCCGCCTCACAAGCGGTTCTTAGCAGAGGATGCAGCTCACTCCTCATACGACTCGCCGGACACCTCCCGGCGCTTTGCGCTTGATGCGAGCAATGCCTCTCAGGTCGGTAAGAACCCGGCGTGCTCCGTCCCGGCATCGTAGGGAAGCGAGGGTGTACGGTCATACGACTACGGCCATGCAGTAGATCGAGCACATCTCTCCTGTCGAGTACCTCCCTCCTGTCCCTGAGTTCCGCAGCTTCAGGCTTTGTTCCCCTCCAGAAGGGATACCACTCTAACCGCGAGTATAGTACTCGTTTCAAATCTGATATCGCTGTAAAACGGAGCTTGCGTTCCCGGCCACAGTGGTGCCCGGTGTCCACTCTGCATGAGGTTGTACGCGCAAATCCCGTAGTACGTGATCGAAGTACCACGCACCGCTTACAAAGGTGAGTCTGGAAGAAGTCCTCGATCTCACCAGATCTCACAGCTGATCATATTAGCTCTTATACATTTTTTTTTGTTTTTTTTTGCTCATCCCATTTATTGTCTTCGCACATCTTCTTCTCTCTCTCCTTCCAACTCGTAACTCAGATCCGGGGTCACATAGCAGGCTCTTCTCCCCCCTTCCCGCTACGGTACGTGCCTTCATTTTTATCGCGAGAAGATTTCAGCCTTCTCTTCCCTCGTCGACTCGCATCGAATTGTGCCTACCCACGCTGCAAGGCGCTCTCAACAATTGAATCCTTTTTATTTTTATTTTTGCAAATAAAGTCAAAAGTCCGACCCACCTGGGGCTCGAACCCAGGACTCAAACACAAGTAGAATTCGAGGTTAACCACTTGAACCACGGGGCGATATATGTATGTAGCTGAAGCGTCGTACATAGATCAGGACTTATTATTTGCTTTTTTTAAACCTGATGTTGGTTGCCCTCGAAGGCAGCAGCGGCACCCACGGGCGATGATGGAGCGGCGCCTGTCCTGCTTTAACCGTCCCGTAGCCGTTTTCTTTCTCGTCGGATGAAGGGCTATTTTTTTCACTGGCCCCTTCATTCTCAAGCCCCATTTGCACCACCTAGTGTACCCGTTCGTCTGCTGCACCTGTCCTAGTTCAACCGCCCCCGCGACATCTCGGATGGCCTGCGTGGTCAATGGTCAAACTACCAAGACAAGCAACGAATTGATTACGCCCCCCATCCCCGCCCCCCCCCCCGTGTGCATGCCTCGCTTTCACCACCAGTGTTTTCACGTGAACAAGGAGCTGCTGATGAGCTATAGCATCACGGAAGCGTGGGTATAGTTAGCCCAAGGACTTACTGCGTACACCTCTCGCTCGGGCCAGCGGATACCTGCTTCGGGACGTAGTTGCGTTAGTGGCTTGACAGGATTGACAGTTTTGCCGCGTGTGTGCCCTCGCTGCTGCTTGAAGACATGCATAGTGTGTACTAGGAACTCCCATTGTGGTGTGTGTTGTTACGGGTGTGTGCTGCTGTTGGTCGGAGTTTGACCTACGAGTTTGACCTACAGTAGTTCCTTCCGCGAGGGAGTTGCAGATGTAACAGGGCTTGTTTGACGTTTTTTTTCATAACGCGGTTGTAGAATGACGCTGGGAGGATGGCGCTGAGATGCATTAGGAGATTGGGCGTCAGCTCAAGTCCACCCACGCGCTTCGGAACACTCACTCGGAGTTTGACGGCGGAGCGCAGCGCCCATTTAATTGCCGCGTTGGTTTCTACGCTGTTCCCTGATAAAGCACTCTGTTTTATATTCAATAGCCATGGCTTACATAAAACACACGAATCGTGGTTGTTGCTTCGCGTTTAACACCGTGATCAGCACGCAGCTCGATTCGTGAAATAAAGCCCCAAACAGTCACGATCTTCGTCTCTTAGGCTGTTTCCTATGCGGTTCGATTTCGAGCGTCAGAGTTTTATTTTTCGATCTCACAAACGAAAGCACCTGCTTATGCACTCCGAAAAATCCGATTGAGAATCCGATACCCCAAGTCGTCGGGTTATGGCCCAAAATCCGGCGACTTGGATCATCAGATTTTCAAATAAAAAAATGGCATGGTCTCTAAATTCAAGACAACAAGCAGCAGCAGCAGCAGAACTATCGATTAGTTGGATGGTGACACAGCTGTATAGCGACGTTGCTTCGCGCCCGACGAGCGGTCGGCTGGCGGCGCGCCTCTCCGTGGCCAGACTACATTCGGTTGGCGTGGGCCTAGAGACCAAGAGAAGCACACCCGGCGCGCACCTCCCGTGGAAACGTACTCGTAGACTCGTACAGCAGCAGCAGCAGCAGCAGCCAGTCACTTTGTGAAATACAACATACCAAAGACATGTTGAAACTATCGCACTCGGCACGTCTCTTCGCCGCCAGACCAAAGGCAGCCAGCGTTGGCTTGGGCGTTTGGGTCCTACGCGCAGTGCGGCGCACCCAGCGCGTCTCTTCGCAGCGCCAGACCACAACAACAGCAGTTGGTCTCGCCGCTTGCTCGAATCTCTGCACGCACAATAAATCCGCTTTTTTTCCGCATAGAAACATCGTTTCGATTTGCCAAGTTCACATTTTTGAAAATGCGATCGGGTCAAATTCTGAAGCTCAAAAATCGAACCACATAGAAAACAGCCTTATCTTAAAACGTTCCACCACCGTTTTTTTTTAAATTCGACACAATTTCCAAGCAGTGTCTCCGAGAACAACGGCGCGGTCTTGAACAGGTTTGCAAAAAAACACAAAGGGAGCGTGCGTTCAAATTAGGGAAAACGTCCATGATCATTTGGAAACCATGATGCCGTGATGCCTCCCCCGTCCAGAGCGCGTTGAGGCGTGTGGGTTAAATTTTCCTTTTTTTTTCCAGCTTTCCCCCCGAAAAGTCACAGTTGCCAGCAAGCCTGCCGGGTCGCCGGTATCTGTCCACAACACTATCCATCGACCACCCAGTACGTAGTGACTCCATAATTTCGGCGAAAGGCACCTGCGGGTAGCAATTCCTAAACCCGTTATCATTGTAACAGCTCAATACCCGGGCCTCCACATATTGCCGAGCTCGTGGAATAAAACCAAGTCCATGTTGAATTCTCGCATCAACAACCCCCCCCCCTTCTACGAGTATCGCCATACGACTACGGCCATGCATGACGCGAGTACCCGCCCCCCCTCCTTCAAGTCTATGCTGGACTGTAACCTTCAACGACGACCCCCCCTCCCTTTCTTCCAAATACCACTGCCCGCCGTGGCTTCCATTTCTCCTACGCCGTGGTCGGCGCCACCGCTGCCTTCGTCGCGGCGAGCAAGTGGAACAGCATGACCCCTCCCGTGACGCTAACGTTAAGCGAGTCCACTGTAGACGCCGCCGCGCCCTCCGCTTCGGCGCCCCCGCCCGCCCCCGTCACCTCCACCAGAAACTCGCACTCTCTCAGCACGTTGGTGCGCACTCCGTAGCCCTCGTTCCCCAGCACCACGATGGTTGGAGGCGCGTCCGGGCCCGCCGGCAGGTCGTACAGAGGGGCCGAACTCTCGGTTACCGCGGTGCCCACCACGCGCCAGCCGTTCTCCCGGCTCCGCTTGAGGAAGCGCATCATGTTCGCCGTCGAGTGGACCCGCATCACCTCCACCGCGCCGGCGCTCGACTTGCTCACCGTGGCCGTCAGAGACGCCGAGTTCTTGGCGCAGGCCACGACTCCACTGGCGCCGAAAAAGTGGGCCGACCGGAGGAGCGCACCGAAGTTTTGCGGGTCCGTGACCTCGTCTAGGGCTAGCCAGACTTGCCCGTTTGCCGCGCCCAGGGGCGCGGCTGGTGCTCGCGCGACCTTCGCGGCCCCCTCTTCGTCACCGTCTTCTTGGTCGTCGCCGTTATCCGTTGCCTCTGCCGTAGAGGGGGCAGATTCGATGTCGGCGTTGGTCACCTTGGAAGGGGGGGTGGAGTTGTCCTCGACGCGCGGCAGGAAGAGGATCGGCTCGAAGTCTAGCGGGCGCGCCTTCAGGATGAAGCCCTGGTGGGGGCGGTTCCCGCAGAGCGTGTTTAGGTAGCCCTTGTCCGTCGTGGTCATCCTGCGCGAGGCGTATCGTAGCGTGCAGCAGGCGAATATTATTAATACTAATATGATGAAACAGGGAACCACGAGCATTGCGTTGTTTTCGTTTTTCGGGCTTCGACTAGAGAGGTTGGCGCCATCGGGTTGTCAAAGGCATGCACGCGCCAGGCGTCGGAGCAACACAACGGCATCCCTCCCATGAAGGAGGCGACGCATCATTTACTCGCATTTTTGTTTCCAAGTTGGCAGCCAAGGATAGGACGAGAGGGAACCCCGGTCGCAAAATATACAATACGCCAACCCTCGCTTCTCCATTGCCATCACGGCTCATACAGAGGTGGGGGGTAATGTGGGACATACGCGGTACCTGGTACGCTACTGTCCGGTTCGGTGGATTCGCTGTTTCTGAAGGCGGCGGAGGAGAGTTTAACTTCGTAGCACACGGTACAGGGATACGTTCCCCTCGCTGAATCGAAAACCCTCGCTCGTGCTCATGGCCCCCATCGCAGACATGACGTCTTCCACGCAAAGCAAGCAGGTATCGGCATCAGCCCACACAAATATAATTTACGATCAGCCGTCTTCCAAAAAAAAAAGACGAAATCAAGTCAGTAAAACGCATCGCGCAACAGCGACAGGCTCCACGGTAGGAACGCCTCACATGACGTCGGACTCCCTCGCGAGGTCGTAGATGGTGTTGGCAGCGGCGCGATCTTTCTTATTCGCCGGCGCCACTCCATCTTGGCAGTACAGCCCGAGCTTCTCGCGTCTGTCGTTACGTAGCGCGTTGAGCACGGGGGCAATGCCGTACACCATGTCGAAGTTCGTGTCCTCGTCTATGTTCTGGCCCGGAGTGAGCTCCGACTGGTAGTTGGCTGAGGGTGAGAAAGAGCGGCGGAATAGGCGATGCTTGGTGATCAGAAAACGGGTAACCGAAACCACAGCGAGGGGTTTAACGGTACGCCCGTAGTATCAATAGTGGTTACCGCGTATTGACGCATCTATATACAGGATTTTCATACTGGCAGACAATACATATTTCTGTATATCCTGGTAATAAAATAACACCTACTGGTACCTGGTACGCAGGTCGTTTTTTTTTTTCTTCTCATCTTTGGAAGAATCTCGGGAAATTTCACTTTTACAGTACTGTAGTCTCGAGTGCGACTGGAGGCTGGATATAACTCAGCCTGCCACGGTGGTGCTACGATATGAGACGCGAATGTGCCTACTCGCCTGCTGAACCCAACTTATGTATTTGCTGAGCTCGTGGAATGCTGTGCACTCGTTACTTGTTAGTCCAGAATCGTCTCCCCGACGATACAATACCCCGCTGCTGACGTACCGTCGTATTCCGTCCATGGAGTCAGTTCAAGGCGTTGACATTCCAACAGGAAGCATGGGTGCTCAGGGTTATCCAAGGCCAATTTTTCAGTTTCGAGCAACCAGTGACACTATCTCCTGGTTTCTCAAATCAAGAAATATTTGACTCATCGAGTTGTTGGAGGTTGTTGAGGTGTGCAAGGCGTGGATTTTAGACAGCAAGCCGCTGCTATGAACAATTCAGGATGGCGCGGTTGTATACAAACCTCGAGGCAGTGTTGGTGCAGCAGGGAACACAGAGGACCACTTTGGTGCTTGGGCTCCAACGAGCAACGAATGCTCGGCGGCAGCTCCACAAGGTCTTGGTCCAATCATGCAATCAGGGCGAAACGCGGCACCGCATTGTTGGCTGCCGTTTTACTAGGTCGATTTACAATGCTTGGAACGTTTGGCGTCGAAGGTTGAAAATATATCCTTCCAAGGATGTGATCGGTAGGGTACGTACCTACCTGGTAAGTACACCGGGGAGATTTTCTCGGTAAATACCTACCGAGGTCTGCCGCAAGGTTCGGTACGGCTTCAACATCCTACCGAACACTCCGGTAAGGTTCGGTATGAACTCATACCTGTACCCGACACTTCGGTAACTTCGGTACGCCAACCAAAAATACCTCGGGTACCGGTACACCCTAGCCAGCCCTTCCTTGAATGTTGTACGCAGTAAGAGCCACTTTCTTCAGTGACTCACGAATCGCGACACATTGTGGCGAATCATGACCGTTACGTGCATGTTTCGAATCATGACCGATGACCCACCCATTACCCATGACCGTCCCTTCCCACTCGTACCGTTCCTACTGCAAAAAAGCACGACAAATAAAACACCACTCTCCCAACGTTCTCACATAGTTCTCCCCTCATCCACTCCGAAGCAGGGGTCGACCCTTCCACCCTCCGCCCCCCCGCCTGCTCCTCCAAGTCCCCCTTGTTTTCCTCCCCGTAGTCACCACCGTACCCTGCGTCATCCCGGTCGACATATCGATCAGTGCCCTCGCGCCGCCGCCCCCCCCCCCTCTGGCCTCCATACGCCACAACATCGGCGTCATCACCGCCGAGCTCCGGAGTCCACGCGCGGGACGGTCCGTCGCTGCTCCTGGAGACGCGTCCCGCTCCCCGCCTCATCTCCCCTCCGCGAGGAGGACCACGGCTGCCGAAGGAGCGACCGCGACCTCCCTCCCTGGGCCCTCCCCGTCCTCCCCTGTCGTCCCACTCGCTGCTGCTTCTGCCGCCGCTTCTCCTGTCTCCGAAGTCGGAATTATAGCCGCTGCGCCCTCCCGCCCTCCCGTCTCCCCGCCCGCCTCCTCTGCTGTCTGTTGCCTGGTCCCAGTCCCCGCCCCCACCCCTCTCCCCCCTGCCTCTCTGCTCGTACCTATCGTTCGCTCGGCTGCCACCACCTCCTCTAAACCTGCCCCCACTTCCTCCTCCCCTGCCGCGCCCGCCTCGCTCGCCAGAAAACCTCTGCTGCCTCTCGCCGCCGCCGCCTCTATCGCCATAGCTGTCGCCACCCCACTCGCCCCCTCCTCTCCTACCGCCACCTCTACCTTCTGATGGGCTTCGGTTATTGCGAGCGCCGCCGCTAAAGCTCCTGTCAGTCGTATCAGTCACACCGCCACCTCCCCGGCTGCTGCTGAATCCTCGGTCGACCTCCCGCCGCTCGCGAGGCTCTTCTCCTTCCTGCCACGCCAGCATGGAGAGGGCGTAGGATTGCCGAACCGTAATGGGAGGGCGAGAGTTCAACGCTGCTAATGCTGCTGCTGCTGGCGCTCCTCTTCTTCTGGCAAAGGGCAGCAGCTGCAGCGGCACTGCTGTAGACGCGCGCCGTAAGGCGGTACGAGTGCCCGTAGAGAGCATGGTGTTGACGTGAAACGCGTGGCCTTCCTGCGCTAGAACCGCGAGGGACGTGGCCACGGTTGCCACCGTCCTGAGCGTAAGGAAGAGCGGCTTGTCGACCCTCTTGATGCACGTGATGCACATGAGCACGACTGGTGACAGGTGCAGCCTTCTCGTGAGCCTGTACAACGTGCGTACACAACACAAGTAAACCCTGTCTTGATCCTGGGGTGCTGTTTGCTTGCATGCTTGGGGTTTCCACCAATAACACAAAATGGTGCCAAAGCGGGGATGGTCCTTGCATGACCCCGCTTTTGAAATTTGAATTTTGAATTTTTGAACCTCCGCGCTGTGGGAGCGACAATCGATGCAGGCGCCCGTACCGAATCCGTACGACATATCTGTGGACACACGCCAGGGCGATAGGGCATCAAACGCCAGGCTCGAGGAAGGAAGGTCTTGCGCTGATGGGGACACCGTCGAAACGAGGCGAGCTACCTGTCGCACGGATGGTACAGGATATACACCTCGCGTTTCTCGAGGGCCGAGAACCTCAATAATACTCTGTACCAGGTACTGCAGTGTGCAGTGTATTCATTGTATAATACCTGGAAGCAGACAGTCAGCCATTCATGTATGTGTTGAACACTCACGATAATTATGGAGGCACACGTAGGGGGGAGGAGTGCTAGCTATATGACCCCGGATCTGATTTACGAAAGAGAGGGAGCTGGAGAAATAGATGGGGTGGGAAAAACCCTGGCACCTGGTATAACCCCAGTCTCCAATCTCAAAGGCGCAGCCCAGAATAGACTGCGTTGGAAGGTGTGGCGCCCGATCGTATATAGCAGCAGTATAAACTTATTGCCACTAGGCTGCGTCGAAAGGTGTGGGTACCGAGAGGCGGGCACATCTGGGCATATACACGCCGGGTATTATAGTAACTACCGGAACCCCGCAGCCAGCAGTGCGCCGAGATTATTATGCACCTGGCACTCACTGCTGCAGCCGTACCTGGTCTGGTATGTTAACCACTGCTCTTCTTGTCATACATACATGCAGGCCTCAGAAGTATCGGGCCGGATTCTTTAAACGCGAATTCCGCAAAATTATTTTGACTGCTGCTGAGGTCGAACGACAGCAGCTAGGACACCGTATCGAGCGGGAGGCCACATCTGGGGTTTATCACAACCACCCACGCATGGTACGAATATTACAAAGGTTGTATGCGACGGTGCTGCTACTGCATGTAGTATACTGCTAGCTACCACAGTACTACAAAACATATCGTTGCTTGTAAGACACATCTGGCGCGGGGTTTATCACAACCACCTGCATATTACACATACATACCGTATGTGACGGTACTGCTACTGATGCCTGTAGCTACCGGTAATAATTGTTACCAGGTATTAATGTTATTGCTTGTATGTACTTCGTACTTCGTCTGGCTGTAAGATTTACTATTAATAACAACTATTAATAATAGCTGCAGTGGCATAGGCTCTACTCCTGTTCCTCACATACATTACATCCGGCCACAGATATAACGGCCATATCGCCAGCCTATCTTCTCTGCTGCGTTCTGCTGTCACCACCGCAGCAGCACTGATGGCGCAGGATGGCGACCCCCCCCCCCCCCCCTCTATTATACGCGGCGTTGCTACGAGTGCCGCACGAACCGTGATCATATATTCATACCCTCTGCCTTTTGGGTGTTGTGCCTGCCGCCCTGCCGACCTACAATCCAAACATTCCATGAAATTTCCTAACGAGACGAAAGGAGTTCCTTATTCCGCCGTGTCGGTCATAGTCTAAGGATTGGAATAATGTTAAAGATTCAACACGCTTTTCCTTGCGGGTATAGACCCAACCAAGCTCTCTCGGAACCAACCTGGCTCACATCACTTCCGCTCTCCATCCTTCATCGTCGTTATTGATAGAACGCGGAACCTAGAGCACGCGAGCTACAATAATAACTGGATAGTTGATCATTCAGATGGCTGACTACTGCCGCCGCCGCAGCGCCGACAGGGAGCAAAACGCGCCCAGGTCGTCATGTGGCCGGAGGTCTAACCTCAACCGCCGGGTTTCTCTCACCTCGACCTTGGCTGCCGGGAGTTATGTTCTTCTTCTCTTGGCAGTCTTGTCTCGGGAGGTATCTGCTACCTCGGGGAGGAGGACCTACGCGAAAGACTCAAACCGCAACTCGGACCGACGCAAGAAGCCATCGGTCAGCACCGTCAGGAACTTCTACATCACCACCGAACTCGTGAGTTGTGCGGCTGCTATAATCTTGATGCCGTATTAGGTTGCTTACGGTGTGTGCGAAGAAATAAAAGTATGGACGCATGATGTGGTGAGCCGTAGAAACGCCTCTCTCTACACATACATAATAAATCAAATGAGAAAAAACAGTAGTACACACATACAATACGTATTATTGTACACATACATTTCGAACAGTATCCGGTAGACTTCAATGGTATTACCCTACAAAATATGCTGTACCCAGTAAACCAGGTACCTGATATGTAAATAACAGACTACTACAGGCACTATATATGATAATGATTGGTCATTGACGGCAGGGGATATTACAGAGTCCGCGACAGCCATCACTAATTTGGGAGTTGATTTTGGCGGGGCTTTAGCACGAAATATAAGAAAACCTTTCTATATATAGCGAATTAGTGAGGAAAACACTCTGCCGCACACGATAATAAAACAACAATAAGAACGTGAGCCTCGCCCAAAAGTTGTGTTAATGGTGTCGCGTACTCTGCGTGCTTTTGTCAAGTGAATGGTTATACCCGAAGCCGGCAAAAGGAACGTGGCATGTTCAGATTACACGTTCCATCGCGGACGAAAGTGTTACCTCAATTTCTACCACCATCCATGCAGGTATTATTGATAATAATAATAGTGTGTTGCTACAAAAAGTGCAGATACATTATTAATAATATTAATAGTGCTATTATTGGTGTTTTACTCGTCATGGCGCATGCCTCTAGAGCGCTAGACCCTATTAATGCTACGAGCCCCCACGATGCTGCTGTAGAGCTCTGGCTGGGTATGCTCATGTCTATTCTCTTCACAACACCCTTCTTCGCCGTTCTTCGCGTACGCACACACTCGTCGTGCTTTGTTGCAGGTTGAGTGGGACTACGCGCCGACCGGCGAGGACCTTATCGATGGCGTCCCTCTGGAGGACAACGAGGATGCCGTCGTCTTCATCGAGGACACTCCGTCGCTCATAGGACAGAAATACATGAAGGTGCGCAATGACGATATACTATTTCTACCACTGTCTGTAGACTTCATCAGCAGTACATACTACAATAATTAATAATTATATACTCGGAAGCATAGTTTCAAACTTCGCCACTATTATACTACGAGCACTGTACTGCTGTACTGAATCACGAATATCATACCAGGTATTCTATGTCCGTTTTGTGGATCTCCATATCTCGATTAAACACCCCGGGTCATATTTTCATGTGGTACTGATGTACCAGGTATTGTATTTTCACGTCTACTATAATGATCGCGAAATCGGCCGGTACACAAAATATTAATAGTATCTCTCTATCATAGGATAAGGAATCAGAACGGGCACTGACTGGGTGTACTGGAGAAGTTGGGTAGAAATAACGGTTTAATGTAAAGGCAACACACATATATATATATATATTATATGGTAATACATATCATATTATCTCGAGTGTTGTTATGCCCGGGAAGAATGTAGAACCACTTGTCGCATGTTGCTGCTGTTTGTCCTCACAATCAATGTCATTGCGTAGCTCATGGCCACAATATCGAGTCCGTAATAATAATGGTACGTAGGTGTGTATAATTAGGAGTTTTCACGCTGGCACAACAACCGAACCATAGTATGATAGACAAGATGGCCCAACTACAGCAGTACATTCCGGTTTTATATCCAGCTGCTGCTGGACGAACTGAAATACTGCTGTTCTTTTCGACAGTATTAATAGTGGGAAATATTCTGCACGTCTCCCATAATTTTTCAGAGGGCCGCACGCCGCCAATTTTGTCATCTTTTTATTGTTATTAAATTATTAATATCAACATCATTACGAAGTTGTTACCAGATATATATCACAGAATTAATTCCGAATCCCTGAACGGGGCATAAAAACTCGCCAGCCAACGATTACATATTTATTTCGAGGAGGGTGTCGCGCTTCAGACTCCAGCTTAGGGGTCGTCAGGAATCGAGAAGGAGCAGGGGGGGGCGGGGATGACAGACCCACACCGATGGCGTGGGGACGAAGTTTGGATGCGGCTTAGGGACTAAGAATAGAGAGGGACAAACACATATTATTGAGATGTAGGAGGGGGAGCTCAGACAACACATAAAGTATCGTGCATGAAACATAGAGGGGAGTAGAAATAAAAGGTAGGTTTCCTTTGTTTCCGGGGATTTCTTGTTTCAGGAATGTTTTGAGTGATCAGCGTTGAAGCTCATGCCGCACATTGCCGGATGGAAAGCACAATACTAATATGTTTATTCTATAGTGCATGCCATAAAATAGAGGCCTCCAGTCGCTCGAGGCCCCACACGCCGACAACTCGGGGTAATTCGTATGAAAGTAAAAACATAAAAATGACCAACGAGTATGCTGCTGCTGCTGGTGAATCAATGATGCTGGTGATGCTGACCTTATGTCTTATATACAGAGAAGCGATATTTTGTGAGTGAGCATGCTTGTGCAAGACGCGCTGTATGCCAGAGAGTAACTACAGCAGGTCGAGTCGTCCGCATTCCTTCTGGATTGACCTGCATCGCTTGATCATGCCCGCCCGTTCGTTGTTCGCCGGAGGATGACTTGTATCATACCCTGGGTATATTATACTATTAATACTACACTGCTGTACCGGTACGTCGTACCACTTTTCCAATAAAATGGTTGACAACACGGTTGTGCTATACCAGTACAACTATTTTACTGCTTCAACTCTAAAACTATAAACCAAACCCAAACCCAATCAACCATAGCTTAGACGTCGTACCACTTTTCCAATAAAATGGTGGACAACACGGTTGTGCTATACCAGTACAACTATTTTACTGCTTCAACTCTAAACTATAAACCAAACCCAAGCCCAATCAACCGTAGCTTAGAGCTAGTTAGCCCTCTACGTACCGCGTGCAGTGCGTGCCAACCATTTACTCGATGTTCAGCTCTTCTACTGGCTCATCAATACTTTCCGTAATGGTACTGCTGCGTTTCGTCCGATGGAATCGCGTGCGACTTGACGAGTTGAAGTGCACAATAACCCTGCCGCCACTCAAACGTTTGCTCTCCCCACCACCTACCTACTGCCTGAACTGTAGCAGGAGTAGTACGTATATACCTACAAGCAATACATTAATATGAATAGGCAAAGCACGAAAGCTACAGTGCCGCCGAAAAAAAGTGACAAATATCCTTTCCATGTGTATGTGTACCGGCGAATATGCGAGTTTCTAGTTTTGACGTCTAAAAACAGAGACCTCATTCGAGTTTCCAGAAATGTCCGACGTACACCGTCCGCGATTCGCACACAAACGTTGACGTCAGTTACAAATATCCTGATGCGCGAGTTTGTAGCGACGGCTAGCCTATATTTCTCTTTCGCCCTCGCGGTATCAGTTAATAGTACTTCGTATGTGCACCGCGGGAAATTGCTGTACTTTCGTTCTGCTCCCTACTGTACTACTGCCGCGCAGTCCCTGTACAAAGAGTACACGGATGACACGTACACGACGGAGAAGGAAGCGCCGGAGTGGGCGGGGAACCTCGGACCCATCATACGGGCCGAGGTCGGCGACACAATCATGGTCCACTTCAAGAACATGCTCCCTGAGTGAGTTTTTTACGATCACTACACGACATCAATACATGATCGAGACAAATGCGTGCTACGTACAACAGGCAAATCACGTAACTTTCCTACCAGTAGAGGTATCACAAAGTGTGCAGACTGAGCGCGATATCTATAGGTTGTATATACCGCGGTTCTTCCACGCCCACTCTCAATCCCACCCCCAACCACCCCCGTCTTTTGTTTCTCCGATCCCGGCAGCCTCCCTGCTTCCATGCACCCCCATGGAGTGCAATACACCCCCGAGAACGATGGGGCCTTCTGGAGGCTCAACACATTCCCAGGATCGTCTGTTGCTCCCGGCGACAGCTTTGTTTACGAGTGGACTGCGCGAGAGGCCTCTGGCCCAACCGGGGACGACAAGAGCAATCTCTGGTGGGAAAGAGGATGCCACGATGATCGTCATCGCGAGACATGCATGTAGTTGTGAGATTGGGTCGTGTAGGCAAGGCCAGAAGGGAAAGGGGTCGTTTTGTGGTGGCCGGTGCAGAGTGTACATGGTATCTGCAGTGCGCGAGTTCGGTTGATGCACTTGTACTCCGGGATGGGCCGGCCGGCCGCCCGACCGTTACTCGAATACTTCGCTTGCTCTCTCTCAGGGCACCTGGGTTTTTGTCGGCGCGTGAGTCGCTCGAGACCGATCGATTTTGGTCGTTGTGATGGATGTGGGAGGATGTGGGAGTCGATCAACCTCTCCTCCCTACGACGCCACACACATGCTGTTGTCATACCTGGTGTGCTTCACAGGTTTTACCACGGACACGTAGATTCGGTCCGAGACATTTACGCGGGGCAAATGGGACCGCTCATCATCTACAAAAAAGGGGTTCTCAATAGCCGTGGGCTTCCCAAGGCAAGTATATCGTTCCACGCAGTACCACTAAAATTACAGTATGGCATGTATACGACGCTGTATTGGTAGTATTTTTCTGCGTCGATACGATACCCCCCTGAAGGGAGCTTTCGCATGCTCTATAATTCCCTCTAACGATCTTACCTAAACGCCTGAAACTGGCTCTCCCGGCACGAGTACCGCTACTACTGCCAAGGAGGCATTTCGGGACCGTGATATCGAAATTTCGCCCAATTTTGACCTGGAGCGGTGAAGCCCAACAGATGACTTGCAGGAGCCTTCGCCGAATGCCCCATTTCTTTTAGTCGACGTAGAGACCTTTCGGCACGATCTGGAGAGCCTTGTATATCTCCCCACCAGTGTATTTGCATTCCTTCGAGACGCATTGAACGGTTTTGTATAGATAGGCTCGTAGCGTTGATATATATATATTTTTACGGAATCCAGCGGGCGCCCGCGTATCGGGTATACTTGACAGGGGAAGCCAGTATAGAGAAAAAAAAGATACGTGCTACAATCGAGGTAGAGATTTTCGGTCTTACAGTATTGTTTTTGACTGATGATGGAAAAATCCTTCCAAATAAGGTTAGGTACTACTCTTACATATATATGCCCAATATCGTTGGAACTACCGTTTTCGTTTTTTCAGTAATATTGGCTACAAGCCTAGCAAGCCAACACGCCATGGGTCTGTCGCACGAGGCCCACCTAAAGTTAGCTGTTTCGGCGAGGTATGGGGGTGCATGCTCAAGCGAGGGGCTGCGTAAGCACTGTTCTCAGGTGCACCGGTACCGTGACATGCATCACACCTCTGTACTGTATGGAGGTTCCTGAAGGTCTTTTGCATACTTAGTAGCTAGAACTCCACCACAACACCTTCTTGGTTGACGCCGATTCCGCTACCCCCGCTGTCGACTAAATAAAGGGAGGTGTAGCATCTCGTAAACGTGGGCGGCAGACCAAACTCAATATATATGTCATACCCACGACAGACAAGCAGTGAGCGTCAAGCTGTAAGCCATCCATTTTTGTTGCACTTTCTGTACCACCCCTCTCTCTAGAGTCTGCCGCCCTTCAGCCCTCAGCCACCAACCTCGACTGTTGCTGCACCTATCTATACACTCTACGTATGAGTGGGCGAAATTAACCTTGCCCTGCCCCATCTTGTGCGTTTTCGCAGGACGTCGACGAGGAGTTTGTGATCCTGTTCATAGTGTCTGACGAGAACCAATCCCACTACTTGCAGACCAACATCGACATTTTCGGTGGCGATCCCGATGACGCGGTGAGCTGGCCGCCGACGCGCACGCGACCGTCGCCTACAAGTGTGTCACCCATCGCACGCCAAACACGTCACACAGTTTAGTTTTAACTCTCGGTGCTACGCCTCACCCTCGACAGCCACCGCTGGTTTTGTGATCTTTTGTTGGTTGCCAGAAATATGTTGGGGGTGGTCGGCGTTCGTCTCGGCGAATGGCAATGACCAGCTGTTGCTTGGTGGCCGTCGGTTGTGGCTGTAAAGGAGCCGCTGGGGAGAGATGGCTGACGTTCCGGGTGAATTACCAGCTGTAACAGTTGTCAATTGGCAGTCGATATCACATATCGTACCTATGGTAGTTTTTTTCTCTTCTTGGGGTTCGTTCTGCAGGTTCCATGTAGTAGGTGTGCTGTGCCTGACTCGGTATCAGAAAATGCCTGTTTTGGCGACATGCGCCTGTACCCAACAACAGCATTTATTTATATTCCATTAGTGTAGAAAAAAGAGCAGAAGCTCTGTGGTGCAAGAACTATCAACAAACACTTCATCGTCGCTGACGTCATGCTCGGCTTTGACGAGACGAATAAGAGGCGGATCGCTGTCGCCTGCTTCGTCTGTGGAGGTTTGTCGCGCGTGAATCACGAAATTAACAAACAATACAGGACACATATATATGTATTTTTCGCTTTGCAGGTTCTCGAAGAAGAGTCTAGCCTGATGCACCCGATGAACGAATTCAACAAATTATTACAGACACATCTTAATCAATTGCCCTCCTCGTTCGGCCCATGCTTTGCAGGATTTCGAAGAGTCTAACCTGATGCACTCGATGAACGGTTTCGTGTACGGCAATCTTCCCGGCTTGAATATGAAGGAAGGAGACACCGTGCGCTGGCACGTTGCAGCATACGGCACGGAGGTGATCTACACCCTTCCTACTGATAGACGTTTGGTTGTCGTACTGTGGTGTACGTCTACACGCGGCAACGGTCCTGTCGCCCTCTCGCTTGTACTCCATTGTGCCCACCTGTTTCGTTATTTTGGGAGACGGGCTAATCGCTGCTCTGTATCGGCGTAGATTGCTCGGTCTGGGGTCTTTGACCACTTTGACCGAAACAGGGAAGCCTGACGGACGAGACGCGGCAATCCGCCAACTTTCGCGCGATGGATTATGGTCTTACAGAAGATGATGCCTTGACGATAAAGAACGCGATTAACTCACTCACTGCACTAGTTTCGAAGTTGAATTTTACGCTGTGCTCCGCTTCGAAAGGGATTCGTGGTCAATGATGGTCAAGTAATTAAGTCAAGAAACACATGAGTGCGCCATTCACCCCTCCCCCCCTTCCACAGCACATGTAAGGGTTGAGACCCTCACCAGCCCCATCCCCCCTAAACCAAGTATATCATAACGCCCACAAGGGAAGTTACACTTGAAACCTGCGACACCCTGGAAATTCACCTTCGACGTAATATACACACCTCAACCTTCCACATCAAGCCCCCCCCCCCCCCCCCCCCGCCTGTGTTTGGATGGTTTGATGAGTTCCTCGGGTCTTACGACATCCCCCCCCACGTTTATACCGTATCAGGTGGACCTTCACACCGCACACTGGCATGGAAACAACGTCAAGTTCGAGGATAGGAATGTGGACACGCTCGAGCTGTTGCCCTCGACCTTCCTGACGGCAATCATGACCCCAGACTCCGTCGGCACTTGGCTGTGAGATATTGTACATTTATTTGTACGACGAAGTCATAGCAGTGGCCATGCGTCTCGTTGGAGCCTTCGGGACGTATCGACTACATACATAGCGATTCCATGTTGAATTGACACCAACCAGCCTGAAACTAGTCTAGTCCACTAACTTTGGCTGTAAAAGGCTACTTTAATAATATTTTTTCAGGGGTAAGGGTGCACCTAATATTCTCTGAGGCTCATCGCTTGGGTTCTATACGAACTCCCACCCAAAAACTGGCCTTATTAGAAAAGGGATTTGCACATCCGATGAGCAATTCCATGGCCCAAGGAACACACGAAAAACTAGTTGTAGAACGCGAATGATATCCCAGTGACATTCGGTAAATCCTCAGTGGAGGAGTATCCTAACAGTCAGTCACAAACATTTGAGCCTAAGAGTGCTACCCCTATCGCATACCAGGTATATAGCACGCGCCCAGACAGTGGGGAATCGTTGTAACCTGTCTGTCCTTATCGAGCCTTCCCGTTGCTGTGCGCTTTTGCTCCGCGGCCCGTTCGGTTGGAAACTTTCCCCGTTGCGCGCTTTAACCGCTGGCGCTGGTCCTTGCACGACAACTACGCCTTCCGACTACTGCCACGGCCTCGCCCGACAGGTTCCATTGGTAAGTTCGTGTTTCAACTACGAGTAAATACATTTTTTTCCCTGGCTCGTGACGTGCTCTGCTGTCTTTCGAGCGTTTTGCCAGCAATGATATGACGACGAGTTCTTCGATGGGGTTCGTAGCACCTTTTTTTACAACGATTTTTATTGCTTGAGACACTACTCGTATCATAAGGGCCGTTGCGATCGGAGAGCTTTGTTTTTCGCACAATATTTGTCTTCCTTGATTTCGTTTTTTCCAAATATGTGAAATTTAACTTTCCTGATATTTTTCCTTCTGAAGAATTTCACAGATTGTGACAGAACGCCTCCAAGTATCGATACATGGTTCCAATTTTCCAAACTAGGAATTTCTCGAAAAAAAGCTCTTCGATAACAACAACGGTCTTAAGGGAGCTGCCAAACTGACAACACTAACCAATGTCATCGGAAGCTTACTGTAAATAAGTTTTGTCTTGTAAAATGACAATATAATTTGAAAAGTAACCACAGCTTACAGTTTTTATCAAGATCGGCTGTTGTTGGGTGACATACAAATAGGATAGAGCTTCTCGCAGGAGGAGGGAGTTTCATAAAGTTCAGGCGTTACCCTTATGGAGAAATCAAGACATTTGTTTCACACACGGAGTTTCCGGGGGCCTCTGGGAGGGCGCAGACGTTTTTTTTGTAGTTTCGTCACACGAAAGAGTTTCCATATATATTTTAACCGCGATTTAACTTTCGTTTGAAGAAGTTTATCGATTGTCCCGCGTCGTTGCATACAATGCTTCTCACGTTGATTCCAGAATGCACTGTCATGCTTTTATTTGACGACGCTGTCGTTGGTGTCGTCGCGCTTTTGGTCGCGCCTGCTGTGCCGCCCTTGCACGGTGCTTATTCCACGCCCAAAAGCTAGTGCCTGGCGTTGATCCCGGGAGTGAAATTTCACAACGCCCATCGTGATACAAATATCGCGGTAGCCCACGACTTTGTTACTTTCTTTTTTTTCTTGACTGTTCACTCCCAGGTTCTTGCTCCCCCCCCCCCCCCCCCTATTTTACATAGGCTGGGTTGGCGTCGGTTGGCAGCGACACTGTAAAACATGCCGCTCACTACGTGTGCTAGACAACCAGGGTACCGTTTTTTTTTTGTTTTTTTTGGCGGCCGCCCACAGCTGGTTGTCGAGTTAGATCATTTGTGCCAGGTGAAGAACCTTTACTCCGCACAAGTGGGAATGGTCGAATCACGTAGTGTTCAAGGTAAGGCACCCAAGAGGCAGTTACATAGTACTCCCACTGATGTCTCTGGAAATGCCTACACCGGAAATTAAATCAACTCACAGAAGCTGTCATCCATATGCAAGTCTGCCTTACAAGCGGTTCTTAGTAGGATGCAGCTCACCCTTCATGCGACTCGCCGGACCCCTCACGGCGCTTCGCGCTTGGTGCAAGCAATGTCTGCCTGGTCGGTGAAAACCCGACATGCTCCGTCCCGGCATTGTAGGGATGCGAGGGTCTATGGTCATACGACTACGGCCATGCATGATATCGAGTACATATCTCCTATCGAGTACCCCACCCCCCCCCACCCCCTCCCACGGCCATGCATGAGATCGAGTACGTCTCTCCTATCGAGTACAACCCCCCCCCCCCCCCCCCACGACTACGCCCATGCATAATAATGAGCACCCCCCCCCCTCGCCCCTGCCGACCCCGTTGCTCTTCACGCCTGTTTTTCTGTTCCCCCTTTGTTGGCCTCCTATGGCGATGCTGATGCTGCTACTGCCGCCTGTTTTTGGCCTCCATTCATTGCAGCCATGTCAACGACCACATCCTGGCGGGAATGCAGGCGTTCTACACCGTTTCGCCCAAGAGAGGCGATTAAGGCCTCCGCTACCACTACAGACCCGTAGACTGCGCCATGATATAATGTGCCTGGTGCATGTCGCATTGCATCGCAGCGCCTTTTGGAAACAAACTCACTAACGTTTCTTGTACAAAAAAGTACTAGTGGGATGCGTTTTTCATTGTTGAGGGTGTTAAGGCCAAGTATGTCTCCCTGACCTGTACGTGTGCCGGTTCATGTGATCGCACCCCAAACGATCGAGACCTGGAGTGTAATATATACTGTATGAGTAGTGTAGAGATATGTTGATGTTTTATCCCTGTCATGTTTCTGTCACGGTGTGTGGCAAGACCGCCCTGTTTTCTCTTCGTGAGCGTTTACGGTGGTACATGTAGTAATAGTAGTAGTAGTAGTAGTAGTGGTAATGCCGGTCCCTCTATAGTGCCGGTATGCGTCAGCCAGCAATACCAGCACTATAGCGGCAACCGGCACTATCTACTATTACGGGGGGCCATAGTTAACAGGACCAAATATTGTTAGTAAAAATGGTTAAACATATAGGTTTTTATGTATACCATAGGTCCTGTTAACTATGGTCCCCCGTAATAATAGCACACTATCACACTTGGTTAATCCCATCTGCGCCAAGCGATGCCACCGGCACTAAAGCGGGCAACGAACACTTTAGAGGGACTCCTACTGTACCGTATAGTCTGCATACATCGCGACTAGCGTTTGTAGTGCATACTATGCTTCGAAGTACACCGCGACCACGGTTCTATTTGTTCTTGGCCTGTGTTTAGTAGACGTTCTCCAGTATGTATTCTATAACTATCACAACATATACCCCACGTCGGGTAGGACGGAGGAGGGGTATTTAGTAGTCGCCGACTTTGTGCGACGTTGGCCGCTCGGGAGTACATCCGATAAAGCCCTGGCGTGTACACCATACGATGTCAGCCGGGCGCGCCGGGAGTAAGGTCACACGATGTGTACCCCCCGCGCTGTACAGTATATTAATCAAACATATCACAGCTACAATCACAATCGCAATCACAACCGCAATCCCAATCCCAATCACAATCACAAACCCCGACACTAGCATAATATCTGCCGTCGCTACGTTAGCTTACGATCGTGGGTTGATTCAGACAGTTTATGGTCTAATACAGGATAAAGCGGATACTAGTCGACTGGCGAACAACGTGGATCGCGCCCACACAAGCAGCACCAGCAGCAGCACCGGCTATTGGGCGTAGACAGGGTGGGGGCAGTAGCGAGAGCTGTAATCGAGTGCTGCCATGACCCGCGCTATTCTTGCAGGGGAAACTATTGAGAATTCAGTTTCTGACGAGGTTGTCTTGTAGCAGCATGCCCTGGGTTTTGCTTTGAGCAACCGATTTCAAGACAATGAGGCCCGTAAGTACAGGGCGAGCACATGCCAAAAGTTTTGCTGGCCACAAGGGTAGTATTGATAGTGCCGATCGTGGAGCCATTGACTTTTTAAGGCTGCTTCGAGTAAGTAAGGGAGGGTTACGTAGCGCGGATATTGACTGCATAGCTGGTAGGAAATACCGCAGTGAACTGAAATCACAACAGCTGTGCGTAGCAAGTGGAGACACACGTACCCGCATATATGTTTTGCTCTGTATCGGGTCAAGAGCCCCAAGGAACCGTTTCAGCCCAAAACCAGAGTACGGCACGCCCGAAGCTTTTCAAGAAATCACCAAGTGCCGGCCTATGATTTATGGCGAGTTTTTTTCTCTCTCTCTCTCTCTCTCTTGTGTGCGACAATATCCGAAGACAACATACCATTAGCTGTAGTAGGAGAGCTGGTTTCTGGTACGAAGTAGGTATGCACCATGCCCCTCATCGACGTGAAGGGAACGCTCCGAGCGCTCTGGTTGCGCTTGTTACCCGGACCAGCGAAGAGCGCGTCGGACTGACCTCTCTAGTACGAACCATTGGAATCATCTTCGTGTGGCGAGTCTACCGAGCAACGGTGTCAGCTTTCTCCACGGAACGGGTGGTACGTTTGCTCCATTGCGGTACGTTTCGAAAGGAGTACTCGCTTCCGCCAAGGGGGGATGGCCACGAGACATACGATCATGTTGGTGGGGGGTGAAAAGCGAAAAAGGACAGGATGGGAGTGTTGGTTCAGGTTTACCGCAGGATTCGCTTGGCGACGAAGACCCGTGAGCGAATGAACATCGCCGGATATTCACAGTAGTAGCGATCAATGACTCCACGTAAACGGGCAACGTACGTCGCGACTGAGAGTACAGTAATAAACACACCGATCGAATCCGGGCTATGGGGGAGCGCAGCGCGAGCGTACCCCAACAATGATGCACAGCACGTACGCGAGGATGTATGCGTGCCGTGTTGTCAGAGGTGCCACCGCTGCCGAGTACAACTGTCAGGTGTAACGTATATGCGATGAGAGTGGGCCGTACAAGCTGCTGCTTCCGTCGTGTGGTGTATGATTCGGCCTCTCGCCGAGGCAGTAGTCGGGGAAAACGAGTGAGCTCATCATAGTATTTCAGAAAGCAGCGACACCGCCCGTGACCTCGACGGGGCAGGCGAAGACCCATGGTACGGCTGGGGGGGGGGGGGGTGCTCTTTTTCAATGCAAAACACTGACGGGGCTCCCCAACTATCAATAACAAACTACCCGATATCGTCGGATCCGATGTACTGCCAGTAACACCCTCTTGGAACGCCAGTGGGAAAAATTGACCGTAGTATGTGACGATTGCAGCAACACCACCTGCATGATTTGAGGGGGGGGGGGGGGGGCGATACAAATTTGTGCCCGAGTTACAACGCAAGGGGTCGTACAGCATGGCACGGCCGCAACATAATGCTACCCGTACTGCTTCTAGGCGCTCACGCTGCTCTTAATTAGGCAACCGTTGACGACATCAACGTTACCACTGCTTCGTTCGCTGTCTCGGGGTCGCGCAAAGGCATTATTACACATGTTTCGCATCAATCCGTTCGATATCCAACCCACACGCTTACATTGGGTATCAGGCATCGCTTACGCTTTATTTGGAAACAACTTTCGGAGCTCGAGCGAAGAGCCCCAGGCACAGGTAGGTGCTACGTATCATGCATACCCCTATCATGCCCCTATCGTTTTAGCTATGGTATAATTAAGTAGTACATGTCACAGGGGACTTTACAGCTATCAAGATTAATCGTCGCGTCTCGAGCAGGTGTTCCATTCCATTGGTGTGACTGTGATCGATTTGGTTGCATCTTGTGCGGGTGTCCCGTTCAGTTGGCGTTATGAAGATCAGGGACTGCCTTTCGTGTTGGTGTTCCATTCCATTGGCGTCCTTACGATCGATCTGGTTGCATCGCGTACAGGTGTACGTTCAATTGGCATGGTGAAGAGTATAGAGAAAATGCGCATCGTGCAGGTGTTCCATTCCATTGGCGTTAGTATGATCGAGTTCGCTGCATCACATGCATGTTCCTTCAAAATGGCACCATGAAGATCATCGACTGCATCTCGTGTAGGTGTTCCATTCAATTGACATTATTAATCACTAATCGGCAACCTCGCGCAAGAATAGTGCGTGCCTTCAATCCAAGCAGACATGGATCTTACACGCGAATAATAAACAATTCACGCGAATCCTTTACAACTTGCAGTCAGTCCGAATGACCAAAGTTGTACGAGTATGCACAACGCGTTTGAATACAAACACGCACAATATATACACCGAACTTAAACAACACGCATCCGGACTAAATACAGAATTGACACCGAACCTTCTGTCCAAATTAACACCAAATTCCGGCAACATGCAGTCCCATTGAACACTAAACTTATATTGCCAAATGGCACGATGTGAGCGGCCTACCTGCCCCCTGCCTACGGTGTCGACCCCCCGCCCTCACACCACACATACATATGATTGCTCTTTACACCCCGCAAATCTAGTACACAGTAACCAACGCCACAAGGCCCTGTTGTATTCCCACTATGTTGTTCTCGCGAGGAAAATGAGTCGCCCACACATACACACGTGGGGCTCTTCTTACACTTCCAGGGGCTGTTTACACGCGTGCGCTTACACGGACCGACTAGGCGGTACGGGTTAACCAAGCGCGTGCAACTCGAGCGACAAATCGATCGCTCAACACTCACGCGCAAGACAGACAAATACACCTGCCACGCTCTCACACGGGTTATAACTGTATTCAGCCTGCGCACGCCGCTCATCGTGAACCTCGTGGATGATCCCAAGCCATGCCCCCCCCACATACCGCCAACTCCATGTGTCGATATATGCTAGCCAGCAATTTGACCAGTGGGGCATAGCATAGCCCCCCCCGGTCCCCCCCCCCCCGCCCTCACCTCTTTCGTGCCCGAGCCATCTACCGTGTACCAGGTTCTGCCCTTCTAGCATTCGTCGATTTTGGCACCTGTATGTAGACTTTGCTACACCTATTGTGATTTCGTGCTCCCATGGGCCATTCCAAGGCGCGTTCCGCTCGTTGTCTAACGACGCTGCAGGCGAACCTCAGTCTTCACACAGGCGTACCGTTTCTTTTCTTCTGCAAACGGGCCATGGGCATCGAGAATCGCCCCCAAGCCCGATTGGTTGAGTTGTTGGCATTGTGATACCGCTATGTCGTGACATACGTCGCCGCTTTCGGTGGGCGGCCGGTGTACTACTACAGTATAGTATTCATTGACGTGCACTGCAAACAGCTTCGGTGGCGTACCAGGCAAACCAAGGACCCCTGTGTGTTTCAGACTGAATTTCGGTCGTAAACAATACAGGAACATGGTGTGCCCGAGGCTGAAAATAAGCAGGGCACACCCGTCCACGCATGCGCGTTCTGTGGACAGACTACAGTGATGTAAAGACTAAGCACAGTGGGACATAGGGTATATATATATATAGACTATGCCGCGCGCCGCCTGCACTGTACATGCACCTAGAGTTTGTGACTAGGGGGCGCCAATCATGTATCATCATCATCATCATCATCACCAGCAGTGTTTTAACGCTTGATACTGACCCATCCAGGCAGTCTACTCCAGGGCCTCCTGCTCTTGCCCGGTCCGCCCCCCCCACGCCACCCCGTCGCGGTCGAAAGACTGCTGCTGTCGCTGAGTGCCGACCACCAGTCTACCGAGTCCCCCACTCCGGGAGCGAAGTAGCCCAATGACCACCCCGCAGCGGGCGCAACGCAGGTGGTGCAGCTAGTCCTGTGGTGTGTGGACCAGCAGCTTTGCCCCCACCCGGGGGAGAAAAGGCCTAATGCGGTCCATGTGGAGTGCCAGTCCGGAGTTCTCGTCGTCACTCTCGTGGCTTTTGGGCCCTTGCCCTTGCAATGATGGGTGTCTTGCCCGCCAAGGACACATGCCACCACGCTTATGCACACGCCATACGTCTTACGGTCAACGTCAGATTCTGGCTCCTGTAAGGCGGGGGGGGGGGTGAGAGATGGAGTCGGACGGAGAGATACGTACGCCGACGGAGAGATACACACGTAGACCGACAGACAGATACGCAGACCGACGGAGCAAACAGAGCAAGCAATGCAACCGGGCAAGCGAAACGGGTGGCCGGTTGATTGATCGACACACCGGGAAAATAGGAAAACGCAACAGCGTGTCCCTCTTGCCTTTCTGTCTATCTATCCCACCCTGCTTATTGGCACCGGTTGTGACAGACGGTTGGCTGGCGATAATAATAGTGATGATGGTGATGATGGTGATGATGATGGTGATGATGGTGATGATGGTGATGATGGTGATGATGGTGATGATGATGATGATGATGACGATGATGATGATGGTGGTGATGATGATGATGATGATGGTGATAATGGTGATGATGGTGATGATGGTGATGATGATGATGATGATGATGATGATGATGATGATGGTGATAATGGTGATGATGGTGGTGATGATGATGACGATGATGATGAAGATGGCGACGACTGCGATGATGACAATAGTGATGATGATAAGAATAGTGATGATGATGGTGTGAGCACATTGAACCAGTAGTACATGTAGCCTAGTTCGGTGAAATCATATATAGCCCGTGGTCACGAAAGCAGACTAGATAAACGCGGGGTCCACCTCATTATTTGGTAAATGGGCGAAAGCTTCCTACTTCCATTCAACTTCGAAAACTTCTTTTCGACTTCCATTTGACTTTCAAAACTTCCATTCGACCTCCAAAATGGGAGTTTTGGAAGTTGAATGGAAGTGGAACTGAAGTCGAGTGGAAGCTTCCAAACGGAAGCGTCCACGTAAGTACAACAAAAGTTAAAGAAATATCAACTTTTCCATGCATCCCTGCGGTAGCCTCCATCTACGTCCGTAGCACCTTCCATCCATCCCTTTACGCAAGCATTGTTTTCACCTACTTTCCCTTACTTTCGTTTGTTCCAATGAGCTTCCAGTGCTTCCATTTCTCATCTGCTTTTACGGGATCTTCCATTTACGTCCGCAGAAACTCCTGTTCACTCTCATGCGCTCCAACGCACTCCCTTTACACTACTTCCACTCCCCTCCATTTCTTTCCAGTATCCTTCCAGTACCCTTCAGTACGTTTTTATTTTTACGGAAACTTCCATCTACGTCCGCAAAAACTTCCATTCACTCTCATCCGACGATTGTTGATCGTTCGACGATTTCTGACCGTTTACGGTTCGCGCTCTTCGCGCCCACGGCCTCCGTTGGCTCTTGCGGAGGGCTAACTATATTTCTGCACCACCTTGTGGATGGGAACAGGGTGCAAAATGAGGTCACAGGCGGGTGGGATCAGGTCCGGGTGGAGTATGGGAGTGGACAGAAGCTTCTGCGGACGCCGATGGAAGTTTCCTTGAAGGTAGAAGTCCAATCAATGGAAGTTCTAGAAGTCAAGTCGAAGTTCTGGAAATATTAAGGAAGTTTTGGAAGTTGAATGAAAGTGGTTGGAAGTGGGTGCCAGTAGGTGAAAGTTGGTGGAAGAAGAGTGGAAATTGATGGAAATAGGTGGAACTACTGTATACCAGGTATCAAGGTTTATGGAAGTTTCGCGGAAGCTGGATGAGGCTTCCACCGGGTATGGCCGTGGAAGCTTCCACTTTGCTTCCACCTTGCTTCTACTTTTGAAAGTTCCATTGGCTTGCACTATCTTCCAAAGCGGAAACATCCATTTGGCTTCCAAAACTTCTAGTCGACTTCCCTTTGGCTTGCAAAACTTCCATTCGGCCAAAACTTATATTCGACTTCCATTTGGCTTCCAAACTTCCATTTGGCCTCCATAACTTCACCTCTGTTTTGAAATCTGAATGGAAGTTTTGGAATTCTAATGGCAGTCGAACAGAAAAATTGGAAGCCTAATGAAAGTGTAGCAGTAGCGGAAGCTTCCACACGTTTACCAAACAATGATGACCATCGAAACGCGCGTCCCGTTGGAAGAAAAACTCGAACAAAAGTAGTACCAGGCATGGTGCTACGGCATACGTACGTACTCTGTACCGCAGCGCTCAATATCGAACAAGGACCGATCGGAGGTCCACGCGATACTGACAACCAAAAAAACTACCAGGCAACCGATACAATTTCGATACTTGATGGTACACAGAAACTTTCGTTCCGTACCTACATTTAGTATCTGCATAAAAGCACGCGGCGGGGGTTTGGGGCTGCCTGGGGGAGGAGGGCAAAACACGTGTTCGACTCTTGGACACGGCGCGGTGGACCCAAAGTTCGTTTTTTGACACATCATCCAGCATTTCGATACGATATCCAACGCTATATGGTGAAGGTACACGGTCATTGGGCTTCTTTTTTGTTGTACTCCGGCGGATTGGTAAAAATAAAGCTGAAGCTCACCACACTTCCACGTTCCAGTTTCATGTCGTGAGTCAATTTAACCCATAGCTTCTCCTGTAACATCAGCACAGGGGTGCTGTTGCCACTGGCGCTCGGGCACGTTGGCCCGACCTGACCGCCGAGAAGGGTAGGTGCCGTGGAGATAGCCGCCCGGGACAGTAATCTCCCCCGGGTCGTGTGGGACTTGCGCGAGCTCAACCACTTCATTGGGCAGCTGAATTTATTGGTATGCGGCGGGGACGTTCGTATCCCAACGGTCCGGTTATTGGACCGTATCCCAACGATTCGGGTATATACTTGTATGTGTTCGAATGCGAGACATTTCTTGCACGTTGTTCGTATACATGCACGGTAGGGTAGGGTAGGCCCATACGAACCACAGTGCGAACAGTGTAGTACCATTCACAACCTGAGCAACTACACGCACGCAATAAGCCAGCACGTCTCGTTCTGGTGTATGCATATACATGTGCTTGATTAAGTACTGTCACATGGGTACTTTCTTCTGCGTGCGGGAAGGGACAGCGCGCGTATACATGAATCATATCTGGTAACTTTCATGACAAAAAGTCGTTAACTTACGTCAGATCTGTCCCTCTTGATCACTGCGAGTTGTACTTCGTACAGTAGTAGTAGAGTAGTTTCCTGGCGGGGAATTTTATGTAGTTTGAACCGACATACGTAGCTCTTCCTGCTTCTGGTACCTGGAGCATGCGCACTGCTCTGTAACTCTGGCACCATGCAGAAGGGAGTCATCGACTTGCCCACATACTTCGAAGTATTGTAGTTAATAAAATGTAGCGAACGCGCGCGGCCGACTCATCACATATGATTATACAGCTACAGCCGTACTGCTGTAGCTTGCAAAACTTCGAGTCTACAACCACTGCATTGCAGTCAGTAGTAGACCTGGTTGAAGATACAGCGACATCCCAGTCTGTACTTGAAAGGTAAAAATACGTACCTCCACCTGGTATCAGTTAAAAATACTATCGTTTCGAGCAGAGCATACCAGTACCTGGTAATCTTCCATGATGCTGCATCTTTGCCAGGCGTCGCCTATCGTTAAACAATTCTACATGCAGTAGCCATTACGTGACCAGATACACCACGAGACTGCTGCCATGGCTGTGGCTGTGGCTGTGGCTACCTGAGCCGAGTCTCTGACGAATTGCGCCTGCCCACAACGCCGTGAGGAGCACCCTTTCACACATGCTGGATGAATTATGCGTGCTCCTGTCCCCGCAAAAAAACACGGTGCTACGTGCGTGCATAGTCTTTATTATACTGCTGTTGTAGCAGACGGAACTGCAGTCACGGAACATGTCTACACGGTGACTCCTACTCGTACCGCGCGAAATAGCGTATCACGGGCGGTCACGGTCACTTACTTACCTGTACGAGATCGGTGACCTTCACCGCCCCACCGCGTCTCGGAAGAAGATCATACACGCACATCCTAGGCTCCCTGTTCTCAAGATAGTAGAGTAGCACAGTACTGCCTGTAATACGGCTGTTTTGTTGTCCGAACCAGCTCTCCTGTCCTCGATATACGTTCGTTTACTGATCGCCGCGGGTAAGCCCAAACCCGTATTTTAGGTGATCGTCCGACCGATGTACAGTAAGGTAGGTCGCACAGCAGCAGCAGTAGAGCAGTAGTAGTGGGAGAGTACGCGTGTCGAAGAAAGTTATGCGTGCGTCAGCAGGCGAGTTGGTTGCGTCGCGGCAAAGAGGAGGCACAGCAGAGTATTGGTTGTGTTATGCTGCTGTGTCATGCTGCGTTGTGCTGTGGGCAGGCGGGCAAGAGACGGGTGGGTCCATGCATGTGGTCGTGGGGAATTGAGCCAAAATATTCAAACGATCAAATCTTTGGAACCGAGAGGGAAGAGTTAAATATCTGATTATTTTTGCATGTAAGATACGGATAATATGCTGTAGGTATTGGGATCGTATTGTAGTACTTGGGAGGCGTATCTTAGATGGTTTCAGGGATACAAAGTGTCCCGACCTTGATCTTAACAAGTAGCTCACTCTCTTACGCTTTTCACCCATCACTTTTTATGCAAGAAAGAGTGCCGACGAGTAGGTGCGCTCGGTGGGGCCTGAACCCATGAATTGATTGTAGTAGGGACGCGGACCACCTACCAGGTACGCCGTACCAAGCCACCGGGACCGCCCGCAAAGTGCCTTCAACCGCCCATCTAATTATATACCTGGTAGCATATACCAGGCATCACAGCTTCCTCGCATGGTTAAAAAAAAGTTATACGAATACGTGCCATTTTAGCACCCCAGGGGGTCTGGCGCACTTTCGTATTTCTTCGTAGAAGACAAAGAACTGTCCATGGAAGCGGTGGAAGTTTCCGCGGAAGTTGTGGAAGCTTCCGTGGAAGCTGTGGAAACTTCCACAAACATATTATATTTGCAGGCGCCTGTTGAAAATATCGTGCAGGCGAGCGAGATCCCACTACAATTTGTGAGCTCGGATCTTCAGGATGGTAGGTGGTTCAGGTATTTTGGTTCCTGTTGGGATCAAAGTACGGGCGAAGACCCAACCCTAACCCTAATCCTAACCCTGACTCCAAACCGCAGCCAACACGGGCCAAAACTGGCCATAAACGCGGCTGCGCCGCGCTAGCATCTAGCCAGGATTTTTCTCATTTGCGGCCGACGATTCCGAAGTAGTGCAGACCGCGCTGCGCAATTTTTCAAGTCATAAACACCCCTAAAGAAGATCAAAAGCTAAAGGAAGCAAGAAAGGAACAAGCTAGAAAATGCGCAATTTTTCGCAGATTGCAAGCTCCCAAGCTACGCGAGGTGTGTAGAACGGAGATAAGAACACAACAGCAAACGTTCTTAACCCGCTACCATTCCGCCACCAATAACACCAGAGAAGCGAGAAATAAACCAAATGAACAAAAAACGAAAAGGAAGGCGACGAAGCAAACCAAAAAGAAAAAGCAGACAGCCATAAAAGCATAAAGGGAAATACAGAGGAAGCGTTCTACGATAGAGGTTCACCCTATTTTTTTTCTGAGGCCCCTCACTTGAGGAGCTCCATACCTCACCCGAAAACTGACTCCAGCAAAAATCAAATTGCTTCCCGATGAATGGTCCCATGGCCCAAGTATAAAAAAACGTCATGTTTCGAAACAGGATTGGCATTCCGGCGATTTAGGGTTAAGGAACCCCGTCATCCAGAAAACGTTTTAGCGGAAATGTGATACCTCTATCGTAGAACGCGTCAGAGACACAACGAGGGGAAAACGGGAAAAAAGGGGAAAAGAGGAACAAAAACAAGAAAAAGAAAAAAAAGGGACAAAAATAACTAAAAAAGGGACGAAAAGGGGCGGGGGGGATAGTTCAGACGTCAGGCAGGAACTGGTGGATACAGGCACACAAAGGCGCCCGGGTGGCACCCTGCTAGTTACTTGGTTCCGAAGAAGGGAGCGCATCATGACGATCATGGCCATACCCAGGCGTCAGTATGTTGGGCTGAAGGCTCCCCCCCCCCCCCGCCCCCCCTTCCCCACTCCCCCTCGTCCCCCTTTCGCCCCCTTTCTCTCCCTTCCCATCCTGCGCGCGTGCATTGGCGTCAACGGTTGTAGTCGCGGTGGCATCCATCCTGTGCTGTTCTGCCGATGCCCCAATCTCATATTTATGCCATTTCCGCACGGAGACCTCCGCCCATTCCTCGATCCGTCGGAACCATCTGCCGGCTTTCTGTGCTGCCTTGCGCCACCCTTTGAGCTTGATCCCAAACTCCCTGAGGTCCTCCTGAAGGTACTTCATCCAGTCCCACTCCTATCCTCCGGAGTGTAGCCCTTACCCCCGACCATTTTCCCAAACATCACCCTCTTCGGCAGAAGCTCCTCTCCCATGCGTGTCACGAAGCCCGCAAACAATAGCCTACGCCTGCGTACCGTCGTCTCAACGTTCTATGTAAGCCCAGGCCCGAAACGAACAACATGAAACACACTGAGAGACTGTCGAGTCATTGGCACTGTGGTGCATGCTTATTATTTATACCCCTCCCCCATACGAGTTTCAGTAGATAATTCGTTATTTGTGCGGAGAATGAAACCCTTCACCCCGCGCAGGGGAAAAAATATGGTATGACGTACTGCAGTGTGCACGTAGTAAGGCACCGAAGAGAAAGTTACATTAAGAGTATTCTCATTGTTGTCTCCGAAAGTGATCACACTAGAAACAATCAATACATTCGACCCTGCTGTTCACACTCACACACACAAAGTCCGCCTCACAAACGGTTCTTAGCCGGATGCAGTTCACCCTTCTTGCAACTCGCCGAGCAACCTCATGGCACCTCGCGCTTGGTGCAAGAAATGTCTGCCTGGGCGGTGAAAACCCGACGTGCTCCGTCCCGGCGTTGTAGGGATGGCAGGAATCTATGATTCAAACGGCTACGGCCATGCATGACACAAGTGCAATCCCTCCCCCACTCCCATTTTCTTCTCGCAAACCCCCGTGCCCGACGATGACGTCAGCGTCCCTTGAGCCACTACACATGTGGCTCGAACCCCCCCCCCCCCCGCTCACTGTGGGCGCGAAAAATTCCCTGTGGAGACCTTGAACAATGTAGTGAACCCCAGAAGGTGTCGGCAACCTCACGATTCGGTATGCCCAACGGTACGCTACATTTTTTAATCGCCCACAATATGCAAGGGGGGGGGGTCTCGGCCACCTGTGTAGTCCATACAGCATATACTCCGTATGCATGCACATATGCATACAGTATATATATATATATATATATATATATATATATGTGTGTGGGCAACGATCGCTAGGATATTTTGGGCGAACGCTACGGGGGTCTTGGCGATGAATTATGACGGATGCTTCTTGGTCGGCGTTGTGTGAAGGGTGAAGCGTCCTGGTTATTGGACTTCGACGCAGATATCATCTTCGGGGTAGCCGGCCACGGTCGAGCCATCTTCCACGTAGCCAATCGTGCACACGGGCACAAGCACCTGTGGATATACGAGGCAGTGGTCGCATCAGCAGAAAGCACGAGTCGGATATCGCCGGACGAAGAGAACAGGGCAGGTTGTAGTTACAGCAGCGGTCTCATGTAACAGCACATGCAACCCGGTAGTTTTGTGCGCGTCAAGGCCGTCTCCTTCGGCCATATTGTACCGTTTCAAGTGTAGAGGACGGCCCGTCAAGAGGTCAAACCGCGGTTTCCTATTTCGGGGGAATATGAAGTAGTAATCAGAGCCTTACAGGACGTGTACACATGGGGAATACATGATTTTCGGGTCCGTCGTGGGTTCTGATTACAACATTAGCCCACCCAGTACTAGCGTATTGGCATGCACTCGTGTTACAGCGGGGTTTGCGGCTAACGTTGATGTATGGGGAAGGGGGGGGGGGCGGAGCTGAAACTCGGCGAGCGGCTCAGAATCGGGGGGCACTCGGGCCCTCGGCGTTTGATGCCCCAGCTAAATAAAACCTTTGGGATCGTTGCCCAGGTGCTACTGCTGTACCAGCAGTTGTGAAATAGTCTAGGTAGGCGGTCAATATAGGAGGGCTAGCTTGATTGTGCGTCAATAAGAGCCAGAGAATATCGCACACCAAACTTGGCCAGCTAACCCGCCCGCTCGCCTTGGGCATGTAATTTCCAGCGGTATGTCCGCCATCACACCCTCTCTAGCAGAGTGTGCATGCAAAATCTTTACCGAATTATCGGGAATATTCTCCTTGTGGTCTAGTCAACTTGTCCAGCTGGCCACACAAGCAGAACCAGCCCTTGCAATGTGCCTGGTTTCGCAAATAGCTACGATCGTGGCGGGCGTTACCTCGACAACTTAAGTAGGGAGAATGCCTCCGCTACTGAAACTTCAGTACATGCTTCGCGATTAGGACACGGCTCCTCGCAGCGATCATTCCCGGAGTCGACACTTCTAAGATTCAGCAGATATTATCATTCCCAAGTCACCACTTCCAAGATTCAGCAGATATTATCATTCCCGAGTCACCACTTCCAAGATTCAACGGATTTTATCATTCCCGAGTCACCACTTCAAGATTCAACGGATTTTATCATCCCCGAGTCACCACTTCAACATCGAACGGATAATACGGTACGTTTATCGGCGTTGTCGCGTGACGTTCTTCAAGATGGCACATATAGTGCATGCAGCCCGAGGACAGTCGCTGCAGCAGTGCGGTCGTGTATCGCTCGAGGCAATCGCCCAAGAGCTAAAGTCTGCCGGAGCCCACGAGAGGGCTCGCCAGCTCGTGGGCACTAAGCGATGCGCGATATCGGTATTGCTGTTGGTATCGGCAATGGTATTGGAGTTGGTATTGACACTGGTAACCATATTGGTACTGGTAATGGCATTGATACTTCTGTTGTGATATCGGGGTTGGTAAGGGTATTATAAGAGTAAGGATATTGTTATTGGTATATGGATTGCTGCTGACACTCATATTGGTAATGGTATAGGAAATGGTGTTGGTGTAGGCATTTGGCAATGGTAGTTGAGCTCACCTCGTCCATGATTTCTTCAGGAGCGATAGAGTTGTTCCTGGTCCTCACGACGGTAGACTTCTCGAACGTCAACAATCCGTCACCGGTGGCGATCGCTTCTCCGCTTGAGGGTGACGACGACGACATACGCGGGAACGAGAACAAAGGAGAAAGGGGTTACGTAGGCATCAAGGCAGCGCTTTCCACTTCGGCCGGAAATAAATTCCCCATTTTTTATTCACGTCGGGGTCTAATTGGAGCTTGTATTATCGACCGGAGTAACCTACCAGGTACGACGGTATACTTAACCCCTTTAGAACCGCAGTCCCGTTTGGGGACAAAACTACTTGAATTTTGACTGGTTTGTCCCCACATATGGGACTGCGGTTCTAAAAGGGTTAACCCCTTTATGGTGGAGGCATGTCTCAAGGGGGGAACCATGTCGAAACGAAAAGTGACGATTACACTTAACCCGTGCGGGATATGGCGTGGAGGCATGTCTTAAAAGGGGAATATGGGTTGGAACAAAAGTGACCACTCCAGCATCGGTCACACCAAGCAAGCAGCCCGGATTTCTGAGGGATGGGACAGGGGATGCACCCGAGCTACACCGGAATACACTACTGTAGCTACTCGTGCTGCCACGGCACGCTCCCACTCGATGGCTGGCGAGGCCGCACCTGCTGTAGTTTTGGCCGGTGCGCCAGGCCTTCAAATGGGTTATATGTGAAAGCATACCGAATATTCCGCAGCTCGGATATATACTCGATTCCTATACGATACTCGTACTGGGTGAGCTACAGACATTAGATCTTTCAAGGTAGATGCCTTCCTGATCTGTATGATCTGGCTCATAAAACCGGGTGGAAGTCGCATTAGTTGCATGATCTACTATTGGACGCGGTTTTCCCGGGTGGATGAAAATCTGTACTTGGAACAGATCCCTCACCGCAGCTCATACCGGCAGATAGATGATGTAGATGGTCTATTATTGTAGATATATATATATATATATATATATATATCGTGATTGTCTGTCCGAAGTGTATATCATCCCTACCGTGGCTCGTTGCAAGATTTTACGGTTCGTCCACAGTCGAAGAGCGAAGTAACGGCTGCCTATGTACAACATGTCGGCAGCATGCTATTGTGTCTGTATGTACGTATACACAGCGTACTGTAGAAACGTCCCGTGTGTGGCCACCTGTCGAATACGCTGCCAGACGTGACGATGAAAGCGCCCCCCGTTTCTCTTGCCTCGTTTCCATCAAACAGCACGGCCTTGTTGAACCTGAGATTCGTATCGAAAAAAAGGAAACATGCAACATGTCAAAATGACGGAGGGGTGGAAGGGAGTTGCACGCGTGCATGGCGCAGCTACATTGTTCACACCAAGAAGACTGCGATAATTTTGTAGTGGTGAACAGAGGCGAACTCCAGGCAACAGGTCGCCTTCCCCGCAGAGTACGGTGTGGTCCACAAGCGACGAGAGCAACAGGTCGGCCATGATTGAGAACTCCAAGGCTTGGATGAAACTGAGAGCCTAGCAGCAGCAATATCAAGTGCGATGGTTGAGCAAAGCAAACATATAGCTCGTGATTTCCACCTCGAGGTCTGCAATGTCAGCAACCTGCCAGCCGGGAGAAACTTGCTCAATGTAAATGCTGTACATACAGTGTGGTCGTGCTCGCCGGAACATACTACGAACGATATACAAACCCGCCCGTATCGATACACACGTACGTGGGCGGTCTACGAAATGCAGGCTTCGAGATCCACCGCCCGAGCGTCGGCGTTGCATTCGGACGCAGGGATTCATCCGACGGGGGTGTTACGGGTCCCGACGCAACTAGCGAGGACACCGTTTTTGCGGGTCTGAATGGCCTGAATGGCGTGTGCAGCAGTCCCGTGCTTGTGTGCTGGTAAGTATATTTTGCTTTTTTGGTACTTCGTTTTCGTTTCTTTCCCCTCCCTGTGCGGACGCGTGCTCATGGCAGGTATCGAGGTAGCACATCTCGGCGAAACTGACGAGGCTTCGGAATCGAGGAACTTAGCAACACTGTTGGACCCCCGTTCATGTATTTACATACCAAGTATATTCGTTGAATACCTACGGCATGACTGATATTGTTATCATCTTCATCCGCCACTTTTTGTAGGTGAGGTAGAGATAGCTCCTCGAGGGTGGGGAAAACTTACACAATTTTGGAGCTATCACGCCCGCCCTCTATCGTAAACTGTCACATTTTCTCGCTTGTGTTGTTAGCTCACGTCACGTCGCCGCCTTCCACCGAGAGGCCGCCACCAGAGTTCGCCGTGTTGCCGACGAATTGCGCGGCTGCCCGGAAGCTGAAGCACCGAAATAAAGGAAGAGATCACAGCAAGAGGTCGTCTGTGAGATCGTGATCCGCACACATACACATCTGGAACAAACAACATTTAAACATGACAGCGTGAGCATGCCCTACAATGCCCCCCCAGCATCCCAACAATATCCGCGTTCACAGCGAGGTAGGGGTTGCCTGACACCGAGTGAAATATCCTGGTAAGCTACACGTATAGAATATATGTCAAGTACAAAAATGTTGAACTTGTTCAATGTTTGTTTTTTCTGCCAAATTCCCATATATATTTCCGAATTTCCAGCTAAGGGCTTCTGGAAAAAACAAAATACTCTTGAAGGAAGTAAAATAATAAATGTAGAACAATTAAATATCCGACAGAAACCACAACCGATACGTAGTGACCGATGCTGAGATTGCAACTGTTCTGCGGAATATTCTTGTTTCAACCATACTATGACGGCTGCGGCGGTGTGCAGGGCTTGCGAGATGCGGTGGACGGCACCCATCGCACTTTCGTCTGCATCGCAAATACGCATACACACAACAACACCACAAAGGCACAACCCCACTGCCCGGCGCCAGAGCAAGCGACCGAGCATCGCCCGCTCACGTCATGGATCCCACGAGATTCCGCACGGCTCCGCCGTTGCTGTTGCTCTCGTTATCGATGAAGAACGCCTTCCCGTAGAACCTAGTGGTGGGCAATGAAATGCATGGCGCGAAGAGTCAATCGACACGCAAACAAAATGTGGTGTGTGTGTACGCACAGCAGAACCTAGTAATAGGCCATGATAAGAGTGAATCGATAAGAAAACAAAATCTTGTGTACAGGCCACGGCAAGAGTGGATCGATACGTGCGAAGTATATAGAAGGAAGTGCGGCAGAACCCTTTTAACAGGCCGCGGGAAGAGGGAATCTACAGACAAACCCAACTAGGCGGTATTGTAGTGCCTGTCAATAGGCCATGGCAAGAAGCGTCAATCGATCAGCAAATAGGCAAACTGTGGCAGCAGCACCCACTACTCCACCCGGGACCTCGAGAGACGCCTGCCACGATAGAGGGAGCACATTTCCGCTCAAATATTTTCTGGATGACAGGGCTCCTTAACCACAAGTCGTCGGAATGCCAATCATGTTTCGAAAAATGTTATTTTTTTTTTATATACTTGGGCCATGGGATTATTCGTCGGGATGCATCCTAATTTTTGCTGAAGTCGGCTCGCGGGTGAATTACTACTGTAATAGTATGGATGGAGCTCCTCAAGTGAGCAGCAGCTCCAGAAAGAAAACGGTGCGACCTCTGCTGTCTGTAGCATGCGTCCCGGAGACAGCGACAAAAAAACAAATGGTTGGTGAATTTTTAGTGTCATCAACCAACTGTGAATTATTGGGAGCAGCATCAGCGCCTGGAGCTACGAGTGGGGTCATGTTGGACGGTGCGACTACTTGAATTCAACCATTGTAGCTCGGCCACCCAACCACTGTGTTGCCACCTGAACACGCAGTGGGCGTTCGTTGCTGCAGTCGCCAGTTTTTGCCGTCGACGTCCCTCTCGGAGGTCTCGAGAGGCAAGACTTAATCGACACGTGAACACAATTTGGTGCTATGTAACCTATCAACAGGCCATGCTTAGGCCATGGCAGAATAAAGCGAATCCACATGGAAACAAAATTTTCCGGGGGGGGGCGGGGGGGGGCGAAGTATCGGTATAGGGACTTCGCGAAGAACGCATGCTGAAGTGAGGGGAAGACAGCCAACCCACGGCAATGGTTGATCGCTTATGAGGAGGCGCTCTCTCTGAACGAAATAACACTGATGCACCTCACGTGGAGGCTCATACATGCATACCGGTATATAAGAAGCAGGTACGGAGCAAGTACGATACGATACCCGAGGGACATGGAAGTGGGGCTCACTTGACTGTCCCAGAAGAGCTTATCGCCCCAGGACCATCGCAGCTGTGCCGGGTGAAGGTTGCATCGCCACGGAAGCTATTGCCACAGGAACATATCAGCAGGGGCGGCGGCGGGGGGGGGGGGGGGGGGGGGGGGGGGGGGGCGACCGCGGGGATGGGACAAACGAGTACTCAAAATGCGCGAACGGACAATACGAAATTATCGGGTACTAGGGTGGTTCTTGCTTGGAACGGCCGCCTTGTTTGTCACATAGGCGGGGACTGCTGGCGCAACTCGCCTCACAGGAGTGTCCGACACCCGTACGCTCTCGAGGACCACCTTTCAAGCGTAAGAAGCAACCGAGTCCCGTAACCTACCGTGCTGATGACCACAGCAAGGGGGACCAACTACTTACGACGGCGTGGCTGGCTTCACGCGTAAGGAAAGCCTCACGGTTTTTGGGTAGAAGGGGAGGAAAACAACTCACCCAACCCGGGCAAAAACGGCCACCTTGCTTCTGTACGATGCGGCGGCTACGGTAGGAGGCGATATCCCCCTTCAACTCCCGGGTCTATAGGCCCCACTTTCGCGGGAATGATTCTGTGTTCGACACTGGCACTCACTGGTCAAAAACGAGCTTGAAATTATTTGAAACTATTTTTTGTCGACGAAGCGTAACAAATGATCCCGCTACATAGACGTACACATCGCCAAAAACAGTACGTTTCTTTCCGTTTTCTGAGACTTTACCCAAAGAAGCAGGGTAGCTCCACAGCGGCGGGCACTCGCGCGAATTGCTCCGAGCAGCTTAACCCCCCCCCCCCCCCCCCCCCCCCCCTCCCCGCCGAAACAAAATTACCCCCTCTCCCCTCCTACCATTTTCTCGGGTTATGATAGGAACATGCGTCTGGTGAGAGCAGTAATGGGGACGAAGCGTCTGGTGAGCAATGTTGAAACCTGATATATACTCACAGCAATACCTGGTACGAAATACGAAATACAAAATAACGTTCACAGGCCCCGATGACCGCAGGACATCATCATCGTATCATTATGGCAACAAGAACCGATATTAATAGGAAGGGGGAAAAAACGTCTGATGACAACAGGAAGGGGCACGAAGTGCTTAGCGTGTGGTGACCAAACGTGTGATATGGCAGAGGTATTGGGGGATGAAATGCCTGTGGTATAGCTCCTAAGTTTTCTAGGGTCCTCCCTCCCCGAAGGAGCTCTACACTACTAGTCAGTCAAAGCTGACGTTTGATCAATGCTGTTAGCTACCTGGGATACACAATAATACAATGGGCTTTGCAAAAACATGTACCAGGTATTTATGTATTCAGTTATTGACCTCGGATACCACAAGCCTTGGAGGCTGGAGGTTCAAATCATATATGATAGGCTTAGTAGGACGAGGGCATAAAGTGCTCCGGCCCTGATAAAAGTGCGAGGTGTACCTACCTATACACCGTACTACGGGGGGCCATAGTAAATAGAATCAAATATTGTGAGTAAAAATAGGTAAACATATTGGTTTTTGTGTATATAATAGGTCCTATTAACTATGGTCCCCCGAAATAGTGGGGAGAGGGAAGGAGAGCCTATCATGCTCCACTTTTTCTCATAATATAAGAACCGTTTTTAGACTGATTGTTAAAACATACGGTGCTTATATTTCGGGAAAAAGTGGCATGTGACCCCGGGTCTGAGTATCGCCTCTGTTGCTATTAATAATAGGAGGGAGATAGGAAAGGTTGGCGAGGACAATGGATGACCAGCCAGAAAGAAACAAAAACTTACACCGGACGTGAATAATATATACCGGTACATAATACACATACTATATATATGTTGTATATATATTGGGTATATTGCTCTTCTGTTGCAATGGCTTCGGAGCCTGCCTGTCAGCGATAAATGTTTTGGCTTAAAAAGACGCGTGCTATATGCGATGCATAGGGGGCATCCCATTTTGCCTTGCAAGGAAAATATTAGTGGCTAACGCATTCTTCAACCGAGGAGGCACAGTAATGAATGCCCAATATTGCTAGATCATCATCTGTGCTTTTTACTCCGCACCAAGTACTGGTATAATGGTATTAATCGCTACACGCCTAAGCCACGGAACTGCTCATCAGGTTGCACTTTCTTTGCCCTCGAGGGCACGTTTTGGGTTGGGGGTTCGTATAGAGCTTCTCAAGCGAGGAGCCTCAGCAACCTGTAGGTGCGCCTCCATCTTAGCATGCGTCGGAAGGAGTGCAGCCCCTTCACTTCAGAGATAAAGCGACGACTAATGATCAACAGGAAGGAGGAGACGAAGTGTCCGATGATGGGCAGGAAGGGGGAGCGATACGCGACGGATGGAGGCTGTAATAACCACGTACATTATCCTTCCGTCTAGCGAGGGGTTGTGGATGGCGCAGGCGCTGGACCCCACGAAAAACCTGTTGTTCCTCGTAAATATCGCCTCCTTGGAAAACCTGTCAAACAGCAGCAGTAAGAACAGAAATAACAGCAATAGCAGGAACAGCAACAGCAGTGTGAAAGCACGATTCATGTTAACAGAATGAAATGAATGTATTACTTTCAATAGCAGCATATTGGCGGTGATACCAACAATACCAACAATATCAGTGTCACCGTCCGAAGCAGTAATGGTAGCAGCAGAGGCAGGCGTTGCATACGACGATTGTACGCCTGTGTTGCCGTGTGAGCAATGGGCAACGCCACATGCCCGGCGTTCGACGTTCGAAAGCGGGAACCGGTGGTACATGAACCAACAAGCCGAAGGTCCAGTGTGTCTGATAAACAAAAAAAACGCGTGCTATGACAGGGATGTATATATAGAACCACAACCCCTGAGCGTGCTCGGTTGGTGCATCCCTGGCCTCTCAGAGCTCCCACTTCCAAACCGCCTCCTTTCATTACTTGCCGGACCTTTCCAGCAGTTCTTTGTTTTCTCGGTCCTTCCTTCCTTTTTTCTTCTTTCGTTTCGTGTGCGTGCGTGTTCTCCGAGCACGGCATCGCGGGAGGACCCGGCACCGTCGCGGGTGCCAGCGGGTGCTGGCGGGTAGAGGGGGGGTTGCAAGGAGCGCGGTCGCCGCTTTCGTGCCTAGGCGTCGCGTGTGCCTCGAGACACGAGGGATGCATGAACGGGCTTTGTCTGGCTTCGATTTATGATTGTTGATAGAGTATGTACGAGTTTATAAAGGACGTTCGGGAGGGCAAGATAATATTCAAGCAGTGCTTATTTTTGCGACCACGCTGAAGTTGAAAGAGGGAGGTGTGCAGTTTGAGCATCGACGTTATCGAGCTGGCGAACGACTACCACGGTGAGCACCGGGCTTCACGCGCGGCGGGCTACGGGGCTGGTTGTGGCAGAGAGTGATAAAAGCTTTACCCGGACCGAATCGGTAGCGAGGTGGTCGCGAGAGGGGCGGGCGGCGTACGAGGCTGAGAGAGAAGCTCTTCTGTGCGATTTGTTTCTTTTCTTCTTTTCGGCCGGGTGCTTGGTGTTCCAATCAGGCAGAAAAATATTACACGAGAGGAGACGGGGATTTTTTTTCCTTTCCGAGTTTTCGGTTTCATTTTCATTGTTTTCGCTGCTGTGCCGTGCTGTGCTTTCGCTTTCTTCGTCGTACATACAGTACAGACATAGAGCATATCGAAAGAAGAAAAAATGTACAGACAGTAGTACCCTACCTGGGGTGTATGTACGTACGTACGACATCCGCGACGCGAAGCGTATACATGGCATCCAAGCTGACGTCGGAGCTGTTTTTTCCTGAAGCATGGCGGCGGGACTCTTGGCATTATCAAGTCGCCGGTTTGCAATTACGGTCCTTGAAAAAACTAAACTCAATCGCGGACCTCTCTCTGTTCGCTTCGCATAATTTGATGTACTTTTTTCCTTCCTGAGCGAGCGTAGCGGGCGGCGTAGGCCGCCCGCGGAGCGAAGCGCCTTGTATTCAATATTTAGGTCTATAAGGCATATGCCCCATCGTCCGAATTACCCAATAAGGCATGCTTTAATGACTGCCTTTTGTCGGAACTACCCAATACGGCATGCCTTATCGTCGGCACACCATTTGCGTGTTTGCCTTGATGTTAGTTGTATGCCGTACAACATTACATAGAAGGGAATATCGGGTGTTGCGTTTTCGAGTTTTCGAAAGCCAGTTTCTTGGCGACGTACTAGTAATATTGACTCGCTAGTGGTGTAGAGCTCCTCAGGTCAGGAGCCCCAAAAAAACGTACTGGTCGTAGGCCTGCCCCTATATACCGTAGTATGCATCGTAATCTCCACTGAAATATTCAACAGCATATATAGATGACATCTCGCGGATACTACCTGGGCCTTCACAAATATATCATGACATTCCGCATATGCCACCCTGGCCTATACGCATGCATTACACCAGGCACAAGGTTTGAGTATGACTCTCCGGTATAGTTGATGAAGTCACTGAGGAACAACGCCCCAACGGGTAGGGTCGACCGTAATTGAACCAAGTCCGGCGGGAAGGCCTCATAGCCTAGGTTTTGGTTGGTGGATGAGCTCGCGCGAGTCCCACTGTCTACCCGGGGGAGATGACTCCCCCGGGTGGCTATCTACACCGCACCTGCCCCTCTCGGGGGTCAGGTCGGATCAACGTGCCCACGCGGCAGGGGTAACAGCAGCGTGTTCTGATGTTACACCAGGAGCTATAGATTAAATAGACACACGACACGAGTTTTGAACGTGGAAGTGTGGTGAGCTTGAACTCGATCTTTACCAATCCGGATAAAAAAAGAAGAAAAAAAGCCGGTATCAAATATCGCAGCAAAACCGATGTATGTATGCCACTTTGGCTTATACACACATTATACACCAGGGATAAGGTTGAATATAACCCTCCAATATAACTGATAACGCCGGCACCAAATCCCTCACGAAAACGGACACAGAAGATGCACCACTCCGGAGGTACACAAAAACAACCTTTAATATCCCCATCTCGGGGGTCCAAAACGTGTACAATATATACTACTGTACGGTACCTGCCGTCTTCTTTTCACAGTTCAGTAAAAAGGGTAGCGTGTCTGCGCGAAAGGTCTCCAACAACAGCAGTTCTGTCTGCATTATGAGAGAGCCGCAACATTCACGCCGCGACATTTCGCATACAGCGAGCAATATGGTAGGAGGACCCTGGTCTCTCTGTGTGTTCTTAACATTAAACCGTTCTTTCTACCCGTCGACATCCACAGCACAACCAGTGTCCGTGCCTATTCTTCAATCCTAGAAGAGATAACAAGTTATGTGGTCATAAAGCTACGCCACAGAGGTGCTACGTTGCCACGTATGCGGTAAGCACAGTGGGCAACGCAATGCCATGTCATCATACGGGAATGACCAACAGGAGACCCTAGGACACAACCGATTGGCTTAATCCTTTTCGGACTGCGCTCCCGTTTCGAAGACAAAATACTTACAGAGTAGGATTGGATTGATTTGTCTTTGAAACTGGTCAGCAGTTTACCCTAAGAGGGTTAAGCGCTATCAGGTATGGAGGCGTTCTACGATAGAGGTTCACTCTAAATTCTCTGAGGCTCCTCAATCACGGAGTCCTATACTAACAGAAAGTCATCCGAAAACTGACTTCAGCGAAAATCAAATTGCACTCCGATGAAAAATCCCATGGCCCAAGTATACAAACATACCCGTTTTTCTAAACAAGGTTAACATTCCGACGATTTCGAGTTGAGGGATCCCGTCATTTAGAAAACGTTCTATTAATAGCGGAAATGTGCTACCTCTATTATCGTAGAACGCGGCTATGTTGCGAGCAGGGCCTTCGCGAACAAAACCCACCTGACAAAGCCAGAGTCAAGATTGTAAATTGCATTGAACCAGGTGTCCGTGAAGGTCGTTACGTCGCGGAACCTGCGAAAGGACAAAAGGGGGGCAAGGGAAGGTGGGCGCCTACATCGGTGGAGAAACCGTTATGGCGGCCGACCTGAGAGGCAGAACCGTGGGCCGCGACCTCCACGCATACACAGTATGGGCTTTCTCATAGGAGCAACCAGGCGTCAAGGAAATGTAGCGAAGAATTCTGAACATAATTTTAAAGTACCTGGTATATATTATACTGTACAAGCTCGCCGTCTACACGGAGGCGTAAGAAATCTACCTGCGTCTCACCCCGCCAGCTGTAGTGAGATCGAGGGCTTCGTCGAAACTCATCTTTGCGAGCTGTGTGCATACTGCCGGAAGTATTTGTGATACGCCGATCGCACGTAACTGGTGTGTGTTTACATGCTCTCTAGATATCGCGTCTGAGCATTGGATAGTAATTCCGACCAAAGGATATATTTGCTTCGACTCAGAAACGGAAGAGCATGCCCCCCCTCCCCTCTCACCCCCAGCCGTGCAATCTTGCCGTGACGGAAGGCGTACGCAATGTCACAAGCCTCCCAACCGCGTCGGTGTGCGTACGCCTGCTACTATATATACTGCACCACATGAGGCCTATAATGACAACCATAGCCGCGTGATGTCGCTTGCTGCCAAGGGCATACACACGTGTGGATCCCCACGGTGTTATCTAAACGTTTCAGAGAAGAAATGCGTATTATTCCTGATCTATGCCATCTATTGATAGCTCATCTGGCCGTGTGGGAGCCATCTAAGACGAATTTCCTTGATCGGATCTATACATGCACATATCTTAAGCAACACCCCAGAACGGCAGGCTGGTATTTATATCCTCTACCAGGTACATGATATATCTGAAGATGATCTCTCTGAAGATCACCCATATGTAGATGATCTACATCAGATCGTGATCGCTCTGACGTGTGGAACCTTAGCCTATCCGAGTGAATGGCATCAACCGTGTCCATGTCAGTCAGTACGCCGCACCAGGTGTATACAGTACTCACTTTAGCACGCCGCGGTTGAACTGGAAAACGTTGGCATTTCCTTCAAAGAGCGCAGTGCCCTTGAAGCTGTCGGACAAAAGGAATACCAGGTACACAAGAAAGAGTGTACAGCAGCACAGCGACGGGCTGTTGAGTTAAAACGGCATCACACCGCTCGTTGCACGTTCGCCGGTGTTCACGCGAAAACCCCACGCGATAAAAATGACGGCGTTCTCAGCACCGGAAAACGCTCAAATGTAGTCGAAACTTGGGCGAACATGATCACAGGCGCGTAGATGTTTCCCCGTTCAGTTGGTCTTGTTAGCGTTGCCTCACGTGGCACAGGCGGGTCTTGCAGTCTTGCACCATCAACGATGCATCGGTTCTATCTTCACCGGAGAGCGGGCGGGGAGCGCTCCTAGACACAGACCGCAATACCACAGCTTTACAAGGCACCCGGAGCGAGACATATCTAGCAGCAATGGCATGGAACAATACTCAATCGAGGGGCTCCGTCAGCCAAAACGTTCTACTTGGTATATCATGCCCCCACCGCACCACGCATCCAGGGGTCTTCATGTTGGACTCGAACTCTATGTTAGACCCACTCCAGGTCGGACCCACTTCGTGGAATATGCACCATGCTCACTCCATGTTCGACTCAGTCCATGCCATACTCGTATTCACTCCATGTTGGACGCACTCCATGCTGTATGTGTAGGCCATACTCTCGCCCTATGTTCGATTCACTCCATGATATACTCACACCCCATGTCGGACTCAGAGCCTTCCTTCCTGGAGAGTTTCCCCCCCCGTAATTTCCAATAGCTTCCAGGATTTTGTATTCGCGCAACCTTTTGATCTTCCAGATTGTTCTTGATTTAGTTTTCCACATCGTATGTGGACATTAAAAGCCCTGATAATTTTGCTTCTGAAAAACTTCACAAAATTGAGACAGATCGCCTCCGTATCGTGATAAAAACTCCCACAATTTCCAGAACTTCAAAAAGTCTGGAAACAAAAGCTCCCTGGCAAGTAAGGCCCTCACGCCATGGTTTGTATAGTACAATGCTCAGTTCGTGTTGTATTCACTCCATGACCCATACCATACTTACACCCCACATTCAATTCACTCCATTGGTATATATACATTATCCCTTCCACGTTCGTCTCACTCTATGGTAAGGTGTGTGATATACTCACTCCATGGTCCCAGCGTTGTTGAACGTGGATTTGACGTTCCGCACCGCGTTCGCTTCAAATGCGCCGAGGAAGGTGACACTCCCACCTTCTTTCACATCGATCATGTACCCCTGTGCGTTCTCTTCAAACTGGGATCATTGGGAGGGCAGTCGAAAATCGGGACGACGTAAACTATGAGCACGCTTATAGACCACGCCACCTGGAACGAGTAGAGGCTGAGCCAAAAGGTCGATGGGAGTGTGCGCGGTGCTTGCACAAGCATGCCTGCTATGACCATACGAAATGCACATTGCGAGCGTCGGCTGCCGTCGGCTCAACGTGCAAGTGTCACTTGATGAACGAAAAACCGACAAAACCTGGAAAGGCGTTAAGGTGTTTGAAACAGGGGGGTGGGTATCTATCGTTTCCGTTGTGGGGAAATCCAGTACCAGTTAGGCATGATGGTGTTGCCACAGTGGTAGTTCATCGGGATACACTTTGTTTTTTTCTGAAACCAGTTTTCGTGTGAGGTGTGGAACCCCGCAAGTGAGGAGTCTCAGAAAATTTGGGGTGAACCTTTATCGTAGAACGCCTCCGTAGTGGTAGTTACTTCTCTCGCAATGGAGTCAGTACAATCAAGTCGCTGCTGGAGCAACAAAGCTTGTCACGGGGCGTTGTTCCACACGACCAGCAGCCACGAGCCCATCGGCTTCAACAGGCGTTTCCCCCACCACAGACCGCTTTAATATCCCGTGAAGGGTGTTTTCGCTCTAGACCGTTTCAAAAATACAGCGAACGAACGCGGAATACGTACAATGTCATGCATCCCTTATTGTCGAGGGAGGCCACTGGGTGGTACCGGCCTGTAAGGGAGAGAGAGCTTCAACAGTCTTTCACTATTGAAAGCCCACGGGAGGAATTTCCGATTTTCAGCGCGCAATGTCCTCATCATCAGATGATGCTATTTTACGGTTTGCCGTGGCGGTGCCACTCGCAGCGCCCCTCACTTGGTCACCTAGCCGTGTGACATCGGGTGTATGATACTGTCGTCGTAACCTGACCCCCCCCCTCTCCCAAGTGGCGACACCGGAAACCAAACCAGCGCATTCGATGGTGTCATCCATACTACAATATTATGCAAGAAACGTACACACACACGGTGCCGAAATTCCGTCTTGCGAGCGTTTCTTCGTAGGATGAAGCTCGCACCCTTCATGCGACCCGCCGACTATCTCACGGCACTTCGCACTTGGTGCAAGAAATGTCTGCCCCTGGTCGGTGAAAACCCGACGTGCTCCGTTTCGGCACTGTAGGGGTGCGAGGGTCTATGGCCACATGACTACCGCCATGGATGGCATCAGTACGCCGCCTCCGTTTCCTGCTCACCCCTGTGTTGGGACCGAAGAGCACGGTGTCGAGGTCGAACACGAGTGAAGCCCCATCCTCGACGGTGAAGCGGAGGTTCACAAACCTGTAAGTACAGAGATGGCCCCACCGAACGGAAGTGTGTGCCAGAGGGAAGGGCAGTAGGGGACGGAGAATCCGGTAGCAATAATAGACGAGTCAGCTAGGTTGGTCATACGCGTTCTCGGCTGTTTGATGCAAGGGAGCAGCAGGGGGAGATTCGCTCTCTGATTCTTCACGAAACCCTAACAACCTTAGCAATGCCAATTGAAGGCATCTGTCTAGTGTGGAGTTCCATGCACGATAGTAGCACAACAGCCACTCCCTGGTGTGCACTATGCCACACTTCAGGTAGATCATGATATATCTGCGTACAGATAGATGATCTAGTTCCTCGCCTGCCGTCGTGAGAGGTTGTGCAGAGATCTGCAGAGTACAGATCCAAACCAGAAAACTTGCCCTAAAAGGTCATGCAGATTGTACGGCTCCCACCCGGTAACATGAGCTAGATCATACAAGATCGGGCGCAGATGATCTATCTGCCTCGAAAGATCTAGATCATAAACTGTGGGAGTCGATCATTTGTCCGAGGTGTGCGTGCACTACTCCGCTTTTTTTTTTTTTAATGCTCGTGATATTCTTCCACTCCGTACTCGTACTTATTGGAGCCTGTCTTGTGGCCACGCGGACTGCATGTTTGGCGATAATCTTGAGTGTGAGAACGTCAACAGCTCGAGGGTAGACAATTGATTCCCACTGCATCATCTTGGTAATTCAGGGGAGACATATCTAGTCGTGATCTGTATGATCTAGTCGTGATCTGTGTATAATCTACCTCATGTTGCCGGGTGGGAGTCGTGTAACCTGCATGATCTACTTGAACATGCTTCCAGGGTTGGGCTGTACCATACAGATCTTGCGCAATACCTTACATTGGCGAGCGAGAATCCAGATAATCCACAGCAGTAGATCGTGACGTGTTCGATTTGTGCAGTATTCACGATACTTTGCATTGTGGTGGTTCTGTTTCCGTTTTTCAACCTCAATGACCTTCTGGATAAGCCGCTGTCACAGGGCTCGCCCTGACTTCCACGGTGAATATTACAGGTGTCTACACACACATTACCATTGTATTTCCCTCGCAAATAAATGAAGTATTAGCATTCGGCTTGTGTTTGCCCCGTAGAGTACTTCAACGAGCACCGCTGAGCTTCTGTAAAACTAAACCATAATACTGCACTATGAGGCGTTCTACGGAAGAGGTTCACCCTACATTTTCCGAGGCTCCTCACTTGAGGAGGCTCCATACCTCATCCGAATAATGACCCCAGCAAAAATCGAATTGCTTCCCGATGAAAAATCCCATGGCCTAACCATACAAAACGTATTTTTTCGGAACAAGATTGACGTTCCAACGATTTTGGGTTAAGGAGGCCCGTCCTTCAGAAACAGAAAGCGGAAATAAATGTGCTATCTCTATCGTAGAATGCGTCCTATGCCCAAATGATACTATTAACATCATAGCTATACAAGCATAGCCATACGAGTAGAGTTGTGATGTGTACGTACAATAACAGCAGTAAACATCCCGCCTCGCTCCATGCCCGAGAGGGTAGCATCTATCGCTGATTCGTCCACTCCTCGAATAAAGTCCTCTTCTTGGCGTTCTTGGAGGCCCAATCGCGGTGAAATTTAATACGGATGTGTCTTTCGTGTTCGCTTCTTTCGTCGTGAATCCCACCGGGTTCGACGGCGCTACTCGCGGGCCTCGGCCCTACTCTTGCCGTGTCATGAAAGCTCGTGCAGCCAGGAGCGCCGAACTGAGGTCAACTATGAATAACAAATCTGTCAAAATCTATGACACGTGTTCGCAATACAGCCAGTAGTATGCATTATTACTTTAAGGATTTGCCGCATTTCAGAAAGTGACGACAGGCAGACTAATTGATTATTATTTTCTCTTGCCATCCGACAATGTGCAGCATGATCTTCAACATTGATCACTCATAACTTTCCCGAAAGAAGAAAACCTCGGAAACAAAAGGAAACCCATGCACCAAGTCTACCTCCCTTCTGTATCAACTTTCGGCTTGTCGACTACATTTGCTGTCCTTGCTCCTTCCTTCTCATTACGTTCTATTCTTAAATCCTAAGCTGCATCCAAGCTCCATCCCCACGCCATCGGTGTGGGTCTGTCGTCCCCCCCCCCCCCTGTTCCTTCTTCTTTCTTGGCGGTCCCTAAGCTGGAGCTTGAACCGCGACACCCTCCTCGAAATAATTGTGACGACATACTTTTTTTTACATTATAAAAGCTGACGTATTTCATAATTTTATAAAATTAGAATACCATTTACAGGAGTGGTGTGTCTTCTTTTTGTTTCTCGTCTTCTCCCCTTTCAGGCGGGTTTCGTCTTGTTTGTGGTGATCACGAACCGTATTTACCGAATATTCCACGGCAACGTTCGGCACTCCTTCCCAAGTAGCAGGTAGTTATCTGTCCGCCAAAAGGACATACCTGGTAGCATATAAACTATTGACGCTACGATGCCGACCGATTATTTGAAGATTTTACTACCTATAGATTTAGTGTGCAATCGTGCACCACGTGCGAGAGAGATGTAGAAAATCGCAAACAGGGTCTACGACATAGGCCTGACTGAGTGTTGTCGGCGATCATTTTAGCGTTCGCTATTAATGGGACGAACGAAGGTCCGTATCGGCGACGAGATGTCTTTCTGTGCCCTCGGGGAGGAGTTGTGGAGATGTGTATCGGTTTGAAACGTTTTGCCTATCTGAAATCAAGGTTGGTCTCGCGTTGATATTTCGAGCCTTTCTCAGATTACGTACAAGTAATAACAGCTGTTTCTTGTTGGCCGGCCCATCCTGCGCACTTTTCAACGGCCCACAGTCCTCGTTAATATAGTACCAGGTACTTCATTTCAACTTTTCAACCTTTTCTTCGGAGACTCCTACCATAGATACCGCACGAATCGACATTACATGGCTCCAAGTTATGATTCAGCGCCATTGGGGCGGAAGGGCCGTCTTTAATGGGTAGTACAAGTAGTAGTGCATACATTTCAGGTATATACTGTTGCTGTTGTTAACCCTTTTAGAACTCCAGTCCCGTTTGGGGGGCACACCCCTCAAATTCCAAGTCATTTGCCCCCAATTGTCCCGAAAACGAGACTGCGGTCCTAACAGGGTTACCCGTCTTGGCTGATCCAGATAGATGATGTTGTCAACCGTGCATGCTCCCGTATAGTATAGTCTCCAGGGTATGTATATTATATGTATATATATCACGCATATATGTATATTATATATATGTATATATACGCATATATATACGCATATATGTATATACACATTTTTTTCTTCTTCTCGAGTATGAAAAAAAAGCCTCCAACTAACCAATCAATGTTTGCGTCAAGTGCGGGGCGGAAAGTCCCAACGGTATTTAAAAAGTTGAAAATGCAAAAGTTACACGTCAATCGTCAATCGACTGTTTGTGAGAACAAGGATTTTGTCGTCGAAGCTCATACCAGGTATTTGTTAGCTGCGCGCTTGAGACCTCGATTGGGCATGATATACACACCAGTATACGGAGTACCTTAATACCATGGTAAGTTATTTATAGCTGGTCTCCAAAAGGTCACATTTGTCTCTGGTATTTACGGTACTGAATAGTACCTGGTAGTGTATTTGACAATGAAAGATATTCATCACGGATGATTCAGATCAGATGTGAGATCGAATCTTTTTCTCAAAATTATCTCCGAGGTAACTTCAAGTTTGCAAGCTGTGTGCTATGTACTACAGCAGTACGTCGATGTGATGCCTGCAATTAGGGTAAAAGTGCTGGTCTCGACGGAGCAACACCGGTTGTTGGTAACTGGCTTTGCGTTCGTTGGCGTTTCAACCAGGAGTTGCCATGGAGGTCAAAAAGCGCATGTTACTAGCGGGTGAACAACTCGACGCGAGTCGAGGAAGGGAAGACAATACTAGCTGTTCTATACTTACTCGCGATACGTAGAAACTTAGGCATGCACCGCCGTACGTAGTGGGGAGTGGGAGTGCCTGCTCTGTGACCCTGTAATATTAATAGTTGATAAATCAAAGAATGACTGCGCGGTGTCTGCCGCGTGAAATGACATTTGTATTTCTTGTACACTATACCAGGTATAGTATCTTCATGTCTTTTATGGAGCTTCGCATACTAGGATGGATGTGTTACGGGTATGGATGTACTGATGGGGACTACGCACCCGTACGCGCTTTTGGGGAATACAGGGCTCAAAAGTCAAAACCCGCGCATATCGTATAACCATACCCAAGCACCGGGGACTACGAACGCGTCTTTCTGTGTGCAGCTCCGGTACTGCCTGTAGACCCGACACCGCCTGCTGACGCGTCTCAAGTCCCGAGAGGTGCCACGCTTGCCTATATTTCGCCCGTCCTCTCACACCATCTGCGCCTCAAGCCCCGAAAGCCGCGCGTGACGCGCCAGCCATCAGCAGCAATACTTTTGTCCCTACTACAGCTCGTTCAGATCGAACGAAGCTACGAAGTGCAGAATTGAAGCACACAATACAGTATTTCTACAAGTTGAAATCAACCCCTTGTTGCCTGCTCCCCTCATATTTATACCGGGGCCTGCCTGGGATTGCAAACGAAACCGTGTGCACCTCGGAGATATCATCGATTCCCACTGCATGATCTAGATCTGTTAGGCCAGATAGGTTTTTGACCAGTACTGGTATGAGCTATACTCGTGGCTCACACTGCCGGGTGGGAGCGACACGTGTAGTCGGCATGATCTAGGACATGTTTCCTGGGTTTGGTCTGAACTATGCAGATCCTGCACATCACCTCAGAACGGCAGATCATGATCTAGGCGATCTACAGACAGTAGGAGATTGTGCTTTATCTGTCCAATGTGGGAACTGGGGTGTCAAATGCCCCAGCTTGCTGCGTCACCGCCCTCCTCATACAAGGGAATTATCGTACTACGTAGTGTTTACCAGGCATGGCCAGGCACTCACGAGGCAGTTGCGCGGTATGTCCCTTGTAGTATCTGACAAGTAAGTGGCCACACCGGAAAACATACCAATTCATTCGACGCTGCACTCGTAGCCCAAATGCGAGAAAGTCCGTCTCACACGCGGTTCTTACTTTTAATAGGATGCAGCTCGCCCTTACGCGACTCGCCCAACACCTCGCCGGCTTTCGGGCGTGATTCAAGCAATGCTACCTAGTCCGTGAAAACCCGACGTGCCGCGTCCCGGCAATGTAAGGAGGCGAGGGTGCAACTACGGCCAAGCATGACATTGTCATGAATACACCCACCCCTGTCGCCCGTCGCCTGGTAGGTCGTGGGACCAAGGGGCTCACACACTTGTTATAATATATTACTTCACTGGATTCATGTCAGGGTTTAGCCAAAATCAGGTTTACCTACAGCAGTCACCTTTGTACTGAGAACAAGTACACATCGCACCTCAGGAGCAGCCCTGCCATTGGCCAGCTTCAAATCGTACAGAACCTGTTTTTTTGTTTGAAACTGGCCAGGTACATCGGAATTTGTCTACTTTGTCTATTAATGGCTTTTTTTGCCTGATTTTCAGCCAATCAGAGAGACCATACGTACACTGTTTTTTCATGCGTATGCGGTATCCGGTCCCTCGGTTGCGATTCTTATGTCTAACTACTGCACGTATGTGTCTATCTACTGCTGTAGGTAGACATACGTACGCTGATCTCATTTTTTGTTCCTTGCGGCGTACGATATCGTTATGGATGTGTACCGGTACTCTGTTGTTGTGGTACAGCATCGCGGACCTAGACGGCAGTCCGTCTACCTCAACCCTGCAGACCGTCTGCCTCACCCCGCGTCGAGGTGGTCTCAGGTTTAGTACTACGACAAATAACCTCGCACTGAACAGGCGGTTCCGCGAGGATCGTCGAGAGGCTTCAAAGATGGCAGAGGGGGGGAGGCGCCAGAACGAATACATTTCGCGCGGTCGTGACGAAACTAACGAAGCCCGGCGACCCTCTTCAGGTCTTAAGTGGAGCCCGTGCTGCCTGCAATTACCCTAAAGAAAGCAAAACACCTCTGATTGTGGAGGCCAGCCGCCCATTGTTCAGGGCGCGAAAAAAAAAATGTTTGCGACTCCTTATTATGACCTGAAACACCGCTGGTGGCGTGTGTTTTTTACTTCGTTTCAGTACGTAACTGTTTTTGGCTCAAATAGAACAGGTGTACCTGATTTTGGCTTTTGCCCTTTATATAATACCAGGTATCACATATGGCCGCCCCCCCCCCCCCCCCCCTGCTGCACAGATAACGTTGGCGTACAAAACAGGTAGTGGCGATATCGAACACTGCTGTAGCAAGCGGAGCAAGGTGTCAACAACCTCTCAAGTTGTAAGGAGTACGCCTAATTAATGGGGTGGTGCTATATTTTTAGTTCAATGTCCCGACAAGGATTCGTGTACCCCCGCAATATGCAAGGGGTGGGGGTACCGGGTCCCGGCTACCTGTGTGTTGATTTCACCCCCCCCCCAACGAGAATCCATCCTCGGGGACAAACACGTATGACACAGCTCGAGTAAAGACATGCTCGTTGTTACCGGGATTCGCCCTTTGGATTCGCAACCACCGACGCCGCCGGAAACCACTTCGAGGCGTGAAAAATGTATACCAGGTATGTGTGATGAAAAAATGAAAACCCCGGGATGTGTGCCAGGCACACACCACCCGCAGAACCGTTTCTTAGGGGTACCCAATAAAGTAACGACCTCCACCGCCGTACGTAACACTGCTGTGTACTACGTACCACACACAGGAGGTACTCGTTAATCCTTTCTGGACCGCAGTCCCGTTTTCGGGACAAACATACTTGAAATTTGAGTTCTAAAACAGTTTGGGATTCCACGGGGTGTGGCGACCACGGTAGTGGGGGTAACAGCCTCGCTTTTGATCATGGACGGTAGGACAGTTTATAGCCAGTAGCCAGACACGTCGTACCCGGTCGCATTCCGCGTATTTTCAATATAGAATTGCCGGCACCCCGCGTGGCTTGGTAGGTGGTCCGCGCGCCTGCTTGGATCACTTTCGTGGGTTCGGAACTCACCGAGAGCACACGAACTCGTCAGGATTGTTTCTTGAATAAAAAATCGTTGGCGGAAAGGGTGAGAGCGCGAGTTGGCAACGTTGATGTTAGACGAAAATCGACGAGCAGTGGGAATGCTGAACCGTATGCGCGATAAAAATGAAGGCCGTATAGGGGGGGGAGAAGGGACGACACCTGTGACCACAGTTTAGTATGTAGAAGATTAATTCTTCTGAGGGAGGGTAAAATCTCCTCAGAAAGTAACAGTACTGATAGAAAACGCAAACAAGTTACCCCGATATCAACCGGTATATCGTCAGCCATGGGCGGTTCGCCTCTCGATGTATGCGGCGCAGCTCTTGTAGATATTTAAACTTCTGAAATATACGTACAGAGTAGCCGGCCTCCCCCGAGACTTGGTACGAGGTTCGCGTGGCTAATCGTACCGCAGCAGCAAGAAGATCAATTTCGTGGGTTCGAGTCTCACAGAGTGCGTAATCGTAAGCACTTGTTGCTTCTTGTATAAATATGAGGCGGAAAGCGCAAAAGCGAGAGTTATTAATAATAGCAGCATTCCATGCAAATCGACGAGCGGTGGGAATGCTGAACTATGCGCAATAAAAGTCAAGGCACGTACCGGGGGGGGGGAAAGGGACGACACCTGTGACCACTGCTTGTCCAGAATATCGCTGAGGGTAAACCTCTCGTATTAAATCGGAAAGCAAGAGTGATAATAAAAAAATAGAAAAAAATAGTACTGGTATACTCGTACGACAGCGTACCAGGTACCAGGTACCATATATATAGCGTTAACAACACCTGGTAAGTGTTACCGGTAACTTCTTATATTATCGTACGAGTACAGCAGTAGTCTTACGTGTACAGTACGTATCCATCCATGATATTGCGGGACTGGTATGTTTAAATAGGTTTGGACGTCGTCGCAGAGAGACCTGGTGGATTCGGGTGACCAAGAATAGGGTTGTCGATTAATATTAGTATTCAGTAGGATAGTCAGATACGGAGTATGTGCGATTCGTACGAATTTCTTACTTTGTGCACAACCCACTCACTGAAGAGAGCTTTGGGTGCCGCTTATGGTGAGGGTGCCGCCTTGAACTATCACCTCGTCCAGCTCGTCAGGGAGTTCTCCATTCGGTGGGCATGCCAGGCTCGCCACGTCGAGCTCAATCTCCAAGTCGCCGCCGAGCGGGACTGGTATGTTTAAATAGGTTTGGACGTCGTCGCAGAGAGACCTGGTGGATTCGGGTGACCAAGAATAGGGTTATCGATTAATATTATTAGTATGTAGTAGGATAGTCAGATAGTTTGTTTTTCAGATGGATGTTTGAAGCATACGACCACAACATCGAAGAAGGGCGTGGGGAACAAGCCAGCATGCCCGCTAGAGACGGGCTCAGCTTTCTCTGGTCTGGAGAACATTAGCCACTGCTGTGTGTGTGTGTTCTTCTGCACGCCAGCAACTACCTCTGAACCTGCACCGTGGAGCGTTGCAGTCTGTGTAGTAGTTAGTGTGTGTTTCGTCTGCTGTCTGACCTTGCCGAAGACAGCGAGGCCAGCGCCATCAAAGCCCAGAGGGCCCAAGCCGTTCCCATGATGGATCGAGGTTGTTTTCGACTTCCTTTCCGTGCTCGCTGAAATTCGTCTGATGAGTCTTGATATGTACCACGACCGGCACCGGCGAGCTGCTACTTGCTGGTGGATGTGGGTTGATGCGCGGTGTGGCACAAAATCGGAGTGAAGACGACAAGGGCCGATGCAAAAATATTACAGCAACAACAACAACAATGCGTGAGATATTGAACAAAAAACGGGGGTACGATTCAGAACGATGCCCCACCCCTGTCCGGAAGAAGAGGACTACAGTAATAACCATGTTAGAACTGCAGTCCCGTTTTTAAAACAAACCCATCAAACTCCAAGTACTTTGTCCCCATGACGGGACTGCAGTACTAAAAGCTTTGTACCAGGTATTATTTACGTAGAAAGGCAGAATCAGTATTTGATTTACAATTTCCAAAAGGTTTAGCACCGCAGTCCCATATCTCGGGACAAAACACTTAAATTATGAGTAGTTTGTCCCCAAAACGGGGCTGGGGTCCTATAAGGGTTAATAGCGTAAAAAAGCATCGGAGTAACTACTCTGTCCAAGAATTTTCGCCTCTAGGATTCCCTTCTTCTTCCGTATTCATTTGTGGTACACTGTACGTGCGTGTGTGTGTGTTCTTCACATTAAACCGTTCTTTCTACCCGTCGACATCCAGCACAACCAGTGTCCGTGCCGATTCTTCAATCCTAGAAGAGATACAAGTTCTGTGGTCACAAAGCTACGCCACAGAGATACTACGTTGCCACGTGTACGTACATACATACGTATACATACGTATGCAGTCATTCTGGCCGCAACTTCCGACATTCCACCTGCTGCATTTCATTTTTCTATCTGCTACGAACAGGGGGGTATCAACATACCAGGACACAAAGAAGTATATTTGTTGTCGCTGTAACTGCTGTCCCAATATTTTAATCATCGCCACAATGTATCTCAGTGTTCTTCAAACTCAAAAATCGTTCTTTCCACCGGTCGACACGCAGCACATCAGCAGTGTGTGTCCGTGCCGATTCTCCAATCCTATTCATGTATTATTTGGAGCAAAGACAGCAAATAGAGCAGACAATCCGAAAGTTAGCACAGAAGGGAGATACGATATATACTTGGTGCATGGGTTTCCTCTTGTTTCCGAGGGTTTCTTCTTTCGGGAAAGTTATGAGTGATCCATGTTGAAGATCATGCTGCACATTGTCGGAAGGCAAGAGAAATCATACTAATTAATAACTGAGAGCTACAAGTTCTGTGGTCACAAAACCACGCTTCAGATATACCACATTGAACTAATATTAACCCTTTTAGCACCGCAGTCCCATGTGTGGGGACAAAGCACATAAATTATGAGTAGTTTGTCCCCAAAACAGGACTGGGGTCCTATAATTAATACTGCTGTAAGACAATGTAATATACCCGTATGCAATCCAAGGCCATGATACGGCTGTAGCTTCGGAGCATTTCTTCTTTTCAATTGTTGTTGTTGTTGTTGTTGTTGTTGTTCTCACATTAACTCACAATTCAATGCAGTCCGTGGTCGCAGGACAGGCTCCAATAACTCTGGAGTGGAAGAAATACCTCAAGTAAAAACAGAGGCAAAAAAAACAAAAAACAAGCATACGCACTCCACCACTGCGGACACCAGGGAAGCAAAAAGGAGACTATTAATAGCAGACAAAAACCTAAAAAAAGAAGATGAAGCTAAGCAAAAGAAAAACAAAAATAAAACTAAAACAGACGCAGATAGCAAAACGCAAAAAAAAAAGGCAAAACGGACCATACTAACAAAGACACAAAGAGGTACAAACGGGAATGAAAGAAAAATGAAAGGGACAAAAAAGCGATAATCACGGACGGGGGGGAAAGAAAATACCAAAGGCAGGCACTGGAGCATACAGACACGCAAAGTTGCCCAGATGGCACCATGCTAGTTACTTGGGTCCCAAAGAAAGGAGTGCATCATGACGATGATGGCCATAACCAGGCTTCAGTCTGTTGGGCAGACCGCCTCCCCTCCCCCCCCCCGCCATTCCCCCTCGTCCCCCTTTCGCCCCCCCCTTCTTCCCTGCCATTCTGCACACTCGCGTTGGCGTCAACGGCTGTGGTCGTGGTTGCAGATATTCTATGCCGTTCTGCCGATGCCTCCTTCTCATCTGTATGCCATTTCCGCATGAAGGCCTCCGCCCCTTCCTCGACCCGTCGGAACCATCTGCCGGCTTTCTGTGCTGCCTCGCGCCACCCTTCGAGCTTGATGCCGAACTCCTTGAGGTCCTCCTCAAGGTACCTCATCCAGTCCCACTCCTGTCCTCCGGAGTAACCCTTACCCCCAACCATCTCCCCAAACATCACCCTCTTCGGCAGACGCTCCTCTCCCATTCGTGTCACAAAGCCCGCAAACAAGAGCCTACGTCTGCGTACCGTCGTCTCAACGCTTTCAGATGTTGTCCTGAGAAGCGCGCTAGCATAGGATAGAATGTGGTCTTCGCGCTTTCGTTTTCGCCACCCGATGCATCGGAGGAGCATCTTGTGGTGGACCTCCCGTAGCCTACCGTAATCAGTCTTGCTCGGGCTCCAAGTAACGCAACCGTAGAGCAACGTTTCGATCACCTCGGCTCTCAGCATTCGCACCTTCAGGCGTAGGCGCACACCCGGGCGGTCATAAATTTCCATCTTATACCGTCCGAAGCATGCCCATGCCCTCTGGAGTCGACGCGTTACCTCGACACTTCTGCCCGTCCAATCTGCGCTGATAGCCCCGCCCAGATACACAAACTCGGTCGTTTGTTTGTACACTTGGCCGGCGGCGGTGACGGTGAACGGCACGTTCCCCCCATCTTTCGTTTGCAGACACATTATCTCCGTCTTGGCCTCCGAGACCGTCAGGCCGAAAGCGGCACAATGTTACATGCAGACACGATCACCGTCATCATCCTCTCCAGGCCGTTGGGTGATCTCGATACTATGCCTGCATCGTCGGCATAGAGCATAGCCCACAGTGTCTGGGCCTCTTTATCATTCCCCTGTCCGTCGGCGTGCCCGACCCGTGCCTTCCCCCTCTTCTTTTTCTTCTTCTCCTGCTTTTGTTGGAGTTGCACCAAGCGTTGTTGGGGCTAACAATGGTGGAAGTAGCCGGTGCTCCCGTGCTCCCACCCTCCCTCACTCTATACTCTGCTATAAATACTGCGCAGCCTTTCCGATATAACGTTGCTCGCTAGCGCACCTTATTATGCCGGCGAGGGCGGTCTCTTCCCATGCATTCTCCCCCATCGCATTATTTGTCTGGGCACTAAACGCTAGGTACGCCTTCCCTGGGCTATTATTATTATGATTGCCTTCCGGCTATTCATGCAAACAAACGGCGATACCTGGGCGATGTTCGCTCGACAATTACTCTTATATCTACCACATTTTGTACCGCGCTTGCGCACTATTTTAGAACTCGCGTAATATTGGGTAGGGGATAGGGGAGAGTTCGAGAACGATCCCCTTTTGCGTCCCCCAATAATACTGGATACGACAGGCACGACAGACACATTCTATGGAAGAGAGGACGCAAAAAAAAAAAAAAAAACATGGGTTAAAAACAAAGAAAACAAATCGAAAGATAAAAAAGGAAAAACCCAAAGCAAAAACTGTCGTGCCTCCCCGTAGAAGTGCGGTCAAAAGGCATACATACACTCGACGATCGTACAAAAAACAATTCTGGAGTGGAAGGAGGAGTACGTATGTATGGAGAAAACAAGATACCCGATGGCACAGATATAATACCACCACAAGTGGCCGGACGTTATGGAAAACACGATCGATCTTGATCTCATCTTCCCCGCCGATCTTCCCTTCTCTTCGTATCTACGAGTAGCTATCATGTGTACAGCCGTTCGCACCGATCCGTAGTGAGTTAACCCCTTTAGAACCGCAGTCAGTCCCGTTTTGGGGACAAACTACTTGAAATTGGAGTGGTTTGTCCCCAAAACGGGACTGCGGTTCTAAAAGGGTTACAGAGTTTGCTCAAAATGAATAGCAAACCTCAAAACGATACTACTCTTAGTACTAAGTGCTACGTATTGTTGTATTAATAGTATTAATAGGTCGTTCCGACCTTTTGCGGGTGGTCGATAGCTTCGAGGCCCTACGTACAGACCGGGGCACAACAATTCGATTCGACTCTTCCGTAACTCATCATCTCAGCTTTATCTCTTTCCCCTCATAAACCTTACAGCATACGTACGTACGTACGTACGTACTCATTATATACCTCGTACACATTACACAGCAAACCCACTCCTATAGCGCAACCAAGCGGAGAGCTCAACAACATCGGAAGTTCTCTGAAAAGGAACCGTCGGGGCTGTTTCTTCCACGCAATACGTATGTGTTTCCGCCGCACTTGTCCGTTCGTAAACAGCACCAGCACCAGCGTCCGTTTCATTTTTATTCGAAGCTCATGGCGCGATGAACATAAAATCTATCTATCGTTACCGTAGTGTTGAATATCGAACCAGAAACGTTCCGATACGTTACAAGGGCGAAATAAATGCGATAACAACACTTATCGTTGCCGTACCGAAAACCCAAAAGTCGATAACGATGACTGTTTAGTGTAATCGAGGAACAAACCTCGAGGAAGCGGCGTGGCCCGCGTAACCAGGAGCGACATACGCTATGGCGAGTCGAGCAATATACCCTTCGGAAGTACCTGAGAGTGAAACGCAAACAGAAAAACAACACCTATAACACTACCCACTGCGAAGGGACGGGGTGCTTCGAAGAAGAAAAAAAACGGGGGGGTAACGTAACGGAATAAGTTCTGGCGCGACGGAGCTAACTCGAATAGTGAGAACAGTGTCAGAAAACAGGAAACCACGCAATCAATGAGAAAGCCCAAGACAGTCAAGACCCGGTCCCACAAAAAAGGACGGAAAGGGCGCGCGCGAGATTTCGCCGACATGGAGCTCGCTAGGACACCAAACATGCATAGGGCAGACATCGTTACGGCCTATTGTTAAGGTCTTAGTCCGTTGGGCTATCGGTAAAAGGTGGACCGATCGCCTATTACCCTATCTAAGCCTTATAAAATACCAGGTACTATGCTATATCGCGCGGGAGAGGGCGGAATGCAAACCAGATCGCTCAAGAACGAATTATATTACCAATAATGGTAAGAAGGCGGAGGGGTAACGCACGAACGGCCAATGAATGTGGTCAGACCTAAACCTAGGAGCCATCCCATAGTAGGGGTGCACCAGAAGTTCCTGAGCCCCTCCCATAAGGAGCTCAGTATCTCACCCGATACAATACTTGGAAGAAATTCGTTCGTGCCACCCGACAGGTACTTTGTAGTATGCGTCAGTCCTAAAACGAAGTACAGTTTTAATCCTAACTAGCTGGTGGTTCTTCACTTACTTAAGGAACTCAATTGGTCAGAAACCTTTGGCCCAAACCGTGCAACCCCTACCGTGGGGTGACTCCTAGGGCAACCTGTACGATGCTTATAAAAGGCTCACCACCCCTTCGGAACAGCGGGGTCCTTGGTCTTGGTATGGGGCCGTACGTGCCTAGACCGCAGTTCTTCACAATCTCTGAGGACCCAGGAAGAATTTTTGTCAGATTCTTGAAAATTTGAGGAAATTCACTTTTCTTATAAAAAGAGTTTTCATTGCGGACGTGAGATTCGAACGCACGACCAACGACCCATCTCCTGCCGTCGACGCCATATGTTAAGGTCTAGTCCGCTGGGCTACTGGTAAAAGCTTAACATTCGCCTGCCTAAATCTAAGCCTTCTGGCATAACGATAATGGAGGCGAAAACCGGCGCACAAAGCCCGCAAACACGCACGCCTATTAAACTGTTTTCTTCCTGTCGCGTGATCCACACGAGACCCTGGATGATTCGCGTCTCAAGCCTCACAACGTATCTACCACGAGTTACATAGGTCCTGCCGTTCCGCGGCGTACACGGTGACGGTTTCATGTGTGCGTATCCAATGTTTTTAATCACGCCCACAGTACATATGAGCTGGTCCAGCCAAGGTGTTGCCAAAGCGGTGAATGGTCACGCCCCGCTCAAAACTACCTATTACTAGGATGTAATACTAATTGGATTCGGACACGATTTGGATGCGATATTTTTACACGGTGTTGATCATGCACCAACCAACAAATAAATGGAAATCAAGCCCTTCTCTATTTTTCGAAAGATATCACCGATATAAAGATCCGGAAAAAAAACAAAAAGCGTCCGAGACTTGTCTGTAAAAGAAAGGGCTCGCTTCCCGTTTGTCTGCATAGCATGATATATATGTCGAGCTGATGGACCAACATAAATAAGGACGTCACAAAAATACCAGGTGGAACACAAGAAGACGACAAGAGGGTAGAGACAAAGAGCCATTATTAACAACAACCAAAGACCGATCAGTCCTATGTCCAGTTGGCGGGTCTAGGTCGATACAGCCGACGCAGAGAGGACAGAGACAGACGGACCAAGGCGTGGGGCTGAAAAAAACAACGATAACAAAATCGGGCACGGAAGGAGAAACAGCAAAGAAGGGTCACACAAATATGATGGTAACGTTTCGCAGCTGACGCATAATTAATGGTAGGGTACGGGGCGGTGGTATCATCGACTTGGCTGTGAACAGGGCAATGCAATAAACTAAAAACAAACATGAAACACATAAAACAGGGATTGTAACACGGCATTAGGCAGCAAGCAGTAGTCACTGGGCGTCTCAACTAGAAAGGCGTCCAACGCGAAGTTTCGGCGGGAGGCTTCAGTTTCTTGAAAGGCCTACTGAAGCTGCTGTTGCGACGCCTCCTCCTCCCATGCGGCTCCTCTTCCTTCCCCCCCCCGGGCCTCGGGGTCAACGGCGAATTAAGTTTCTAGGCATTTTGCACCTCAAGCGCTCGTTGGTTGGCTACATGCTCCTTGTCCTTAACGAACCAACGCTTCATGCTCTGCCGCGTCCTCAACACGTCTGAACCACTTGCATGATTTCTTCGCTGCCGGCGTCCCTTGTTTCTCTTCGATGGGTAAGTTGGACAACTATAGGCCGCGTTCGAGACTACCCATCCAGTATTGCTCTTGCCCTCCCCTAAAAACCTTCCCCCCCTTCAGTTCCTCAAACATCCATCACTCGTTTCGATAGTCTCGTGGTATCCGTACGAGACACTAACCCCGCGAAAAGTATCCTCTGCTTTCGCATCGTGGTCTCGACGTTATCACAGCCAGCCTTGGCCGGTGCGGCTGCGTGTGAAAGCATTTGATAGTCGCCGCGAGGTTTTCTCTTCCATCCGATGCAGCGGAGAAGCGATCAGTGGTGAGCTGCCCGCAGTATGGCGAGATGGGCCACAGCGGGGCTCCACGCGGTACACCCGAAGAGCACGGTCTCGATTACCTCGGCTTTGTTCCTCCGTACTCTGGTCGTACAGTGGCAAACTATACCGTCTGAAACGTAGGTTGGCCAGCAGCACGCGCCGGTTGGTTCAGCAGTAAGGTCGGCGTTCCCGCACGCATTTGCCCCAAGGCACACAACCTTGGTGGCTAGTTTGTACTCCTGGCCACCCTCCATACGTTTCGTCATCAGGCACATGGTCTCCGTCTTGGCTTGCAAAACTGTCAATCCGAACAAAACCACACACTGCAACGAAATTTTGCCATCATCTTCGCGAGGCTGTTTCTCCACCTGGAAACGATGCTCGCGTCGTCTGCATACAGCATCCCCCAGATCGGTTGCGGCTCCGCCACAGTCTCCTGGGGTTTATCTCCCCCCTTTTCTCGGCCTCCCTCGTCCCCCCCCCTCCCTTTCTCGTCCTTCACCTTGATGCACACCATATCCTTCACCACATTTATCTGCATTATTGGCGCTAAACGACTCGACCGCCGCACGCAGTACGGCAGCAAATAACATGTTGGACAACAATGGTGCGAGTGTGCATCCTTGCCGTAGGCCCTGCCCCACGCCGAACCAGTCTGGATATTCGCCGTCGTCCGTCCGGATGCGCGCACGCTTTCCGTCCGTCACCCGCCCGGAAGCGCGCGCGCATTCCATTCTAGAAGTTAGTTGCGAATAACCGCGAGCATCTTAGGGGGTACGCCAAACCGAGCGGCAAGAGAGTCCGGTCGACTGAATAGTATGCCTCAACGAGGTCGACGAAACACAAATAAAAAGGGGTACACTTATTTCGTGCCAACTGGTGAAGTCGTCGAGTCACGAAGATCGTATCCATCGTCGACCGTTGCGGTCTGAAACCGCACTGCTCCTCTGGTAAGATATCCTCCCGTTCGCAGAAATTGGCGAGACAATTGGTGATTACATTAAGGAGAACCTTGCCAGCATGTATGTGCCACAAGCGAGATGCCTCGATACTTACCGCACTCCGTCCGATCCCTCTTCTTGTGCTGCACTATGATCGTGACGTCTTTGCACCCCTGCGGTACGCCCCAGCCATGTCATTTGGCGATCACAACGGCGCGGTTTTCATATACAGCGGTTACCATCGCGATCTCCATCTAAGGCAAGGTTGAGCAGTTCAGCGGGAAACTCATCGCGAGCAACAGCCTTTCGGTTTGACATGCTCTTAAGGGGAGTTTGACGGTGTTCTCCACCTCAAATATCTTCTGTAGGTAGTTGGAGCTACAGAAAATGGGAGATCGGGGAAAATATAAGCCCAAGATCGGATTTACCGTAACGATGAGGTGTTTTTGCCAGGGGCACAGGGACCTCGGAGCTGACAGCTGTTTATTGATCGTATTGGTAGTCCTTTCCTTTGCTGTATAAGTCCAAGATCGGATTTACCGTAACGATGAGGTGTTTTTGCCAGGGGCACAGGGACCTCGGAGCTGACAGCTGTTTATTGATCGTATTGGTAGTCCTTTCCCTTGCTGTCGCTCTCTCTCCGCCCAGAAAATAGGTAGGGTACAACTACAACCAGGAGATACAAGATACAGGAAGCAGTGCAGAGAAGGGGGGAGACTCAGTAGGCTATCGAGGTTCCTCTACCCTCGCTACTTTCGTACCAACTAGACTGTCACAAGCGTGACACAACTCTATATATGATCACCCTAGCTATCCGTACGTTCCTATATATAGCTACGTGTTACGTATGCACCCCATGACATTAGCCCACCCTGAGTAATCGTGGATGCAGTTCACACGAAGATAATATCAACGAAAATATATCAACAGTAACATCCCGAAATCGGAAACGGAGGTCGAAGATGCGGCTACAAATGGAACATAGAACTAACACACCCGATGAGCGTGTCTGGCGTATCACTTAGCTTGCACAGTTTAGCTTCAACTATTCAGCCGGTCGTACTCACAGCGAAGTTATTTTTTGAAATTCTATCAAAAACAAGCAGTCTACGTATTCCCCCGCACCTCATCATGCGGCCAAGACGCTTCTGCGTAGCAAGAACGAACACCCAAAACGTATTGAGCGAAAAGACGAAGCTCTACGGAAACATCGATAAAACGCACGTCCCATTGCGGCGAGCGTTGAGGCATTCACAAACAATACAGTGTCACCCTCCTACGCCCCCTGCCTCAATATATTAAGGTTCATTCGTATTGAAGAGTGTTTTTTCCATAATTAACAGACAAATCTGAAAAATGAGAACGAAACAAAAAATGAGAACGGACGTTTTTTTTTAGAAAGCAAACCAATTGTGTACATTTCCAAGAAAAAAAGTTGACAGTCCTGTGGGGCTGTACAGCAGCCTTCGAATGAGCTGTCGCTCAGGCTGGAAGTCCTCGGCATCGCCGCGGTAGCCAGCATCTAGAGAAATCACAATAGAGCCAGCGTATATCGCTTTTTGCGCCCACCCGAAGGCACGAGATGGAGCATGACCGTTCTGACGAGCTCCTCTCACAGGGCTGTCCAAGGGGTTTCGCAGGATCATTTTGGTTATCTGATACACCACATGGTTCTGGAGATAGATACGGCTTGGTTCTCATTTTAGGCTTCGTTCCCATTTTTCCGATTTGTCTGTTAATTTCCAAAGTTTGGAATTAATTGGATATATGTATCAATATACGGAAGCGTTCTGTCACTATTCGCGAAATTCTCCTGAAGCAAGAAGATCAGGTTCGTTAAATTCTACCTGGTACATGTTTGGGAAAAAAAACGAGAAAAATATGGAAGATTGAAAAATTGCGCGAAAAAAATGTGGAAATTAATTATGGAAACAAATCCGATAAGAATGACCCTGAGAGTGGACGTCTGTCCGTTTTTTTCGGAGGTAAGCGTTAGTGATTTTTCTTTGCGACGAAGGTGTGTGGGTAGCGTTCTCGGGGCTCCCTCGGGTGATTCGTTTTGAGTTGACCATTAAAAGCAATGACGGAACTTTTAAGGGTGAAATCATAGACCTGGGAACCCATTTCATTCGCTTGTATCTGGGCTAGCACGCCGCATGGGTTATGACTAGGGCGGCAAACGGGTATTATTTTCGGCGGTCGATCCACACAGGTTTTGATTTTGCGGCTTCCAACCCGATACAAGTAGATGAGTTGGGAGATGTTTATGTACGACGTACAGCGATGTGAGTGTGCACTGTGCTGTGGCACGCTTCTCGACAACCCGTAGATATATTTTGGAATTACTTACAGCAACATGCATGTAATGTGGTGTCTGGGGTCTATCCTGGCTTTTCCACGAATTCGCCACTGATCCGTAGGCTTGCAGATTCTTACGCGAACCACAACAGGTACCCCCCATCGGGAACGTCACCGCCTATGGCGCATATACAGCAGTAGTATTACCCTCTGTTTTGGAATATGATGTTTTCTAGGGGAAACCATTAATCCACATCATCACGTCATACGCACTCCTGAACTCAGCAGAAACTCGAGGCCAGCATCGCTGAAGCACCCGGCTGAGTGGATGGGCCGAGATCAATACAAAGAGACAAAACCGAGGATGATATTATATGCGCCATCGGCGGTGATGTTCCCAGCGGCGGTTACATGTTGCGGCCCACGCAAGAACCTGCAAGCCTACGCATCGGTACTAAACCCGTGGCCTAGATAGTCCCCAAATATCTCAAACATCAGAAACATGCATTGTTCTTCTCATCAACCGCGTTCATTCCTGCGTCGACATAAAAAATAATTACCTGGTACGTCACAACAACGAGAGAGTGCATGCAATGATTGGTGTGGTTAGGGTGTGTATGTATTACCCTAGATCCCAGACCGAATTATTAGTATACAGTATCTTGCAGCCCTCTATCTTGTCGATGTACACAGCGCAGCTCGAGATACCTTGCTCGGTGCAACTCGAAATAATCTGGCGCAAAGTGGCTCGTACGCCCAGCGATGGTCTTTTAACAACGCGTGCAACAAATGAAGTCTCGCAACCATCATTGTGCACAGATGACCCAAATGCCCACAGCATGGTTCACCCAACAAACTGCGCAACCTTCACAGTCGGCCCGCCCCCCAAGATGGCACGCGCAAGTAAGCATATCATATGGCTCAACCTTCGTAGATATGCCGCCGACACGGTAGTTGTCCACCCGACTCAACATTGCCGAAATTAAGGCAGAAACCCCTCCGTGGTCCAAGGTTGTCCACAAAAGAGGCGTGATCATCTGCTGATGATGGCTGATAAATACGAACGTTTTATGCTTGGCTCCTAAAGCCGACCCTCCGACCCGAGCCCCAACACTAACACTAACCCTGCCCCAGTGGTGAGTGATGGGATGCTGTGCTTGGTAAGACTCTATGCTGATTGGTGCGACTGGCTTCGATGTTGTGCCTGGAAATACTCTATGTTGATTCGGTCCGCTAGCGATGCTGTGGCCTGGAAAACGCTACCTGGTAGGTTGATTGAGCCGCGTATAATATACCTGGTACCCCTTAAGAGCCAACCAGAGTGCCCAAATAGCGACCTGAGGAAGACTCACTACCTGCAAGTGCCCACTGCTGCCACTAGACTACTGAATCTAGCATAATTGAGCAGCGTAATCGTTTCTCAATGTGGTACACATTCACCACCGGGCCTGTAGGAGTCAACGAGCTCCACCCGAAAGAGCATTGGCAACCTTTGATACCGACGCTATTGACAACGTCGTCCACCCGACTGATCATAGCCGACCATGAGCCTTTGAGACCGACGCTGTTGACAACGTCGTCCTCCCGACTGATCATAGCCGACCATGGCATACGTCGGGGCCCATCGCCCAGCGTGTTTCCGTTTCAAACAAAGGTCTACTGTAAGTACGCAACATTATTGGAGAGTTTGCCAAGCGTCCCCCCGAGATGTTGGCTACCCTCCCAACACCGACTAAGGGGTCGTGCGCTAGTCGTGATGCTTTCTTTCACGGAAACCTTTGTGATACGTTGTAGGTCCCTATTACCTACCAGGTACCAGGTATCTGGTACCAAATGAAAATATGCACACAGAAGGATCTGCGATAACGCTCAACGCTCAGTGAAAGCGAATCCAAGAGCAACGTACGTTCGAGAGTGTCGAGCGTCTTATTGCCCCCGAAATAAAGCACCGCCGCGAGAGACGCTAGGACGAGAGGAGTCCACCGATGGGAAATGCCCCCCAGACAACAATGATAGTCAAGCGAGGACAATAAGACGCGAAAGCCACCGCTTAGGCTATTGCAAAGGATAATATACAGAACCGCTGGAACATATTGTAGAAAGCACCGTCCATTGATGCTACTGTTTGCTGCTGTGCATACACCCCCCCCCCCCCCCCGCGTCTGCCCTGCTACCGCAAGCTACGTTGCAGCGTTGTCATTACGAGCATTGTCTGTGTCCAACAACACCACTCTTCATTGGCGGACACGACGTACAACTGCACCCTGATTGAAATGCTGCCGGCATCTATATCTACAGAACAGTGACTGCGATAAACAGTGACTGCGACAACTACTGAGTAGTAATGAAATCAATACACACCCTTCGGGAGTGGAAGCACAGACGGAAATACACAAAATCCAAGCGCGCATCGTATCCCCGATTGATTTTTACGTATTATAAATCGCAACTGCTTTTGACGACACGCAGTTGCGTGGGTATGGCAGATTGCACCCCCCACACATATAGTTTTAAAACATGGCACATGCGACAAAGCAGAAGCGATGCATGGTGGCCGCCGTCATGACATGCGAGATGGCCTGCGTTCTTCCTCGTGAGAGGACGGGAAGGGCACGATACGGTCGCTTTACTGTGCACCATACACAATGGTTCAAGTATGTATTCGTGTCCATGTTGGTTTCTATCGACATATCAACAACAACTGTCTTTAACGCAGCGGTACAAGATTGGCCGCTCGCAGACACGCACTACCGGGCGACAGCAGCGCTTGGGAAAGCAATCTTGCTCTATTTCCGGTGGGGAGCACGTCAGGCTCCTCTAGGCGAACTTGTCGACGCAGACGTCATCTCCAGGATACCCAACCAGCGTCGCTTCCTCCTCGACGTAACCGATAGTGCATGCAGGCATCGACTGTCATTTCAATCAACGCCAGATTGGGAAGGGACGGGGACGAAGTGTCCGACTGGTTAGACATGCACGAACGCGCTGGAGACTATATGCATGGTTATGATATTAATAGTATGCTTCTGGATACTACTACTACTGTAGTACATGGCGAGGGGAAAGCTCCGGAGATCAATGCAGCACCGTGCGACTTATCGGACCCGAAAGTGCATATTTTGTTGAGTATATATAGCATAGTCGTGTGCCTATCTATGTGGATCAATGTGCCTATGCAGATCAGTAGTCTATGCTTTAGATTCAACAACACCAAACAGCAATTTGGACGCTCGTCCCGAGCGATATATACTATTTTCGAAACAGAGGCCTGTGTTTATTTTCAGGTTTTTGTTTTCGAAATGGCCGATACGAGTGTTGTTTGTACCCTGCTGTTCTCTCAGAACAAAAACTATACACATCAAGCGGCGACTGCAGCTCTTATTTTTTTCTTACTGTCAAGAAGTGAACGAGGAAAAAACCCGACAAATGTTGTATCAGAGATGACTGCCGACTACAGTTGAACAGCTGATGCCACAGGTGGTACTAGAAACGAACTCGCGCAAGGTATCACGCGATTTCACTGCAGTGTATATACGAGAATGATTACGCCATCGTCAATGTGTCCCGTCATATGTATTTATTTGCAGAGCACAGACAAGGTCGTATCATGGTGCCGTGTGATACGCTGTACTCATCAAACAGGTGAGGGTGCACATTGAACCACTGCTGTACCAACAACAACCGCACCGAATCGGCGACGGTCTTGGAGATGGTGTTGTTCCTGAAGGTTACCACGTCAGGCTTGTCAAAGGTCAGCGTCCCGTAGCCAGAGTCAAGATCCACCCCGCTAAAACGGCAGGCGTCACGACACACAACAGGGGGGACGCACGGCATAATAAAACGGCAGGAAAACATATCAAGCACCATACTGCAAACCATCAAATATGCGTGTTTTTTTCACGAGATGACAACAAAGCATTTGAACATGACTCCAGCCGCCGATATCGTTAGAAAAAAGTATCTAGTCGACTCTCATACTCTAGTTACATGATTTGCTTTATGTTGACCTAGAGATCGCTGCTTTTCAACATCACATATTTCTTCTGAGTGAAACTCACGAGCCCGCCGAATAGATGTTCACGACAAGCCTCAGGGCTAGCACGTCCACAACAATGCTACATACATGCGGACTCTCCGCGAACAGGTTGATACCCTCGACGTGTTTGGCGCTTGAACGTTGAGCGGCGGTCCGCCAAATACGCCGTGAAAAGAACTATGCACTCGTTATGCTGCGGAGACTAGCTCGCGTTTCTGCAGGGCTACAAAGACTATTGTCATGCGTCTGGTGTTGCTGCTACAAATGACGACGTATTTTTCCCCACAGAGCTGCCGTCATCCGGAGCTGCTACTGCCGCATAACTGTACTTTACAGAGACCTCCTGCGAATTCCTCAGGATCGTCGTGCTACATCGTCGGCGGACTGCGCTGCTTCGAGAGACAAAACGTTCGATTTCCTAGTACCAGGACTGCGGAAATGTAAGACTCAAACGTCTCCCGTAACGTCGTCCACAACATGAGGATATGCGCCGGAATGGAAGGCCAGGTCAGGCCAACCGAGGAAACAGATACCGGCAGTAATACGGATGAGGCAAAACTAAAAACAACGAAGCGCGGGGCACAAACGACGAGAGGTCGGTCATCAAAGTCGACGATCACTTGAACGGTGAATTCCAGTCCTGAGAACGTCTGAACCCCCGTAGGAAGGAGAAAAAATCGCTAGCTGTATGTGATCACTGGGACGACATCGCCACTGCCCGAAATCGTCGTATAAACCAAATAATTGTGAAGCAATGGGGCATCGTATCGCCCGGGAACGCCGTCTTGGGAATCATCGCGTGACGCTACAGTAGTAGTGGGATCGTCTCAGAGATATCCTCCGGGGTCCGACCACAGTACTATCATTCGGAACTGCCGGAGAGGCGGCATCTGGCTTAGCCACGCCATCATAACTTACAGGAGCCGCTGGGGCACGATCATCACCATCGCTCGCCTCAACGATAAGTCGCCGGTAAGACGTTTCACGGGATCGCTGTAAAAAAGAAAGCGCTTGGGCTTCGCTAATAATGAAACGTTCGGAATCGCTACGGACAGCAGTGTTCGTTGAGGCTACCGGAGTTTCGATAGGGGCATTTGACATACGTCGTTTATTCACCCAAACATAATTCTGACTAATAATGGAGCTCCTGGAGGGCACTGATGAAGTACCCAGGATCGTTTGTTTTTACAACATCTATTGATATGGATCTCGTAGGCCACGAGATTGCTCATAGGGTTGAGCGTGCACTCTCCTTGAAGACAATTTTGGGTGATAGACACAGCACGTCTCATAAAAGAAACAGGTGCACCCTTGTCGCGGCATGCATGTATTTCGAGATCGGCCCACGGCATCATCGTTTGGGGTTGTCTGGGGAGAACGTCTTCAGGGTTTTCAATTTCATCATGGATCGTTGAGCATTACTTGAACATCGCTTCTGGGGTCGCTAAAGATCATCATCATCACCGTTTAGGTCTCAGACCGGATTGTCAGCTTGTGGGCTGCTGAGCTCAACGTCGTCGTTTGGGGCTGCTGGAACGTCGCTCATGGGATCGCCCTACCGATATCATCTGGGGTTGCTGGAACCTCCTTTCTTGGGTCGTTTCGTGAACTAACTGCTACCCGCACCCTTTGTGAAGGTTCTTTTCAGTCGCACGCCGGCCAAAACCGTCCCCACGAGACGGATGGTCCTATCTGCAAAATCGTTTCGGGACGGCCGCGTTCTGTAGCACGCGCCTAGGTATTACGTGCATCATACATAATAGTAGCTAGATCACACGGTGGTGAAATCAGCGTCACTCCCTGTTGGCGTCGAACGGAAAACTCAAAATGTCGGGTGTGCGTGATATCCCGGGACTTACCCCCGGTGCAGTTTACCGTAAGAGATACTGAAGGCGGCACCTGAATCTTTCACAGTATTTTCGCTGAAGAGGACGTCATTCACGAACCTGTTCGATTGAAAGCCATAAGGAAGTATAAGCAGAGGGGTGCCAACCAAGTGATCAGCACGTCGTGCCTACAGTAAGGCGTACAGAGGCGTTACGAGAAAACGTGTTCGTCGTCGGTCGTCGGGATAATGGCAATAACATGGAGTACGTAGCTGCTAAACCCCCACTAGCGAGCATCAAGGAGCAATGCTGTGGGTCGGTCCATACAATGATCCGCGGGGGATAATAAAACGGTAAAGCGCATCAGGCATTCATCGACTCTTCTTGCCCTTTGGCATCGATGACCTATGGCATATATACATGGTAAACAACTGCTGGGAGAATCACCTCACACGAAAAAAAATGATCCCCGGGTATACGTAAAACGCGCAACGTGCAATGGCAAATGTTTCTCAGCACATTATTAGTAACGCGAAGCGACCTAAACGTGTAGGCCGATCACAACAAGCTTGCTCCAGTGCGTCGTCCAGCGAATCAGGCTGATGCAGTTCCACCGCACGAGTAGCGTGTGCAAGCTTATTGAAACATCAATTGACGAAAACAAAACCCCAGCAGAAACCGGGGGCGGTTGTAAGTAGAGTAGACGCCTCTTCTTACGTGACATCACCACCTTGTACACTGAGGCCACCACCGAAGCTGTAGGCGCTGTTCCTGTTGAACTGCACTGCTGCCTTGAAGCTGACCAGCGGCACACGCAGCGAGCACAGTGAGACCGATGAATAGTTTTAGGGAAGGTGGTTAGATAAAACTAGGTAGGGTAACCGGTAGACGGCGGGGCGGTGTCCTACGCCAATGTTTCGGTTCAAATGGTGCTGATAATAATCGTGTTGCGAGAGAGTGGGGTAAAAATACCGTGAAATAATGCTATATAACACCATTTACACTTCTCAACATATCACCCCAAGAAACGGACTTGGAGAAATCTTGCGCTCACAACCCTACGAGACAATCCTATGGGCTAGGTATACTCTATACAACACTTAGGTTCAATCTTATCGAAGAGGGTTGTTTTCATGATTTTCAAAGTTTGGAAATAATCGGAGATATGTATCAATAAACGGAGGCGTTCTGTCATCATTCTTGAAATTCTCGAGAAGAAGCAAAAAAATCTGGTTAGTTAAATTTCACATGTTTGTAAAAACAATCCCAGGAAAATATGGAAGATTGAAAAATTGCGCGGAAAAACTATGGAAATTATGGGAGAAAAACTCTCCGTTAAGAAAGACCCTCGGTACCTGGTCACAAAAAAGTTCTATAGAACAAAACATGAAGCTAAAAAATGCCACCATATATATGCGGAGCTTTCACTCCCTCGAGGATCCCTGTCAGTACTGCACAAATGAATTGACCCGAATCTACCCCGCACTACTATACATATGCATACCATGGGCACGACTCTCTGCACCGCAGCTGAGGAACGGAGCTTACATTAAACTTCCAAGTCGGTAGCCAGTAACACATAACGAGGCTTACATCAATGATCCAAGTTTGTTGACAACAGCACCGCCAGCATCGCGATAGTCGCCGCTCCGGTTGTCGTTGAAGTAGGCCTTTCCGTAGAACCTGCCGGTCAGGACGTCGGCACAGGCACAGTGTGGGCGGGTGGGCGGGTGGAACCGATATCGCGCAATGCAGCCAGCGCCTCGGAGTCAATGGTATCGTGGAAATGCTGCACAAACAAAGTGCACGTGTTGAACTTTTATTGAGCAGCACGCTTATCTACCGGGGGGTGGGGGTGGTGGAGACGTTACGACGTGTGTTGGCGGCTCCGTCCGTTGATAGACCGTGCTTCGTGTTGAGATCTGAGAAGGGAGCACTGACGGCAACAAGCAACAATTTGCAGCAACGGTCCCTGCGTGATCCGGAGATGCTACGAATTCGCTACCCGAGTTATTACATTGCAAGGAGCCGCACGGCACGGGCGGAACTTGATCCTGCGCTCACGCTGCATACTCGTACACGATGGGCGACATCCAATGTATCAACCATTGTATTGGTCGCTGTCTGGGGCCCTCAAAGGGATTCAAATAGGAGATATTGGACCAGCGTGGACAATCAATGCGAGTCAGACAAAGGGGGGTGCTCACCGCATTTTCCCGGCGTTGTACACGGCCCCGGCTTGATCACATGAGTGGTTGTTGAACGTCGCATCATCTCGGAAGCTGAATGCATGAAATCAGGTGGGGAAACATGGTTGACATTGGTCAGGATGTGTCTGGACATGTGAGAGAGGGCCATTGCGCTTCTATTGTAACGGTTGACAAGTGGAGACCATTGGAGTTTCGCCGCCACGCTAGCCATCGGTTCGCCATGCGTTACCAAGTGCAGTGGTTCATCCCACTAGAGGTGTCTTAACACGGCATCTCGTTTGTTGCTAGCAAACAACGGTACCTGGTGCGAGAGTATGGCCTTCATTGGCGGTGAATTTGGAAGATACACACGAACCACGAGGCAGTACGCTTACGGAAAGCCCCAGACGATTTAACTTCCCGCCGACTGCCAGCGTAAACCCCCTCACATGACAGTGCCCTCAGGATCATAGTTTCTGATGGCGCAGCCATTGCCACCGTCAAACCCCTGAGATAATGCGGTCAAACGTCGATGGAGAGAGTGGGTCACAACTAAACTTTCCCTTTGGATGAGGTCGAATCCCAGTTGTACTTCGGTCTTAAGTCGATGAAGGGCACGGGCCACAGATTTCTTGGCGATATTTTTCCTTTTGCATGCAGTGCGGTGGGTGCAGATACAGCAGTAGCAAGCAGTAGAATATGCTTGTTGATACTACTGTATAATAGTGCAATCTATGTATGGAGTGCCCACTTCCACCCGCCCCCCCCCGCTCCCCGACACACTTCCTAAAAAAACTCACCCTTGCATTGTCGTCGAAGATAACGGTCTTAGAAAACCTGCACGAAGGGCGGTCAATATCGGAGAAGACGATGCAGCGAGACAGCCTTCATCAAGTAGTAGGCAATCGCACCCGAAGCGCTAGCTATTGCCGCTTTCCCATTCGTGTATGCGCAGTAACTTGCTACGTACGCTTATCTTCCCAACTCTTGACAAAATATTTTAACTCTTCATTTTAGAAAAAGACAACCATAACAGGCAATGCTTTTCACATATTTGCGGAAAAGCGCGTGCCGTCCGACTGTCGTTGCGCCACACTTGCTTTGCAAGTAGTAGAGCCATTGGCGGGTGGGCAGTCTTGGCACCACTTCCAGCTCCGCCCATACGTACGTACGGAGTATCTAGCTAGGTATTGTTCTATTTTCGAAAGTCGCATGATTCGCAAGGAAGCAAAAGACTACCTGACGTATCCACCATCGATGTTGTCGATCGCCAGGTAACTGTTGTCCCTGAAAATAGTGTCACCGCGGAACCTGTTATTGTGAAATAAAACGAGTGAGGGCAAGCACGGTACCATTCGGGTCAAGACCCACCGAGTCGAACCGAAGTGACAGCATAGCCAGGGTATAAAGCAACAAACACAATTTTGCCTAACATTGAGGGCACTCATACACTTGTGACAATATGTATCCGATACTAAGCGCGAAAACTATCGTCAACCGCATCGCAGGGCCGCCCAAACCTTGCAAGCACGTCAAAGGGCGGGCAAGGCGAGGCCACTAAGCAGTCCAATGAAACTCGGAGCTCACTCGAGGTTGCCGCTATTGCTCCTGAACACGTTGCCGTTGTCTTGGAAGAGGGCATCGCCTTGGAATCTGCCTCACGCAAACCAAGCACACGAGTATCAGGTGAGCATTGTTTGTGCGTTGAGTGTGCATTGATGGTACATCGGTGGCACGCTGCTCGTGAATTGATGATGGTGGTGGGGAGGGGAGGGGTATACTCATTTATTCTATCGGTTTAGTCATTTGACCATTGACGACGCATTCCTTTCGAGACGGAGCGCCCGGCGGCGCGGGGGCTGGGGGGGGCGGGGGATACACCAATTTCTGTGAAAGCGCGCAGTAGATGCAAGCCTCCTATCCCAAAGGATGCACACGCGGCCGCGGGGTTCCCCTTGAACCCCTGCAAAACGTCCTTATCTAATTCCAAGTATTTTCCCCAAAACATTTGGCCATACGACTACGCCCATGCATGACACTGAGTACCCACCCCTCCCCTCCGTCTCGAAAGGGATGCGTGGTCAATGATCGAATGACTAAGGCAAGCACTAAATGAGTATGCACCCCCTCAAGAAATAGACACATACATGGTGGGGCGAAATTCCAAGGGAGTTGAGCGTCAACGCCGTGCGATCTCAGGAGCAGTCAATATTTTTATGACGTCAGCGTTAGTGCAGTGAAACGGTTTGCGGCGCCGTGACTTTGCCAAAGGCCGCCGTGGCACTCACTCCATGCTCCCCGCGTTGTAGAACATGGAGCGAACGTTGTCCACCTCCCTCCCGCTGAAATCTCCGGTGAACGTGACGGTTCCACCCTCCTTCACGTTGATCAAGTACCCGCCCGCGTATCCGGTGTACTACATTGCAGCAATATAGTATACGTAGGTTATATACATGTACCGCCGTGGGTGGGCAAGGCTAGGGCCGCAGTGAAGATTTTGGCTTGGAGGCATCGTCGGCGAAGGTATCGTAGGCGGGATGATGCGGCGTACGTCCAGATGAAACGCGATTTCCACAAAAAAAAGAAAAAATCGAAGGATGGAAACTACCGGCATCGCTTTAGCAGCCTTTTGAGCGCGCCGAGCTATCGGCAGGAGGAACGGGTGATGCTCACTTTACTACTACTGCTGTATTTGTAGCCGTCGTGCGATTATCCTTCTTGCACCCCAACAGGAACAAAAGGATATTACTCTGCGGAATGACGAGCTACCCAGAGAGAGTTTATCAAATCTTCGCCTCACGCTACTCTATGAGACTAAAATAGTAGTAGCTCACCTCACTGGTGGGCCCGAGCTGTGTCTCAGGCATGTCGAAGATTAGCGTGGCCCCATCCTCCACCGTAAAACGGACATTGACGAAGCTACGTACGACAGCATACAGTAAGATGCCGCAGCGCATTTAGAGGAAGCAGCGTGGGTGCCAGTTACTACTGCTGCACGTTCGGCTGACGTTAGGAAGAACACCAGTCGCGATTTGTTCGGCTACAGAGACACAGGACAAGCCCCGAAGGTAGGTGCTAAAAATCACCGGATGTGACGACAACGAGAAAGCAAAAGTCTAAGGTGTACAGTACTCTCAAATATTACGGTGGACCATAGTTAATAGAACCAAATATTGTTAGTAAAAATGGTTAAATATATAGGTTTTTATTTATACCATAGGTCCTATTAACTATGGTCCCCCGTCATCGTTGATAACTAACTGCGAAACATATTCGCGCACATATTACAGTACTCTTAGAGTGATCATGATATAACAAGAAGAGCATATCGTAGGAGGGTTACCCACTGCGACCATCTACTATAGTAGTTAGTGGCTGTTGGGCATCACAGTCAACTGGTATGCCTATTCGTACACAGTTAGCATATATATACACCAGCTGCAGCAGCATAGATAGCGTAGTGCGTGACAGAGCAGGGTGTCGCCGCATGAAACGTTCGACGAAGAGGTAAGCGAAGCGGTACGAGGTGCCGCGTGCACTTAGGGCATTTCACCGGCGTCCACCGCCACTGCTGCAGCACTGCTGTCTGTAGTCTGGGCTGCTGATAACGTGCGAGAGACTCCCAGAGCTATACTTTTTTATTTTTGCTTTTTGCTACGTATCTGATTTTGTTTTTTGCTTTGCTTCGTCTTCTTTTTATTTTTGTCCGCTAGTCTCTTACTGGCGGAGTGCGTATGCTTGTTTTTTTGTTCTTATCTCTGTTCTACACCCCTCGCGAAGCGTGCGAGCCTGAAATCTGCGAAAAATTTGCTCATTCTCTTGTTGTATGTTTCCTTTCTTGATTTCTTTCTTTTTATTGCTTCCTTGCCTGACTCGAACTTTTTTTCTCTCTTCTTTGTTGGATGTATGATTTTTTCGATTTTTGATTTCGATTTTTCGACGTCGAGCACGGGCACCTCTCCTCTGCTATTTTTGACACCCGGGGTGCCGGCTAAGTTAGATAGAGCAGATTGAGATATTGACGCCCCTCCCTTCTTGTTGGCGGGACGCCGGCCTCCGCCCTGGTGCTCAAGCACGAAGACGAGAGTGTGAAGCCAATGGAAATGGGAAGAATGCCTGCAGAGGCTGGTCGCCAAAAACTGCAAGGTCGTAGACGAGGCTGTCCGCGCAACCATGAAGCGGCTGGTCAACTGCAGCATGTAGTGCGACCAAGATCCTGACATTTTTGTTCATGGAGAAGACTCCCTCCAGCCCTGAAGTCGAGAAGATGGGCGAGTCCGTATCCGATCGCAATTTTACAAGGATATTTCCGTCGAAGGATTCACCGTAGACTACAAGGACATCAAGCTAACGATGTGCCGGGACCCCATCTTCAATATCGGACACATGCAAAACACCATACGACGCCCGCTGTACCTAGCCGACTTGTCACGCGACGACGGAGCCATGGCCGTGCGTGCCATCGCCATGTCAGTGGGGACATTGATCTGCTACGACGACTGAGGAAAGCAGGGACACCGCGCTTCTCCGAGGACAAGGCGCGCAGCATCAACAAACCCATTTGCCCCACGAAAAGCGGAATTTAATAAGCAAGAAAGCTTCGAGGGGCCATTCAAGATTCGAAGTCGCTGATAGACAGAAGAAGCGGCACTCTTTACACACAAAACCCTTTTTCACAGCGATGCGGACTACAACAAGCAGGGAGTGTCTGGCGCCAACATAACCTTTCTTTACCGTTCTGAGCGGTAGTCCCCCTCGGGCCGACGACGACGAGATATCTGGTGCTGTCCCTCAACTTCTAGGACGACCTATATAAGGGATTTGCTTCCTCGGGACTGGTGGCTGGCACCTTCTCGGGACACATGATCAGACAGATTGGTGAGCTTGTTACGTTCGCATCTCCACCACAGCCGTTCCTGGGCTGAGACGCAAACTCGTCCCCTCCGTCAAAGCATTGAAATCAGGGTACATCGCCACCCTCGAAGCGGAAAACCCCTACTTGCAAGGTCGTCAGTAATATCACTTCCGTTCCGCTAGTAGTCCAAAAAATGCGGGGCAAGGTCTGTGCGAGCACGACGGATTTCTTCCCTCCCTGGGTGATGCGATTGAGACGTGACCAACGCTTGCCTTAGCCTTGCAGCGTACATCAACACCGACCCCAAGAGAGGCGAGTACACCTCGAAGGAGTTCAAACATACAGCGTCAACTTCGGCAAAGCCATAGAGTCACTGTGACAAGAACACCCTAACAGCACGACGGGTACGAGCAAGATGGGCAGACGCTTACCGCTATGACCAGGCTTCATGCAAAATAAATAAAGAACAGCAACGGCACGCCGGAAAAGGCTACTGCCGCTGCAAATGGAGCACCTCAGTGCGCAAATCCGGGGCATGCTACGAAACACGAACAAGCTCCTGGAGAAGGACATGTTATCGCCAGAAGAAGCCGGAACATCATCACCTGGGACTGCTACGTCGCGACCGGGGCATGGGGCGTCTCACCAGGGGCTTACACGCCATCACCAGGCCCAAGAGCGCCACGACCAGGGGCTGGGGTGTCATCATCAAGGGCTTGAGAGTCAACATCAGGAGTCACACTTGCTGTTTCGCCCTGGGTCGTACCTGCTGGGTCGCACATTCTACTTCATCTGGGGGCCTATTGGATACGCTGCATCACGTGACCGCCGGTGCAAGATCCAGTCCAAACACCGGAGACGCCGTCGACAATGCGCCCACCAAGGGAGTACCGGGGGCAACAAATGCGCCCACGCGTGTGAATTTCGAAAACAGGGTGGCGAAGTGCCCCAACAAAATGCCCAAATATGTCATTCACTGTCAGGAGCAGCATCGCTGGATCATCGGCATCTAAATCTGGCATAATCGCAGTCTCAATTCTGAGGATCATCGGAACATGTCACCTGGGTTTCATCTGAGGCAACATCATCTAGGACCACCGGAAACATCCACATCTAGGATCCTCGGAGAGTCAACATCTAGGGCTGCCCACCGAAAGCATCATCGCTTGGGATCGCCAGAGCATCGCCGTTTGGGATTACCCGAGCATCATCTCTTGAGATCGCCGGAACAGCATCACCTGGGACTGCTGGAGCATCTTCGCTAGGGACTGCGCCGGAGCACTGCCGCCTAGGACTGCCAGAGAACCGTCGCCTAGTGTATCGAAACATATTACACTGATACTGAAACAAAATTGTCCAACTCACACCTACATACCTGACGAGCATTTACTTGCTCTATACGAGTATACAACGAAATAAACGAAATGTAAACAAGTGGAGTAGCACTTCAAGTTAATATATATATAAATGTATATATGTGGGTTCCAGGTTCTCGACCAGGCCGTCGCATGGGTATTGTCTCGCGGAGGTCCAACCATTCGCCGAGGTCGTGGATATCCGTATCTTATTGTACGACTGTGGTCACCCATATTCCTGGATTATTTGTTGTTGTCAGCAGAGATGTCGTCAGCAGTGGCATTGTCCCGTGACAAGTAGTCACTGCAGATTGGAATGCAAGGCCCGTGCCTTGCACACACACTCTTCCTATCCATCATCTTTGATGGTTGTTTCGTGAGATCGTCCGGACCGATCATATCTATACCAAAACCTGGCGTGTCCTACACGCTACCCTCTTAAGAAAGGGAAGTGCCATAGATGTCGAGTCGAACCTGGGGGCCCTCCCCACATTTGGCGTCGACGGCAGGACACGAACCTGCGCGTGAAATCACAATGGGTTTCGAATCCATACATATCTATTACAGCTCAATAAAGAGGTGTGCCTCGTATCCAAACCCTAGCCCTAACCCAAAGTACACGATAGAATACAGGACAAGAGCTGCTGAACGCCCAGCTGTGTTGCGTTGTAGGTGGACCGGGGCAATGGAGCTTACCGCACCGCTGTTTTTTGTTACCCCTGTACATGATAAATTGGAAGTAACTAAAAGTGACACCGATAGCCGATCTTCTTAACCCTCTTAGAACCGCAGTCCCGTTTTGGGTACAAACCATTCAAATTCTAAGTAATTTGTCCCCAAAACGGGACTGCGATCCTAAAGGGGTTAAAGCACCAAAAAATACCCAGCACGAAAAAAAACTCGGCTCGGTACAGCAGTATTATAGTGTTAATATTAGTAGTGCCTGCCACCTACCACACCTAAAACGACGTACGGTACGATACGCAAGTATGAACGTGTGCACTGGTATTCGTATAGGCGCGAGTGAGTCTGGAACCTCTCCCCACGGAATGGTTCCGAGATTCGATAATAATACCATTCACCATGCACCGGTACCTTTTGTGTCATTTGCGATTTACAAATTACAGCAGCGGGGCCGAGACGTTTTACGTTTTTTTACGATTTTAGCCTTTCCGCCGGAATAGCCCATACCCTGGTACCTGGTACCCCGTACGTAGCCTACAGCACCCAACGGTTTCATTTACAGTGTTCATGTTGTAGGCGGGCCCGGCGGGGGTTCTCACGTGAGAACTCGCGGGCTCCCGCGTGGCATCCCTTGTGGGCTCCCGTGGGGGCCCACGATATATACCCGCGTGGTATTCCGCGGGAGCCCACGGTCACCCACGAGTTGCCAAGCGTAATTTTTCATGGGCGCCGGCTAATATAATCGTGATTATTTCCATGGGAACCCATGTATGTGGGAACCGTAGTGCCTCCATAATAAGAACCTCGCTACACATAGCTAGGAGCTTGTAAGAGCTTAGTGTCAAGGGCATGCGACCACGGCTCAAGTTGCCACTCGAACGACCGCGGGCAGCCACGCGAACGCCCGCGGGGCTGTGGGCGGCCCAGCAGGCGCTCGCGTGGGTACACGAGAGTGGGGATACTATACATGAAAAATAAATACCAGGTGATTTAACAATTAAACGATATCCCATTGTGAAGGTGTTACATACTGAGCCATAGAGGTAAACGATCGATCGATTTCCCGGCCAAGAGTAATCCTTGTAACACTCTAACCCCTTCTGAACGGCGAGAGTTCTGGGGCGTACAGCCGTACGTAAACCTAGCCGCTATAATTTCAATGTATAGGGAACCAGGGAGGCGTGCTTTCAGGGACGCACCCGCGAGTCTTTCTACAAAAGAAACGTTCAAGACGAGATTGAAACCCGCGCCCTGCCGACGACGCCAAATACGAGGTATTCTTGCTGTAAGGTGGGCAACAGAGGTAAAATATCGATCGATTACGAAGCTCAGTCAGGGTAGTCAATATAACACCATGGCTGCTACCCGCGTGGGAACACGTGTGTTATCCTATGGGTATTACCGCCGGAAATCCCGCGCGGTATTTCAATCGGAAGCTTCCATGACGGGAGCTTCCGTGGTATCCCATCAGAGCCACCGCGAGCCCCAACGGCATAATATTTATCCCGCGGCATACAGCAGTGGCTCGCGGGTAGCCGCGGGAGCTCATGTCAATTGCCGTGAGCGCCAACGGGTTCCCGCGGGATCCCCTATGGGATGCTGTGGGTTCCCGCGGTGGTTACCATGGGCTACCACTGGCGACCATGCGAACTACCATGAACTAAGCCACGCGGTCCCAGCAAAAGCGCAATAACGTACCGCGATGGCTTGCACGACTAAATACATTATATCAACGAGAACGGTATATATATGATGTGTAAGTGAACATGTATGTGCGTCTATTGGATGATACCTGGTAAGAAACAACAGCTCGGCTGCGATTGTCGTGTATAACACGTACCCCAGTTACTATTGTTTGATTCCACAGTAGTATGGGCCCGCCAACAAGAAACACCTGGTCGTGGCAAGCCTAATTATATTATTATTGTGACCACTTTTTTGCGTGCCCTTAAGCATATATATAGTAGTACTGTGGTTTAATACCAGGTAGGACTTAGGCTCATTCTTATCGGAGAGCGTTTTTTCCAAAATTTCCAAAGTTTGGAAATAATTGGAGATATGTATCGATATACGGAGGCGTTCTGTCACTATTCGTGAAATTCTCCAGAAGGAAAAATATCAAGTTCGTTAACATTCCACTATTTGGAAAAAAAAACAGGAAAATATGGAAGATCGAAAAATTGTGTGAAAAAAATGTCGAAAATATGGACAAAAAGCTCTCCGATAAGAATCCAAAACTTCCAAAGTTTGGAAATAATTGGAGATATGCATCGATATACGGAGGCGTTCTGTCACTATTCCTGAAATTCTCCAGAAGCAAAAATATCAAGTTCGTTAACATTCCAATATTTATTTGGAAAAAAAAACAGGAAAATATGGAAGATTGAAAAATTGCGCGAAAAAAATGTCGAAAATATGGACAAAAAGCTCTCCGATAAGAATGACCCTTATATTATCGCTCGCCGCTGAACACATTTTATGGATTCAACTTGCTTAGCGTCCGCCGAAAAACGAGTCATTCTTTTAATCGCAGCTGAAGGCTATTTCTTGTTCATTCGTGGGCGTATGCTGTATTAAATTTTGCAAGTAAGTAGTGCTGTTTCTGACTGTATTGCTGGCGACTTAACTCCTTCAGAACCGCAGTCCCATACGTGGGGACAGATCACTCAAATTCCAAGTAAGTTGTCCCCAATTGTCCCCAAAACGAGACTGCGGTTCTAAAAGGGTTAAGAGACGTTGGGAATACATAATAAATCCTCGTTCAAAAGAGACGGGCGAGAGGTCTGCAAACCCGCCCCTTACAACCTTTTTAGCGTGTTAACTGTTACTTACCGTATAATAGTATTTTAGTATTTTAGTTTCGTACTGCTGTGTCGCTGACTGCTGTGTTGTTGTTGTTGTTGTTGTTGTTGTTCTCACATTAACTCTCTGACGAAGGAGTCCGTGGTCACACGAAAGGTGCTGGAGCCCTAGGAAGATCCGAAAAACGAAAAAAAAACGAAAATTCGGCTGCCTCAAAATACACGAGACGAAGAAAGCGCACACGAGCTAAAACCAATGTGCAAACTGAACTAACATGGCCACGGGTATATCCTCTAAACTATAACATAGAGTACTCCCGTTCCCACCACTAACTAACCAACTCGTGGCTGCTGACTACAGCGGATGCTGTCTGAAGTGCTGCCTGCACCGTACGAAACGCACGGTAGTCGTGAAAACGAAAGAAGAACACACCTGAAGGTTACCTGCCTGCTATCTGGAGTGCTGGCAGAGTGAAGACTCGCGGATATATATGCAGTGAAAAAGGGAGCAATCGAACCTTACTACCACACGAATATCAACGATCGCTGTCTCTTCCTGGATTGTCTGACACACAAAGGTGCAGCACAGTTATGATACCACGTCCCTGATAATTGCGTAGGTTATTCCCCATGAAGGGTATACAACTCGTTAAACTACAAAGACCAGTGACGACGTTGATAACAAGTACCGGTAGATACTATTCTGCCTCGTGAAAAACAATACCAGGAAAAAACAAACTATGACCGCTCCTCTCGTGATGATGGTGTGCGCGAAGATCATGTGTCTCCATGCACCGTCTTCCTGCCGCTCTTCATGGCCGCCTCATCGCCTTGGCCCAATCCACCCGCTCCTTTGCGCGTGCACTCGTTGCCATTCCCTTCCAGTCGATTTCCTTTCTCCGTCATCCTGAAAAACAAAATGCTCCTCGCACTTGCGGTTCTGATCTGAAAAATAAAAATTCTCGCGCAGGGGGAGGTCAATCCGTCTCTTTCCCGCACGTCGACGCTCAGTCTCCCTCCTCCCTCGTCGTCGAATCCAGCCTCCTACCGGCGCAATAGACTGTGCCGTAGTGTGGCCTGTGGTGGCGCCTGCCTCCGCGTACGGACACCCCGATTGAGCATTGCTGCTCTGCCGCAGCTGCCTAAAAAAGACGCGTGAATCGTAGGTCTCCGTGCCTGACGCACCACGTACGACCCAACTCTACTGCCGCCTGAGCCTCGCGGCCACAGACAGCAGCAAGAAGGTATCACTCCTTGAGGGCGAGTCCGGCCTTACACCCGCCAGAAAGACCTACCCCACTCGCTATAAGCCTGGTAGGGCATGCCTCGCAGCATTCCTTGCCGAGGCAGCGAGGGGAACGGAGGTACTTCACCTTGGTGTACCCAACGGTCTTAACTGCTGTACTTTTTACCAATGGGTATCATACGGTAAAACAATGAATGAAGCGTCTCTCGTGATGAGAATGGCCATATTCTTATTTCGCGGCGAAACAAAATGCACTTCATCATTCGAAATTTCATTTCTCTTCCGTACCCATTTATTTGTCTACTGCTGTGTGTGTCACTTTACTATTAATGCTCACATTATTAATAGCCGGTCGCCCCGGTGGTTCAAGTGGTTAACCTCGAATTATACTTGTGTTTGAGTCCTGGGTTCGAGCCCCAGGTGGGTCGGACCTTTGACTTTATTTGCAAAAATAAAAATAAAAAGGGCTCAATTGTTGAGAGCGCCTTGCAGCGTGGGTAGGCACAATTCGATGCGAGTCGACGAGGGAAGAAAAGGCTGAAATCTTCTCACGATAAAAATGAAGGCACGTACCGTAGCGGGAAGGGGGTAGAAGAGCCTGCTATGTGACCCCGGATCTGAGTTACGAGTTGGAAGGAGAGAGAAGAAGATGAGCGAAGATAATAAATGGGATGAGCAAAAAAAGAAGAGAAAAGAAGTCATTAACACTATGCTTGCCATCCGACAATCTGTAGCATGATGAGCTTTCACGTTGATCAATCAAAACATTCCTGAAAGAAGAAATCTCCGTATACGAAGGGGACCTACACACCAAGTTACGTTACTGTTAATATAAATATTATTAATATTACAGTTACCTTACTGTGCTGTGGCTGGTGAGGGTGAGGGTCCCGCCGCTGACAACTACTTCGGGCAGGTTCTCGTCTTCCTCCAGAGCAGGGCAGTCGACCCGTCCGACGCCCAGTTCGATCACGGTGTCGCTCCCCAAAGGCACGGGCACGTCCAAGTAGTCACTCACATCGTCGCACAACGAACTGCGAGAAACAAAAAAAGTGGGAGGGTTGACCAGGATTGACCGCATTGCTACCTATGTCGTACTCCACTTGCATACTACAGTCGTAATCCACTATTATTAATATTAATAGCATATTATTACGGGGGGTCATACCCTTTTAGAACCCCAGTCCCGTTTTGGGGATACACCACTTGGAATTAGACTAGATTGTGCCCAAATCGGGACTGCGGTTCTAAAGGGGTTAAGTAGGACCGACGGCACAGACAAAAACTACCAGGTATATATTTCGCTGTTTTTACTAACAAGATATGGTCCTGTTTACTATGGTCCCCCGCAATACTAAAATCGAAGCGTGACCGACGTATCGGCAAAACACGAGTCTGAGACGAGACTCCACTGCTCTCGTTCGAAGACGAATAACCCACTTACTGTCGCATCTGAAACAAATGGCGCGGAATGGTTCCTCTAGCCTATCCCTACCCTTGAAAGGCTTTCGATAGAAACGAAACTACTCAATATATTATGGTTTCGTCCAAAATGAGAGTTGCACCGTGCATTATTTGTTCAGTTTATTTTCGAATCCCCCGTGAGTTACTTGGTAATACAGAAGGAAAAAAAGTAGAAAAGCGCTTCGAGTACGTACGTATCCGCTTGCCTTGGCCCTGGCGGTCACGACGGTGATGTTTTCATGATTTTTCAGTTCGATTTGTAGCATTTCGAAAGTTAAAGAGACGAACAAAAAAGGCACACACACACGTTGTCTTGCACGGACCATGCATTTTCACGGTGGATCGTACTTTGTTTGGGTGAGACGTGCTATTTTATTGCTTGCTTGCGATGTGTCTCTCACTTCCAGTCAAACCATCAACTCCTCCAACCATCGCACCTGACTGCTGCGAAGGTGGCCAGTGCTAGCAATGTTTTCAGACCCCAGGAAGTAGCCATATATATTGGAGAATAACACTCGCCAAGTCGAGTACCGGCCCCACGGTAGTGTTGGTAGTATGTATACAGGGAGTATCAGGTAGTAGTGCTGCTGTGGGGTTGGTTTCGTCAACCTGCTATGGGCACGAGAAGGCAGAAGAAGACAGAGTGGATCGGAGGTAGGGAGTTGAGGGTCCAATGTTGATGTTGAATATGTGAGCCCCTGCGAATATATGTATGGATATACGTACGTACCAGTTATACAGCAAGCAGTAACTGTAGTAGTAGTACGCTTACGTCAAGGTATTTTATTCTCCAACCATAATGCACGGGGTATCTTAGCACAAGGTACAAGTCAGCATACTCGTAGTCCTGCTGTGTCACTCCGTACGGCAGGGCAGTGCTCGTGGTTCATGGCGCAGATGCGACTGACTACATACAGGTCAGTCAGTTATTCAGTCAGTGCAGAACGAAAAGGAAACTTACTGAAGCAAACAGTAACAGCCCAGTCAGTGGACGTCAACAAAACAAAGCCAGAAAACTGAGTTTTTTTTCCACCTTCACCCGCGCCACTAAAGGTATACTTAGTATATCAGCTACTCGTACTCAGAGAATTGAAAGCATCATCACTGATCCCACCACCGCGCCTCGTACCAGTACACATCAAAATAAAAAACGATATTTTCTCCCACAATAATAATAGTGCACGGCCTTAAGGTGGATAGAGAGGAAAATATAGCCACTTTTCACGTACTCCGCCGTGTGCCACAGACGTATGTCGCACGAGTAGTGTATTCAAGTGTGAGCTGAAACTACGGGGAGGTATATAATACGGTATCACACCGACGGGTGTGAAAAGATAAAACACCCCCTCGTATAAGTTCCCGGGCTTTTTTCTCGACACTAGGGAGTGTGCAAAGTAATGTTGCCGAGCGATGCAGCTACGTACGGGAGTATCTCGATGAATCTTTCCAAAAACAACCATTTTATTGTATACGCAGGTCCTTCTTGTTTCGGAGAAAACCGACCCGGAAAATCGTCCCGTGGGGGTCCGTTATCTTGCGTGTTATATTGTATATTTTACCTACCTATAGTTTCAATATACACCTAAGTAACTAAACTACGACGTACTTCTGACGCACGGCAATACACTCGAAAACTGGATATATCACATCTCTATTCACCGTCAAACATTTTCAAATCTGCTTGCAAATCTGAAAACCAAATGTTTGTAGCTCGCCCCAGTTCAAGGACAACGCTTCAAATCCAGATCTGGTAGGCCTAATATGATGGCAAGAGGACCCGCGCCGAAGCAAGACTCGCGGGACTCCACGACCTGCAGAAAACTCAGGAGCGTGACGAAGCGGAGCGAACGGTTGCCTCCCTCAAGGCCCGCCAGGCAGCGCCACTCACTCGCGGGAAGGGTGTTACCCCCATCCCCGCCTCTGACACTCTGTCCGTCACCTCCGCCCCCACCCGTCTCTCCGGCCGCCGCACCTCCCACCCCGGCGCCACTTCCCGCCAATCTTAGCTCTCTGGCCGTTGTGCTAGTTTCCTTGGACTTCGTGTTCTTCGACGAGTCCATACGCGAACTGGTGTCGGCGCACGGCGTGCCCAAGGCCAGCCGGGCTGACATGCCGGCTGTAGCGTCTTCCACCCGGGGTTTATTTCTACCGTGGAAACTCCACCACGATTCGGAGAGCCCTCGAAGCCCTACCTAGGACGACAAACCCGGAGGTCGAGGTCAAACTGCTACACCTCAACGACGTCCGAGGGCCTTCCACTCTTCGAACAACCACTCATGGCCCACCGTGGCCGCGTATAGTGCCGCTCGCCCCCAGCAGTAACAGGAGACGGCAGAATGCTCCGACGACCGCATGCCGGCCACCAACAGACGCCCCGGCGACGACCATAACCGCGACAACGAAAAGAACTACAGCAACAACTACCAGACTCGCCGTACAATATCTTCCAGCTCGACCTCCCGCCCTCGGACCAGCAGCAGCGGCACCTTACCCCGGCTCGTGCAAAGCCCGAGGTAGCACAGCGATGGCGTGCTATACTCCTCGTCAAGCGACGAGGACTACACCCTCAGGGGGCACAGGTGCGGGAGCGCCCTAAGGAAGACGACGACGCGGGTCCTTATGCCTTCCGCTTGCTCCTGTGTCAGCTGAGTAAGCACTTCGATCATGGCGGCCAAAGCCGTGCGTTTGATAAGCTCCAGGCGTTCTGAGTACCGTCAGGAACGGCGTATTCGATTTATCTGAGGGCTTTGAGGGAGTTGACATCGGTAGTCCAGGCTTCTGAGAAGGTGTTTACGCTTAACCACGCCATGGTGTTAGAGGTAGTGCGTACCAGTGTTAGAAGAACGTTTCCTGCTTTAGCTCCGGTGTTGTGCCCGAGAAAATTTATGACTGCGCGGTAACCTGTTTCGCTTCGGTCTCCGCCATGTGGCAGGCCCAAGAAGTGTACGCCACGAATAACAAACCTGCGAAAAAAAGGGCAAAAAACATATTTATTTTGACCTCTTCTGTAGGACACACGACCTTGTTATCGTCCCCGCCGTCATCGGCATTTGCTTCGCAAACGTGTTGGCGCAATCGGTCCAACCAAACCCAACAGGGCAACCAACGCAGCCCCTATGCCATGAACGCCACTCCGTCACCGGGCGTCAATCCTTTTACTCTGGGCTACAATCACTTGCCTCTCGAACACTTCGACCAGGTACAACATCGTGTCCACCACGTTTGCGACCACCTATCCCCCTTACCGGACCCCCCTCCATAACGCTGCTGAAAGAGCGGCCGCCCTCAGCTCATGGCGTGGGCAATGGCTCAACTGATGCGGACAGGACCACAGAGTGAAAACGTGCCAGAGCCCCTTCAGAAACATATCCAGCGTTCTCAATCCCCGTCTCGGCCAGCCCAAGGACGGAGGTTACGTTTCCCAGCAGTGTCAACAACGTATGCTCTCATACCGTCGGGGACAGTACGCACGCAATTTGCATCGAAGCTCCAGCTCCCAGTCTACGCGCTTCAACCCGAATGGGCAGCACTCCTCCCGCCATTCCAAGAACAACCGCCGGAGCCCCTTCAACTCTAAGGGACACCGTTCCGACGGCAACTCAGACAGGACTGCGGGCTCCCAATGGAGCAACTATTCCGCCAACCAACCAACAATCCCGGAACAGATCGTCACAGCCACTCACCCCCCCCTCTCCCCATGGACTCTCCTCGTCTTCCCTTGCCGTTACCGGCCCCTCAAACCAGACCTCCACTGCGGCCTCAACAAGCATGCCCTGTGGGACCTTCACAAAACAGCGGTATCCACAACTCCCGTCAACCGGGCACTTTCAGAACAAATGACCAACCGACGATGAAGATTTTCCCGTGACTTCACCAGCGACACCGCACGCGATCGTGCCGGGTACCTCTCATAATAATCGGGCGAAGCATTTCCTCGACGTAAACGACTCCGCTTACCCGCTCGACACTTTTCACAACCCCATATCCCCCCCTGATACCCGCTACTGCCTCCTACCACCCCTGCACCAACGGCGGCGTTGAGCGCATCAACCGCACCATGGCCTTGGTGCTCGCCATGATCGGCAACGAAATACTAAACGATAGGGACATACACCCCCCTCACGTCGGGAGCGCCTACAACAACTCCGTCAGCGCCCCCACTGCGCTGGCCCCCAATGAAATGCTCATGGGCCGCCTGCCTCGCCTCCCCCTCGCCATCGTCGACCCGCCTAGCATTGGTGGACACCAAAGCCTCAACCGGGGCCAGCTAGCTTACATCGACCTTGCCCCCGCCCGTCAACAACGCGCCTACCGCACCGCCCGGGATATCCACCCTATATTCGTCTCGCGTCTCAACCGCTGCAACCCCCCCATCATGGAAGCCCTCCACCTTCCCTCTCCGTTCTCCGCCGACGGTTGGGCATGGATCTACAACACCACTGCCACCATTGCCCCGTTCAAGATCCTCGCTGTGGGCCGTTCCGGATGAGCCGCCTCTTTACGACATGCTCCGGTACTTCGACCTTCCCTCCGACATGCCGGGACGCGACTCCAAATATCACTTCTCCATTCTCCAATGCAAGCCTTGCCGGAACCCAGACGACATCCACGATTTACCTAAGCACCTCCCGGTCGACCTCACCACGTACGTGTTCAATTCCTTCGCCACACCAAGTCCCCGCCCTTCCACGTCACCCTTGACGACATCTCTTCTCTGCCCGAACGCCTCGAGATCGACCAGATTTCGGGACATCAATTCATTCTCGGCCGGGGAGGCGTTATCGCCGTCATGTACGAAACACACTGGGCCGGACTCCTCAGCCCTTCTTGGGAACACGAACGGGACCTACAGCACCACCGGCTCCACATCCTCCACTATTTGTCAGGCACGCCCTCCCAGCACCGCCAGGCCAACCGCTTATGCCGCCAAATCCGTATCGGGGCCGCTCACCCCAGACTGTCGCGGTTCCGGGGTGGCGTATCCCTCGCTCCCGGTTACATCCTCGTCCCGCGCACCCTCTGACCTCGCCGCTTCAGTTCTTCAACTCTCCCGGTCCGAATGTAACTCTGATACAAGGCCCGCAAGGATCTCTGGTGGTTGAGCAAAGTAGCCTTCCGCGCCTCGACCGACAACTCCCCAACCAACTCCTACACCGTTCGCTTCCTCGACGACGCGGGCCCGATCAAGATCAAACTCCTCCCGTCGCCCTACACCCCTTCACGTAGCGCTTTCCAAAGATCCTGGTGTCTTCTGCGTCATCAGACCGGAGGACTAACACGCGGTGTGTTACGAAGTGCTAAGGCCCACGCCCCCCCCCCCCATCCGCTTGACCTGTCAACCGTAGCCGATGGGAAGCGGGTGCGGTGGATTGTCGTATAATTTCTTTGGAAACCATAACATTCTGCGCGTAGACTGTCTTGATAAGCGTTCGCTTGTTTGTTGATTCCAACTAGTACCTGACGTTTCGCTTGTTTTACTAGCACGCAGTCTACGACTTTGTCTTTAGGATTCCTTCTGTGTTAGCCTTTATTTTGTCCCATTATTTTATGTTTGTTCGCGGCGATCTTCTTTCCTTCTTTGGTTCTCGGGCTAGAACACATAGGACATAAGTTTGTTCCTCCAAATTCTGTTTTTGAAGCTACTATTGTTCCCTTCTTTCAGGCTGGAAATCGTATGGACCCTACTGCGCCCTTCCCATACACTTAGCTTCATGTCAGCGTCTTTGTGGAATACGCTATATCAACGCCCTTGTCGGTTTTCTCCTAATACCACGCGGGTATGATTTTGCGTTTCGTTTTACTTTTGCCTGGTTTTCAGCACGGTCCCGGGTCGCAAACACGTATTTCTAAGCCATTATCGGCTTCCTATCTGCGTATCACCTCTTGGTTTCCTTATAGCTTGACCTCCTGTTTTAGAGGCGCCGACATGTGCCTACCAGCATTTTATTTTAGTTCAACGCACACCTTTCCCTTTTCCTTGGCTTCTTTGCTGGTGTATCATCTTGCTTGGCCTTTCTCGCTCTCTCGTCAGCTTGCGCCGCGAATAGTCACGACTCGCTATTTCGGGCCCGGTGTCGTCCGCCTCTCCCTGGTATGTCGAGTTTCGTAATGTACCATGTCGAAGGTTTGTTTTGTTTTCGTCTTCAGCTTCCTTTTGCGAGTTTCTATATCTAACATCAGAGTCAACCCCCATCTGGCATTTCCATTCACGATACATTGAAGGGTTCAACTCTTACCAGAGGCGCCTTAGTGTCATTGACGATGTGTGGGTCGGTCTATAGTCCCAATAGGCTGTCGTGTGTTTCGAATAGCAGTATATTCGACCCCCCATAGCAGCCATCACTCTATCGTCGGGTAATCTGCATCGACTGTACGGCTACTCAGGGTAGGCTAATGTGATGGGTCACTTGGCTTATTGTAAATGACATTTATAGTGAATAGACCACGCGCTTTTCTGTAGGATTATCTATGTAGTATTCTGTGTTCAGAGCTTACTCCTTTACCGTCTAGAATAAGGTATTTGTACTCGCGATACTGGCACGCATGCTGGAATTCCTTTTACTGTAGTTGAATCTTAGGGTCCATCTTAAGGGGGGACGCTATGTGGGCATAAAAGCTTAATTTCAATAAATTTTAATTTGATTGCGAAAAAAAAAACGTGATTGTGTCCTATCGGGGAACGGCGTAATAATTGTCAAACAAAAAGTAATTCAGAAATAGACGCACCGCGTCACACAACGCCCAGCCGGCAAACAGCGACGCGCGTAGACGAGAGCGAATGTTTGCGCGGCCGCATGCACGCGCCGCCAGCCTTTTTTTCTTTTTGGTCGCGTAGGATAGGAAGTTATCACTCTCAGGGTGTCTTGGGTGGGCGGAGGGAGCCCTCAAGCGCCACGTGCGGAACACGAGCGGTGATGCAGCTATCGAGGTCTTGAGCGTATCCTCCGTTTTTCAAGTTTTCGTAATTGTTGGCGGATCGAGCAGGCCGAACAATTGGGCTTGCGGCCGCCATGACTATTTTTGAGGCGCCACCGCCGGGGTACGATGTTCTATAGTCTGTGGGCGTGGGCGCGGCTATTGCTCCGGTCACCTCTCGTTGAAGTTCACGTTATCGCCTCGATCGTGGTCACCGAAGCGGCCAAGAATAGCCCCAGACTCCACCGAGGGTGTTGAACCACCATGAACATGCTACATCAAGGCCGAGGAACTCCCAAATTCCAAAATGACATTAAAAAAATCACACGAAAATCGTCCCAAAAGACTTTTTACTCAATTTGAGTTTTTCTAATTTGCCTGCTTGACTGTTCACTCTTCGGCCAATCAGATGCAAGTGAAACTGGAAAACAAAGCGAATTGAAAAAAACAAAAGTCCCCGTTAAGATGGGCCCTTACTCCTTTACCGTATGGAATACGATATTTTTATTTGCAATATAGGTACGCAGGCTAGGACCTCAAGTAGCCTTAGCAGGCGTGAACGTACGCACGAGTTGCATTCACCCTCTTGAAGTAGCCATGCGTCAGGCTTCCCAGGGTGTATGTATGACTGTTTTATTGGGTGAGGTACTTGTCCCTTGCCTGTGAATACAGCCAGTTGGAGCAAGGCGTCCCATCTGGCTTCAAGCCCCTCGCCTTCACTCGTTTCCTTTACCTCCTAGAGCAAGCCGCGCACCAATCAACAAGAGAACGCCAGTACGAACTGGGTCTGAGCTTGGCCAAGCACAGACACCTATGTCACATTCAGTGGATAATCTCCTGAGACCCTAATCTTTGCACTATTGAGACCCTTACCCTCGTTATTGGGTACCAATTAGACTTCCACACGTGTGACATAACTCTATCCTAAGAACCTAGCTACCCATGCGTTTATATATATATAGCTACGTGTTGCGTATGCACCCCATGACATTAGCCCACCCTGAATAGTCGTGGAGGAAGATCACATGAAGATCAACGAAAGGTTGTCCACAATGACATCCCGAAATCGGAAAGGGATGTCGAAGATGAGGCTAAAAATAAAGTACAGAACCAGGACGCCCGATGAGCGTGTCTGGCGTATCGCACAGCTTGCAGAGTTGAGTTTTAACCATTCAATTGGTCGTACTCACTGCTCACGCACTTGCACAATTTATAAAAACAAAAAGGAGCCTAAAAGATTTCCCCGCGCCTTCTAATGAGGCTGAGACGTTTCTACGTAGCAAGAATGAACACCCACCACGTACGGGGCTGAAAGACGAAGCTCTAAGAAAACACCGTGAAACGCACGTCTCAATACGAAGAAAACGGTGTGAACCCCCTACGTTTCTTGCCTCAATGTACTGAGAAAAAACGTTGTTCGTTTATTCCCGGGTGTAAACGTTTCTACATATCTTTCTTTACGACAAAGGTGTGTGGGTAGCGCTTTCGTGGCTCTCTCAGGGAATTGGCTGGAGTTGCTATGACGGGAAACACTTTCAACTTAAACCATGGACCCGGGAACCCTTTACATTTGCTTGTATCTGGGCTAACACGCCGCGTGAGTTATCAACAGGGTACTACTGTGCTGGTCGATCCACTCAGGTTATATGATTTTGCGTTTTTCGACCCAACGCATGATTCGGGAGATGTTCATGTACCAGGTACGACGTCTAGAGGCATGAGTGTGAGCTGTGATGTGGCATACTTGTCGACAACTCGTAGATGTACTTTGAATTGGTATACAGCAACTTGACAATTGTGGTGTCTGGGGACTATCCTGGAATGCCCACGGGTTTACCACTGATGCGTATAGGAATGCAGGTTTATGCGTGAACCGCAAAAGGTAGCCACCACTTGGAAAAATCGCCGTCTATGGCGCATGTACGATCATGCTTCGTTTCGAATTATGATGTTTTCGAGAGGAAACAAATCATCCACATCACTACATCTACACCTCTAAACGCAGCACGAGCACGGGGCCAGCATCCCTGTAGAAGCCTGTAGAAGCCAGCTGCGGAAATGGGCCCAGACTAATACAAACATACAAAAATAGAGGGTGATGTTATAAGCGCAGTAGTATCTAGAAGGGTGATGTTGTAAGCGCAATATCTAGAGGGTGATGTTCCCAGTGGCGGTTATATGCTGCGGTGCACGTAAGAACCTGCACGCCTACGCGTTGGCAGTAAACCCGAGGAAATAAATACCAAAATAGCCACCTGACACCACAAATATCAGGCAGAAAAATATATGGTTCTTCTCAACCGCGTTCATTCACGCGTCCGACATAAAAACTAATTTCGGAACAACAACGAGAGAGTGAATGCAATAAGTGGTGTGGTTAGGGTATGTTTATTTTGGCGTAGACCGAATCATCGTGATATCTTGCTACCCTCTATCCTGCGGTTGTACACAGCGCTGCTCGAGATACCTTGCTCGGTGCAACTCGAACTAATCTGGCACGGATCCGTGGCTCGTACGCCCAGCGATGGTGCTCGAGCATCGCGTAAAACCACAAAGAAATAGGAGCCTCGCATCAGTTGTGCAGATGACCCAAAATACCCACAGCATGGTGCACCCAATAATCTATTGCGCAACCTTCACAGCCGACCCGTCCCCCGCGATGACACACCCAAGTAAGCATCATATGGCCCAGCCTTCTTATATATGCCGCCGACTCGGTAATTGTCCACCCAACTAAACATTGCCGAACTTGAAGCAGACACATCTCCGTGGTCCAACGCTGTCCACTAATAAAGAGGAGTGGCCATCTGCTTATAGCTAATAAGTACGAATGATTTATGCTTGGCGCCTAAAGCCGGTCCTCCGACCCGAGCCTTATAACACTAACATGAACGCTGACAAGGTGATCAGCGCTGGGATGCTGTGCCCGGTAAGACTCTAGGCTGATTCGGCTGGCTTCGATGTTGTGTTCATAAACACTGTAGGATGATTCGGCCCGCTTGCGATACTCTGACTTGGAAACACTCTAGGTCGATTCAGCCGCGTATAATACACCCCTTAGCCAACCAGCGTGCCCAAATAGCGACCTGAGGAAGACTCACTACCTACCTGCAAGTGCCCACTGCTGCCACTAAACTACTGAATCTCGCATAATTGAGCAGCGTAATCGTTTCTCAACGTGGTACACATTCACCACCGGGCCTGTAGGAGTCAACGAGCTCCACCCGAAAGAGCATTGACAAGCTTTGATACCGACGCTACAAACAACGTCGTCCGCCTGACTGGTTATATATATAGCCGACCATGGCATACGTCCGGGCCCATCGCCCAGCGTGTTTCCGTTTGAGAGAAAGGTCTACTGTACGTACGCGACATTGGAGAGTTTGCCAAGTGTCCCCCCGAGATGTTGGCTACCCTCTCCACACCGGCCACGGGGTCGTCCGCCAGTCATGATGTTGCCTCGGAACCCTTTCTGATATACGGTAGCTCCCCATTACCTACGAAATGAAAATATGTCTACCTGGTACAGGAGAATCTGCGATAGCGCGCAACGCTCAATGACACCGAGTCCGAGAGGAACGAACATTTGAAAGCGTCGAGTGTCTTATTGACCCCCCAGTGGGATCACCGAAAGGAGAGACGATAGCCACGAGGGGAGTCCACCGATGATAAATGCCCCCAAAGCAACAGCGACAATCAAGCGAGGGCAAGACGTCGAAGCAACCGCCTAGGCTGTTGCAAAGGATGCTATATAGAACCGCTGAACCATTTTGTAGAAACCAATATGCATTGATGCGACTGTTTGCTGCTGCTGTGCGCATACCCACTCCCCGCATCTATCTGCAAGCTACGAGTACTGTCTGTGTCCAACAACACCGTTCTTCATCGCTGGATACGATGTACAGCTACACCCTCTTTGATGTGCTGCCGGCATCTATATATATATACAGAACAGCGAAAAAAGCGATAACTACTGAGTAGTAATGAAATCAAATACGCAGCCGCTGGATATAAGCACAGAAATATACAAAAACCAAGTACATACGTATCGCATCCACGATTGATTGTTGTTACGTTTGGCAACCAAAACTGTTGCATGCGAGGTCGTCTACGTTCTCCCCTGTAAGAGGACGAGAAGGGCACAATGTTGTCGTTTTACTGTTCACCCAACACAAGAGCCGAAGCATGTATTGGTGTCTATGCACGTTCCTTCCGACATACCACAGCGACTGTGTTTAATGCAGCGGTACCAGATTCGCCGCTTGCAAAAACGCAATACTCGGCGACAGCAGCGCTTAAGAGAAGAACCTTGCCCTTATTCCGATGGGGAGCACGTTTGGTTCCTCTAGGTGAACTTGTCAACGCAGACGTCATCCCCAGGATACCCAACCAGGGTCGCCTCTTCCTCGACGTAACCGATCGTGCATGCAGGCATCGACTGCCATTTCAATCAAAGCCAGGTTGGGAACGGACGGGGACGGAGCGATTGACTGATTAGACATGCACGAACGCGCTGGAGACAATATGCATGGTTATGATAGTATGCTTCTGGATACTACTACAGTAGTACGTCACCACGGGAGAGCTCCGGACATCAAGGCAGCACCGTGCGACTTATCGAACTCGAACGCACATACTTTCTGTTGATCATATAACATATTCGCATGGGTACGTAAGCCAATGGGCTATGCTATATACCTGGTAACGAACAACATCAATAAACAATTCGGGCGCGCTACAAGCAAGATCTACTATTTTTGAACCAGAGATCAGTACCAGGTATTTATTTCCAGATATCTCACGAAATGGCCGATGCGAGTGTTGTTTGTACCCTGCTGGTGTCGCTGAACAAATATATCTACACAAGAAGCGGCGACTGCAGCGCTTGTTTTCCCTGCAATGTCAAGGAGCGAACGAGGAAAAATGTACCGAGGTTGAGGCAGAGATGGCTGGTGAATACAGTAGAACAGCTGACACTACTGGTGATGCTAGAAACGAGCTCGGGCAAGCTATCGCGTAATTGTAATACCGTGTATATACGAAGTAGGTGTGATTGCGCCATCGTCAATGTGTCCTGCCATACCTATCTGGAGAGCACAGACAGGGTTGTATCATGGTGCCGTGTGATATCTCGTACTCATCAACAGTTCGAGAGCGAACACTGAACTACAGTACCATCAACCGCACCGGATCGACGACGGTCCTGGAGATGGTGTTGTCCCTGAAGGTTACCACGTCAGGCTTGTCAAATGTCAGCGTTCCGAAGCCAGAGGCGATGTCCACCCCGCTAGATAGAACGGCAGGGGTCACAACACACAACAGGGGGGACGCACGGCACAATAAACGGCATGAAAATATATCAAGGCGCCATACTGCAAACCATTCAATGAGCATGGGTCTTTCATCAGATGGCAATGAACTATTTTAACATTGTGTCAGTTGATGATATTGTTAGATATACTGCCTGGTCGATTCTCACACTCTACTTAGATTATATGGTGTATCTTGACCCAGAGAGCGCCACCTTTCAACATCACATAATTCCTCAGAGCGAAGCTCACGACCCCGCCGCATAGAGGCTCGTGACAAGGCCTCTGGGCTAGCACGCCCAATACAACGTCACATACATGTGGACACGTCGCTAACACGTTATGACCCTCGACGTGTTTGGCGCTTCAACGTAGAGAGGCGGTCAGTCAGACACGTCGAGTAAAAAAGTACTAGGTACGCGCTCGTAAATTTGCAGAGATTTGACCCCAGCTGTTCTACAGAGCTACCAAGATCAATGTCATCCATCTGGTGCTGCTGCTACAAACAGCCACGTGTATTTCCCCGCAGAGTTGCCGCCATCTGGAGTTTATGTTGCTACACAGCTGTACGTTTACAGAGACCAACTAACTGCGAATTCCTCAGGATATCGTACTACATCGTCGACGGATCGCACTGCTTCACAAGACATGAAGTTCGACTTCGATTACCAGGGCTGTGAACATGTGAGACTCAAACGTCTCCAGTAACGTCGTCAACGCCTTGAGGAGATATATATGTCAAACTAGAAGGCCGGGTCAGGCCAACCGAGGAACCAGCTACCGGCAATAATACGGGAGGATGCGGCAAAGTTGAAAACGACGACAAGCCAGGCAACAAACTACGAGAGGTCGGCCATCAAGTTCGACGACGACTACTGGAGCGGTCGTTGACTTGCTGTTCTAAAAGTACCCTAGCCCCCGTAGGAAGGTGAAAAGTCCACCACCGGTATGTGATCGCTAGAGCGACATCGTCAATGGACGCATCTTAATATAATATACCAAAATAATCGCGGAAGCACTGGGACATCGTTTCGGCCGGGAACGCCGTCTATCGCCGCATAACGCTGGTGGGGTTGCTGAATATCAGCATCATCATCATCATCATCATCATCGTTTAGGTATATGCCGGATCGTCGCTTGTGGGGCCGTTGAACACAACGTCATCGTTTGGGGCTGCTGGAACTAACATTGTTCATGGGATCGCCGTACCGTCATCATTTATTTGAGGCTGCTGGACCATCGTTTCTTGGGTGGTTTCGTTAACTGCTACCAGCTATTATTATTTGTTAAGGATATTTTCAGCCGCTCGCCGGCCATGAAAACACCACGAGACGGATGGTCCTATCTGCAAAATCGTTTTCGGACCGACGCGTTCCGTAACGCGCGCCTATGGTCTAGCTGTAGTACTACGTGCCAGGTACTTGATACAAGATGACAACCAAATCATACGGTCGTGAGAAGAGCATAATTGAACTCGAGAATATGGAACGCACTTCCTGTTGACGCCCAACGGAAATTTCAACAGGTCGATTGCGCGTGATTTCCCGGGACTTACTTCCGGCGCAGCAGACCGAAGGAGACGCTGAAGGCAGCACCTGACTCTCTCACGGTGTTTTCGCTGAAGAGGACGCCCTTCTGGAATCTGTTGCATTGAAAGCCATGAATGAGTATGCAGAGTCATCAAGTAATCAATAGTACCTACAGTAGGGCGTACAGAGGCGTTACGAGAAAACGGTCGTTGGGGTATTATTAGCGATGGCATGGAGTACGTAGCTGTTATACCGCCCAAAACGAGCACCAAGCAACACTGCTGTGGGTGGGTAGTACAATGAATCGCGGGGTACAGACAACGACAGAGCGCATCAAGCGTTTATCGACATTTAACCTGTGGTATCGATGACCTACGATATATATGTTAAACAACTGCAGGGAGGACCGCCTGACAATAAATTTGATTTTCATGGTATATATATATGTAAAACTTTCAACGTGCGATGCTCGTGGTAATGTTTCCTCAACACAAAACTAGTATCTGCGAAGCGACCTACGGCAGTAGCCCAACCACGATCTTGCTCCCGTGCGCCGTACAACGGAACATGCTGACGCCATTTCCACTGCACGAGTTGAGTATGTAAGCTTGCAGAAACATCAATCAACGAAAACAACACACCAGTGGAAACCGGGGAGACTAAAAGTAGAGTAGACGCCTCTTACGTGACATCACCACCTTGTACACTGAGGCCACCACCGAAGCTGTCTGCCCTGTTCCTGTTGAACTGCGCTGCTGCCTTGAAGCTGACCAGCGGCACCCGCAACGAGCACAGCGAGACCGACGGGGAGTTTTAGGAACGGTGGTTAGAGTATATCAGGTAGGTGTACCGGTAGACGGCGGGGCGGTGTCCTGAGCCAATGCTTCATTTCAGCTGATAATGCTCATCCAAACCTTATCGCGAGAGAGGGGGGGGCGATAACTGTCAAAGGCTACTGTACAATAGCATGTCCACCTCTCATCATATCCCCCCAAGAAACGGACTTGGAGTTATTTTGTACTCGCAACCCGCTGGGCTAGGTATGCTGTGCAGGTATGTAGTACCTGGTCACATATAAGTTTGTAAAACAGAAAAAAGAATTGGTCAAACTACTTTGTTGTTTCTCCCTCCTCCTAGAGGAACCCCGTCAGTACTGTACGAATAATTTGGGTCTGAAACTACCCAGCCCTATATACCGTGGGCACGACTCTCAACGCCGCGGCTAGCGTACCTGGTGCTATTGACGCCACGATGTATCTACGACGCCACTCATCTGGCACCCTAACCAAGCAGATCGTTACCAAGAAAATGTCTACGCTGACGCATGCATGTGCTGACTACTGACTACCAGCGCCGTCGAAACAGGTCAAAGAAAAAGCTACCCGCCCAAGCGACACACACAACATTGAACCAGAAAATATGTAACGGAGATTACATCAATTAAATATCCAAGCCGGTCGCCAGTAACATATAACGAGGCTTACATCAAAGATCCAAGTTGGTTGACAACAGCACCGCCAGCATCGCCGTCCTCGAAGCTCCGGTTGTCGTTGAAGTAGGCCTTTCCGTAGAACCTGCCGGTCAGGACGTCGCCACAGTGTGGGCGGGTAGGCAGGTGGAACCGATATCGCGCGATGCAGCCAGCGCCTCGGAGTCAAGGGTATGGTGGAATCACTGCACAAGCAAGTATGCATTACCTTATAGTAGAGCAGCACGCTTAGTTGTCGGAGGTGGTGGAGACACTACGACTTGTTGTGTCGGCGGTTCCGTCTATTAACATGGCCGTACGTCGTCTTGGGAACACGGGCGATAACAAGTGACACAGCAACGGTCCCCGCGTGATTCGGAGATAGATGCTTCCAGTTCGTGTCCCGAATTATTCTATTGCAAGGAGCCGCACGGTACGGGCGCAACTTGATCACCCCTGTACTGCTGGGCGCTCACGCTGTATACTCGTAGACGATGGACGGCATCGAAAGTATCAACCATTGTGTTGGTCGCTGTCTCGCGTTCCCCAAAGGGTTGAGAAAATACGTATTCAACCAGCTAGGACAATCCATGGAAGGCAAAGAATGGGGCTGCTCACCGCATTTTCCCGGCGTTGTACACCGCCCCGGCGAAATCACAGAGGTGGTTGCTGAACGTCGCATCACCTCGGAAGCTGGGTGCATGAAATCAGGCGGGGGGGAAAGGGTTGGGATTGGTCAGCATGTGCCTGGACGTACGACAGAAGACCAATGCGCGCTATGGTAAGGGTTGACAAGTGGAGACTCTTGGACCTGCACCGCCACGCTAGCCGTGTCATCGGCCCTCCTTTGCAGTACCAAGTGCAGGTGTTGATCCCCCTACAGTAGAGGCGGCTCAACACACCATCGCTTTTCCTGCTGTAGTAGCAAGCAACGGAACACCTGGTTCCAAGGTATGAACTTCATTGGTAACACGTACGTTCGGCTAATTGACGACTTGCGCGACAGCAAGCACAAGGAAAGCCAGATGGCGCATCGCCCGCCGACTAGCAGCGTTAACCCCCCACTCACTCACATGACAGTGCCCTCCGGCTCATGATTTCCGATGGCGCAGCCATTGGCACCGTCAAACCCCTGATATAGTGCGGTCATACGTCAATTGAGAGAATGAGTCACAGTTACACTCTCCCCTTAGATGGGGCCGAACCCCTGTTAGGCCACGGTCGAAAGTCGACGGAGAGCACCCGTGGGTCAGAGTTTTCTTGGACAAACTTCCCCTTTGGATGCAGTTTGGTGGGTGCGGATAGAGCAGTGAGTGGCAGTAGTCTTGTTGGTACCGCTAAACAGTGCTATCTACTAAATAAAAGGTACGGGGTGCCCTCTTCCACACGGGTCCACGCTCCCCGACACACTTCCTAAAACAACCTCACCCCTGCATTGTTGTCGAAGATAGCTGTCTTAGAAAACCTGCAGCAAGCGCGGCCAAATATCGGAGAGGGCGATGCATGCAGCGGGATAGCGCTCATCAAGTAGACAAAATGGCGAAACGTGCGTATCGCACCCAGATCGCTAGCTATTATCGTTTTCCCGCATATATATATTTTTTTGCGGCATCATTAGCTGTGCACGTTTTCCCGACCTTCACATTATTTTGTATTCTGTAGTTTAGAGCAGTAACTATGACCGGCGATGGTCCCTGGGTATTTTCGGAAGAGCGCGTACTGATCGACAACCTTTGCACCACCATCGTTTGCAAGGTGAGCCATTGACGGATGGGCAGCCCTAACATAACTTCGGCCCCATCCTCACGAAGTATCTTTGCATTGTTTACTTGTCGAAATTCGCAAAATGCACAAACAAGTAGACTACCTGACGTATCCACCATCGATGTTGTCGATCGCCAGGTAACTGTTGTCCCTGAATATAGTGTCACCGCGGAACCTGTTTTTTGTTTAACGAAACGAGTGAGGAAAGCACGAGTCATCCAGGTCAAGGCCCATCGAGCCCAACCGAAGCGACAGCATAGATAGACAGGGTTTACTGCCACGTGCAAATATTGATACCGCCGCTAACAAAGAAGAAAAAAAGCGGTTTCATTCTGTTCGATAGAAAAACAGTGTTTTCTCATCACTTGGTATGAATGAACAAAATGCGATCAGTTAGTATAATACTACTGTAATAAACAAACATTGTCAGCGCGTACTACAGTAACAAAACAAAAGTGCCCCAAACTGATTATTTGTGGGCTGTACTTCCGTTACTATGGGCGAAAAGCACGGTATTTAGCACAATCACGTCAGAGGGCAGGCAAGGCGAGGCCACAAAGCAGTCCAATGAAACTCGGAGCTCACTTGAGGGTGCCGCTGTTGCTCCTGAACACGTTGCCATTGCCCTGGAAGAGGGCGTCGCCTTTGAAACTTCCTCATCACACCAAGCACACGAGTATCAGGTGTACGTTGAGCGGGCATTGAGTATTTAGCGATGGTGCGTTGCTTGTGCATTGATTGCGGCGGGGGGGGGGCGGGGTACTCATGTGTTGCTTGCCTTAGTCGTAATGCCGTCGACCACGCATCCCTCTCGAGACGGAGCAAAATTGCGGCGGGATAGGGGGGGTACATCCATCCATGCGAAGGCGCACAATGAATGCATCAATTTCTGCGAAAGCGCACAGCAAATCCAAGGATGGATGCGCTTTTGGCGAGATAACATTTTACTCCTGCAAAAACGCTATTATTATGTATTTCGACGTACTTTGCCTCCCAAAAAACTTTGAAACATGGGGCGTACTTCTAAGGGAGTCAGGGGTTAACTCCGTACGATCTCAGGGGTATTCGACCATTTTATTACGTCTGTGTGCTTGAAGTGAAACGGTGTGCGGCGCGTCGTTTTTCCAGTGGCAGCCGTGGCACTCACTCCATGCTCCCCGCGTTAAAAAACATGGAGAACACGTTATCCACCTCCCGCCCACCGAATTTTCCGGTGAACGTGACGCTGCCCCCTTCCTTCACGTCGATCATGAAACCGCCCACATTTCCGGAGTACTGCATTGTAGTAATAGGTTACGCGTAGGTAGTGCATGTATCGGCGCGGGGAGGCAAGGCAAGCGTCGCGGGCATGGTTTTGAGGTGGAGGCATCTTCGGCAAAATGTAACGTCGGCGGGATGATATGCCATACGCCTATAGGCTCAACGTGGTTCCTATAAATAAATTGGCGATCACAGACAAAATGAGTATTCACAGTATTTTAGCAGCCTTGAATTCCCCGAATTATCGGCAGGGTGAACGAAATAGATGCACGCACAACCACCGTCTTGGTCGTCGTGCGGAAATCTCGACACTCTCGTACCAAAACTATTAGCATTATATAATGCTACAATGCGGGAATGACGAGCTACCCAGATATCTGATATAAATTGGAACGCGTGCAAGGTAAGGGTGGCAGTTTTTCAACCAAACGCTTCTGACCGTCAACGGATAACCTACCCGAAATCTGCGATCCTATCTTGATTTTAATACCTGGTATGTACTAACTCGAGCAACGCCCACGATAGGCCGAGGGTAAGCCTCCACTTTTTGTTTTCTCTCTAGATGGCTTGGTAATAGTACTACTAGTACTAGTAGTACTCACAGTACTACCAGGTATACTAATAGTAGGACAGAGCTACTCAGGTGAGGATCATCTGAAAAAAATTAGGCAAACCCTCCGTAGCAAGCGTGTTTTCAAGTCTTCGTCAAACTTTAATACATCAGATCACATAGTTCTAGTAGTGCAGTAGTAGCTCACCCCACTGTTGGGCCCGAACTGTGTCTTGGGCATGTCGAACACTAGCGAGGCCCCATCCTCCACCGTGAAACGGAGGTTGACGAACCTGTGCATACAAGGCCGCAGTGGATCCGGAGGAAGAAGCATAGCGTACGTGGGTGTCGGTTACAATTAATTGCTGTGACACTATCGACAACAGAGACACAGGCCGAGGCACGAAGGCGCAAACATGGCGAGGATACATACAAATACTCGATAAAAACTGCAAAAATTATACCTGGTTCAAAAAAGGAGATTAAATAAATCTGATACATATATACTGTACCTGTCTATAAAAAAGTGCTACTGTAGCTATTAATAGCACCCGCATCAGCAGCAAGCGTGGTGGTGACACAGCAGTATGCGGAAGTATTAAGCTATCGACACACTGCATAGGCGGAGCGGTACGAGGTACTGCGTGCGTCTAGGGTCGTACACCGGCGACCCCCAAAATTGCTGCACTACTCTATGTCGTCCGGGCTGCTGACACTGTGCGGGAGAACTCCCAGATTTATACTACTGTAGGTGGAGGTGTCGTCGTTAACCACTTTCCGCTATGTATGTTTGTGACGCGGCGACATAAATAAATCTCGAACAAAACTGAGTTAACCGCTGAATAACGACAAAACCAACTCCACGAAAACTGCAGGGCAAAACACGAAGGACTGTGGATAGTCAGCCTCGGACCTCGAGCGACAACTAACTGTACGAACAACACGGCCATGCGTGGTTCACGCTGAACTGTGAATAGAAATTCTTCGGACACGGAGCAAAACAGTACTGCTACAACACTCTAGGGACAACTGATGTACGGCTGCAAGTTAGGGCTAGGAGCTCTAAGCGTGCCCCAACGCAGACTGTTGATCGTAAGTCTGGAAACCCTCATACAAATTGCGACATCAGCCTCGTCAAGACTGCTGCTTCCGCCGCGGTAGTTAGGATCTCTGTTGTGAACATTCAAAAGACCGCGTGTCTAGTTTGACAGCTGGGCACTGGTACATTCGACTGCTGTTTACGACTGGCCACCTAACAAGACCGCTCTGCGAAGAACTACGGGTCCAGGAGCTCTATTGTGCGTATTTAAAGACGACGTATTTAGTTTGGCATCTGGTCACAAGTACATTCGACTGCTGTTCAGGACTGGCCATCTACCAAGACCACTCTACGAGGACCTACGAGTCCGAAAACAGCATGCGAGACTCCAACCAACAACGGCAACCACATCAGCGCCACAAATGCGCCAAAGAAGCTCGATGGCAGGAAGCCGGGAAATTAACGATACTGGAATATGAAGCTCGCAGTGGTGCCCGGTTCAACACACTGATGCATCGCGAGTTCGATCAGGAGCAAGGCCAGACAGACCGAAGAAACAGGCGGCACAAGCACCTCTGCTAAGCCTCCTTGGACACTTGGGGCGTCGGCTGAGTAAGACAGAGCAGATTGAGATATTTACGCGCTTCCATTCTTGTTGGCAGAAACGCTGGCATCCGTCCGGGTACTCAGGCACGAAGACGAGAGTGTGAAGCCAGTGGAAATGGGAAGAATGCCTGCAGGAGCTGGTTGCCAAGTACTTCCAAGGTTGTGGACGAAGCTGTCCGCGCAACCATGAAGCGGCTGGTCAACTTCAGCATGAAGAACGACCAAGATCAAGACGCTTTTGTTATGCAGAAGACTCTTGCGCGTTCTGAACTCGATAAGAAGTGCGAGTCCATACCCGATCGTAAGTTCAAGGATATTTTCCTCCAAGGATTTACCGCAGACGACAAGGGCATCAAGCCGACGATGTACCTGGGCTCCACCTACAAGGACATCAAGCCGACGATGTACCTGGATTCCACGTTCGATATCGAACACATAATGATATGCAGAGCACTATGTGTCCTTTGTACCTAGACGGGCTGCCACGGAACGGCGGAGCCCTGGCTGTGCGTGGCATTGCCATGCCAGTAGAGACACTGATCTGCTACGACGACAGAGGAAAATAGGGACACTGCACGCACAACTGCTGCAAGGACAAGGCGCGCAGCTTCAACAAAGCCCTGTGCCCCACGAAAAGCAGAAAAACAAGAAACCTTCGAGGGACCATCCAAGATTCGAAGCCGCCGTTAGACGGAAGCGATGCTCTTTACACAAGGCCATTTATCGCAGCGACGAGGACTACAACATATAGGGGGTGTCAGGCGCCCACAGAACCTCTGCCGTGCTATGCGTTAGCCCCCCTCGGCCCGACGACGACGAAACGCTGTCTCTCGACTTCGAGAACGAGCTCAACAAAGGGATTCGCAATCTCAGGACTAGCGGCTGGCACCATCTCGGGACACATCATCAGCCAGGCTGGTGAGCCTGTTCCGGTCGCATCTCCACCACAGCCGTTCCTGGACTGAGACCCAAACTCGTCCCCTCTGCCAACGCAGTGAAATCGGGGGCAATCACAATCCTCAAAACGGGAAACCCCTACTTGCAGATCGACAGTACTCCTATCTCTTCCTTTCCACTAATCTAACAAACGCAGAGCAATGTCTGTGCGCGAACGACGTGTTTCTTCCTACCCTGGGTGGTGCGATTGAGACGTGACTAACGCCAGAATTAGCCCTTGCAGCATACATAACACCGAAACCAAGGGAGGCGAGCACACCTCGAAGGAGTTCCAAGCATTCTGCGTCGACTTCGGCATCGCCACGGACAATGCCACAATAGCACCCTAACAGCGCGGCGGATACGATCAGGATGGGCAGACGCTTGCCGCCATGGCCAGGTCCTATGCCAATTTAATACCAGAGAACAGTAAAGACACGCCGGAAGAGGCTGCTGCCGCTGCAAATGAATGGAGCACCTAAGAGCGCGAATCTGGGGCATGCTGCGAAAACACGAACAACCTCCTGGAGGAGGACATGTTGTCGCCAGAAGCCGGAGCATCATCACCAGGGACTGCTACATCGTCACCAGGGTCTGGGGCGTCTCACCGGGGGCTTACACGCCATCACCAGGGCCTAAAGCGTCACCACCAGGGGCTGGGGTATCGTCATCAAGGGCTGGAGAGTCAACATCAGGGGTCACACTTGCTGTTTCGCCCTGGTTCGTACCTGCAGGTCCTGCTGGTTCGCCCGGGGTCGCACCTTGTGCTTCATCTGGGGTCGCACTGCATGCACTGCATCACGTGGCCGCCAGTGCAAGACCCAGTCCAAGCACCGGAGATGCCGTCGACAATGCGCCCTCCACGAGAGTGTCCTGGGGCAAAAAACCCGTCCACGCGTATGAGCTTCGAAGACAGCATGACCGAGTGCCCCAACGAAATACCCAAATATATCATTCACTCTCAGCAAGAGCATGGCCGGATCATCGGCATCTGGGATAATCGGAGTATCAATTTTTAGGACAATCGGAGCATGTCATCTGGGGTCATCGGAGGCACAGCATCTAGGACAACCGAAAACATCCACGTCTGGGATCATCGGAGCGTCAACGTCTAGGACCACAGGAAGCAGCATCGCTTGGGATCGCCATAGCATCGCCGTTTGGGATTTCGCCGTTTGTGATTATTGCCAGATTATCACATCTTGATAACGCCGGAGCATCATCACCTTGGACTGCCGGAGCATCTTCGCTTGGTGTTGCGCCGGATAACTGTGGGACTGCCAAAGCACCGTCGCCTGGTGTATCGAAGCAATGATAGACTGATACTAAAGCAAAATTGTCCAACTTGCACACGTACGTGCTGTACATACCTGACGAACATTTGCTCTGTATAAAACGAAAGAAACGAGATGAAACACACCTGAAACGAGATGAATATATACACTTCAACAGTTCAAAAAAAAGGTGCCTCGTATCCTAGCCCTAGCGCTAGCCCAAAAAAACGACCGTGTACACGACAACAGCTGCTGAACGTACATCTGTGCGGCGTTGTAGGGGGTCCGGGGCAGTAGAGCTTACCGCACCGCTTCTTCTTCTTACCGCTTTATATGATATGTTGCAAATAACTATTAATACTACTGAGCGGTAAAAGTGACACCGATATCCGATCTTCACAAAACAAAAAGCAAATACCCGGCACGAGAAGTAAACTAATCCCGCTCGGTACAGCAGTAGTAGTAGGGCCTGCCACCTGTCATCTGCTACGTACACCTAAAACCACGTATCGTAGTATACGTATGTCTGACCGTGTGCACTTTGTACACGCACGTGCAGACGCGACTCCAGATCAACAACCTCTTCCAATGGAAGGATTCTGAGAATCGAGAATACCACTTGCCCCGCCATTTACCATGTATGTATGTACTGTGTACCGGTACCATGAAGCATTTACAATTTTAGCAGCGGGGGCGAGACGTTTTAAGTTTCACTATTCATAGTATTAGTAGAACGAATTTCGTCTTGCCATCGACTTTGCCCGTACCTCGTGCGTAGCCCACAGCACGCAACGGTTTATTTACACTACAGTAGTTGTCTTGTAGGCGGATCCGTCGCGGGCTCCCACGTGAGAATTCGTGGGCTCCCGCGTAGCATCCCTTGTGGGCTCCCGTGGGGCCCCGCGATATTCCGAGCAGTATCCCGCGGGGTCCTACGGTCACCCACGAGCTCCTACGTGTATTTTTTTACAGGCGCCGGTTCTAACATTACGGGGGGCCATAATGTAGTAAATAAGACCAAATATTGTGAGTAGAAATAGGGAAATATATAGGTTTTTGTGCTGTAATAGCTTTGATTTTTCATGGGAACTCATGTGGGAGCCTGAGAATCTCACCAAAAGGAACCTTTCCAAAGGCACTACGTACACCTAAATAGCGTGTAAGAGCTTAGTGCCAAGGGCATGCGACCACGGCTCAAGTTACCACTCGAACGAACGCGGGCAACCACGCGAACGCCCGCGGGACTGTGGGCGGTCCACGCGAACGCCCGCGGTCTCCCACTCCGACACCCACTGATGTTCGTGGGCGTTCGCACGGGCGTTTTTGTGGGTGTAGAGATACCTATAAAAAGGATAGTTAACAAAATAAACGGCATATCATTGAAAGGTGTTACCTATTATTGGGCAATCCTTGTAACGTCTCCCCCCCTCTGGACGGCAGAATCTTTGACACGTGGCAGTACCAAATACTGCGGTACGTGGACCTACCCGCTTCGTTTCAATATCTGGGGAACTAGAGGGACATGTTTTTAGTGACGCACGCGCAAGCCTATTGAATAAAATAATCGTTCGAAAAATATTCAAAACCGTGTCCTGCCCACGGCGCCAAATAAATGCTAGGTATTACTGTACGGTGAACTAGAGAGGGTAAAACATCGATCGATTACTTGCCCCAGGATAATCATTGTTGAGACCATGGTTGTTTCCCGCGTGGTAACACGTGTGGTATCTCATGGGTGTTGCCGCCGGAACTTCCGCGATACTTCAATCAGGGAAGTCCCATGAGGGAGCTTCGGCGGTATCCCATCAGAGCCATCGCGGGCTCCAACGGCATATCCCGCGGCATACCGCGGTGGCTCGCCGGTAGCCGCGGGCGCCCGTGCCAATAACCATGAGCGCCCATGGGTTCCCACGGAATCCCACGTGGTATACCGTGGGATCCCGCGATGGCTCCCATGATAGCTCGCGGGCTACCATGGGTTATTGGAGTGTCTTAGTGGGTCACCGTGCTTAGAGGATCACCTCCACTTTTTTTGCTGGTGGATAACCGACAAAGTCTATGACACCGACTTTCATAGCACGCATGGATCACCGCGCTACGCCAGTGGATCTCGAAAAAAATAAGTGACTGCTGGGTGACCCGGCTACTTGGACTACATTAAAATAATAAAATAATGCTTGCTGGACCGCCCAAATCAATGTGTATACAGGGGGGGCGAAAACACTCCCTCAGAGGCACTATTTAACCTCAAGTGGCATTATTATCAAGCCCTCATAATCCCCAGAGTTTTAAATGGTCCAGATTAATTAATGAAATGATCACTTCGCGTTGTCACATACCCTGTACAAGGTAATCATTAGCACGGCAAGCGATTTCCATACAAAATTACTATGACTACACAAGATGAACCCCTTGGGAGCTACCGTGAGATCCAAGCACAAAACAATACCGTGCCGGGAGGGGATGGCTTGCAAGACTAAATAAATCCTCGCTTATGTTGACTTCACGTGGACGGCTGCTGTTATTATGCTTGTTTAATGAATGAAAATGTATAATGGTATCTTGTGAACTCGACAAAAAAGACGGTAGGGATACACGTGCGTCTATTGGAGATAGTAAGAATCACAGCTGTGATTGTCGTGTATAACATGTACCACTTGACAACAAGTCTTGATTACGGTATCGGCCCGGCAACCAGAAACACGTGATCTGAGCAAAAGCCTTACGTTCCCTATCGTGACAGTATTTTCGTGTGATCTTGAGCACACTGGTATGTATTAGTACTGTGCATTCGTAGGCTTCATTTTAGTGTACAGCGCTCGTCTCTGGGCACATTTTTTTACTCCAACTTTCTTAGCGTCTGCCAAAAAGCGAGTCTTTTGGCTCTCATAGCAGTAGGTTCTTTAATGTTTGTTCGTGGGCATAAGCTGTATTTATTTCAAAGTGCTGTTACTGCTGATGATGGCGACGCAAGAGACGCTGCGGATACATAAATCCGCTTCCAAAAGAGGGTGAGAGGTCAGCACACTCGCTCACTACTACTGTTAACATTGCCTTACCGTTGGCCCTACCGTGCTATCATAATACTATCTTGATGATTCCCGTGCAGCCTCACTCTGCGTGTTACCTTCACTGCATTGCCTTCGTACGTATCGCGTTGCCTTTTTTTTCTTTTTTTTTTTCCATCCCATTCATTATCTTCGCACATCTTCTTCAGAATTCTCTCTCTCCTTCCAACTCGTAACTCAGATCCGGGGTCACATAGCAGGCTCTTCTCCCCCCTTCCCGCTACGGTACGTGCCTTCATTTTTTATCGCGAGAAGATTTCAGCCTTTTCTTCCCTCGTCGACTCGCATCGAATTGTGCCTTGCGCCTGTATCACCTTATCTCGTACCTGGTGCATATACTATACTAGCAGCTGTTATGTTACCTTACTGTGCTATCGCTGGTGAGGGTGAGCGTTCCGCCGCTGACAACCACTTCCGGCAGCTCCTCGTCTTCCTCCAGAGCAGGGCAGTCGACCCGTCTGGCGTCCAGTTCGATCACAGTGTCGCTCCCCAAAGGCACAGGCACGTCCAAGTAGTCGCTCACATCGTCGCACAAGGAACTGCGAGAGGAAAAAAGGGGGAGGATTGACCAGGATTGACCGCATCAAAGCTCCGTGCTTGTCGTACTCCACTCGCAAGCTACGTACCGCAATACAGCAGTAGTAGTAGTAGCAAATACATCAACACATACTACCAGGTGTGCGGAGCACGGAACGTCGGGACTATTGAGGCCCGAGCGTGGGGGGAGAACTACTACTATGATACTGAGCTGCAGTAGTTCTATATATAAGCGCACAGCACTACTACTCCTTCTACTCTGTATTGAGGGCTTCTTGCTTCCGAAGTCCACGGCATGCTCCGCATGCATGCTTATTCGTTTCGTCAGCTTCGCGTTTCTTCTTTCCCCTTCCTATAATTCGTATAGTCGTAACTCAGATCCGGCCTCACAAACAGCCGGCTCTCCTACCCTTTCCCCACTATTACGGGGGGCCATAATACCTGGTACCTGGTAGTAAATAGGGGACCAAAGAAAGGTTGTTATTACGGGGGACCATAGTTAACAGGACCTATGGTACACATAAAAACCTATATGTTTAACCATTTTTACCAACAATATTTGGTCCTGTTAACTATGGCCCCCCGGAATAGCAAAAATAATGCCGAAATATATTTGTGGTTGTGTGTACCGTAGGTTCTATTTAATATGGTACCCCGCAATAGTACACGGTACGTTCTCCTCCCCCTTCCCCACTACGAAACGTGCCATCACGTTTGTCGCGGGCGGGAGGGTTCATTCTGTGTTCAGTATTTCCTTCCTTCGTCGACTTGTTGCGTCGAGTTGCGCCACTCAGCAGCAGTCGAATATATATGTTGAAAATAAATGACCGCGCACCATGGCAGGGCTCGAAACCCTGACCTTCGACCTGCACTTAGCCCTGTATAGTTTTCGAGGCTAACTATTAATACTATTTCTAAAATATGGATATAGATTGACCACCGGGGCGACCGGCTGTTTGGTGAGTTTTATCTGTTGACAGCAAATAAATGGAGTAGACAAGCCTAAAGTTGGCACAGAAGGGAGGTAGACTTGGTGCATGGGTTTCCTTTTGTTTCCGAGGTTTTCTTCTTTCGGGAAAGTTATGAGTGATCAATGTTGAAGATCATGCTGCACATCTGCACAATGTCATGACATACATTGTCGGGGGGCAACAAAATAATCATAATATCTAACAAACTATTAATAGCAACAGCCGTCGACATGAATCTCAGGGTTGATGTCGGGATCGCCCGCAATAAAAACGAAACCACACCACCATTCCTGTGAGGTATATATATACGTAGCAAGCAACTTCCCGGGAAGTATGTATATAATCCAGGGTCACAACAGGCACATACACTTCCGTTCCCCTCGCTGCCTCGGCAAGGAATGCTGCGAGGCATGCCCTATCAGGCTAATAGCGAGTGGGGTAGGTCTTTCTGGCGGGTGTAAGGCCGGACTCACCCTCAAGGAGTGATACCTTCTTGCTGCTGCCTGTGGCCGCGAGGCTCAGGCGGCAGTAGAGTTGGGTCGTACGTGGTGCGTCAGGCACGGAGACTTACGATTCGCGCGTCTTTTTAGGCAGCTGCGGCAGAGCAGCAATGCTCAATCGGGGTGTCCATGCGCGGAGGCAGGCGCCACCACAGGCCACACTACGGCACAGTCTATTGCGCCGGTAGGAGGCTGGATTCGACGACGAGGGAGGAGGGAGACTGAGCGTCGACGTGCGGGGAAGAGACGGATTGACCCCCCCCTGCGCGAGAATTTTTATTTCCCAGATCAGAACCGCAAGTGCGAGGAGCATTTTGTTTTTCAGGATGACGGAGAAAGGGAAACGACTGGAAGGGAATGGCAACGAGTTCACGCGCAAAGGAGCGGGTGGATTGGGCCAAGGCGATGAGGCGGCCATGAAGAGCGGCAGGAAGACGGTGCATGGAGACCCATGATTTGCGCGCACACTATCATCACGAGAGAAGCAGTCATAGTTTGGTTTTTCCTGGTTTTGTTTTTCACGAGGCAGAATAGTATCTACCGGTACTCGTCACTGGTTTTCGTAGTTTAACGAGTTGTATACCCTCCATGGGGAATAACCTACGCAATTATCAGGGACGTGGTATCTGTGCTGCACCTTTTTGTGTCAGACAGTCCAGGAAGAGATGGCGATCGTTGATATTCGTGTGGCAGTAAGGTTCGATTGCTCCTTTTTTCACTGCATATCCGCGAGTCTTCACTCTGACAGCACTCACTCCAGATAGCAGGCAGGTGTGTTCCTCTTTCGTTTTCACGACTACCGTGCGTTTCGTACGGTGCAGGCAGCACTTCAGACAGCATCCGCTGTAGTCAGCAGCCACGAGTTGGCTAGTGGTGGGAACGGGGGTACTCTATGTTATAGTTGAGAGGATATACCCGCGGCCATGTTAGTTCAGTTTTGCACATTGGTTTTATCTTGTGTGCGCTTTTTCCGTCTCGTGTATTTTGAGGCAGCCGAATTTTCGATTTTTTTCGTTTTTCGGATCTTCCTAGGGCTCCAGCACCTTTGTGTGACCACGGACTCCTTCGTCAGAGAGTTAATGTGAGAACAACAACAACAACAACAACAACATATTATGCCTGGTAATGTACCAAGAGAATATCCAATTCAAGTCGAATTGTGTGTGCCGAAACTATTACTACAAATCTATTGATTGTAATGGTAGAACATATCTGATCTATCGTTACCACTACCTGGTACAATTTTGGTTATTCATGAGTGTTAACTTTACATTATTACGTATATATATGTATCTATGCTGACCATTAATACTGTACGTAAAAGAGTACGTATAAATGTCTACATTTTCTTATGATGTTTTACAGCAGTCATCAGTCGTACTTTTTGGATGAGACGTGCTATTTTATTGCTTGCGTCCAATGTATAGCTCTTACTTCTTCTATCGAACCCGTCAATCAATCGAGCCATCGCACCTGGCTGCTGCGAAGGTGACCAGTGCTAGCAATGTTCTCAGACCCCAGGACGTAGCCATATTGGAGAATATCACTCGTCGTCAAGTCGAGTGTCTCGGCTCCGGTGTAGTGTAGTTAGTAGTACTGCTGTGGCAGTGTTCGGGAGCAAAAAAAGAAGCAGAAGAAGACAGAGTGTGGATCGGTTGGCGTGGATTGGAGATGGGAGGGGATCGAGGGCCGAGTGTCTATGTTGAAATGTGAGTCCCAGGTATCATATACCTACCTACGTACAGCAGTACCACGGCGGCGGTACCTCAAGGTATTTTATTTTCCGACCTCAAATGTACGGGGTATATATCTCAACACAATATTATACTAGTAGTGTGCAAAGTCAGAAAAAGCTGGTGCGTATTTCGTGTACGGCAGTGCTTCCTGGTTCGCGGAATAGATCTAGATTCTGCTGCTGCTGCTGTATCCAGATTGGCTGCGGACCGCGGAGAGCGTGTGTATGTGGTACTGGTGGTATGAATGAAGCATACAAATTCAATGCGGACAAGAACAACACGACTGACGGCATACGATACGTACGTACCGGTATAGGTTATTTCGTTATTCAGTGCAGTGTGTGTTCTTCACATTGAACATTATGAAACATGAATCATACCGAAACAAAGAAGTATCGGCGAAGACGTGAAGAAAAGGAAGCCAGTTAAATGACTGAATGCTGAGGTGTTCCTCGTTCAACGGCCACTATCTACGTATTTAACCCTTTTAGAACCGCAGTTCCGTTTTGGGGACAAACCAGTCAAATTTCAAGTAGTTTGTCCCCGAAACGGGACTGCGGTTCTAAAAGCCCAGGTATCATCACAGATCCGACGATCCCACCCACCCACCCCTCGAACGTATCAAAATAATAAATTAAATCTCCCCCGTACAGCAGTCCACACGGCCTTCTTGAGGAGAATAGGAAAGAAAATTTAGCCAATTTTTAAGCATTTTACCCTGTAGTACCCAGAAGTGCGTCGTACAATATAGGTAGACTTGCTGGTGCGTGTGGGTTTCCTTTTGTTTCCGAGGTTTTCTTCTTTCGGGAAAGTTAGGAGCGATCAATGTTGAAGATCATGCTGCACATTGTCGGATGGCAAGAGAAATAATCATATATACCAGGTATGTACATACCTCTTTAGGGGGTGCTTAAGGAGGGGAGTAGTAGTCGTTTTTTTGGTGGGTGAGATGGAGGATGGAGAGATGTTGGTTGTATTAATATTTAAATATTAACAGTAGTATTCAGCGTCACATCAGTTTTGATTTAATATTAATCGTATAATACTGCCGCGCTTTTGTTCCGGAGAGTTGTTTACTTTCTGTTGGATTTTTTTTTTAACAACACTACACATTCTAGACGCAGGTGCCTACATCCTCGGAGTAAACCACACTTTAATGGCGGTCACAGACAGGCCCGACCAAGGTGGAAGAAACGAACCGGGTTCGAACCGGTACACGAAAACTTGAGAAATATGTGTGGACAGGGGTTTCCTCTCGCTCTCCGGGGCAGAAAAAAAAAACACTACACATTGGAAATTGTCGGATGGCAAGCATAATAAAGATATACAAATATATACTGGTATATTGAAAATACCGAAAATATTATGATCAGTATTATTCACATTTCATCCGCGGTAGGATATTTCTGGGAAGTTTCCGGCAACACCGCAGTCCCTTGTATTGATGATATTATAGGGGCGTGGAAACGTGGTCCGTAGGTTCGGAGTCACCAAACAATAAAAACGAACGCGACGCAGCCGCGTTTCTCGCCCCTTTTGCTTTTGGGGGCGTTTTGAGTCCGGTACGTATGGGATCAGGGTTAGGTGCTGGGTTTGGTCTACACCCGTACCTTGATCCCGTCAGAAAGTGCTTCCTAGCCCCCTGACAACGAACAGCCCGACCCCTGGAAGATCTTACCGAACGATCCGTTCTCGTTAGTAGTATGATGTTAATCAAGACTCTTCTCAAACGACGAGGACAAGTACCGAAGCGTCAGAGCATATCTTTCGGGGGGGGACAGGTAAACGCGCCCAAGGGGTTCGTGAAAAAAACACACATGGTAAACTTCCATGTAAGGCAGGTGTAAGATTGAACTGTAGAAACTCTGGGGTCTGTGGAGCGGGATTGAATGCCAACATGCATGGAAGGCATGTTTCGTTAGGGGATACCAGGTACATATTTAATTGGTGTGAAACAGCGAATGAATATGGTTGAGGTTACAGTGGTTGAACTCACTCGCATTTGGGAGAGAGGCAAGGACACGACGAGTAATGGCAACCAAATCTTATGCGGCAGCTTACAGGAAGCCAGTTGGCACTGACGGGCAAAACAAAAAGTTTACCGCTTGCGGTTGTTGTGGGAGGACTTACGCAGATAGAAGCGTGTGGCAGGAAGTTTTCGAAGCAACTGTTTCCCGTTAATTTTAGCTGATTGATTGTCTGACGGCGTGGTTCATGGGCGGAAGAAGGAAAATCGCCCCGAGACCGAGGAGGCTCGTCGTGCTGCGCCAGTTGTCGCCGAAGCTGAGAGGCAACGGCAGGATGGTGGTGTACAGGCGGGAGTGGCGGAAAACTTGATATTGGCGCTGTCGCTGGAGATGGAGGGGTGACAGTGGGTGTTGGTGCCGAAGGTGGCGGTGCAGCTGGAGACGGGGAGAGCTGACAGAAGGTGGTGGGGGTGGAGTCGATATGGTAGATCAGGTGGCCCAAAATACTGCTAGGTTGGGCGATATGGTGCAGCAGCAACTGGCCGTGTCAATCCCGATGGTGCAAGCTATGCCAGAGCACTTACTTGTGCGAAGGAGAGAATCTGGTAGCAGTGCTAGAGAATGATATTGAAGTGGCAGAAGCGTTGGCCGAGAACGTATCGTCTAATGCAGCGAGGGAAGTAGCGAGTAACATGGCGGTGTTTTTTATCAGTAGCGGTGGATTTCCAGGGGTTTTCCAGTATAGCTTGGTCAGGCCGCTTGTTTACGTCGACCCATGGAGTCCCGTCACCGAGGGGTAGCGGTTAAACAAGTTGAGGCCCCTTAGCGACGGGACCATCGTTCCGGGTGGTATCGAGGAGAAGGATGTCATCCGCGAGGTACACCAGACGGTTACAAGACGACGCGAACTACGGTCAATGCTCACCGCCATCATAAACAGAACGCCCAGCAGCGGCATCGATTTTTCCGCGAGAGCCGTAGCCCCGAGCGTATTTGAAAGCGAGGAACAGTTGGCAGCCTTGCCGTTCCTCGACCAAGTTGCGCCAATTCGTGCCAATGGACCGGGGGAGGTCGTTGAGACGATCGGGCCGCACGCTTAACCCATCAGTGCGTATAATCCGCCTGCCAGTCTCCCCTGTGTGCCTCCGTCGCCCGACGTTTGCCCCAAGCCCCCTCGCGCAACCAAGAGACAGATTGAAAGCCTTGCCGAAGGCGACGACTACCGCGAGCGCTTTACCTTTGTCCGTGAGCTCCAGGTCGCCACTGCAACTCGCCGATACAGAGCGGACGTCTAAACACGCAGTGGGCCATAGCGCCATGAGGGGGGAGGGGTCGTGACGTCCAAACCGACCTGCGAAATTCGCCGGTGATTGAGCGTGTCGTCCAGTCGCTGATCCGGCCTTGGTCACGAGGCAGGAAGCACATCCGTCTCTGGGCAAGGTCAGACGAGTGCTGAGCAGTAGACTAGAAATTAGCGAGCAGGAGGGGCTGACGGAGGCCAAGCCGATTATTGACAAACGACCATAACCTACGGTAGTTTGAGTGCGAACGCGTTGGAGTACGCACAATAAACATGTCGGTACTCGCCATGCCACGCTGCCCACAGTCAACATGGCCACGCCGGGGTATTGGGCGTTGTTGCTGCGCCGCTGATTCCTCCTACAGGTCACTTGACACTATACTGAAGCACCAATCCGGTTTGCGTCTTGTTGAACGCATGCTATTATATGTTAGCCGTGTGTCGCAATTTATGCCCCGAAATATGTATGACTGTACCCAACAGACAAACCAGCTACTGTACCCAATTTCATAGGACATGACATATACGAAGTACACACATTCGTATCGTTTCCCTCAAAGTCAATCATTTCGAGTGAGTTTTAAAGCTCTTCAAGTTAGCCTAAGCCGCCCCAGAAAAACTCGTTGCACCCGTACCGTAGCATGCGCCGTTCGTTAGCACGGCAAGCTTGCATTCACTCGAGAAATCTGGGGCTAACTGCATGAGTGTGACGTTTAAACGCAGGTTCAGGCGAGCACGCGAGGCTACCCAGCGAAAGGAAGGTTGTTGAAACGACAACATCACCCCTCGCTTGGCGCCTCCGGCTTCGTGGTGGAGCCCGCGCCTCAAAACACAGTCACACCTTGGCTTGAGCAGTTGTTGGCGGTCGGTTCGTCGTCGTGTTTCCAGCACTCGGTTGGCGGAATTACTACTAGGCGACCCGCCTCATGACCCATCTGTAACAGCTTGCGCACCAAGACGGTCACAATCCTGCCCTCCCGCTCCCGCTTCCGTGCAACCGACGATTGCCTGAGCAAGGCGATCAGAGAGGTTACCTGCGAGTGGGCAAACCGTCTGCGGCGATATAAAAGGGTTTCAGGAAGACCCTTGCAGTGTGTGCCACATGAGGCCGTGTCACGCAGGACGCTTCCTCTGCAGCGTGTGCCACTCTCATCCGTTACAGACCACCGCAAACGAAGCGGCATGGAGGAACACCACGAACGAAGGAGGCGTGGATAGAGCTCGCAGTTTGTGGCGGGCGCATTTGGCGAAGCCGCCGGAGTTGAAAACCCTTGTCAAGCCGGGGTTTAAACCGGCGACTTCCAAGTGCCTGTGCACCAGGTTCGAGTGCTTCCACGCCACGTTGAAGAGATGAGACTGCGCCGATAAGAAATATGCAGCTGAGAGGTGTGTTGCCTGCGGAACTTTTGTGGGAACTTTTCGTTGGAGGTAGGCCTGTTCCAGAGATGGTTTTCATCGGGCGAGTCAAGGAGCAGCTGCGTCAAAGACGGAGGTACCCTCTGCAACCTGTGTGACGCACAGTTCCGTGGCAAGGAGAAGGCCTGGATAAAAGACAAGGGATCAGCGTTCACAGTGGCGTCACTTCTGTTCTACCTGCACTAGACCACACATTCCTGTGCAATTTGCACTGGTTGTTGGTGTCTGAGACCTAGCAAGTAGTCTTGGAGGTCTTGGATATTGGGCAGCCGGTGCCCTTGGCGGACGGAATGGCCATACTGGCAAAGGCTCGCTAGGAAGTAGGGATGTCGGTGGCAGGAACGAAGCATGCTGCAAACGTAACGTGGGAAATTTACCACCACCTGTCGGAAACCTTTTGTGAGCGCATACTACGCGTTTTTGACGGGGGACAGGTAGGAGATGACTACCGAAGGACCGTTCAATACATGATGCCGAAATCATAGAAATTGTCGCACGTGGTGAACCTCAACCGAGGCCTCAACATGTGGCAAGGAGAAACGAGCAGGGTACCGGAGGTGCTGAGAAATAGGGAAGAGGCGAAGGCTAAGGGTTCGTATGGGGGCGGTAATATAAGGTGCGGGGGGGGTGGGGGGCGGTAGGAGCAATGCCAGTGTGTGGAGGGGGGCAACGGAAGAAGCGAAGTATGGAGCGATCGTAAAGGTGAAGATGGTATCCGGTAGATGAGACAGGGGCGGTAGGAGTAGTGGCGCGCGCGCTGGGTGGGGGGGGGGGTTACTCGATAGGAGATATAAACTCGATCTCATGTATGGCCGTAGTCGTATGACCATAGACCCTCGCATTCCTACAATGCCGGAACGGAGCATGTCGGCTTCTCACCGACCAGGCAGACATTGCTTGCACCAAGCGCCAAGCGCCGTGGGGTGTCTGGCGACTCACACGAAGGGTGAGCTGTATCCTACTAAGACCCGCTTGTGAGACGAACTTGCATATGGAGGGCAGCTTCAATAAATTCATCTAATGTCCGAGGGGGGGTGAAGCAGGGATGGAGATGGAGAAAGTAATGGCAGCGCAAGAAGAGTCTGCCGGTGTAGCAGCAGTGGTTGGGGCCGAGAAATTGACGGGACTGTGTGATGTATTTCTGTGGACGCCCTCATTCTCGGGAACATGCATGGTGGTTTCATGCGGCTTGCGTACTGCCGGCACGCACGTGTTAGCCTCTTGCTTTCGAGGTGCTCAATGTATTTCGTTGGTATACTTTGGCGAGATTACCCCCTTTGATGTGCGCGTATGGGGATAAAGTGTAGGCTCCATGGGGTTTTGTTTTGGGATAGCCGATGTGCACTATGTTCCCGACAGACCTAGTAATATATACCAGGTACCAGGTATATTTTAGATTTCCCTGGTAGCACCGGCTAGGCAGCGGGGGCTTAAACCACGCTTTTCATTTTTCGAGAGGGATTTCAGTTGCGAACGTCATTGCGAACAACTCGTCTGCTTGCGCGAGATTTCACTTCTGACGGATTTTCACGCATCGAGCAGAGATCGATTGGTTCCCGCTTGGTTATCCTGGTACTTCAGGGCGTACAGATTCCTGATAGGTATGATCTAGCTCACGGAGTCGCGTGGGAACCATATAACCTGCGTGGTCTAGGACATGTGTGCTGGGTAGGGGCTTTACCGCATACCAGGTACCATTTTATCCCAGCGGCAGGTTAAGCTCTAGATGATCTACAGATAGATCAGATAGATCATTAAATATCCAAGGCGTGCACAGAATGACAACAGCAGCAGCATGAGTGTGAACCGTGTTACGGCATGCTTTTGATGGGCAACAGAAGACCTTGGGTTGATGTACAACTAATCGCTGAATAAGAGATCGACGTTGTCAACGACACTATTCGCGTGCCTACATCCGAAATGGATTGCAACAACGAGAGTATATGCACTGATGGGTATGGTGAGGGTGTGCTCGTATGTAATATACCGAATCAGTCAGCATAATATAATATTACATCCAGCACCTTGCAGCCCTCGAGCTTATCGCTCTACACTGCGCTGCTCATGTTGCTTTTCTTGTGGCGCGACTCCAAACCTAGCAACGAAACTGTGGACCGTGGCCGAACCAGTTATTGCATACCTTTTGAAACGCGTTGTCATCTTAGTTATCTGGGTCGTGGGAGAAAGAGACGCCCCCCCCTCGACCAGATACCGGTATCGCGGTCTCCTGCAATCCCCTGGGTATTCCGACCACCATATTTTACCGTATTTATCTCCTCGCTGTGATACAGGCCGGGTTCCTAACTAGTACGGCCTGCAGCTTTCTCGGATGACCACGTCTCGGAATGATACAGTATCATTCGACTCCTCCGATCTAACCCATGTGAGAGACAATGACGAAAAGAAAAGTATTCCGGAATCCCGGCTGCTTGTGCCTCTGCCCCTTCGAAAGAAAAGACGCGGCAGAAAAAGGGCACACATTACTGGCTTGGATGTCCAACTCAGTGACTACCTCACGCCTGCTCGCGCTCACCGCAGGAAATTCGTGCTTGTTTGCGCCCGACGTGGAGATGATGACCTGCACGTGATGTATTTATGGGAAAAACTGCATGCAGGGCCGTCAGGTTTTAACCTACCCCCATACGCCTTCCCAGTGCTCGATACAGACACGCCTTATTATATTTACCAATGTGGGCCTTGTTTTGTTCGTTACTTTATTTTCGTGGGCCGTCACTATTACGGGGGACCATAGTTAACAGGACCAAATATTGTTGGTAAAAATAGCAAAACATACAGGTTTTTGTATGGGCCGTAGGTTCTATCTAATATGGTCCCCCGTAATAGGACGACGAACGAAACTACCCTAATACGGCCCACCTAACAACCAACAAACAAAATGCGTATGAGTCTGACCAGCCTTTCTGCCACTGTAGACTATACCCTTCACAGAACGAGGGCACATACTATTAACAGCATAGGAATAGCTCAACCTTTGTAGCCGATCCGCTCCTAGATTTTTCCCATCCAGCCGAGCATCGGTTTTGATTGATCGTTGATCCAGCTGATGGTTGATAATTAATTGCCGAACTTCTCTATTGCCGACCCGTTGCTCAAAGTTGGTGGTCCACCCAAACAAATGCTGCCGACTTTCGCAGCGGAGTCGTGCTTCGATGTGGTCCTCCCAGCCAAGCCTTGCCGACGATCAATCAATGGAGATGATGATGGTGATAATGGTATTACATTACGTACGTAGGCTCACTACCATGCAAGCATTTCCGTGAAAACTAGTCCGTGGTCACAAAAAAACAGGCTAACAACCGAAATACGCCCCGTTGGAAGAAGAAACAAGCACAACGTGCAACGTGCACTGTTATGGAAATGTTAGCACATGACCATGTATGAGTCAATGTTCAGTAGCACTGCACTGTATCGTAGATCGTAGTCTATGTACCGTTTCGGCATGTAACGTATATTATGCGGAGGAATAGCATTCGTATTATATCTGCTGGTAGGACCGAGCTGGTAGGACCGAGTACCTCACTCTCTCGTGTTGATCTCGACGAATCGTGATGGTAACCTAGCTGCCTGTTCATCTCTGGAAGCTGCCGTCATCTGGACTCCTGCATTCTCTGTGGAATTCATCTGTGTGTGTTGGCCAACTAAGCGCCAGTGTTTACGTGTTATCACGTCTTTTTCTCACTACCACACCGGAGTATCGCACTCCTGGTCACTGCGTGACCGGTGTCATCACTCGGCTTACGCTGAGGACACAGCCTTCGCCTACATTGCCAGGGTATAGCCACACAATACCAATAACATGCACCGCAGTACGAACGGGGGAAGCGGTATCAACGTGGACTGTGGCATGACATCCTGTATTATCTGCAAATCAATTTACGTCATGGGGAAAAAACATGGTGTCATACATACTACTGTAGGTACAGCTGGAACAAACAACGAAGAGTGCATACGAAGCCAAGAGCCGAACAATCAAAAACAAACAATTAAGTATGGACGCGATCAGGGCGCAGCAGATGATACCCCGAGACCTGGGGAATCAATGGTAAGGTTGCTACTCGCTGGTGCAGTCGTGTGACGTGTCCATTCGATGGGCAAACGAAAGGGCGCTACGAACACGACTGTCAAAGCGGGCAACTACATCCAGGGCTGTTGACGGGTCGGGTAAAACTTGACCGATCAGGTACACGTTCGGATCCGGTAAGGGTGACCCGACCCGACCCGCGCGAGTGTAGAAATCTCTTGACGTGACCCGGCCCGTGAGATTAAAACCCCTTCTTGGCCTGTGAAGAGCCCTGGATGTAGCCTACCTACCTGTCACCAGACGTCGTGCACCTGAGCATAGACTACAGCTCGACAATTGTAGTCAGCCTGTCGGCCAACTTGGTCAATCCAACTCATCATAACCGACCCCCTGCCCATACTGGTCTACTCGTAAGTAAGCTTATATATAGTATCTTCACGTTATGGTCCTGTAGTTGCTTAACTTGGTCCACCCAACCGAGCACTCTCGAAATATATTCTAAGTCAATCGCTGCGCACGCGGTCCACCCAACTTGAACGTTTCCGAACTTGCTTCTAGGCGATCCGATGCTCCACGCGGCTTACCATAAACAGCATTGACCACCTCGGCATACGTGTATATATAATGCACTCCTTGCCCAACGTGGTTCACTCGACAGAACATAGGCCACATGAATTCGCTACAGACCCCCTCCAGGTTAACAAGGAAAAACTGTGCGTGCCCCCCCCTGCTGTAGCTCGCATCACGCACCATCTCTCTTCCGCTAGCACCGCTACCAATGGTACTGCGCATATTTAATCAACGCTGTCCGCCTGATTGAGCATGGCCTAGCCTTAGTATATATAGGCGAATAGGCGAATAGAACTCGTCGTCCATCGCGCCAACTTGTTGCTGGCACAGAAACAGACCAAGGTTGAAATTTAGGAAAGTTGAAATGTGTTCGACAAAGACAGGAGTTTTGCCTGGCCCCTCTCCAGGCGTTGGCTACGCCTCCACCCCTCATCCGACCGGGGGAGAGGGGGTCGCTTGCCGGTGGCCATGCTCTACACAAGCCTTTATGGTGGCTCTCAATTACGTGTGAAATGAAAACATACGTACATACATGTGCACGACGTATGCTCGTGTATACTTGGTACGGTTTTATTCGAAATAAATGGTGACTGCCTTCAATGAAACAGTTTTACTCTAACAAACAGCAACACCAGAACGTCCGCTGGCAGGCACACACTGCATACTGAGCGGCATCAACAAACGCTTCAGATAAAACCGAGCTTTCTCTTACTCCGATGAGGAGCGCGTTTGGCCCCTCTAGGCGAACTTGTCAACGCAGACGTCATCTCCGGGAAACCCAACGAGCGTTGACCCTTCCTCCACAAAACCCACAGTGCATGAAGGCTCCGACTGCGATGGTTTCGTTTCGGTGTGTACGGACGAAACGTTGGGAAGGGACGGGTGCCAATGGCAAATCGCCAAGTTAGACATGCACAATGACTGACTACGAAATGCCAATTTGGGTACGCGGCACGGGCAACAATAGGTTTGGTTTCGGGCAGAGAACAGTATTTAGTGAAATGTCTGACAAAGAAGGGGGATTTTGGCAAACAGTTGCCCACAGGGCTTGGTGAGCCCGAAAATAGTGAGGCTTGAACGGGGAATGGCTGAAACAAACGTTGAAGATACTTCGGATGAATAGCCATAGAGTCTGCTTATACTGCTGTGTACCGGTCTCACACGACAACTGGAATGTGCTCCCAACCACCAGATGCCTGATTACTGGTGCACTATGCGTTGACCGGTGTGATTTCTTTCGTTTAAGCCATGAGCGCAACCGACAAGGTTGCACGACTCTGCCCGGAGATGCAAGGGATATCCGGGCCTTAATCTTCGTACCAAAACGATATTTACATTTCCGGCCAGAGTGGTAGATCTATATATATATAATCCATATATATGTTGTATGTACTATATAGCATATATGTATTGTCGGTGCATTGGTGCTGCGTGCGTGACAGTCCTCGTCGTGTGGTGCGGACAAGCATCGAAGTGGAAAACCGCACCGGATTCGCGGAGGTCCTGGTGACGACGTTGTCCATGAACTGCACCTCGTCAGGCTTGCTGAATGTCAGCGCACCGTTTCCGCTAGTCCTGCGAGAGAGGTGGGGGTCGCAGCATCACAACACATGACAGGGGGAAGGAACGCGCGCGGTATGGTAAAACCAGGGCAGAAAACAAGATAGCAGGAGAATCAAACCAGCAAGTGACGCATGCTATATATATACCTGGTACACGGTATCAGTGCACCTGCAATTTTCTGAGGCTCTTGTTCGAGGGGGGTCCACATATGTATCACTAAAAACAAAATAGGTAAGGAAGAATAGAACTGATGAGCAATCCCAGGGCCTAGTTTTTGTCAGCGAAAACGATTGCAAAAACTAACGATGTTGGGTAGTAGTGTCATCAGTCAGAAATATTTTGGGCAAATAGTGCTGACCCCTATGGTAGTGCCTCATCTCTTTCTTTTTTTTACTTCTTCCCTCCATCCCGTCTATGTACTGAAGCGCGGTTCCTTTTGCGAGTTGGCAACAACTTAGTATACTACAGCATATGTATATTTCAAAGCATATATCTTGTGTGGTTGTCAGAGTAAGCTCGATGATGCGTTCTACGATAGAGGTAACACATTTCCGCCATAATGTTTTCTGAACGACGGGACGCCTTATAACCCAAAATCGTCGGAACGTCAATCTTGTTTCGAAAAACGACGCTTTGGTATACTTGGGCGATAGGATTATTCATCGGGATGCAATTCGATTTTTGCTGAGTTGAGTTTTCGGGTGGCTTACTATTATTAGTATGCAGCACTTCAAGTGAGGAGCCTCAGAAACGGTAGGGTGAACCCCTATCGTAGAACGCCTCCAATTATTTCACCGCGTTCCTTAAGGCACGCATCATATACGACTAAACTACACTCCAAAACAGGCGCCAGAAAAGAGATAAATCGCCGTGAAAAAAAAAACAGGTACTTGTCGACTTGGAGTACGTGACGGTGCGGCATCCGTCAGACGCGAGATGTGTGTGGGAAGGGTTCGACCGCACGTGCGTTTCCTACGGTATGTTCAAGCTGAGAAATACAACGTGTACAGTATGAAGCGGGGAAGGCTAACGCTGTCATCGCATAACTCATGCCTTCTGGCGTGGGACTACGAAGCTTAAGCTGCCATCCCGCTCTAGCTCTTGGCTCTCATCGTACACTTTCCCTCTAGCCCTAGCTAGGCTCTATTGTATTACCTGCCGACATTTCGTCGCAACTCAGACCCGTCGTCTAATAGCCTTCATGCGACTCGCCAGACACCTCACGACGCTTCGCGCTTGGTGCAAGCAATGTCTGCCTGGTCGGTGAAAACCCGACATGCTCCGTCCCGGCATTGTAGGGATGCGAGGGTGTATGGTCATACGACTACGGCCATGCATGAGATCGAGTACATCTCTCCTATCGAGTACACACACACCCCCCCCTCCTCATCCCTGTTGGTCGGTAAACACCCAATGTGCTCTGTCCAGGCATTGTAGGTATGCGAGGGTCTGTGGTCAAACGACTGCGACCATGCATAATGATGGGTACACCCCCCCTCCCATCTTCGCTGCAATATATATATGGAAAACGATCGTGGGCGCGCCTGGCTGATGGAGATGTCTCTATTAGGAGTAGGAATGGTGCTGCGTCCGTGTCGAGAAGGTCACGTGGTCAATGGTCAAATGACTACGAGTAAGGCTCGGAACGGACGAGAACCCCCCCCCCCCCCGGCTTCGCGCTTGGTGCAAGCAATGCCTGCCTGGTCGGTGAAAACCCGACATGCTCCGTCCCGGCATTGTAGGGATGCGAGGGTCTATGGTCATACGACTACGGCCATGCATGAGATCGAGTACATCTCTCCTATCGAGTACACCCCCCCCCCCCCCCCGGCTACTACAAACGCAATGCAGTTTTATCGCGCTCTAGCGCCAGCTCTTCTGTCGTAGGTCGATCCGCATGTCATACTACACACTATATAGTATTTCTGACAGTAGCCTGCACATGATCACAACAATCCAGTGAAGTTGCCGAGGGCGTTGTACCCCATACGCCTACAAGGGCGACTGACTCCCCCTACACAGTTGAGTGTTTCAGGCCAAAGAGTGATAGACGATCCAGTGTTGGTCACTACCCGGCGCCAACGTGTGTTGTACGCTCGAGGTGGTAGGTTGCTGCCAAGCCGCACTAGCCAAGAGGAAACAACCGGCTCGGGTGAGCTAAAGACACGGCTGGTATAATGTTGTATCGCTCGGACTTGAAAGTGAATTAATTAGTTCGCCACGTAATACATGATGATCTCAATGAGCGCTGGGTTCCCGAAACCGCTAGGATGCGTGTACTCGTACGATAATAACAGTTGTAAGCGCGTCGCCCCCCTCTCTGCTGTTGTCTCTGTTGCGCGCCCGACGTCGACGTCGATCGAACTAAAGCACCAAAATGGTGTGACATGGTTGAGGGGTGACATGGTTGAGATGGTGTAACACAGTTACGAATCAACATGGTTTTGGTGTGGCATGGTATTATGGCATGACATTTCTATGGTGTGGCATGGTTATAGTGTGACATTATTAGTAAGGTGTGACATGATTATGCTGTGAGAGACGGCTGTGGTCCATGACTCACCCTTCGGAGACGCTAAAGGCCGCTCCAGACGTGAACACCTCGTTTTCACTAAAGAAGACGCTTTTCTGGAATCTGTTGAGGCAATAAAACCAGCAGGGAATATTACAGAGCGGTGGCGGCGCAATGACCCGATTTCGGGCGTTCATGAGCTTTAAACTGTGGCAGCACTCACCCATGGGAATTGATTCTACTGTACGACCAATGGCGAGTATACCACTTCAGGTACACGTTAGCTATGCCACTATTCCTCAAAAGGGGGGTGCAACTGGCAATAGTAATAAGGGGATATATAGAATACTACCAGGTATATCGAAATATTGTTTACCCGGCATATATATATTATATACCAGGTATATATATATATATATATATATATATATATTATATGTATCCGACGCAACGCAACGTGCATTGATTGTAGCACTGTCGTCTCCGTACGGGAGTAGTACACTAGTTACCGTACACTCGTGCCCTTGCTACGGTGCCGTCATACGGTGGAACGCGCTCACGTTTTTCCACGGCCCAAGTTGAGCATATACGAAGGGTGCCTATCACGAGAAACTAAACCTGAGCAGACATCGGGGATGTTGCACTATGTGCGCCTAGTGTGAGGACAGAACTGGAGTTTTTCACGAGCGTACGCAAGTCTACATACAGACCGCCGAGCGCAGGGGATTCACTTGCTGTGGGGGCCCCACTGTTTGCTGTTGGTGTCGTTGCTGCTATTGTACATACATGATAAACCGTACAGTAGTAGTCTATTGTATGAATAGAACGTACAGAAGACGCCTCTTACATGACATCGCCGCCTTCTACGCTGAGGCCACCTCCGTAATCGGACACCTTGTTTCCGTTGAATCGGGCCGCACGGTTGAAGCTGGAGACCGCCCCCCACGGCGAGCACAGCGCGATCAATGGCACATTTCAGGGACGGGAGTTAGACTGTAGTATATACCGGGTACATTCCTTGGGTGCGTATACAGATGGTGGAGCGGTACCCCAAGCCGGGATTGCTTCCACTTCCTGGTTATGTCAATGAAAAAGGCATGCCGCCATAGAGGGGGGTGCAAAGAACGACAGCACAGGTGGAGCTGCATAAAGTGCCAAAAAACGCTGAGGTCTTCTCGCGATACAAAAAATAGCCAGGCACGAACCGTATAGTGGGGAAGGGGGGAGGGGGGGCGGGAAGCCTGATATGTGGCCTCGGATCTGAGTTCCGACTACTGTAGGAGGAATAGAAAATCGGAGAGGCGAAGATAATCATTAGTAAAAACAAACCTGAAATAAAAAAACAAGGCATCCATCAAATAACCTTGAACCGTTCACGGGACCGAAAGGTATTGGTTCCTCAGATGGGTATCTCTGCTCGGCCACTGATGAATGTATGGGCGTTCAAAATGTCGCATCCCCTATACGTACCACCGTAGCGAGGCTCGGTCGTCGCTATAGGAAACCGCAGAGATGCTACCGCATGATATGGTTGTGGCTGTGGTCAACTCGTCTGCGTTGGCGCGGTCGTTTCATCTCTTTAAAACGAAGCCATTCGATAAATTCGGTCGAAAAGCGCCAATCAAAATCAAGCAATACATGCTTCACTGCAGCCATGTCGAAAATTCGACATACAGTGATCCCTATTTTATGGCACCGCCGTCTCGAAATTAGAAGTTCGCGTTCGCTCGTAACAAACGCGTGCAGGAGGAGCGGAAATGCGAGTTCACAGTAGGTTGAATAAAGGTGGGGAGTGGATGGTAAGGTCTTACGTTACGTCGCCACCGCGTACGCTGATGCCACCGCCCGAGAAGTCGGCCTGGTTTCGGTTGAATTGAGTCGCGCCCCCAAAGCTGAGGAGCGACACCACCAGTAAGGACAGCAGCAGCGACAGCAGCAGCGAGGACAGACAGCGATGGAAAAAAACAGAAACTCGGGTTGGAATATACCGGTGAGTCGGGTGTAGATGACGGGGCGATGCCCTAGGGCCATTTTTGGCGTGTTCTTCGAAGTGGTTGCTGTGGAGGGTCATGTCGTTTCTCAGACTTTATCAAATAGTATGTAACGGGCTCACATGACGGATTCACGTCGGCTGACGGCAAGACACAAGAGAGAGCTTACATCAGGGATCCGCTGTTGGAAACGGCACCTCCGTCATTGCCGCTCCTGTTGTCGTTGAAGAAAGCCTTTCCGTAGAACCTGCCGATCATGGTGTCGGTACAAGTTCCGTCGGTACAGGGTAGACGAGTGGGTGGGTGGGTGGGTGGGTGGGTGGGTGTGGAGACGGATCGAATAATTCGTTTGCATCGCGTCGGGTCGGATGCGAAAAAAACTCGGATTCCGTTTGCACGATCTACCTGAGCATCGAGTGTGCCTTGTCTTCGCTTTGGCCTTCAAGCGCACACACAAACGCATCTGACTGCTGTAAGCTGCCGGCAGGTATTGATTGCTTGTTTCTCGCCTTCCCGTGATATTTGATGTTGTAGGTATACTAAATGAAGGGAGAGGCGCATACACTACGGCAGTGGTGCGGTGCGCCGAAACACTGTTTATGAAGCTCCTGACTTGAGGACCTCTGTGCCTCACTCACGCACTGACATTGAGAAAACCGAAAGTGCAACAATCGAATATCATAGTCTACTGTGGGATAACAACGAATGATGTGGCGAATCACAAAGGGTATAGAGGCGCGCTACAGTGGGGGGGGTAGGGGTGGAGCACATGTTGATCAAAACAAAAGCATCAGGCCGACGGGGCTCTTCAACTCGAGGAACTAGGAAATATAGACGCTACTGTTGGTGGTGTCATTTTATTAAAATGTACCAGCTAGGACTGCGACCGATTGTTTAAGGTGTTTTACTGATGCTGTTGGTGCGGAAACGTTTTTTCTCTAAACCGCTACCAAAAAACTCCGTGGAAATGCAAATTATGGCCGATCTGTCATGGGGCGGAGATACCCACTATAGTATGTATTTGGTACCTACATGCTATGGTATGCTTCACTGGGTAAAGCGTTGTATTTCTTCTCGAAAATAATATTTTGGGAGCAGCATAAAGCTCCTCAACACGAGGACCCAAAGAAACGAATACACCCATCCCTACCGTCGAACGTATCGGCATTCCAACGATATGCGGGGTAGATACTGTAGATGTTAGGCCGGAAGTTGGTACAGGGGGGAGTTAGACCATGCGCATGCATACACTTCCGTTTTTGGTTCGCCTTGGTATTCTTATTGTCTATTTAGGAATGCTTCTTAAGTTATCAGGGTTGGAGCTCATGCTGCACATTTTGCCGGATGGCGAACACATTGAAGAATGGGCACAGAAGGGGGTGGCAGCAGACTTTGCGCATGCAGGTTTTTCTTCGCGTTTCGCCTTCATTTTTTTGTTTTCTTGCGCCTACTGGGAATGCTTACGAGTGATCGACGTTGAAGCTCATGCTGCACATTGTCGAGGTTGACAAGAACAATAGCAATGAGGCAAGGCAAGCCTTACTGGGCAGTTCCCCAGTGACCCTAGGGAATGCCGTCGGCCGTAAGACATTTTCACACTATGGAAAGATGGATCATCCACAGACCATTCCCACTTGACCATCTAGATGTCCCAGAGCAAATATACCCCCAATCTGTATTATCTAGTTCATGTTGCCTGGTAGGAGCTGTGTAATCTGCATGACCTAGGGCGGGGTCCCTAGGTTGGATCTGTACTCTGCAGATCCCTGCACAACCTCTTACAGCGGCAGGTGAGGAACAACTAGACGATCTACAGTAGATGATCAAGGTCATGATTTATTCAAAGGGATGCACAATTCGGCCCGAAAAAGCTACCAGGTATAAGGCATGCCCTATCAAAACAGGCGTCAGAATCATGGGTCGCATACATCATGGTGGATAGCGGAAAGGGTGTGTATACTGCTGTAGCTTTGTACTGGTCAGACAAGACACCTGCGTGCTTTTGCACTTTTGCAATCGAAGGATGTTGATGATGCTTACCGCATTTTCCCGGAGTTGGCCACCGCCCCGGCGGAATCGCAAGCGTGGTTGCTGAACACCGCATCACCTCGGAAGCTGAAGGAAACGAAACCAGGGGGGCGAGATCATTGGGTGATCTAAGGTCAGCACGTGTGCCTGAGCATACGTATGCATAGCTGGCACCTAGTAATTTATATCCGCGTCAGTCAGCGCGTGGGCCTGGATATATGTACGAGAGGGCTAAGATTATATAGGTGGCACCTGGTAATGCATATCCACGCTACTGCAAGGGTTGGCAAAAGGAGGCCCAACATGGGTTTCGTCGCTACACTGTCGCCATTATTACACCAGCCGTCCTGCTGTCCTTGTGATTTTACCGCGGTGTGCCAAGGAGTGATTCTTCCACAGTGCGGTACAGTGCGGTAGCGGGGGGCGCTTTGGGGTCCAAACGTTTCTGGCGGAAGTAGGGTGCGCATGGGGTGCCCAAGCGATGTCTGCAGGTTGTCGGTGGGGTGTCCGTGAGGTGTCCGTGAGGTGTCCGTGGCGTGTTCGTGGGGTGCCCATGGGCTTTTTGTTGGGTGTGCGTGAGGTGTCCGTGGGCTTTCCGTGGGATGTCTGTGGGGTTCCCGTGGGATGGCGCCGTCGGGTGTGAATGGGCTGTCCGTGGGCTGTACGTGGAGCGCCCATGGACTTTTCTGAGGGTGGAGTTTTCTGAGGGTGTCCGTGGGGTGTGTGTGGACTGCCCGCGGGTTGTCTGGTAGGTGTCCTTGAGTCACACGTGGCGCACCCGTCAGTAGTCCGTGGGGCGTCTGTAGGTTATCTGTGGGGTTATCGCGGGATATCCGGATGTCTGTGGGCCGCCCGTGGGTTCACGATGGGGTGTACGCGGGGTGTGCTTGGAACGCCGATGGGGTGTCAGTGGGGTGTGCTTGGGGAGCCCATGGGGTGCTCCTGGGGTGTGCTTGGAGCGTCCATTGGTGCGGTTGGGGTGCCCATGGGGTGTCCGTGGACAGTCCGCGGGGTGTCCGTAGCGGGCCGGTGGGGTGCCTGTAGGTCCGTAAAGCGCCCGTGTGGTGCCCATGGGTGCCCATGGGGTGTGCGTGGTGTGTCCGTGGCGTGCCCGTAGGATGTCAGTAGAGCGTCCGTGGGATGTCCGAGGGGTATCCGTGGGGTGTCCAAGGGGTATCCGTGGGGTGTCCGCGGGCAACCCATGGGAAGTCCGTGGAACGCCCATGAAATGCACGAAACAGTACCCATATGAAAGCCAAAGAATGTCAACCGTCTATATAAACCCAGCGCTAATTCCCTTTAAAGCGTAGACTAATTGGAGAATTTCGTGCAAGAAACCCCCCATGAACCTCCTCAACATCATCGACCAATGCAACTACTATACTGCGAGAACGACACCCCCGTCAGCCCCCTTTTGTCGTAGAGTAGTATCGGTGTGACCTTCGATAGTATGGCCTTGAACGATACGGCCTTCAATGGGATGGCCTTCAGCGGTAAGCGACCTTAGGGTGAACACGATTTACGCGACGACAAAAGATCGGACGACTGACTGCCCACCGAGTACGCCAGCGTTAACCCCACTCACATGACAGTGCCCTCCGGGTCATTATTGCCGACCGCGCAGCCATCACCACCGTCAAACGCCTATTATCGTGCGGTTAAACACCGATGGCGATCATGGGAGTGTTACTGGATGTCAGTTCCCCTTAGGTGGTGCACAACTCAAAAGTCGATGGAGAGAATCTGGGTCACAGTTTTCTTGGCTATCGCTTCCCGTTGGATGTGGTCGAAGCCCTATCATAGTCCGGTCACACTGCGATGGAGAAAGTGGGTCATAGTCTTCCCCTTGGACGGGGTCAGACTCCTAGTGCTGTGTTGTCAAACGTGGATGGAGAGTGTGGATGACGATCTCCTTTACCACAATTTCCCCCTGGATTGGGTGGGGAGGGCGTGGCGCCTTCGAATGTTGATCGGGAGCGAGACTCAAACCATCCCCCTAACAAGGATAGTATAGCTGTCGCCAAGAACTCGCGCAGAGGGATATTTGTAACTGTCGCCAACTTGTGTGCGTTGATGGTGCGGTCAGGGACAAACACAAGCGATTGTTCGGGGATGGCGGACGGCGTAAGTCCGATGCCAGACGCTTCAGCGAGCTCAAAGGAGTCCGAATAATATTGGCGCCTTCAATTTTAGAAATTGTCAATAGCATACGAAGTGCAATAGCAACAGCTCACCCGTGCATTGGTGTCGAAGACGGCCGTCTTAGAAAACCTGCAGGAAGTGTGAGCAACAATGGAGAAGGTGTCTCAGCGGGTAACCAACCAGGCGAGCGCGAAAAGGACGTCTTACACCCACCAGCACTGCCTTGCGGTTTCGTTTTCCCGTGGAGATGTGTAAACGAGGTATTTGGTCCTATGGTCCCCCGTAATATTACGGTATAACATAGTACGGGGGACCATATTAAATAGGACCTACGCTACAGACAAAAACCTATATATATACCTATTGCCACTAACAAAATTTGGTCCTATTTACTATGGTCCCCCGTAATAGCAATCAGGACCGAACGCGCTTGGTAAAAATACTGGAATATGATAGGTGTTGATTACTTTTAAATATGCCCCCCCGCAATGGTGGGTGCTACCCATGCCATAGAAATGTACCGTATTATACCGGTGCAGTGGTGCGCCTATTTCTGTGTACGTACTTGTTCTGCTTCCTTCCGATTGAGACACGCTTTTCGGTGTGGCCTGTTGTGTGCCCATGGGCTAGACTTGAGGGATATGAGTTGATATGACGACATCATCATATATCATAGCACGTCTCACACCTAATAAATCCGCCGTCGATGTTGTCGATGGGCAGGAACCTGTTGTCCCTGAAAGTTGTGTCTCCGCGGAACCTGTGTTTTCAAATCAATCCAGTGAGGTAAGCGCGAGCGATCCGGGCTTAGATCCGCCGATCCGGGCTAGACCGAAGTGACAGCACAAAAAGCAGCAGGATGTATACTACCGCATGCAAATATTAGTACCAAAAAACATACCAGGTATATGTTATCATATTCGTGTGTTCATGAATAGACAAACGTGTTACGTGTCAGTTTTGTGCATGATTAGAGGAACAAGATGAGTTACTTTCAGATTGAGTGAAAAGATAAGACATCCCTCTTACCATTCCCGACAGTGCTGTACTACATACAGTATACTCTCATATCTTCTAATACCTCTAAATGTAATCCACTGATGGTGGCCTACCATATATACTTCGTATATGACTTCTCCTTGGTCAAAACGTCTAGTTGGCGGGTGCGTTCATGCATTTTGTATCGTACAACCGCGAGGCCAAGGCTGCGCGGGTATCGGCAGTACCCACACTCTCCCTACCGATGTCAAAATCTTAAGCCACTACCAGGTAGTAGGCACATTCATGCATGGCGGTGCAGGTAGCGAAATCAAAATTCCCCACATGAACTAGACACTTGCAGGGAAATCGGATACCTAGCCACTGGTGCTGCGAGAGGAGCCCTGATCCCCTGAAATAAAGCTTCCCTGCTGTTATCAGTAGAAGCAGTTCTCCCCCTACCGTACGTAGCCTTGGTCGCGGGGTACAGGCTCGCGAGCCTAACGATCGTGGGCACTTCAGCAAACGGGGTAGGCTCGCGAGAGCCAAGTGATTGCGGGTACTTCAGCAAGGTTGGAGCTGACTGCCCACGACTCACTTGAGAACGCCGCTGTTGCTCCTGAACACGTTGCCGTTGTCCTGGAAGAGTGCATCGCCTTGGAATCTGACTCACGCAACAAAAAAAAACATACCAGCGAGTATCAGGTATACGTCAGGCACGCGTTGATTGCTGTCTTAATATATACCTGGTACGAACTACGTTGATTGGGCATACGCTATACGAGTATATACAGTAGAGGCACTGCAAGATAGAGGTGTATTGATAGCGTGGAACAGATTGTACTGGGTGGGTATGCAGCAGCAAGCAGTAGGTACGGTATGGTATGGGGTGTCCCCGGATGTTTACGAGGCTCCCCAAATGCCGGACCCTCTCAGAACTCATCCAGAACCCGGGATCTGGGAAAAAGGGAAGGTTAACCCGACGAACAATCTCAAGGAGCGCTTGTACATGTACGTGCTGCTGTAGGTATACGACAAAACGGTTTATTGTACAAAAAACTAAACGATTACGAACGGAGTCCCAAAGTTGCCACTTTAGCGGTGGAAACCTTTGGGCGTCTCGGAGTAGAGGGCAGTAAGTTCATCGACCAGCTGGCAGCTAGTAGTGTCGTGGGGGGGAGGGACGGTGGGTCGATGGCAAGGAACGGGGTAGTGAAGGAAGGCCCGCTTCAAAATCGTCTCGGTGACTACACGGGTCGCCATTTCGAGGAGGGTGTCGCGCTTCAAACTCCAGCTTAGGGGCCGCCAGAAAGGCGAGAAGGAGCAGAGGAGGGGGGGGGGGGGGGGGGGGGGGGGGGGGGGATGACAGACCCACACCGGTGGCGTGGGATTGGAGCTTGGATGCGGCTTAGGATCTACTGTAATAATAGAATGCAAAGAGCGCATTTTGAGAAGGAGGAGGGAGCAAGAACAACATTGGAGTGTTGTTGTAGATAAAGCATAGCGGGAAGTAGACATCAAAGGTAGCTAGACCTTGTGCATAGGTTTCCTTTTTCGTGGTTTACTTCTGTCGGGAATTTTTTTAGTGATCAAAGTTGAAGCTCATGCTGCACATGGTCGGATGGCAAGCACAATCTAACCGGTAGCTCCTCAGCCAGGAACAGTGTGGGGTTAAACCGTGCTAAGTTCTGTGTCTTGGGCATTATTCGGCCCGGGTGTGATGTATCTGATCTCAGCGCAGTACTTAAGGTAAGCCATGAGAGAAAACTAACTTGTTACCACTGTTAATAGTACCGTGGTCAATTTAATCGGCTAACGATTCTTCAAGGAATGCTCTCTGAACTTACCACACGAAAACAAAGCTACCCCCGTCGCAATTGCTTGTGCGCTATGACTGGGCACTGATTGTGAGTCGCCTGAACGGTGCGAGACTGCGCCCAGGGGGGTATATTTATCGATACACAGCGAAAGCGCACAGCAGTGTATGTAATCCGCAAAGGATGGGCGTGGCGGGTTAGCCGTTTTACCATGGTATCATGACATCATCACGTAATGGGTACTCACTCCATACTCCCCGCGTTGAAGAACATGGAGCGAACGTTGTCCACCTCCTGGCCGACGAAGTCTCCGGTAAACGTGACGGTTCCACCCTCCTTCACGTCGATCAAAAACCCCGGGGCATTTTCCACGTCCTGTATCGTCACAAAGAAATGAGTACACGATGGAGGTAATGATGGAGGTGTTGAGGGAGGTGTTGAGTGAAGTGTGTTCGATGAAGATCCTGATGGGGGTATTGATGGAGGTATTGGTGGAGGCGTCAATGGGGGTATTGCTGGAGATTTTGATGGATTCGCCGATGAAGATATTGATGATGAAGGTATTGATGGAGCTTTTATGGATGGATGTAAAAAAAACATGTCGTTGTAATCAGTAATGGGGGTATAGGTTTGCTGATGGAGGTATTCCATTGAAGTATTGGTGGAGTCGTTGATGGAGATGTTGAGGAAGGTATTGACGGAGGTGTTCACGGAGGTTTTGATGCAAAAGTCCTTGAAAATATCGATAAAAGTATTGATGAAGGTATTGATGGAGGTATTGATGGAGGCACCGTAGTAGGGATAAGGGTGAAGGTATTGGTGGAAGAGTCGATGGAGGCATCTGAGGGAGATGTAAAATTGACGGCGGCGTTGACGTCGGGAAGCAAGGAGGCAAGGAAAAGACCGCGGGCATGGCTTCGACGAGGAATTATATATATAGTGCTTGGCTATGGTGTCGGCGGGATGCTGCCTCACACATCACACAGACCTTACATCTACATACACGTAGATTAAATGGTTGTCATAGAAGAAGAGATAGGGTATAATATCAACATGCGCTGGTGAATACACATTACATGTGGCCGAGACGCCCACAATATGAGCGTAAAAAACACTTGGGGAGACGTTGGACAATGTACCACACCATTAGCCGTACCGAATTGATAAGTTGTCGACACCTTGTGGAGTTTGTTGCATTGTCCATGTCTCTCCACAAGGAGTTTTTCATACCCACATACATTGTGCAGGGGGAGGGGGGGGAGGTCCCGGCCACCTGTGTATTTGGAGCTGTCGTCAAATATTATGTGTACGCTGGATGGCACAACAGCAAGAACGGAGTGTTCCTGTCGGACAGCGCGGATCTTCAGCTTCACAGACGGCTCGAAAAGCAGAGATACCCTGTATACTCGCCGCCCGTGTAGATTACAATCCCACTCCGATCATAATCAACTCAAACCACGCGAAGGATGTCGCGACTCAAGCATCAGCTCAGGGATCGCCAGGAAGCGAGAAGGAGCGGGGGGGGGGTATCTTCAGTATCATGTACGTCGTACAAGACAGTACTCGTATGGTCGTAGACCCTCGCATTCCTACAATGCCGGGGCGGAGCACGTCGGGTTTTCACCGACCAGGCAGGCATTGCTTGTACCAAGCGCGAAGGGCCGCGAGGTGTTGGGCGAGTCGCACGAAGGATTAGCTGCATCCTACTAAGAACAGCTATTGATGCGGATTCTCCTGCATGTGGATGATAGCGTCAATAAACTGATGTATTTTTTGGTGTAGAGACAGCAAAGGGCTTAGTATATAACTGCCTCGTGGGTGCCTGAACATATGCACACTTCGTGATACGATCACCCGCTTGTGCGGAGGTAAGGTTCCCCCCGCACAAAAAACGTTTTTTTTCGACCGCCAGCCGTGGTGACCGCCAAAGAAAACAAACAAACAAACAAACGAACAAACAAACAAACAAACAGACAGACAAACAACAAACAAATAAACTACCAAATCGGTATCCTGGGTGTCAAGCCTGCGCAGCGAGAGGCGTGTTTTACATCGTCTCGTTAACCGACGCCAACCCAACCTATATATATACCAGGTATACAACAGATAGGGAGGCGGGAGAGGGGAGAGGAGAGGGGGGGGTGACAGACCCACGACGATAGCGAATAGATGGAGCCTGGACGCGGCTTAGGACTTGAGAGTAGAAGGTAGGGGAGCATGTAAAATGATAAGGAAGGAGCTAGGACAGCAATTGAAGCAAATAGTCGCTAAGCAGGAGTAGGTACAGAACATAGTTAAAATTCGTGCACAGGCTTCTTTTTTGTTGTTGTTGTTGGAAGTTTCGCTTTCGGGGAATGTTTTATGAGGGGTCAAAGTTGAAGCTCATCATGCGGCAGGGCACATTGTTGAGGATGGCAGATGCGATCATAATCGAAACCCTTTTAGTACTGCACTGTACATGTACCTAAATTAGACTCTAATTTCAAGTGATTTTACCCCACGACGGGAGTGCGGTTCTAAACGGGTTAGATAAGTCATCAATACGTACGGAATGGTTATATTCTACATACCAACAGGTAGGTGTATTCTAACCTTGCTTACACACCTCAGACAGAGCATCTACAGATAGATCATATACAGATCATCATCTAGATATTTCAGGGCACATATTTCTCTGGTCTGCCTGTGCGATCTACGTACTCTAGCTGATGTTGCCGGGTGAGAGCTGCGTATACTGCATGATCTAGCTCATGTTTCCTGGGTTGGATCTGTCCTATACGATGATGCATACAGATCCTGCATACCATCTGACAACAACAGCAGGTTAGAATCCAAATTATACGCTGATGGAGTTGATCGTGATTCGTCCAACTTTTGTAACCCTAGCTGCGCGGTCGAATATCCGGCAGGGAGGAGGGATGATGCGCGCTTGACCAACGTCGCCGTCGTGTCGTGACCTCAACAACGCTGCTTACCAGACTATAAATAAGGTATGATTTGCTTCAGAATCACGAGCTACTCGGGTATGTAAAGGACAGTGCAGGGCACCCAACAAGAAACTGGAAGGCTGGTTCAAGCTGGAGTTCTTATTTGCGAGTGGGCGCGTTCTACGCTAACTCCAGGATGACCGCTTCCGAATTTCTTGTTTTCCTGTACCTCTCAGCCTGCCTTTTTTGTTGTTGCTCGTTTTCGTACAGCTGGTCCCCTCTGCTAGTGTATGTAGGTTGTGACGCTTTCGTCAAAATGCTGTATTTTTCTCTCTCACGTTACCGTTGGGCCCGAACTGTGTCTCGGGCATATCGAAGATTAGCGAGGCCCCATCCTCCACCGTGAAACGGACATTGATGAACCTGTGCGACACCGCAGCGCAGTTAGAGGCAGCAGAGATGTTTAGTTGTTGTGTATTACCCAACCGGCTTCCGGTTGCATCAGTATCAAGAATAGAATCATCGATTTTGACGGTGTCCAGATTTGACGCCAGTGACACGCGCCTGATGAGCCTTAATATTATTGATGTTGCTCGCCGGATGTCGTAGGCAAGAAGAGTGAAAACAGGCGACTCAGGACCTACCTTGCGGATTAATAAATCTGCCCCAAAAGGGGGAAGAAAAGGTGAGAGGTCAGCAAATAAACGATAAAAGTGTTTCCTTACTATTGCTGTGTTACCTCGTGGCTAGTTAATGTGATAACTCGCCGGAATACCCTATACTGCTTGATGTGTGTTGCCTTGCTGTGCTGCTTGCTGTGCCACCTTGCCGTGCTAATTTACTGTCTTCTTATCGTACTGCGTCACCTCACCGCTGAGTTACAATACTTCGATGGGCTACTTTCGCACCCGTCATGTCCTTGTTTCTCGCCTGAAAAGAAGCCATTCTTGCTATATATAGTCGCCGTATGTACCGCCTAACCAAACATGCCTTCCATATATAACATATATGTATATATATATATATATATATATATATAATATATATGTCAATATTCAATCCCGCTCGACAAACCTCAGATTTTTCTGCATTCCGTCTGGCGTACGTATGTTATGTTCTGTGTTAGTTACCTTACTTTGCTCTCGCTGCTGAGGGTGAGGGCCCCACCCCTGACAAGCACCTCCGCCAGCTCCTCGCTGCCACTCTGCGGAGTAGGGCATTCGAGCTGCCCGATGTCGTCCAGTTTGATCACAGTGTCGCTCTCCAGAGGCACGGGCGCGTCCAAGTAGTCGTTGACATCGTCGCAGAACAAGGAAGAACTGTGCCCAACGAAAGAAACGAAAGGGGGGGGGGAGGGGTCGAGTGAAGGTAAACTCTTCTCTTGTAGAGAGAGGCGTGCTGTTACACACAGTATCGACCCTCCCGCATGCGTGAGAACAGACTTTGACAAATTCTAGCCCAGAAATTTCAAAACAAAATACCAGTCAGTATGAAATATTTTAAGTGAGTTTGTAGCCTAGGCGCCCGCCGTCTAGAGTAGTACACTGACTGCCAGAAATCTACAATATTATACCAGGTAGTATATAGTACCCCTATCTCGCTCCGTCAGAACGGGGATGGATGTCAGCCTAACTAGAATACATATTATTGTTATTTTCTCTTGCCATCCGACAATGTGCAGCGTGATCTTCAACATGGATCACTCATAACTTTTCCGGATGAAAAAAAACTCGGAAACAAAAGGAAACCCATGCACCAAGTCTACCTCCCTTTCCGTGCCAACTTTCGGCTTGTCTACTCTATCTATTCATTTGCTGTATTTGCTCCTTCCTTCTCATTACGTTCTATCCTTGAATCCTAGACTGCATCCAAGCTCCATCCAAGCTACATCATGATATCAGATGTCAGGTTTCTCACGAGAAGGCCGACAATGTGTACGTACGTAAGGTAGTAGCGGTTACACTTTCTCGAGGTCCACAACCTTGCTCGCTCTCTGGGTGCTGCCCAATACCCCTCTCCATCCGACGTGCTTTCTACTATTAATACTACATTGCAGTATACTAATACTACTACTACTGCTGTATCCTCCTCAGAGACTTGCGTCGTGTACAGACCATGCATAGCTCACAATGTTCTCAGCGTGGGCTAATAATGGGTGAGATGTGTATGGGGAAGGTACAGCTCTTCAAGTGAGGAGCCTCAGAAGCGCAAAAATAGGCGTTACCCCGACTTACTGCAGCACGCCTCCATCGACGGAAACGTATACCACCCGTGGTATACACCGCTGCTAGAAAAAAAACATACCTGGTACTAAAATATGCTGCTTGGTAATAAAGTACAGACCAAGAAAAAACGAGCCATTTCAAACACGGCAGGGGAGGGGGCGGGGGGGGGGGGGGGGGGGTACTCATGTCATGGATGGTCGTAGTCGTACGGTCATCATAGATAGGCCTTCGCATCCCAAGATGCAATGTCGGGACGCTGCACGTCGGGTTTTCACCGATCAGGAAGACATTGCTTGAACCCAGCGACGAAGCGCCGTGGGGTGTTGTTGGGCGAGTCGCATGAAGGGTGGGCTGCATCCTACTCTTTTTTTATAAGAATCGCTTGCAGCTCGTGTGGCGGACTTGCAATGGACGAAAGCATCGAAGTAATTGATTTGTGGCCTTTTCCTGGGACAGCAATAATCGGTATTTTATCTAACTGCCTCGTGTGCGCCTTACTATATACATACGAGATAGACACTACTACATGATACGATATGTAAACATCCTTTTTCTCCTCCCCTCACACTCGACGGCCAGCCTTTTTTTGGTGACCGCCGAACGAAAACGGTACTACTATATATACCCTGGTTGTCAAGCTCACGCAGTGAGAGGCGTGTTTCACGGCATCGTCGTCAACCAAAACACCAACCCAATCTATGCGTACACATACAAGTAAACGGGGGGCGGTGGGAGGCGGTGGGGGAGGGGGGGGGGGGGGGCGAAGGGAATAATAGCGCAACCCTCGCAAGAAGGGCCTCTGCACGTTTGTACACTCCACGAGATAATAAGATTCTAGCAAAAGAAATTTGAAGGTTTCAAACAGAAATCTTTCTCCTTTCACGTTTCGTCTAACCAAGTAAGTACTGATACGGTTCCTGTGTAAAAACACTACCAGGTACAAGTCAATGTATAGCTCCAGACTATAGACTACAGACTACGAGTACGGCTTGCTGTATTCCAGGCACCTGGTACGAGGTACCTGGTGTAATTTAAAAACAAAAAGGTACTCGTATGACATCACCAACAAACAGCAGCACCAGTAACCTCGGGGAAACTTTGTCGTCTATTACCAGAGGTACCTGGTATGAAAGAAGGATGCCGGTACTGCTGTAGCATCAAGTAGCCGTCCACGTATACCCTGCCTGGTAGGCAGCAATAATATCATACTATTAACATACTGCTGGGTGTTGTTATCGGAGAGCATGTTTTCCAGAAAATCCAACAAACTGGGTGTTTACTTTTTTCTCGATTCCAGAAAGACACCACCAACATCCCTTGGGAAAGAAAGAAAGAAACTCCCCGCCCGAGTCCATAATAACCCATAATACTCTGTTGTTGTATTGTTGTATTTCGCTCTCACTTCGACATAGAAAATACAAAAAATGTATACGTACGTACGGAGAAGTGTATTTAAACTGAACGTTCTGAACGCTTACACTCTATTATTATTTTTCATCTTGCCATCCGACAATGATCTTCAACATGGATCACTCATAACTTTCCCGAAAGAAGAAAACCTCGGAAACAATTGATATACTGCTGGGTGTTGGTGCCTGGTATGACAGCTTGCTTCTTGTGTTTTTCTTTTGGTGAGACTATATTATTATTAGGATATATACAGAGTACATAAATACGCGTATGATATGAAAGCATAAATACTTGCTTCCAATGTTTCTCTCCTCTCTCGCTTGTCGAACCATCGAGGCATTGGCCCATTCATCGAGCGAACGAGCGAACCATCGAACCATCGAACTATTGAATTATCGAATTACAATTAATTATCGAACAACTACGGACTCATCGCACCTGGCTGCTGCAAAGGTGACAAGTGCTAGCAGTGCTCTCAGACCCCAGGACTTTGCCATATTTAAGCTGGCAATACCACTCGTCAAAATCCAGTAGTGTCGACCTCACCACCAGCAGCAGCAGCAGTACTGTAAGGATAGTGTTGCAGCACCAGGTACAGTAGTAGTAGTAGTAGTAGTAGTAGTAGTGTGGTGGTGGTTGCGTCGTCTGGTAGAAGAAGAAGCGGAAGAAGAAGAGGGCAGAGTGGGATCGAAAGTAAGTAAGTGTGTGTGGGTCGAAGGTTGAGGGTTGAGGGCTGGGGAGGGGGCTCGTCGAGGTTCTTTGCGTCTTTGCTGTATTTTTTATTATGTTGTTGTGGCATTGTGTACGACCTCACGTTCACGTTATTTATCTGTACTGCGTATGAAATGTTGGATTTATTTTCCGAATCCGAAGCACGGGGTATCTCGGAGCATGATATATATACTTCTATGTCTGTGTATAACATAATTTTATAAAATATAAATATAATACCCCCGGTATGAAGATATCGGTATGTAATTATGCGAATTCCTTGGCAACGATTGTCCGTGGCGGAGAGGTTGTAATGTCATTGTGGAGAATAATCAAGATCGACCGCCGACCACGACGCATATACTCGTATATGTATGTGCTTGTGTGCGTGTGTGCGTCACACACAACAAAAATGAACTACCCGTACCAGGAAAAAAAGTGGCACTCTCACTCGTGAAAATGTATTATATCGATGATAATGTGTGTGCTACAGCAAGGAGTTTGACGCCAAGGTACGAAATTTTTCAAGTAAAATACCTGGTATGTACATTATTACCACCAGGTAGGTGCATACACATACAATATACGTACAACCTCGAAAAACAAAATCTTGTTATTTTCCCAAAAACATGGACACAGCCCACTCCTTGAATTCTGAAGCTGCAGATTCTGCCTTCCTCATAAATATACGGAGTGTACTTCCTGCATAAGGCCACATATAAACACGTCGTACGCGCGATCGAAATATCACACACAGCTTGCAAAGATGAGTTTCGACGAAATCCTCGCTCTCACAGCTAGCTAGCTGTTGTTGCTTTTTTTTGTTTTATTAATAGTATATACTACACCGTGGAAAAAAGGATGGCATCATCTGAGAGGCCGCCTACTACGTCAAAAATCTAAGCATAAATACTTTGTCGAAGCTCTCCCGCATTTATACGTCATAATAAGGGTGAATCTTCCAGGAGAGGTGACGACACGTCAATAACTTTCCGGGAAGTAAGTAGTGTTAACCCTTTTAGGACCGCAGTCTCGTTTTGGGGACGATTGGGGATAAACTACTTGAAATTTGAGTGGTGTGTCCCCAAAACGGGGCTGGAGTTCACTCTCGGTATCAGGGAGGAATCGTGGCCGGCAGTTCGCAAGTCGCGTTCCACGTTCCGCAAGAAGAAGAGTGTTCTCGTAATAATAATGAAGAAATCAAATTGAAAGCGGGGGGGGGCAGCCGTGTTTCTGGCTTGTTTGAGGTGTGGGTTTGGTTTTCTTTGGATCGGGGTTTAGGTTGGGTCTACACCTGGGCCTCCTAGCCCGTCAATAAATCGTGAAAACAAGCGTACGGTCCGCCCCCTCTACTATTATACATCCTACTCAGCCGTTGTTAAGGCCGCGGGTTGGAGCGGTCAAGTTTTTTTATAGTGTTTCATTTTGGAGATGTTTTTTATTTTCATGTATGTCGATGATCGAGACACGTGAATCCAAACGCCAAAAAAAGAAGGGGGGTTGTGTTCTCTCCGTCTCGATTTAGCCCGATCATACCAGCCTTTCTCGGGCGTAGACTTCATTCAGGCGATGTCAGGAGCGGGCTCAGGCGGTATGATCGTAGAAGAAACCACAAGTATGAATGTTCCGGGCGCGGTCAATCAACGATTCGTTGAGACACGGTGCGGCAATGCTCCTCTAACTAGGACAGTTTCCGGGGGAGCCGAGATGCATACGCACCGGGGTGTGGTGAAGTGGAGTGACGCATCAACCGAAAAACATGATGCGTACTGTATGCGTTGTTTGCGCTGTATGTATTGTATGCGCTGTATGTGTTGTATGCGCTGTGCCGTGGGCTGTTTTTTCTACTGGTCTACCTATTAATAGCAACCGGCGGTGTGTGCAAAATTGTTCGAGGTGGGCAACTACTGGGGTGACGCAGGACCTAGTCAAAGAAGCACCCGGGTCGGCAACGCGGCAACGACTACGCGACCACGATCGAGCTGCGACCAGTTTGTCGCCGGCATTGGAGTCCGATGCCTCTGCGTGCGAAGTACACCCACCCGAAGTGCAGTAATAAACTAGCGTGGGACAAGGCAGTGCCAAGTGGTCACCGCTAACCGAAGAACACGATGAGGTGTGGGTGGGTCCACACCGACCGGGGCAGGAGGCATCATCCTATTCAATGCTTACGTTGAATAGTCGGCGAGAGCGTAAACAAAATACTACTACTGTACCAGGTACGTAGCTAAATCGTGGTCCAAGAGCATGGATCGAGCACATACATACTTAGAACAAACTCGGGGCCAACCATTTTTGGTTCGAACATCCGCAAAGAAGGTCGTCGGAGTACTAGCTAGCATGTAAACGTGTAATGCAGTATGGACCGAGGGACCGACTGTTGCTATGCAGGTGGTGTTTCTGGCTGTACTCTCACTCACACAAGGATACTTGGATGCTATAGTTTACTGTACCCGTTGCTTGATTGCTTACCGGATGCCTTCTGAGCGAAGGAGCGAGACGATCACCATCCTACAGGCAGGCGATAACCCCTGCCGCGTGTGATAAGGGGGACACTTGCTGCAAATAATCACGCCGCGACAGGGGAAAGGGGATGCATATATCTTAACACAGGCTCACCCTGAAGGGCCGTACTTCAGATATATATATAAAATACTCAGCTGACAGGCAGGAATCAATCCCGCCCGGAGAATTCTGAGAATGGATAGACGATGCCGGTGTTTGAGTACCTTTTTGGTGTTATCGAAGATTCCTCTCATGGGAAGGATAAGAAGTGACGATTTGTATGAGTTAGTTACCTGTTATGCTTTATTGATGATGGCGATCGCTGATATATATTCGTGTGGTGGTAAGGTTCGATTGCTCCTTTTTCGCTGCATATCCGCGAGTCTCCACTCTGGCAGAGCACTCCAGATAGCAGGCAGGACCTGGTGTGTCCCCCTCTTGTGTCCACGACTATGATACCGTGCGTTTCATACGGTGCAGGCAGCATTTCAGACAGCAGCAGCTAGCAGCCGCTATCTATGTAGTCAGAAGCCACAACTTAGTTAACCCTTTTAGAACCGCAGTCCCGTTTTGGGGACATAGCATTCAAACTTCAAGTAGTTTGTCCCCAAAACGGGACTGCGGTTCTAAAAGGGTTAATGGTGGGAACGGGGGAACTCTATGTTATAGTTGAGAGGATATACCCGTGGCCATGTTATTAATAGTTCAGTTTGCACATTGGTGTGTATCTTGTGTGCGCTTTCTTCGTCTCGTGTATTTTAGGCAGCAGAATTCCGAATTTCTATGGTTTTCGGATCTTCCTAGGGTTCCAGCATCTTTGTGTGGCCACGGACTCCTTTTAGATTGAGAGTTAATGTGAGAACAACGACAACAACAGTTGAAGGAATATACCAGTTAGCTATTAATAGTACGTACCAGTATAAATGAAAAACTCCTGTATTGCCCCGTGTGCCAGTCAGTTCGAGCTGAAACATTGAACACCGTGTATACTATAAGTGCAGTAAAAAGACTTACCCCCACCGAATACTTGCACTGAATGTGTATGGCGTGCCTGTCGTATCTACTGTAGTATGACGACATGGCATTGCATTGCCCACTGCTGTGCTTACTGCATACATACGTGGCAACGTAGTATCTCTGTGGCGTAGCTTTGTGACCACAGAACTTGTATTTCTTCTAGGATTGAAGAATCGGCACGGACACTGGTTGTGCTGGATGTCGACGGGTAGAAAGAACGGTTTAATGTGAAGAACACACACAGTGAACATTCGAGTATTCCTCTCGCCATGGAGGGGATGTAAGAAAACGACAAGGCGTGCGTACCTATTATTATGTACAGCATTTAGGTACATACCTGGTAGGAGGGAGGCACGAGGTACCAGGTATACACATAAGGAGTGATACCTTCTTGCTGCTGCCTGTGGCCGCGAGGCTCAGGCGGCAGTAGAGTTGGGTCGTACGTGGTGCGTCAGGCACGGAGACCTACGATTCGCGCGTCTTTTTTAGGCAGCTGCGGCAGAGCAGCAATGCTCAATCGGGGTGTCCGTACGCGGAGGCAGGCGCCACCACAGGCCACACTACGGCACAGTCTATTGCGCCGGTAGGAGGCTGGATTCGACGACGAGGGAGGAGGGAGACTGAGCGTCGACGTGCGGGGAAGAAAAGGATTGACCTCCCCCAGCGCGAGAATTTTTATTCTTCAGATCAGAACCGCAAGTGCGAGGAGCATTTTGTTTTTCAGGATGACGGAGAAAGGAAATCGACTGGAAGGGAATGGCAACGAGTGCACGCGCAAAGGAGCGGGTGGATTGGGCCAAGGCGATGAGGCGGCCATGAAGAGCGGCAGGAAGACGGTGCACGGAGACCCATGATCTGCGCGCACACCACCATCACGAGAGAAGCGTCATAGTTTGTTTTCTCCTGGTATTGTTTTTCACGAGGCAGAATAGTATCTACCGGTACTTGTTATTAACGTCGTCACTGGTCTTTGTAGTTTAACGAGTTGTATACCCTTCATGGGGAATAGCCTACGCAATTATCAGGGACGGACGTGGTATCATAACTGTGCTGCACCTTTTTGTGTCAGACAGTCCAGGAAGAGACAGCGATCGTTGATATTCGTGTGGTAGTAAGGTTCGATTGCTCCTTTTTTCACTGCATATATATCCGCGAGTCTTCACTCTGACAGCACTCCAGATAGCAGGCAGGACCTGGTGTGTTTCTCTTTCGTTTTCACGACTTCCGTGCGTTTCGTACGGTGCAGGCAGCACTTCAGACAGCACCCGCAGTAGTCAGCAGCCACGAGTTAGTTAGTGGTGGGAACGGGGGTACTCTATGTTATAGTTGAGAGGATATACCCGCGGCCATGTTAGTTCAGTTTGCACATTGGTTTTAGCTCGTGTGCGCTTTCTTCGTCTCGTGTATTTTGAGGCAGCCGAATTTTCGGATTTTTTTTTTTCGGATCTTCCTATTAATAGGGCTCCAGCACCTTTGTGTGACCACGGACTCCTTCGTCAGAGTTAATTGTGAGAACAACAACAACAACATATATGTACCACTCTAAAATATCTTCACTTGCGCATACCTTGTCGTCACTTATTTACACACCTGGTATATACATACCTGTACACAGAGTAGCAGTATGCCTACTGTAATGTATAACATTTCTAACGTCAACCACACAGAAAGAAATGCGAGTTTTCTTATCAACCGTTAGATTTGATAGTCATGGACTCAACGAGTATCGACGCATGGGCTCTACCGAGTTGAAGGTGTTATCCTGGCAGAAGGCGAGGAGGAAGTCACGCTCGAGTACCTCGTGTTTGATGTGCATAGCTGCGCGTGCAGAGCAGAGAGGCACACGAGCATACGGCACGGCACTCCCCGCGGCCGATTGATAGGGCCTAGACTACTGACTGTAGGTCTACTCTCGTGGTTTCTAGTCTACTGTTGTGGTCAGCTCCCTTGCTCTCCCTCCTTGCACCATTGAAAGAATAAAGCCGGAAACAAACTATCGCGAGTAACCTGTCAGGCGTGTTACGCAGTGTGCAGATAGATATAGTTGCCTACGTCGTCGCCGCTTATTGAAACGCGCACGGAAAGGGGATGCATGGCCACACGTTGCCGCAGGAGCCTCCTTAAGGCCTCGTCATCCTCCCTAGCGGGGCACATTGTTGGGAGGATACGATTTGGCTTCGTTGCGGGGGGGCGGGAGGGCGAGTCCCCTCACGTTGGGATACTTGTTTCGTGGCGAGGTCGGACGAAATCTTCGTCTCGAGGGAAGACGCAGCGCTGTACCGGACGGGCGGTGGTTTCACCTCTTTGCAGTGGCACCAGGCCCCGAGTATCGAGTTTTTTTTTTCGGAGGCCATGAAGGCGACCAGACCCAACAGGGGTCGGTTGTCGTGCGCACGTGCGACGACGCCTGGGAGGGGCGCAGTCCGGGGTAGCTTGCAAGAGGTGGCGCCGTAGCTCTCATTAAGTTGATGTCGGGTTACTCGACACTGCTGGAAAGCGCTCCCCCATCGTCGTACCGGTACGGTAACGAGGTTAGAGTGTGAAGGTACACGGGGACCCTCGGGGTACTTCGCCAGGTGGTGGACAAGACAAGATATGACCCCCGCGAAGTTGCCCTACACTCATCGCATATCGGTGCGGCCACTACGCTGGTGGCTGAGGGGGACGTACCGCAGAGGATGATCACCAGATATAGGGGAGATGGCAATCCTCACAACCTTCCGAGGAACATACCCGCAACAACCCTGAGGACGCGGGTATGGTATCTCGTAGACTAGCCAAAACGGGGAAGATAGAGCAGAGGCCGCAGGTCAGGGTACCGTGCCGGGTCAAATACCATAGTATCGACGCGATCTCGGAGTTGGGGTTTGCCAATGGTTTTCAAATATTGGGGGTCTCGGTCGTCCGAGACTGCGTGTGTTAGGGCCCCGGCCAGTCGGCTGGGCGTGGGGACTCCCGGCTACTGGCAGTACGACAGGGAACGAGAGCAGCGGCCGGTGTCGCGGCTTTCGTACCGTACCATGCCAGTGGAGCCCCCCCCCCCCCGACGTCGCAGAGAATACTAATGACATGACTATTCGAAGGATATACAGCAAAAAAATGTGTATTTCCAGGATATATACTACTGTATGCTTCGGATACATTTCAAAGTATAGGCTGGGCCAGTCTAATTAGAACGTAATACGCATATTCACCGCGTTCTTTCGGAGATGGATCAATAGGTGTAGAATATAACACAACAGGAAATGTAGGTACCGGTCCAGACTACGTAGAGTTCGCATCTTCAGTTATCGTCAAGATGGCCGTCTTTTCAATGTGATAAAACCGAAGGGTCACAGTTGTGTTGCTCACCTTCCTATCGATAGCTGATTCGTTTTGTACGCCCCTTCCCTGTCCGTGTGGTTTCGAGCCATGGCGATGGCGGCATACGCGTGTTTTTCCTCCTCCTCCTCATCCGCCTCCTCCTCCTCATCCTCCTCATCCGCTTCCTCCTCCTCCTCCTCCTCCTCCTCCTCCTCCTCCTCCTCCTCCTCCTCCTCCTCCTCCTCCTCCTCCCCCTCCTCCCCCTCCTCCTCCTCCACGATCGAGACCATGACATCAATGTTCACATTTACAACAATTTGACTGACTACTTGCTGCTGTCGTCCTGTTCGAGACCTCCGCCGCCGCTAAACCCATCAAAATGCTGAGGCAAGCAACAAATGAGCTCCACCCCCCCCCCCTCCCCCGTGTCCCTGTGTCCCTTCCTCGCACCATCACTTCCTCCTGATTTATGCTCCTTATCTCCCCGACCAGACTACCGCGCTGCTTCCGTCAGTGTCAATGTCGTACCTCTTCCACCCCCCCCCCCCCCCCGCTCCGCCTCTCCCTCTGTTGGCCATGGCCACCCCTCCCCGTCAAGAGTCCTCCTTATCTCACCCTCCTAGGATATACCCTCGGTATTTTCCGCGCCGCGTCTATCTATTGCACTTAATTACAAGGGTCTCGACCTCTCGACTTAACCCTTTTAGAACCGCAATCCCGTTTTGGGGACAAACCAGTCAAATTAAAAGTAATTTGTCCCCAAAACGGGACTGCAGTCCTAAAAGGGTCAAGCCATAGCGGCGTTTTTTTCGGAGTTGAGCTGCTTGGCACGTGGCACACTGCGCCGGCAACGCCCACTCGACGCACCTCCCACAACAAGGCGACGGTGAAGGGGCGCGTGCTTGCCTTGTAGGGATGGCACCTAATTCTTCTGAGTCTCCTCGCTTGAGGTAGCTCCGTACTAACAGTACTATGAATACTGTTCCGCGGCCATCCAAAAACTGGCTGGCCTCTATAAAAATGTGTGGGTTTTGGCCGACGAACATCCCCACAGTCTAAACAGAAACTGAGATTTGTCGTTCAGCAACAAATAGGGAGTAAGTAGGTTTAGCAATCTGGGAGAAGGGATCTTTAGGGATGTTTTTGACTTGAAAAATTCGTAGCGTGGTCTGCGCTTCGGAATCGTCGTCCTCAACTGAGAAATTTCCTGGTTCGATGCAAACGCGGCGCGGCCGCGTTTATCGCGAGTATTGGCCCGTTTTGGCTGCGGTTTGGGGTCAGGGTTAGGGTTAGGGTTAGGGTTAGGGTTAGATTCAGGGGTTGGGTTGGATCTTCGCCCGTACCTTGATCCCAACAGGAACCAAAACACCTGAACAGTCTACCAACCTAAAGGTCCCTTCTCCCAGATTGCTAAGCCTCCATCCCTTCTCCCAGATAGATTGTTAAAGGTCCTCCAAATAGGATACCGGGTACGTAGTTCCTCAGGTGAAGAGCCGCGTCAATCACGACTATTCCGGTCGAAACGTTCTATATTTACGAGGGCTGCTGATCACTTATTCGAGGAAATCGTTGATACACACTGAGTGTGTACGGGAAGAATAGAACGAACCCAGACCCCCAACCCTAGCCCTACTAAGCCAATCAGAGCAACCCTAATCCTGACCCTAAGCCAATCAGATCAAACCTCGACTGAGTGATAAGCTCTGTAGATATTTATACGCCCATCGTGGCGCGTGCCAACACCCTACCCCTAACCTACCTACCTACCTATCGAAATTATCACAGAACGAACACCACCAACGACGGCTGTGCCGAAGCCTACCCAAATTACTCGCGAGTGCACATCATCATGTTCTTCGGGGCACAGAAACAGCGTATACCAGATCCGCCCCAATCCCCCCCCCCCCCCCCCCCCCCCGGGCGTGTATCAAGGACTTATGGAGCAACCTGATTCCAGGAAAAATCTTTGGTTCCGAGTCGAGACTGTACTTGGCTCAAGATAGGCTGAAATACGCGAGTGGTGGTCGGGGGAGCGGCAATCGAAAGATTGATAGTTGGCATGGCTCCGCGTACATATGTACCCGCACTTTGCTGTGTGTACGTACACGTATCGGTTCCGGGCTCGATACCAGCTCAAAGGTAGGCAACTTAATTTTGTTTTGCTTTGTTTTGTTTTTTGGTAGCTGTGGGTGACTGCTGCTGCTGCCTACATGGGATCAGGATGGCCCGGTAGGGTGCCTGTGAGCGGAACCAGGGTGGCTGGTGGGCCTCCGGCGGCTCCTGCTGACGGCTAACTTCATTTTTGCTTCTTGTGGATGGGAGCAAGGTGCGGCGGGGTGGCGTACAGTTTAACCGCGGCCTGTGGGGTGGGATGATCGTAGCACGTAATAATGTGTATATGGTATGGCACCCACGAGGCAGTTACGCAGTACATCCATTGGTGCCTCTGGAAGTGTCCACAACAGAAAGTACATCAGTACCTTGACGCTGTCATCCATATGCATGAAAATCCCTTCATGCGACTCGCCCAACACCTCACGGCGCTTCGCGCTTGGTGCAAGCAATGTCTGCTCGGTCGGTGAAAAACCGACGTGCTCCGTCCCGGGATTGTAGGGATGCGAGGGTCTCCGGACATACGACTACGGCCATGTATGACAATGAGTACACCCCCCTTCTACCCTACTACAGTATTGACCAAAAACAGCCGCGCTCGCCATGCAAGGATATATTTGATAGGTGTATTCAAGGGTCGACCCCCTGGCATGTCGGTAGGTTACTCTCTTTCCAGTCAGTGCTATTATACTGCTACTGTTGACTCTAATGACTGGTATGATAGGTTGTAGCGTTCTTATGTCGAGCACGGGTTTGCCCGCTATAATGCGCGTTGTTTTCTGGACTGTAGCCATGTACGTACGTAGCTATCGATCTTTCGTTTACCCTGATGCATGTGTTCTTCGCGGCCTACCAGAACCCTACCCGACACGTGCAACGATAGGAGTTGCAACTAGGGGCAGTGTAGCTCGTCTTGGACATCTATTTTTCCGACTGGCGGCCACGCATGTACGACAGGAGGAGTAAAAATGGTCCTTTTTGCCCAAAACACGTCTGACATGGCGGGGCTACGTTCCCAATATTGCTGGAATATCATGCGTGTGTTTCTCTTTTGCTTTCGTGATACACCTACGAGTTAGTTGTCGGGTTGTTTGTCGCTTTGCCCTCGTAGCTTTGCTCGAATTAAATGTTATTAGAGTGGGGTATAGGGCTCCTCCTATACTATTACCGAGCGAGAAGCCTCAGAAACCTTAGGGCTCACCCTACCGCCGCATGCGTCCTGCATTCTTCGTCAGAGAAACTACTTTAACTCAAATCTCGTCGGAACCCCGTTTTGGGGTATTTTCAGTATTAAAAGTAGTCGTATCAATAAGTATACCCAGTCGGTTATTGCACAGCAAGCTAGCTCGAAAATCAATCATTGGGTGAGGTTTCAGAGATACTCAAGTGCGGGGCGCCAGAAAAAGTATGGTAGGTGCAACGTGTACCCCCACCGTGGCATGCGTCACCCGTGAGTGAGCTGTACTACGTTACCCAGTACGTTGGAAAGATCTGCAGCGGACACGGGACACAGCAGCGTGTGGCACCCCACCCCCGGCAGCAACTAACACTGATCGCATTTTTCATTGAGCAGTTAAAGTGTATAAAATTGCCCTACTCCAGTTAGTTGCTGGCGATAGTGGTCGGGGGAGGTTGGTTGCTGTCCAAAAAGTCCATGTCTGGATGCCCTGACCGGCCCGCGGTCAGATAGGATTGTATGTATGCGTTGCATTATAGGACAGAACGAGGATAGTGCAGTCTTCTTGATGCTGCCACCTATGGGCCATGAAAGGTCCTTTTTTTACTGCCATAGCCCATAGGCTGCCACCTAAAGCTAACTAGTAACGACAACGCCTGCGAAGTTGTGTGCAAACCTCTACAACTTGTAACCGTCATTATTGCTGAAACGCTCCAAACATACAACGACTTGTAAAAATCAGTAAAAAATGGGGTATAGGCGAGGCGTATTTCGCAGCTTTAAAATGTTAGTATCAACTATTTAATCAGTCGAACTCACAGCTAAGCTGAATTACTTCATTTTTATATAAAAACAAAGCCCCTCGCGGTTCTTCACAGCAAGAAGTTTCAAGACCGAAGGAAAAATCAAGGTAGGCTAAAACTAACTATAGAATAGTCGACGACAGTCCCGCAGGAGAAAACCCGACCACCGAATAAAAACGCTTTGTATAACACAATGTCATGCCTGGTACGCTCCAAACCATTGCAATTGAAACAACCGCTTGCATTCCAAACTACACCATGACCGGGTCAGACAAGAAAAATCTTTACTCTAGGCTCATTGGCAACAGCCGCCAGAGTTTCAACTGGCGCTGACGAGGGAGTTGGTGCGAAACGTTGGCACCTTGCACCTGGCTTAATCCCTCTACCACAAGTCTAGCACCTGTCTTTACTACTAGGACATCCTTGTCCGTCTTGTAAGTAAACATCCACTTCACACCTAGAGGTTTCCGCCCCTGCGGCGGTGTCGCGGCTTTGTACGGACCGGTCGTTTTTGGTGACGGGTCCTTCTCAATCTCCATGGCCTCATGCCATGCCGCTTTGTGCTTAGAACGCTCAGCACATTGTGCGGACTGCGGGGGCGGTTCTACGCCCGCCGGGAAATACCTCGGCAAGCACACGTGTAACTCCCCTACGTTCTCAACGGGTTCTCGAGGCGTTCTACGATAGAGCTATCACATTTGGGGAAAAAAACGTTTCTGAACCACCACATCGTCCGTACCGGGCAGGCTCCTCACTCACTCGTGTCTAGACCGCGATAGATCCTGGCCGCATACGTACGATTATGTAACTCGTGTTCTTCATTATTGGGGCGTAATGCGTACGTACACGTGCGAGATGCGTGTAGCGCCACCAGTCGTATTCATATGTTCGTCGCCGTTGAATTCCACGCCATACCTTGAGGGGACATGGAGCCTCAGAAAAATAGGGTGGACCTCTATCGTAGAACGCCTTCCTCCAGCCATCATAGCCGTTGAGTCCTCCGTGGCCCGGGATGTACTTTCCAGGGTACTCCTGGACTGCGTCCACTCGTACTCTGCGGCAAGCAGCGCGTCCGCGACCCCAGGATCCAGCCTTAGATAGTTTTTAGCAGGTTCACCCCCCAGGCGTTGGCTCTGACCCCGCGTACTACGTAATTGTCGTAGGGGGGCGTGCCCCAGATCATGAGCTCGTGTGCTGCCCTCTCCGACAGGACCGCGCGGGGGTCCTCACCGTGCCCTTGGACGGTGTCGGAGGTGGATGCTACGCCGGGGTCGTTTTCGGCCCCGCCTGCCCGGACCGAGGAGGCGTTCACCGTGCCCCCTTAAGACGAACCGATCGTCTCGGCCGTCCCGTCGCCGGCATTTCCCGCAGCAGGTGCCTTCTGTGCGCGCTCCTCCAAAATCGCGTTCAGATAAAACCCCACGTCACGTCGAGGTCGTTCTGGTCAGCCAAACAGTCGTCCAGCCCATTTTACCACCACCCCCATCACCTTGATGCGACGTGCTCTCGTCGTCCGCCACGGTCCCCCCCTCTTCTGTAGACAGGGAGTCATTTATCTGAGCGATGCAGGTGGTGCAGGCGACACGCGTTGTCGGGTGATATTTTGCGTTACTAGCACAGCACAGTATGTAGCCAGCACTCGTACAGAGTCTTGAGGGTAGTTGGGTGCAGCGCCTAGGAAAACAAACTCCTGCGCTTTCGCCTGTAACTTATTACCCCTATTTGCCATGCAGCGGTCAGGCTTGAGGAAAGGTGGAAGTGCTACAGTGCCTGGGGAGGGCTAGCATGCCACCTCCCATACGGCGACTTGCTCCCCGGGATGGCTGTGTTCGTTGTGAGGTTCAATGCATCGCGCACCCAGTGGAACGGGCCAGTCCGTACCGACGCAGATGCCGGTACTTGCCCGCCGGGAAAAAATATCACAGAGCCTGGATTCTGCTCGCCATCGCGGCCGTCTCGATCAAACCTAGCGCGCGCTTTGCTACCTCGTTGACTTGGAGACAGCCGACCGTCGTGAATCCCTCGTTGATACCTCTCGATCTACACCAGTCTAAATCCCCCCCGTGTTACTCGCCGCCATCATCTGATCGAGCGATTGTCACCTTGGAAGGGGCGCCGTCTGCACGAGTATCGACAAGAAACTGCTCAAACAATTCCACGACGTCCGACGTGTGGCGCCTGAAATACACCCACGTATTCCGTAAAATCCATCGCGCACTATGAGAGTGTACAGTTTCCTTCCGATAGATTCTGCCACCTTAGGCTCACCCAAATCCATAAACCCTCTCCCGAGTTTATTTTCACCTCGTACTGACGTGGACTGCTTGGTATCGTTCCGAGGACATTTTTTCATCGAGCACCCCCGCACTCCAACAGCTCTCCCTCGACAATGATCCCTTGTTGCTCCGCGGTCTTGCGGAGTAGAACCTCGTGAGAGTGTCGAGCAGCGCAACGGAAGTTGGTAATCTCAGACTTGTTAGGTGTCTGCCCCGGTGCGATTGAAGCGTCGGAATTTTACTACTAGTGTCGACCCTGTAGCCATAATGGCTGAACAGCGTTCCACTCGACAGAAGCACAATCGAGCGCTTTGACCTATCTAGTTGCAACTCCCGTGTGGCGGGCGCCCTTCGAAGGTGCGGCCATCCTTGACGAGAGTGAGTAGGGATAATAGGTGGTAGAGGAGGTCCAGCATTTTTTGCAACGTTAGCCAGCAGCACTTGCCAAAGACCGTTTCCGAACCGAAGGAGAATATTGATGCCACCGTATCCTTCGATGGGGCGAGTATTAACGTCAGCGATGGGCAGTAATATGATTCACTATTTGTCCAGTAGTTGGATATGTGGTCTGCTGAGGGCATCATGTGAGTAGATGTTCCACTATTGCATACCCAAGCCTCATTTCCTACCTGCCGGGCCAACACCCCGTCTCCCATTCTGCCTAACCCATCCCTGCTATACCCGCCCTGTCTCTTCGGCCTCGAAAGTTGAGGGCTGACCTTAACCGTACCATTATCACCGTCGTCGTGTCTCGCTCCAACCTCGTCCGTCGCCGCCAGCACAGCCTGCTCCTTCGACATGGGGCAGACATGAGCAGCGTGTGCACCCGTCCGTTGCATCTGCTGCATATCTTCGCCGTGTATTTCGGCGATTGCAAGCCCTTCTTGCCATACCTGAAGCACCCCCTCACAGGGGTACTACCTTCGGCGGCTTTGACGTTGCTGCCATCTCCACCCGCAGCCGCGGCCGAGCCACCACCGCCCTTTATTGGTGCCTCTACCGTCTCGTGTGTGCTGTTCTCGTCGTCCGCCTTTCCCTCTGCCCGTGTCCTCCACGTTTCCCACGACCACCACCGCCGCCGCCGTCGCTGGCGCACATAGCATGACCTGCATGGTAAGCGTGGAACCCCTTCTTTCCGTTTCTGGAACGTCGGTGGGACCACCCTCGAACGACGCTGCTGATCTCCTCGCGGCCGATGATGTCGCGAAGTGCCATGTGCCGTGCCTCCACCTCGTATACGGCAGGCAGAGCGTTAATGGAGATGGTGTGCAGCATGTGGTCGTTACTTGCCAGGCCTGCTGAGCGCATCTCCGCGGTAAGATCTACGATGCTACCCACCTCCTCGAGCGGCTTAGTCCCCAGCGTCATCTTACAACATTTATGCATCGAGAGAGGTCGGATTTGGTCCTCGACGCGAAGAGGGTGTCCAGCGCTTCCCTCGGCGAGGTACACCTGTGCAGGGTGTGTTCACCTCTTATTCTCTCGCAAGCCGTCGGCAGGAAGTTCCACGCCAGCGTTTTTTCCTCTGCACAGTTTCGGGGCCATGTCCCCTAGCGACAATTACCACGTTTTTCGCTACAATTCGCCTACGAGAATGTACTGTGATGGTGCCGATTCAAAAGAAGACAACAAACCTGCTGCTTTGGCGTGATACCGATCGTCTCTAGTCCAGGAGTTGAAATCGGGTTTCAGCCCACTAGACGAGGGCCCAACTAGGTGATTGAGGACCACATGGTGTGAGAGAGAGAGAGGCAGATCAAAAACTCCACACACCTCACCGGCGGGGTACACCTCCCCCTCTCCAGCCCTCCCTGGCTTGTCTAGCTGACCCCCCTTCAAGCCAAACTCACTTGGAACTGCTCCAGCTCCTCCGCGTCCCGGTGCTCCGAAATTACGCGAACCTTCATCGTGCAAAAGCGTCTATCGCACAGAAGTAGGTTCTGGTTCTCGTGGACTCTCTCCCCTACAGCAGCGTTGCTCTCGGTTCTGCCGGACTCCGATGGGTCGGTGGGGTGGTGGAGGTGGTAGATGTGGAATGGAGGGGGCGGCGGCTGGAGTGGGAGAGGGGGGTATGGGGGGGGGGGGAGGGGCGTACTGATATCATGCATGGCCGTAGTCGTATGACCATGGATTCCCGCATCCATACAAAGCCGGGACGGAGCAAGCCGGGGTTTCACCGACCAGGCAGACCTTGTTTGCACCAAGCGCGAAGAGCCAAAGGGTGAGTCGCATGAAGGGTGAGCTGTATCCTGCTAAGAACCGCTTGTGAGGACACGTTTCTTGCATATGGATGACGGCGTCGAAATACTCGATATATTTTCTGGAGTGACCGCTTCCAGAGACAGCAATGGGTATGCTACGTAACTGCCTCGTGGGTGCCTTATCATATACCAGGCACCAGGTACCTGGTACACACTACGTGATACTTTTTGAAGTACGATAATTTCCTTTGTACGGAGTTGAGGTTCTCCACCACCTGCTCTGCTGACCACCACCCCCGCCTTCACAGCCCTCCCCCCGCCAATGCTCTTACTGCCCCGCCCTACCTCACCTACCTCTTCATTGTCCACTTCTACCGCTGGTTCCACATCTACGCACCTGCAACTGCCACTTACCACCCCTACGTCTCGAGCCACTTCTCCTACCTTCTCCGACCTTACCGCTTGCCCCCAGCCGCTGCCGCTACCGCTCTTTTTCGCCTCTTCCTCCGCCTCCGCCACTCGTGCTCCCTCGCGGGGTGATAGAAGCAACGAAAAGAGGGAGTGGGGTAGGATCAACAGGTTGGGGGGGGGGGCAAGGGGGGTGGTGGTATGCGGTGTAGACCGAGGAGGAGGTGGAAATAGCTTTAGCAACAGCGGCTGGGGTAAGAGGGAGGGGTGGAGAAGGTACAGGAGGTGGAGGAGCGGTAGGAGCAGCGGAAAGAGAAGGGGGGGGGGGGTGTACTCGATAGGAGAGATGTACTCGATCTCATGCATGACCGTAGTCGTATGATCATCGATCCTCGCATCCCTACCATGCCGGGACGGAGCATGTCGGGTTTTCACCGACCAGGCAGACATTGCTTGCACCAAGCGCGAAGCGCCGTGAGGTGTCTGGCGAGTCACATGAAGGGTGAGCTGCATCCTACTAAGAACCGCATGTGAGGCGGACTTGCATTTTAGATGACAGCTCCAATGAGTTAATTTAATTTCCGGTGTAGGCAATTCCAGAGACAGCAACGGGAGTACTATGTAACTGCCTCTCGGGTGCCTTACCTTGAACACTACGTGATACGACCATTCCCACTTGTGCTGAGTGAAGGTTCTTTACCTCGCACAAATGATCTAACTCGACAACCAGCTGTGGGAGACCGCCAAAAAACAAAACGGTACCCTGATTGTTTAGCTCACGTAGTGAGCGGCATGTTTTACAGTGTCGTTGCCAACCGACGCCAACCCAATCTATATAAAAAGGGGGGGGGGGCGGTCTCGATATCATGCATGGCCGTAGTCGTATGGCCATAGGGAAGGGGGGGGGGAGCAATAATGAAGCGATGCGGGGGAGGGATTGTGGAGGCGGCGGCGGAGGAAGAGGTGAAGAAGAGCGGTAGCGGCAGCGGCTAGGGGCAAGCGGTACGGGTGGAGAAGGTAGAGGGAGTTGGTTGAGTCATAGGGCGCTAGAATTAGTGGCAGTTGCGGGTGCGTAGATGTGGAACCAACGGTAGAAGTGGATATTGAAGAGGTAGAGGAGGTTGGGCGCGGCAGTGAGAGCATTGGCGAGGGGAGGGCCGTGAAGGCGGCGGTGGTGGTCAGCAGAAGAGATGGAAGGGGAGGGGGATGGAAGCAAGGAGGTGGTGGAGGCAGAGCAAGGTTCTGCGGGTTACCGCAGTGGTCGGGGCCTCGATATAGGCGAGACTGCTTGATGCGCCGGAGGCTTATATAGGCAGAGCAACGATGGCCAGCACGAAGCACCGCCGAGACGAACACACCCTGATAAGTCTACTTCGTGCTGGCGGCTGGTGAGATATGTACGGCCAATACAAAAATACTGGCTGATAACAAAATGTTTACTATTCGAGAGCACCAGTTTCACCGCTATCCTGCCCGCAGCATTTTGATTTTAGTGGTAAAAACCATAGTAGCACAACACACCGCCATGCAGGGGTACATAAGACCCCTGGCGGGGTATCCATGATGTCCGTCTCAAGCATAACAGCGTTTCAGATACATGACAAAAAATGTATATTAATTAGTTGCCCTCCGATAACTTCCAGCGCATGTGTCAGTCAGTCGCCAAGAACATTGACAAAAAGGTCCCAGTCGGTAAGAGAAGTCGGCAAAAGAGCAATTCCAACCTAAAAAAAAACCACCACTGTAGTCAGAACATAAGACACCCGATCCCCCACGGCGCAGTATTAAGCCGTCAACATGCCACAGGACCAAGCTTTATTCCGCTCCAACCACAGTATACTGGTACTCGAACTACAACGAGTCACTACAACAAGTCACTGCTTCCACACCGCCCCCCTCAGCAACCACCAACAACCTAAACCCGCCGCTTTCCGGGGAATTGGCAAGGGGCAGGGTGGTGGCCAAACTACTGGCATCAATAGACTCATTACAACAACAAAACGTGGATTCGCTACGTACGTCCTGAACGTGGGCGGGAGAGAGAGAACGCAAGCAAGAAAATCGCAACACACAGCGGTATACAAAGACACGTACTATTATGAACAGACCAACCTCGACCTCAGGCGACAACCCACCGATCCACCAAACAAAATCTCCGGTTCTTCAACCCAAATGTACCACACCAAGTATGTATGTAGTATCGAGTCTTTCACCGATAACAAAAACGCGTGTGGTATCGTAACTCCTTCCACAGTAAATGTCAAAGACGAACATGCATTCCAGTTGTACAACCAAAACACCACCCCCGATATATAGACTACACCACACCATCATCATCACACTTTCAAACTCGTCTGCCTTTTCGTTTTTCAACACCAATCTGACCCGACTTGTCCGCACACGTAGACGCTGGCTAGACAGGCATCGGTGGAGCACGTGACCATCTCGTTGTCCACCGATACAACCTGCATGCCGGGAACGATCCCCACGGCGGGACAGCCTCCGTGCTCGGCGGCCGCGCTGGCCACACCATCGCACCCCTCCTGCACAAACTGTCTCCCAAATCTACCCGCCGCCCCCGCCGACAAACACCCCTGAATACCCTGTACCCCCGACGGTGATGTCGTAGCATCACCACCACCACCACCACCACCACCACTAGGGTCGCCGTCTTCGTTGCTGCTGGCGGGTCGCAGAATTGACGCGGACAGCCGGGCTGCGTGCAACCAGGCGTAGGCGTCGTGCTCCGCCTGAATGGTGGCCAGGCTGCCGATCGCGCGAAAGTCGCACAGATCTCCCGGCCGCAAGCCTTTGACGGTGGTAGCGGCGGCTTCCCCCCCCGCGGTTGCGGCGCCACCACGCCAGGTAAACCCCGAGGGGTGCACGTGTTCGGCCAGCGTTTCGCCCGAGCACGGCGGTGTCAGCAAGAGAGAACCCCCCGTTTCAACCTCTGCGATGCCAATGCACGCGTCGGCAGGAAAATACGGAATGACTCCCTCCTGGTGCAGAGCCTCCTTGCTCAAGATGTGGTTGTTCCGCGTCCTGGAGTCGTGATTCACCCGGCGGAGCACCCCGATGCCTAGCGCGGACTGCATGGCTATCTTTTCGAACCACGTGGAGGCTACGACGGAGTCTCGACACCAGTCCGCGGCGGCGATCGCTCCGTCGCCGCAGCGGGGGCGCATGTGCTCGTCCACCGTTAGCGGCCGCACCGGCATCACCTCCACGATGTCGCCACCCTGCATGCGCTTTACCCGGAACTGCGACCCGCGTAGAGGGACGTGGTCGCCGGCGTGCACAAGCTGGAACGCCGTTGTGGTGCTGTCTGGGGAAGCGCTGACTAGAGCCCCGACGACAGCGCCAGCGGCTGTACGAAACGTACCCCTCCGCTCGTCCCAAGTGGACACGATTGTCTCGTCTCCCGCGTCGGTCATGGTAGCGCTTGCTACTAGCGGACAGCGTTTGCAATCGCCGCTGCCACTGCTGTCGCTGCCGCTGCCGCTGCCACTGTCGGCGATGACGTTTGCTCCAGAGGTTGTCCGAGCCCTTCGCAGGATGGCGTTCAGCCGGCGCAGCTGGGACATGCACTCCGCGTTACCACCGTCCGCGCTGCTGCCCCCTCCAAACGCCAGGCAGATCGACCCGAACTGCCCAACCGGAGCATTAGCTCTACCGCTGCCGCCGCCGGTGACGCCATCGTCGCAAGAAGAGGCGCGCTGTTCGAGGGCCCGCGCGACGGCATCTTCGATCGCGTCGTCTTTCCTAAGAAGAGAGGACTCGCGGTCGGTGGTCGCGACATCTGAGGACGAAAAATCCTCGCCCAAGACGAACGGGGTGACCTCGATGTCCGGGTTGTTGATGAGGACGAGGGTGGCGGAGCAAGTCGGTGTATCGCTAGCTTCGGTGATACCACCCTGCGTGTTGTCGTACCCATCATCTGATGTTGCTGTTGCCAGCGCTGGAGAAGCTGTGCGCGAGGGTAAAACGGGAGGGACGGAAAGAGGGTTCGTCGGGACGGGGGGGGGGGGGGGGGGGGGGCTATCAGGCGTGTGTGTATTGGCCACTGACTTTCGTGCATTGAATACGTAACAACATACGAATTATCAGGTATATTGGGGCGTGTTTTTCTAGTGAGTATTTCAGACGATACGAAGTATGCTGGCGGCAGAGAGAGGCCCCACCATAGACTCACTGGAGGGGGGTGATCTGTTACGTAGCGTGATAGTGGATGAGGTTGGCGTGTATATGTACAGCACTCTGTTGCAGCCGTTCACTCTTTGCTTTCAAAACAGGTCACGGACGTACCAAACTTGTGCAGTTTTGCCGAGGTTCTAGCGTTCTAGCGCATTGGTTGGCATTCTGTAGGTTTCACCGTACATGTAACGTAGTTAGTGTGCGTAGTTAGTGTGCATACACTGTACTGTAGCTGAAGCACAAATGGGGGTCCCAAAAGTATTTTTACTTCCCTTCTTGGCAAAAAAGTTCTTGATTTTCTGGTTGTTCGAGCTCGGAGAAGTCTCGCTCCGTCTATTCCTGACTCCAGTACTACATCAGTACCTGGCGTGTGTGAGTACGTGAGGGTTTTCGCTTTGACTTAGAACGAATGAAAAATCCGAGGAACTGCAGCAACACTATATTGGTACAATCGCGGTAGGTATTTTCTCTTGCCTTTGGTATGATCTGATCTAAATATGTATACATGCGTTTCTGTAGTACAGCGGACAAGTAGTATTGCGACTAAAAGCATCCTTGCTGTCGAAGCAAGCGTGCCAACCGCAACAATATAACGTGGCCCTACAATACTACCGTCGGTTTCCAATCACCGTGCCATTGTTCTTGGTTTATTGCACTCACTCTCGTGAGCGTTTTGCGTCAGCGGATAAACCTTGTATACACGACTATGACTTGTTTTTCCTCTGGGTAATTCTAGAGGCGATGACCAAAAACGGGGGTACCCGGTCCGTTTTCTCTGACAAACGGGTACACACTAAAATCAAGTCGAAAACGCACCCCACGAGCCATGCGATTGGTCAAAAACAAAGCGTGTGCCCGTTCTCGAGGAGAAATGACCCCGGTATACCGATGACATAAACGCCTGCTTTGCTTAGCTTTCAACCGTTTCTACTTCTTATTTTTTTCTCGACTACTTGCGTATAGTGTATGTCGCCTGTGTTTCACTGCTGCTGCTGCTGCTGCGGCTGCTCTTTTGCACTTTCGTTGTCTTCCGAGCTCGTTCACCTTCCACCTTCCACCGCCATTGCACTCCCACTCAACCTGGGTACGTCTAACATCGTAAGACTACAGGCAGGCGTACGTCTACACATCCATGCGCTCGAGGCATGCACCGATATTCGGATGTCACGAACGACTGCGCTGTGCTGTGCTATTGTACTATTAATATTAATGGCGTAGGGCATTAAACGGGTACACTCTGAAACCAAGTAAACCAGACACGCTTGCCACCAATAATATGTCTTAAACCCATTGGACACGCTTGGAGCCCTGACCCCACCCGGAGCTGAGCCCTCGCGCAGCCTAAATACGTCGAACTTTTCAACAAAATAATAGCCGCTGGCACGTGTTGTTGTGTTAGTGTTGTAATTATCATCCCTCATAAATTGGTACTATTAATATGGTTTTTTGCCCAATCGTGTGATGGGGTTTATTTTAGAGTGTACCCGTTTTTCAGATGAATCGGGCTGGGCGTACCCGTTTTTGGTGATCGCCCTAATTTTAGCGTTTCAACGTTTCAACTTTCGGTGTTTTATTTTTAGGTTAATAATGTATTGCCTGGTACATTGCGAGCAGTATACATACGCCGCTACTGTTTTCGTAGTTTGCCGTTCGATTATCAATAAGTCACACCCGTTGACACTAGTTTCCTGCACGTACAGCAGGAGTATCAAAGTCGGAGTGGACAGTGGAAGGGGAAACCTGGCGGACACGTCGGACGTTTTTTCAAGTTTTTCCCAAGAAGAATTTTCGTCGGCGTACCGGTAAACAAACGTGTACGTATGGGGAAGTAAGTGTTGAGCAATTAATGGGCACTCGAGTGCCAATTTTACTGTGTTAATTCACATAATAAGTATTCGTGTATTCGATGTCGCTATGCTTTTGCAGTAAGTGGCACAAAGTATAGCAGGCGGTATAGACCTTTCCCGCCGGGGCCACGTCGCCTTACGCTATTAATACTACAAAAAGTAGTACTATTAATACCACTGCTTGGTTGCAGGTATACGACAGCAGCACCCGTGATATCCTTTCTGTTTTTTTGTTTCCTTTTTTTCGTCCCCATTTGCTTTCCTTGCTTTTCTTTTTCTCTCCCCCTTCTAAAATCGTATAGGAGTAGTAACTAAAATCCGGGGTCACACAGCAGGCTCCCCCCTTCCCTCCCCACCGCGGTTCGTGCCCTCATTTTGATCGCGAGAAGACTTCAGACATTTCTTCCTTCGTCGACTCGCGTCTAATTGATTGCGCCTACCCACGCTACGCGCTCTCAGAAGTCGATTCCTTTTTTTTTCTGGGAAAAAAGGATAACGAATGATTTAAGAATAGAACGTGATGAGAAGGAAGGAGCAAGGACAGAGAATGGAGTAGACAAGCCGAAAGTTGGCACGGAAGGGAAGTAGACTTGGTGCATGGGTTTCCTTTTGTTTCCGAGGTTTTCGTCTTTCAGGAAAGTTATGAGTGATCAATGTTGAAGATCATGCTGTACATTGTCGGATGGCAAGGGAAATAATAATAATAACGAATGATCACCGCGGTGGGATTTGAATCAACTCTACTAACAACATTCGGGGGTACCACTGAACCACCGAGGCGCCCGGCTAATAAATAGTATGCGCCCCGGGTATGTTTTTTTTTTCTCGGCACGCTATCGTTAGGGAGCAACGTTGCTGCTCGGCACATTTAGGCGCGGGGGGGGGGGGCAACTGGAATGGATCTTACGCGTGACTCGGCGGAGTTTTGTATAAACAGCACCTCAAGCATGAGAGAGAGGGAGAGAGACCCAGCGCGTGCTGTCTTCGTGTGTGTATGATGTGATACTGCTGCTGTACTTGACACTTGAAGCACATCGCCACCCCGTGTGACATGTGGCATGCGACCCCCCCTACCTCGACACGGAACAAAGCAACGCATACTACGATATCGTACAATTACGCAATAATACCGGGTTTGTCCGAGCGAAACGAGAGTACACGAAAAAAAGAGAAAACGACTCTCGTACAGAACAGTAGTGCTGTAGACTACTATTAATACAACACGCTCCTTGGGAATGCTCCTTGGGAATGGTGACAAACAAGCTATATTATTAATAGAAGGGTGATAATGTTCTGGGATGAATGAAAAAAAGGGTGTTTATTAATAATGACGTTCACTTCGTTGTACAACAGTTTACGGTGTGTTCGTGTACCCTGTCTGCCATGGGACTAGAAAAAAATGGCCCATCGTTTTTTTCTTGTTTTGATTTTTTCAATACCGCCGTCTCTATCCAAGATAGATAGCCGGTCGCCCCGGTGGTTCAAGTGGTTAACCTCGAATTCTACTTGTTTGAGTCCTGGGTTCGAGCCCCAGGTGGGTCGGACTTTGACTTTATTAGCAAAAATAAAAAAGGATTCAATTGTTGAGAGCGCCTTGCAGCGTGGGTAGGCACAATTCGATGCGAGTCGACGAGGGAAGAAAAGGCTGAAATCTTCTCGCGATAAAAATGAAGGCACGTACCGTAGCGGGAAGGGGGGAGAAGAGCCTGCTATGTGACCCCGGATCTGAGTTACGAGTTGGAAGGAGAGAGAGAAGAAGATGTGCGAAGATAATGAATGGGATGGAAAAAAAAAAAAAAAAAAAAAGATACATGTATAATAAATACATACCACAGACAACATATTATTCGTGCAGCGAAGAAAAAAAGTTTTCAGGACGTCGTGGACTATGCTGCTCCTTTGCGGTAGTACTTACTACAGTATATTCACGTGTCTCTCGTATTGACGACACCAGTACCTATTGCTTCTCTCAGCTCGGACACTGGATGTGATTATTGACATAGAGACTAGAAAGAACACACACCATGTCTGTACAATTAACAACAGGGGCAGCAGTGATAGTGCTTTCTGCACTCAGCATTGAACACCAGGGTTGGTTTTGAGCGTGTACGTATACATGATGTATGCACCGCTTGCAAGATCGTCTATCATATATCTCACGTACGTACAGGCGTAGACTACGTACGCGGGCAATTTGTGTTTCGACTTGACTCACCGATAACGTGGTCCACGAAGGGAAGCCGCCCATGCAGCTGAGAGAGCTCCTCGCGAATGCCGCTGTTGCCGGGGCCTTCGTGTTCAAGGGCAGCGTGACGATCCGCGGGCCGATCGTGCTCGCCGCACCGCGTGTAAAAGAGCAAGCCCATCGCTGTGCGGGTCATCCCCCCGGTCCCCGTGCCCTCCGACACCTGGGGGTCGTGGGCGACTGCTTCGCGTAAGGACCGTATCGCGGCTTCAACTGTCGGGCCGCTGGAGGATATAGTTTCGAACGGAGCGGGGCGACCGCCGATTTTGAGTTGTCTCGTCGAAAACGGCCGGCCTTCCCTCGGTGTGGACGACATGGCCACGGGCGTCAGGACGAAGGGTCTTGTCGATGGCATAGCGAAGCATAGCAGGAGCGCCGTGGACCTAAGCGCCGGCAGCAGCCCCGCGCGGCCTTGATGCAAGCGGCTCATAACTGAGAAAAAAAAAACACACAAAAGCGCAGATTTGGTGGATGGCGGTTGGGGAGGAATCTTAATCCTCTGACTGCACGCACAGCTTCAGCTTCGCAGCTTTGATCACAGCAGCAGTAGCAGCAGCAGCAGCAGCGGCAGTAGCAGATGTACGGGGTAGCATTTACTTTGAAGACACGTCGATGGAGGGCTCTGAGATTGGGGGTACGGCTGCACCCCGTTGCTGTAGTGGTGGGTGTCGTTGGGGTCTTCTTTCAAACTCACCGAGAGAGGGAGAGCGTTGTTCTCTCTCTCTCGCGTGCGTCCGTGACCTCGTGAGATCAGACAAGAACAATGGGCACGTACCACGGGTCGTGGGCGTGTGGATCTGCGATACTTCGATATGTAGGGACCACAGATGCTAGGAGACGGGTCTTTGGGGGACGTCAAGGCCTTTTTCGTCAATATTATGCTGGGTTTAATCAGTACGGCGGTCAGTCAAGACGTCAAATCACGGTCTCCAAGCTTTCTTTGACGGGACTGTCCGAAGCGCGACCTCCGACCAATCAAAGCGCTGTAAAAATTTAAATGATGCGGCGAAAATAATAAAATGATGCGATGGGAAGCCAAGGAGGGCACGCGACGAGGGCGTGTGCTACTAGGTTACGGACCAGCACAGCAGGTGCAGCAAACCCAACAACTGCAACGCAAACCGACCCACCGACCTTCTCTCACCCCCTTCCAGCACAAACAATCAGCCGATCAGCAGCTCCACTCCACGTCAGCTCTATTTGTAGAAGAAACCTATCATGATGGTTCCCCAACTATCCGCTTCTATTCTGGCCTTGGCGACTGCGCTGCTGCCCCTCTCCAATGGCTTCGTCGCGACCTCCGGTGCTCGCAGCTTCGGCGCGAAGGTGTCGCCTGCTCAGGTGTGTGGCGAGGTTTCCAGCTAGTTGGATGAGATAAAACACATGCGCATGTATAGCTAGTTTCTCTTCGGCTGAGAGATGGAGCCCAGAGGTGTAGCGACAATTCAAAGTGACACCTGGTACCCTGGTAGGTAGTAGTGTACGTACGAGTACTGATAGTAGTGCCGTGTGAGCGCGGAGCAGCAAGAGGGGAGGCGGCTCGGTCGGACACCAAACCTGACATTTCTCGTATTGGGAATAGTGAATGCCCTTGGGACTGGCCGATGCTGAAATCGATATGATTTTTTGTCCAATTTCCCCCCTTTGTACTATTAATATCAAGTTAATGGTAAATGTCATGTGAACGCGTACAGCAAACAACAGTACTGCTGTAACTACTGCGGTACTGCTGTACACAGGAGTAGGAGGTGTTGTCCACGTTCGTAGCGAAAACCTGGTTCGTACGTGCGAATGGAAGCAACCGACAAGCGCTCACCGCAGTTGGATAGCAGCAGTGCACATGTGAGGGGTGGTGGATTCTGCTGTAGTGCTACAGCCAGTAGTGTGCTGCTGCTGTAAAGACTGGGTAACTGCGTGCACCAGGATTAGGGGTTACGATTGCCAATACACGTACTGCTGTGGTTCACGTACGTCACACCAACAGCTGCCGCATTTACAGCAGTCCGAGGGGTATTTTTACTTGGAATAGCTTGGCACGGGGATAGCAGCAGCATGCCTACATGTCTTCGAAGATTTCCCTGCCAACCACGTACGTGTTGTGTGCTGCTGGTATGCGGTACTAAACTGTCTACTGTTAATACGAAGGGTACACCAAATTATGGTTCAGGTGCTTCAGCAGTACCTGGTACTTGTATCAAGACTGCAATAATTATTGTTGCATGTATGTCTTGTGTATGTCAGTTTGTCCGCCGACATTTACCTTCTGAGTCTGTTAAATTAATACTCCGAAGTACGTAGACAAAGTCGCTGAAACACGAAGAAACACCACATGACACATGTTGTTCCTCGCGATTGCGATCGCCAGCAGAAAAGCAAAGCATTCGCAGTCGCCTACTGCTATGCTTTTGTTTTCGAATACTGCTCGCTGCTGTAGTATTAATAACACTTTGCTGTATACGCCAAGTTTCTGCCAAACATTTGTAGCCTTTAATCATGACGGCGCAGCAGCAGTGGTTTCTGCCACTCGGTCACCCGACCAGCTGTATGCACTCTGCGGATACTTTACTCCTCCAACACCTCCGTGTCCTTGCTTCTCTCCTGGGTACCACATGTCATTGATAAAAATAAATGTATCCCGTTTCCCCCTACCTAGTCACGCTTCCTACGTTCAGATTCAATAGTCTATCTTTCTATTCGTACAAATGTCAGATTTATGGTGGTATTTATACATTGCCGCTGGCCGCAGGGCATGTCTTAAATACATGTACCAGGTATACATTAGCAACCAAGTACAATTCTGCTGTGTGTCCGAATTTGATGAGTTTGTTGTACCGCCTACCGCATTTACGGGGCTAAAACCTACGAGCCCCCCCCCCCCGCCTTTCCTTCCGACATTACATTACTGCTGCTGTAGTAATGAAATACTTCGAAGTATTATTATTAATCATAGTACTGCTGTAGTATCCTCGGATATTTATACCGCTCATATTCGTTTTCGTTAGACTAGCGTACGTAGTCCAGACTACCTGGCATACCTCTGCCTGGTACATGGCTAGAGCGCAGCAGCCGCATCGTGGTCTCGCGACGGATACCGGTAGTGTGACCTTGTGCCCGTTTAAAACTGCAGTACACCCACGTTTTCAAGGGGCAACGCTTGGATTTAGTGAAAGGGGTTTCAGTTAAAGGGTTGCGAATAGAATCTTGTCGGGACTTTTAAGCGGTGAAGCGTCTCAAAAAATATAGTGGCGATTGCACCATCGGTCACACCAATCAGCCCGGGATCCTGCTAGACACCAGTACCTGGTATGAACTGCTAAGGTGCCGCCCCCGAAAGTACAGCAAAATGGAGCACATCACGTTGAACCTAAACCCTAACCCTACATGGCGATACTCGCGCGCAGCTTGATGATTCTAATGTTCACGTACGCTGTTATTCTCCACGTTCGATGAGACTGCACGATATCACACTTTTCGACGAGCATACCATCGTTTGCTAGGTCCTTGGACCCATAGAGCAAAGTCGAAAGGGCTACGTGTTGGCGCCGAGCTACCAGTAGTATTTTATATGGTTGCTGCTGTTGTGTTGGCTGTAAAACTAACGTTTCCATTCAATACTTCGTACGTGTAAAATACACCTGGCACGGCATGTATCCGACCAAAAGCACGAATACTGTATTGATAATGTTCGTACAGCAGCAGAGTAGACACTAGACGCACGGCACGCGAGTACGAGTGAAGGAACCCTTCAACTGTACCCGAGGTGTACTCGCAGATAGTAACGTTCGAAGGAATAAAAGCGAATGAATCAACCCAGTCACGAAACACCCCGTCTACGTATACACGTACCCGTACCAAATAAAACGACCTGTCATGTCTACCCATACTGTGCATGGTATTCATATAATTCTACATATGAATGCTTCGTTTATGGTATAAGCAGTGTTGTTATTAATAGTGCGGGTATCTATACGCCACTCGTTGCAGCGCACATGTACGACAACATTTTTCACCCAGCAGCATTATCTCGGCGTCGCCAAAAGGCTGTCTTAAAGCCCCCCCCGCGTTTCCCGCTAAGCTGCAATTCTCCGAACATCACTAAAAAAAACAACATCACAACCCCCTCCCACCCCCCGCTGCAACTGTCTACTCGTACTCCCGACGCGCGCACGTTTGATGCATTGACACCGAAAACCTTGCACAGGCGAGCACCACTACCACCATGGCCGTGCAGTCTTCCCTCCAGTGGGTGCCCGTCCTGCCGCTCGATGAGGCCCCCACCCCGGGCACCACGAGGGCCATCTTCATCGCCGACCTCGACCTTTGCATAGCGGCCGACTCGCAGGGCCTCCTGTTCGTGCTGGGCAACAAGTGCCCCCCGACCAACCAGCCCCTCTCCTTCGGCACCGTGAGCGGCAACTACTTGAAGGACCCCGTGCTCGGAACGAAGGTGGACATCGAAACCGGCGAAGCGCTCGAGTGGTGCCCGTCCCTCCTTGGGAAGTTGCTGCGGCCTATCCTCGGCCCGAAGCCCGACGGCCCGGTGGTACCCACGTTCAAGGTAAGTCGCTGATGCCAGGTTGCATCATCATCACACCATGCGACGTTCTCCCCCTACAGTACACACAGCTTGTCTCTATTCATAGGAGCTACAGGTCTCTCGAACTGATGTGTTCTCCCGTGTCAAAATTTGGCTTTCGCCGCTGTTTTTTTTCGTGCGTTTTGCCCCCCTAAAATCATAACCACCAAACGCGAGAGAATCAGCGGATCTACCGTGTATGCCTGCCGTCCACGACCGTTTGGCGCATACTATCCCTCTACGAGAAAATATGGCATAAGAAAAGCCGTTAGTGCATGGCTACGTATGTATATAGAGAGTCCCGATTTATTTTACAGAGCCCCACGCCGAGCCGAGGATAGGTGACCCATGCTCTCCCAGAATCTGGATAGTGCGTAATACTGTACGGTATGCACGGTAGGTTCTGGTGTAGGCGTTACGATGCCGGTCTGCTCGCTTACACAAAAAACTCAGTCACTAGTTTGAGTGCAGGACGCTTACTCTACGGCAGCCAGGGCAGTACCACCGGCTCAGGCTCATGTATGTATCTGTTGCTGCTGCTGAAAACTACTGCAAAAACATATCACACTAATTACAAGTAGTATGCCCCGCGGAAAACGTGGCTGCAGCTATCGGTATTTATAGGGGGCTTAGACTATTTGGGGAAGAGTGCTTACTTACTCTACGCGAATGTCATCAGCGTAACAGTTCCCGAGTGGATTTTCTTAATGCAGCAGTCATACTGCTATCAATATGACGGACGTTTTTGGCCCTCTCCGTTGTGCTGCTCCCTCTTCTAGCCGGTTGATTTGTTCTTAACTTTTTACGTACATACGTGCTTTGTGATTAGCATATTAAAATGCTGGATTACTATTTATTACCAGGTACATGTTTTTTATTTGATGTAGCTTATTCAGCATTCTTTAAGAAGTGCGGCAGCAGTACAGCAGAAATCATGGGGAAGGATATAGTAGAGTATCGTCTGTCGGTTGCTCTTGTATCCATCGTAACTACATTCGAAACTCCGCCATAGCACCGTCGTATAGCACTTGAGATAACACGCCTCCTTGGATGAATTTCTGAGGCGTTTTTCTCCGAAGTAAAAGGGGCATATACAGCAAAAATTGGGCTTTTGGAAAGACCTCGTCGATATATTTCCACGGACAAGTCGTTCGGTGTTTGCCCTCTCCCCGTTGCCTAAAAACCAGCTTGGAAATTCACTGGAGGGGGTGTGCTACAGTACCCTACCACCTGTGTTTTACGTATGTACCGTATCACCCGTGTGATAAGATAACACACCCCCTCGGACTATTTTCAGCGCTGGGTTTCTCGACAACGGGGAGGAGGGTGTACTGAATACGACCGGCGATATATTAACAGCCTATAAATAAAAAACCTTCTCGACGAAATGTTTCCAAAGCTACCATGTTCGTTGTGTGTGTCCCCCATTTTCTGGGAGGAAACCGGCTCTGAAGTTCGTCCTAGAAGAGGGTTTGTGTTATCTTGATAATATCTTGATTATAGTACGACGTATACGGTATCTTATGACGCGTGTGATGCGGCACTTGAGGGATTTGATTGAATAGAGGAACTCATCGGTACGTTCTTCGGTTGGCTCTTACGCTAGACATGGAATGCAGTAGTGTATGCTGCACCAACGACATTATCATACGCACAACGAATACTGGTAGTATTTTTCATATCGAAATTGTACTAAAACCGTGTTCTACCCTTCACCAAACCAATACTCTGAAAACTGAACAATATTGTAACTTTTTTGCTGCATTTTGATAAATGTGACGTCACGATCCCCGATGACGACAAATGTCGACCAGGGGTAAGCCACCAATCGAAAATTGCGATCTGAAAAAGTGATCAATCAGGAAAAGGCAGGCCCGAAAAGTCTTTCAGTTTTTTTACTAGCCCCCACTCTGAAGAAAAATATATATTTTTTACGATGAGATGCCGCGTTGATTACCGGCAGGGGCAGTAGCCCCGGGTGAAAGAGTCTCCTCTCGGCTGGTCGCAGCAGAGAGGCCTCACTAATCCCCAATAATGTACGAGTTGAAACGTCGACGGAATGTTACAACATAAATACACTAAAAAGTGCGACTACTTGTCTAATGTACTACCCCCCCCCCCCCCCCCCCCCCGCGACGAACGCCTTCTCCCTTCTTGCTCGGTTACTGAAACCCTCCAGGTGCGGTCGCAAAAGGGAAACCTCGAGGTGTTCATCGACGTCAACGCCAGGGCCGCGTACGAGTCGAAGTACTGGACGGGTATCTTGGACGCTCAGGGGAAGGCCGACGGAGGATACTACTGATTTTACTCATGTTTTTGTAGATCATCTGGTGTTTTTTTTCCTTTTTTTTCGTTGGTTTTTTTTTTTGTCGGACCCTCCAGACATCAGCGGCATATTTCGCCTATGGCGACGATGGACAGGGAAACGCATCAACGTTTTGTCGAAAGAGGGTCAGGTTGTGCTGCGTGCTGTGCAAAGCGGTGACGAAAACAGGCGAAACGAAACAAAAACTAAAAAGCTTTAATCAATCGTGCTCTGAGCTGGAATCACGAAAGAAAGCCAAAGCGGTAGCCTGAATTGTGAGGCTCGTTTGGAGAGCGCTTTTGTGCGTATAGTACTCGTTAGGGTGTCTTCGTGTTTTCGCGGGTACTGCATTAAACAAACCCCCCCGCTCGGCTGTTTTTGTTTGTCTCGTCTTTGGTCTGAACATGTATGGTAGATGTAGAGAAAAAGAAGAGACACGGTGGGTTTTTTGCGAGAGGTTTACGCGCAAACGTTTCGGATGCCACGGGCGGGGAAATCACAGCAGCAGCAGCAGCAGTAGCAGCATGTGCGACGAGAAGAGGGTACTTTTCCGGTGAAGGCCCCGTGTAATGCTGAACGCTTTTGGGGGCAGCCTGGTATGTCGTAGTGTATTGGAATAGCTCGCTGAGAGGCGTGTTTTTTTCGTTGTTGTTGTTGTCGGTTAACACATTTTTGCTTGGGGTGTGTTCTTCTCGCAGCGCGTGTGGCGTTCAGGCATGTAGCGGTGGAAGAGGGAAGAGATCTCCGACGAGAGGCAAGAGGGAAACAGCAAGCTATTTTCATCGATGACAAGGGATGGAATTGGTGCCGCTTTGATGTTTTTCTGCGGCATGCAGAGCCTGTATGTGCATGTTCACTGTTAATAGTACGAACTCTCGAAACCTCCCATTTTTCAAGTTTTTATGCGTACACATAAGGCTCGAAAAGCTTCGTAGTTTGTCGAAA